>JABBWA010000009.1:0-722312 GCA_016628065.1 Suillus lakei | reverse complement strand
ACATTGATTGTCGAGAGTAGCACCCCTCGTCTCCTCCTTTCAGCAAGTGCATGGAAGAATTCTTCGTCTTGTGCTCATCAGTTGGACCACAAGGACTCCGGAATGGTTATAAGACAAGTTCACCTTCAGCTCTAATAAGATATCGGAAATGGGGCAAAGGGCGAGTGAGAAGAGCGATATTAAACGTCGTCGTAATCGAACTCTTGGCCGTTTCTTTATAACTGAACGTCAACACTTTGTGTTTTGTGAACAAAATAGAGCAAAACCAACCGAAGTGGTTCGGTGTAATTAAGTACGGTCCCAGAGATTCGAGTGGTATGGCGCGGCGATTAACGTGTAGCAGAAAGCTAAGTACCCAGTCGAGAGGAAGAGTAGAATGAGTGCCTTCAAGGTGGTCTTGACTCGGCGCCAGATGAAGCGATTGTGTTCAAGTCGGACCTGAGACAACTCGGGATGGTTCATGGGACTTGTCTAGCTCGTTTAATGGTTCCCAGGTTCGCTGAGCAAATTGCGATTCTCAGAAACCGTGAAGAAACTTGACATGAGGTGGAAGAGAACGTGACTGGCATCTCCGCATTGTCGGGCTGGACGTACGAGCTCATGCCAGTGAGTGCCAGTGGGAGGGTCCAGGAGTGAGTCGAATGCTGGGAAGTAGCGCAAATAAAGTTAATAAATGCTTGTGGAACAGATCTTTTGTATTATAAGACGTTGCGGCCGATGTCATGATCCCTCGTTTACCGAACTGTAAGTACAGTAATTGTTCCATGTTCGCCGATCATGGTATAACGAGATTGTACACGCGGGAGGAGTCGGACTCAGCATCTTGACAGGGCTGAGCGCTGAGTTATGTAAAAGAAATTGATGTGAAATCTCCGATAGGAACTTATACATACACTGCGCTCTCAGCGAGCTCTTGTGGCCCTGTGTCGGGTGATCTACAGCCCATGGACTTGGAGAACTAGAATGCATCGGATGTGCCAGGCTTCGTCTCGCAAATGAGTCACCGATATCAGGACGAGCCTTGCAATTGGGCTTACTTGTGTCATTACCGGCTGGTCATAAGTCTACCACAACTATGATTTAGCTATACTAATGATAGTGCAGGATAACAGTATAGTTGCCGGCTACTAGTACCAGCGATGTCCTGCAACTAATTAGTAACACTGAAAGAGCGCGAATAGAAAATTTGCACAGCCACTTCGGAAGCAGTTCATAGCTTTCTATGGCATTAATGTCATTGTCATTGTTAACGTTGATCCTCAGTGACTCCCAGTCTTATGGATGATTTAAGTGTCGAAGACGAGAAGAAGCCTTTCGAGGCCGAACACAACGATGAAGATACCCAACCAGATCCTGATGAGGAGCTAATGTTGGACAAAGGAAACGGGAGAGTATGGCTTGTCAAGGTGAGCGTCCCCCGCCCCACGGCTGTCGAAAGAAGGAAGAGAGTGCTGCTTCTCTCTCTTGGAGCCTCTATTTCTAATGCTCGTTTGCCACTAAAGATACCAAAACACCTCATGGTCCGTTGGGCAGCCATTGACGCAGAGGATGTTCATCTTGCCACAATCCGGGTGTACAAAAATGCCGTCAGTCCATCTGGTCGATCCCCTCGCATCTTCTTGTTCTTGCCGCCTGACCCGAATGACCCAACCCCACGAGATCTCAACCTGCCGGTTTTTTCTCCGGACGCAGCTTTCATACCTTCTGGTGATGGGGGCATGCAAGTAGACAGATATGAACTTGAAATGGTCAATGAGGACGTCGAGAATCAGCTGGTAGTTGCAGGACGTCCAAAAGACCCTGGACCTTCTGGACCGAACTCAGCCTCGTATAACCCTCGAGCCAGAACGACCATTCTAACGGGTCGCATCAAACATGAATGCAATTTGCGTCCTCTTTTCAACGAATCATACAGGCAACAAATGCGCGAGCGAACACGAAAATATAACACCCCACGAAGGCAGATCCGCATGATAGAAGAGGCTGGTGTCAGCCGCGGAGGTATTAACAGGTTGAGCAGTGGAGTCAACTCGGGATCGTTTGCGGATATGATTGTCTGTGTCTGGTTATTTAGATCGTCGCTAACAACTAACCTAATCTCATAGAAATCCCGACAAAAACCTGCCAAGGGCACATTTGAGCGTATGGCACGTATGCCACGCAACCAACTCCTGGATCTTCTCTTCACACTCTTTCGCGAGCAACCTCGGTGGAGCATCAAGCCACTGCGCGAGCGCACCCAGCAGCCCGAGGCATATCTCAAGGAGGTCCTTCTTGATATTGCTACCTTGAATAGGAGCGGAGAGTTCAATGGAATGTGGGAGCTGAATGATGTATTCGCCAAAGAAGGGGTATGTTATTTTAGTTTTGATCGTTCTTCAGAAACTGAAGTCTAGAGAACAGATGAAATCTGAAAACGTTCCTGGACCAAGTTCTCTTCCAGGAGGCTCCGGTGATATGGGGATGGATGAATATGATGAAGACGAGGACGAGGATGACGATATGGAGGAGGTCTCATAGGTTTGCATCACGGACAGGTTTCAATGCTTCTTCATTGTTTTCCGCTCATTGTGTATATACAGCTGTTGTGAAAGATTGGATCGCAACTTTTCCATTGACGCTCAGATGACTTGAACTAGTTCGCCTGTGTGAACACGGCTCCGAAGATGGAAGATGATGGAAGGCAGAACTTCTGAGGCTGTTACTTATAACTCTTGACTCGCACTATGAATATCCCGTCGTTGCTTGGTGACGGTCAGGGCAACTATAGAGTTCATGTTGTAGGCAATAGTGGTGCGCCTGTCGTTTGCTCGTGGCCTCATTGCATGTTAACTCATAGGTATTTGTTAGGCACTGGCAAGGTGGGCTTAAAGAAATTCTTTTTCGAGGTCCTGAAATCAACTCTTTCTCGGAAGTCAACCGTGAGCGCGTACATTGCCACTAAACTCAATGTGCCACATATTTCTCTGGATGCACTTTTCTGGGGACCCGGGTGGGCAAAGCCTTCAAATGACGAGTTCAAGGACAGAGTTTCTGCCGCGATAACACAGAACTCTAAGGGATGGGTCATCGACGGCAATGGCGGTTACAGGCTCAGCGGCACGCTCAACTCGGATCATGCAACAGACGTTATTTGTACGTCTTTTGACTTATTGGCTTACCTACTCTGATAGTTGGCGTATCATATCTACGCCCTTTCGTTTTAGGGCTCGATCCCCCTCTATGGTTCTACTTGCCACGAATCTGTTGGCGTACGCTTCTTCGCCTGTTGAACATGATCCCAACCTGTGCGGAAGGGTGCAATGAAACTTGGGGAGAGGTCCTATCCACGAAAGGTATCATTTGGTATTGCATTTCCCGCCATGGATATTACAAACGCAAGTTTGGCGAAATGCTTGCTCGTATCTCCATTGAAAAGGGAGGGAATATGAGGCGCCTCAATGAGTGGGACGGCGATTTGGCGATGTGGAAGGCTGGACTCGAAGAGATGCTGCGCACGCACTAAGTAGTCTGCTCGTTGGCAATTAGTCCAGGATATCTCCGCATATGACACTTGATGCGCTGGTTGCGGTTATTTCTTATTGATTCAAATCCGACTCATAATGACAAACCATCAAACCGCGTCACGAAGGTTATCTGATCGTAATTTCACATCATGAAATCTTACTCATTATTAAGAACGAGCGACCGAGACTCTTCCGAATTCTGGTCGGTGGCTCACTGTTTCCCCTACCGAATATACATTGTTACAGCGAGAAAAAAACATTTTGAATACAGGCTGTAGGAAAAGAGTATCATACAGTTGCTAGGGCTTGAAAAGCATGCGAGCTGAACGAATTTACCATTAATATTATGAGAAGTCCGAACAAGGCCCATCACGGAAAGTAGGGTCGCACGATGCTTTGTCGAGCTCCACTAAGTAAATAGATTTCTACATAGACTCGTTGAGCGGCAAGTTCCGAAATTTGGGAGGCCTACATAAGCTACACCTAAGTGTTTGATAGTAACAGGTATGACATTTTGGCTCAGTGACTGCCCCGACCTTTAAGATTCCTCTGGAGCCTGGTCCAAGTCTAGGTCAACTCGTGTAAATATGCTCGGGGTCTAATTTCACCTTCCAAAACAGAACAAAAAAATCTCGTAATCCGTGCAGATTCTCAGAATATCAGCACCACCCTGACTTACTAAACCCTGAAAACGTACTCGTCCTAATCGGACGAGAATAAAATGCGGATGGGCCCCAACATCTAATACTTATATGAGAGCGTTGCGGCATCTTCCCAGTCTCTTGGCCCCCTCATCGCTTGAAGGAGTTCAGCAGCACACATTGGTTGTGTCTAAGCATGCCACTTACTGTTGCTGGTATCTCGTAGGTCTTGAAGTTCGTCAGATACCCGCTGGTCTTACCAGCGCACTCAATCAGATTTGGCCCCTTGCTCGTAGGCTTTGCCCTTAACACAATTTTGTACGGTGCGCAGGTTACATCAGTGCTCTTATATTTTTCTTCCTTCAAAAGGTGAGCAATGTGATCTAGTATGAATGCTCACTTGATTTTCAATTTTCTGTCAGTGACGGTGCATGGATACGACTTCTTGTATGACGAACCTTTTAACTGGGTGGACAGCTGGTTGATTTTACTTTTAGGTGTCAGCCCTTTTGTTATTGTGCACCGCCAATGTGATCCTGGAGTATGTCTTCTTGAATGACACTCTTATTATCCACTTTGGTGTGTTCATTTCTATTCATCCTGGATGCCGAGTCCAAACGGGTTGCTACTAGGGGATCAATATACTCTGACCAGAGCCAACTGGGGTATGTTATTTCTTCATAATTCGTGCGGCATGGTGATCTCATTCGACATTTTCAGTCTTCTCCTTATGTGCGTACTTCTCTTCAGTAGTCATCTGTTAGCATGTCAGTAATCGCCCATATCATCCCTAGTACCTGGTATCACGGTATTTTTGCTTCGATCGTAAGCCTCTTTTACCGGCTGACGATGTACAAGGGTGTTGTGTCTAGCCTTGTCCAGCTCTTCTTCGCCTGGAGAATCCGCATTTTGACGTCTAGTTTCTGGCTAGTCGGAATCATCGTTCTTCTCGCGAGTGCTGCATTCCGTGGGTAGTCCGTTTGTTCAAACCTACCGTTATTGTCTCATGGTTGCCAGTTTGTGGCATTGGAACCACAATTGCGATCAATATGGTGCCCGTGTTCACCCAGTTTCATAGGTTCGAAGTCGTATTTGTCATTGGCCTTGCCTCTTCTGCGTTGGATAACCTCCTTATCACCGGGCTGCTTGTCCGCTCCCTGGTCTGTCATTGCTGGTTTTGATACATGCATACATGCTTTAACATGTTACAGAGAGAACATAAAACTGGTTTCATGGACACTGACCATATCATCAAAAGATAATACGAGGTATGTGTTTTCCAGTTGGTTCCTGTGATACTGAGCGGGAAATTGGCATTTTAGTCACTCTGCAGACTGGTCTGCTGACAGCAATATGGACCCTTGTTGACCTGGCCGTATATATAGCGCTTGTGAGTCTATTCGTTTAGCATTAAAGATCAACTTACAGGCTTGGTTTCACCAGACTGATGGCATGTAAGTACGTCTCTTATATGCCTTGTGAAAAATTTTAAATTCCACAGGCATCTTGTTTTCAACGAAACTCTTGCACAATTTTACACGATTTCCCTCATGTCGACGTTAATAACTCGTCCACGGGACAATGCTTATACCGACTTCACTATTGTGAATGGAGAGCAACCTGAGAGAAGGGTCCGTCAAATTTCTTGCTTAGCTCACGATGCCGAAGCTTTTCCCAACGATCGACAACTAACCAGGATACCAGGATGCTCAAATTCCCCTGGAATATAGAAATGTAAGGCAACTCCCGTCGTACAGAAAATCGTGCTTAAACTTGATGTAGATTGATCGGAGAAGGAATTCCGAGTTGGTTTTTGACGCCGTCAGCCTAAAGAAATTCGACACAATACACGGCGCCACGGACACTCAGCAGTGACATAGAATCCGCCATGTATAATGCATGATTTCGCACTGTATTATCACGAGTACCGCAAGCATGTAAATAGAGAACTCTGCACTGACGTTGATGCGCACAGACCATGTTACATACACAGACGACCTCTTGTACATGTTGATATATTTGGCGATAAGTACCCACTCCTTGACACAACAAATATAAACAGCCCTCCCATACATCACACATCGCGAAATTTGTTGTTTCAAAGTGCTAGTATGATAAAGAATGCTATAACACATGATGGCTTATTACAAATTTAATTATTCACAACATATCATATGTGAGTGCAAGACGAGTGATCATGCATGAGTGATGAGTGCCCTGTTACCCTTCCGAAGTACTTCGGCTCCCCAAAGCTCCTGAAAACAAGGTACAGTGCAAACATCAAATTATATAACACACCAGGACTCCAGTCACCAGCATTCAACACATAAGGTAGGAGATTTTTAGGAAGCCATACCACAGACTATATAAGCTTCAATTCTGTGAACAGGTGAGGATGTGCACCCACAATGCACTGGCTGCAAACATTCTTTGACAGCCTCCACACAACTCCAATAGCCCAACATGCTCATACTTCATGATACCTTTGCCATCAGCAAGCGAACACAATACTTCGTGCTCTGTCAAAGACAGACTTGCAAGCTCATTGGCGACATGCACATCAACAGCAGCACTAGCAAGAGGGGTGGGCTGTCTATGGACATAGTGGGTTATATGTTGTTGATGCATATTCACAGCTACAATAGTATTAGTACTAGTATCAAAAATGTTTGAACTTTCATTCAAAGGGAATGCTTACCTGAGACTTGACAACAATAAGAGGGAATGTTATGGACAGTACCGCCTTGCTGTGACAGCACTAATGCTGAGCTGGGGGTGCCACAATAACCCTCAAAGTAGGGGGAAAGCTCAGCATGTCTGTTGGGCATTGCTGCAAGTTGGTTGTGATGCACTTTCAGTACCAAATCATGCAAATTCATAAGCTGTGGATGGTTGAGATACACTAAGAATGATTGATTTGACAGGTGAGCACACAGATGATCAATATATGAGTAGGGTACATACATGAGAAACCACACTTGCTAGGAGACTGATGGCTATAAGCCATTGCATGACCATGACAGTTGGTTTCAAAGAAGACTGGAGTGTGGTGCTCCATCAGAAATCTGTAAGAGCACTCCCATGCTACACTGCAACATTGTGTCCAATCCTTAAGGTTGTGAGAGATAATGCACTCCCCAGTAGCCCTGTTGACCAGGCTAAACTGAATCAGTGAAAAAGGAAACAAAATTGTGGCACTGCATGCACTATGCTATCATAACAGTTTCACCCAGCTCGTGGGAGAAAATAGTGAGCTCTGTGCTGGCATGTTGGAGGGTTT
Source organism: Suillus lakei (assembly GCA_016628065.1). Classification (NCBI taxonomy): domain Eukaryota; kingdom Fungi; phylum Basidiomycota; class Agaricomycetes; order Boletales; family Suillaceae; genus Suillus; species Suillus lakei. Next base: position 714,885 of record JABBWA010000009.1, on the reverse strand, counting down.
GAGAGACATGAAAAATCTCAGGATATGTGGGCATGGTGTTGGTTGTAATACAGTAGCAGAATCTATGAGGGAAGACAAAACAGTGGAGGGTCAGTTTTGTGAAATCTGTGATAGTTGCAATGTAGGTTACTTGGAAGCAGAAGGTAAGCTTGGACTTGGTTACAGTGGTGTTGAGCTCTGATGGATTGAGAAGAATGGAGGACGGACCAGACAAAGAGTTAGTGACATCAGGGTGAGAGGATAAGTACAACCAATATGTGAGATGAGACGACACAGTGACATCAGCTAAGGTTTGTTGATATTAGTATTTATTCCTATGCCATTGATTATTTTCACATTACTATACTGACTATGTATAAAGCTATGAGTCCATGGTCCAAACATCTCAGTTTCTATCAGACACTGAGATGTAAGCCTCATTATGTTTCTCTTCACAAAACATATGATACTTAGAATACTTTCTCTTATCAGGTACTATATGCACCACATAAAGTTTCTATTAGACACTGAGATAATACTTTCTCTTATCAGCTCTCCTGTTTGCATCTGCTTGCCTCTTAAACTTAAGAGGTTATGAGCCCTGCCATGGCCATGGACTCTTCACTCCCCAGTACCACTTCCATGCTATTCAATATCCCCAAACTTGCCCAAGGATGGCACAAATTAGATAACCTACAAGGAAAGGATGTTGACTGTGGTAGGTGCCTGAGGTTTGATGCAATACATTGATGGCTGTGCAGTTAAACCTGTACCATTCCTTATCAATCTGAAGATGAGCAGCATCTCAAACCCAGATGGCTTGATGCTGATGCAAACAGAAATCAACAAGTTAGATAAGAAGATTGATGAGTACCATCAGAAAAACTCACTTGTTAAACAGCAGGTCTTCAGCATGATCACCAATCAGTTGCTCCTACACGTCCAGAAAGTCAAAGCTGTGTCAAAAATCTGGGCAGAGATCTGCCAGATACATGTGGGAAAGACTGAGCTAGTCCAGATAGACTTGAGGTGATGTCTCCAAGATACAAGGTGTGAGGATGGGGCAGACATTAAAGCTCACTTTGCAGAGCTACTTAGGCTCAGAGAGTCATTAGCCAGGATGGGTGCTGCTGTTGATGACCACAACTTCCATGCAATAGTCCTTGGCTCACTTTCTGAGTTATACTGACCCCTTCTATCATCCATTAATGCAGCTGCAAAAATAGTGCAGAAGCCACTTAGCCCCTATGAACTAATTAGTGTTGTTGGCAAGGAGTATGAGCATAGACTGCTTACTGAACATTGTCCCTCCAAACAAGGAGGAAACATGGTGCTATCCTGTTACAACCATGCTAGAGATCCTATAAAACTCGAAGGTGTATACAAGGTTGTGCAAGGAGCTAGGGATGGATCTGGAGGGCTTGGCTTCAGCTTGTGTGCTGTGCCCCTTTCCAGAGTATTTGCCCTTAATTTAAAGGAAGCCTGAAATGGAGTCTGGAGCATTGCAGACATGTTCAGAGCATTGGGCAAATGACAAGTCCAGTGGACTGTCCGGAGCGTGAAGGAGAAACTTGAGTTGAGCTTATTCATAGGAAGAGCCCAGAAGTAAGGTATAGGAGGGTAGAATGATGAGGACAGGAGGTAAGACTACGCCAGACATGATCTGGAGTAAGGATGATTGGAGGTGAACTAACTGAGGGTGGAGTCAGAGGTATAGTCCTTGGGTACATGCTTGGAGAGGTTAACTATGGTCTGAGTATAGGGATGTGGCTAAAGGTAAGGATAGGAGTAAAGGTGGAGGATAACCAGATGGAGTCTGGAATAACAAATAGAGGAGGTCACCCTAAGGGGAGCAGAGGTATAGTCAATCAGGCTTTTAAGGCCTTGACTTGGAGTTTGGATAGACATGGAGATTTTAGTTTAGAGAAGGAGGGAAAGAGAACAGGGCCCATAGGGTACAATAATATTCAAACTGAGGACTACAGGAGTGTTACAGGAGGTTTATATACTGTAGGACTATGCCAAAGGATCAGTAAGCACAGTCTGGAACTATGAGTGGAGCACATGGAGGATTGCCCAAGGCTATGTGCAGAACACATGGAAAACTAAGAGATGAGTAAGACAGATCACAGATATGGAGTTGGAAATGAAAATGGAGAACAGATCAATAAGCAGAGCAGGAATGTACATAATTGAGGACTGGAGGGACAGGGGATAACTATAAGGGGAAGGATTCAGTTTAATAAGTAATATGAAACAGTGATCTGGTGATCATGGGAACCAGAGCTGGAGATATATAACAGGGCAGAGTCAGAGCTGAAGAGATAGAAAATATGGAGGGCAGAGTCCAGGTACTGGTGGAGATATGGACAAGATGGACTGAGGCCTAGAGCCAGAGGGAAATATGGATGGAAGGAGCAGGTGATGCAGAGAGATGGTGGACTGGGTATTGGAATATGAAGATGGATTAGGGATAAGGTCTGGAGCGCCAGTGGAGAGCAGAGGTGAGGGTTATGAGTTATGATGCTATTGAGGGGTAAAGGGGACTGGGCTGGACTTCTACTGAGTCTGGTCGGAGGTAGTACCAGTTTAATGGAACTTCAGAGGTGTGTGGATAACTGATAGGGAGATCTGGATATGAGTGGAGGTTGATTAGGCATGATATGGAGAAGATTGATAGGGGTTGATATACAGGATATTTTTAAAACTAGATGACACTGTCAGACCTCAGTCCAAGATAAGTGACGGAGGGAAGAGGTGTATCTAAACAAGTCTAATATACATGTGGTTCATATACCAATTATTTGATCCCTGTGGTTAGCGTTGGCATCAGCTCCAACACTCCTCCTCGACGATAACCACATAAGTTCTCCTCCTCGACTGGAGTCATTATTGTAGACCAAGTGCATTGTGGAGCCATTGGAAATCTTTCTTAGGCAGTGCTTTTGTGAAGATGTCGGCAGTATTCAGTTTTGATTGAATGTAGTGGAGACAAAGTTGATTATCATGGACACGGTTGCAAATGTAGTGGTATTTGATGTCAATGTGTTTAATATGAGTGTGGAAAGACAGGTCCTTGGAGAGCACGATGCTACCGCTGTTGTTGCACAGAAGTGGGGATGCAGAATCCTGTGGGAATCCTAGACCAAGTAGCAGCGCTTGCAACCAAATGACTTCTTGGGATGCCTCGCAGGCAGCAATAAATTCAGCTTCACTGGTGGAGAGGGAGACAGTCTTTTGTTGACATGTGCACCATGAGATGATACTGCTGCTGAGAGTGAAGCAGTAGCCGCCCACAGAATGTTATGTGTCTACACAGTTTGTGAAGTTGCTGTCAGTATGGCTGAGGAGTTTGGCTGGGTGTGAACCGCCGAGTGTGAGTTTAAGTTCCTGTGTCCCCTGCAAATATCACATAACATATTTCACCGCTTCTCAGTGGGCATCACCATAGTTGTCGAGGAATTTACAAAGTTGTTGTACTGTGAAGGTGATGTTGGGGCGTGTGCCAATGGTGATATACATACATAAGTTTGCTGACTAAAGAATGATACGGGGTCTTGGCCAGTCGGGCATGGTCATCATCGGTGTGGGAAACAACTCTGCAGTAGGTGGATATAATGTTAGGTCAAATGCTATACCTGCTGCTTCACTTGCAAGGCAAGAACGTTCGACCCTAAAGGGGTCTGCTACTGATGTAAGTCTGATAGTTAGTATCTAAGGTCACGGAAAGGTAAAGGAACAAGTCCGAAGGTATGCAGACCAAGTCTGGAGGTCAAAAGGTCAGGTCTGAAGGTATACTACCAAGTCCGAGGTGCGGGAAAGTGGGTCCGGAGCTTTGGGTCGTCGGGTTATGGGTAATAGCAAGGGAACGGGTTCGGAAAGCGTCGGACTATGTCCGGAAACAAGGGAAAGTCAAGGAAAATGAATGGCAAGGGTTTCGGGTGTGAAGCGGGTGCAGAACGGGTGATAACCAGGTATATTCAGCCAGGTAACAGGTAAGGACAGGTATGTGACCAAGTAGATGGGAAGTCCCACCTACAGTAAAGTAATGAGCTTGGTCGTACTACCAGTCCTATATAACTAGCTACGTAGAAATCCGGAATATCAAAAATAGGAAAACATCGGGTCCGAAGGTATGTAAACTGACATGAGGCACTGCGGACTTGTGGGAACACAGGTAATAACGCTGCCTACTGCATCAGCCATGGGAAACAAGCTACTATGCACCAGTGGGGTTGGATGGAATGGACAGGACATAGGACAGATGGGTTTCCGAAGGTATGCGAGTGGGTCCGGTGCATCTCCGGCAGGTCCGAGGCTCGGAGAGTGCGGGAAAGTGTCAGGTTTGAGCGGGTTTCATTGGAGATGACTGGGAGTGACTGTACTGATGTCCGGACAACTGGGCTTTCGACGTACTCCGTAATATGTGGCTCTGCAGGGCTGCAGCGAGAATGTTTCCTACATCGGTTTTTGGGGAGTGGTCTTTGCAAGATAAATGGAGGCCTGGTTCCATGGGGATGGTGACAGGATATGCATTGTTCATGCTGAAGTGCATGATAACCTGATCAATAAGTGCAGTTTGCAAGAGTGAAATGGTGCGCTGAGGACAATTACATTTGATGGCAATTCTGACACAGAAGTGTGCATCCCCCAGGTCAGAAATATCCCAGCGACTTCAAAGTTGACCTTTGAATTGAGCTAATGCTGCCTTACTGCTGCTGATGTTGAAAAAATTGTTGACATGTATGGCAGTGAGAATTGTGCCAAGTTTGTCTCGTTTGAAATAGACACAGTGTTCGCATTCAAGACATTTGAAGCCCCAAGAGACAAGGGCAGCATGTAAGGTTCAGTTCCAAACACGACCACCTTGTTTCATCCTGTAAAGACCACGTTTGAGTCGCCAGACGTAATCCTCCTTTCTGGGCTCAGCGAAGCCCTCCGGTTGTTCCATGTAGCATACTTCCTCAGGATCCAGTAGGCCATTCAGGAAAGCAGTCTTCATGTTGAGCTGTTCAATTTCCCAGTCGAGTGAAGCTCCAAGATGTGTGAGGACATGGAAGGACTCCAGGCGTGCAGTAGGCGAGGAGGTTTTGGTGTAGTCCTGGCCATAAACAGTGGTGAATCCCCTGCAGACATACCATGCTTTGAATTGGACAGGTGTTCCCTTTTCGTCATGCTTGAGCTTGAAAACTGGCTGTCCCTTCATAACATGGCGACCTTGGGGCACATCAGAGGTAGGAATGAGGGTGTAGGTACCTGTGCGCTTGAGGGAATCAAACTCCTGAAGTGCAGCATGCCACTGAGCCGCATGTGGAGATGCCATAGCTTCTGCAAAAGTGGTGGGGTTGTCTGGATGTTCCTGCTCAAAATCCTCTGGTATGGATGCCACAAAAACATCAACAAGGGATGCCAGGTCATCTGCTGAGAGGTCCTTGGGTCCCACTGGGGCATCAATGTCCGGGACTTCAGTGATGGATGGTTGCATCATGTGGCAATGGTTGGAAGCAGGGGTATAGGGGATGCCTGTAGAAGTGCACAGGTGTTCAGAAGGTGGGGAGACCCGAGTAGAGTGATGTGGTGGTTGGGAGATGGGAGCTGTAGAAGGAGGGGATGATGTAGGGGCAGGGCCAGTAGGCAGGTCTGCAACAGGGTCAGGAGGATGAGCAGTTGCACAAAGCGGGTGAGAAACTGTTTGATGAGACTCGATAAATGACACATGGTAAGATACAAAGACTTTGCCACTAGGGTGATGGTAACATCGGTATGCTTTGGAGTTAGTGGAGTAGTTAATTAGGACACATTCTACCAAACACATGTGAATCTTTGGGTTATGGGTATTTTGTATAAGAACAAAAGCATGGCAACCTATTTCCCTAAGGTGGGACACATTGGGCTTGTGCCCAATCCAACATTGAAAAGGTGTTAGTCCGAGCTGTGATTTGACAGAGATGTGATTGGATAAGTAGCAGGAAGTTATGACAAACTCATCCCATCTGTTGGGAGGAAGGTTACTAGCTAGGTGCATATTCAATGTGGCCATTTTGCGCGAATGTATAGGGCATAGTGAATTGATGTTGAATCCTACAAGAGAGGAGCCACTCCTCATTGCAGACGACTTCAACTCACTGTTGTCGGACTGGTAGGCCCCAACATGAAGGCTCATTTCGAGTTTGCATGTACATTCCCATGCCTGCAGGGCAGGAAAAGCGGTGCTCTTGGAGGGAAGGGGAATCACCCACATGAATGAAGAAAAATCATCTATAATGTCCATAACGTAACGGTTGCCTACAGCGGACACAATCTCTGGGTGCTCCATCAGGTCTACATGTACAATGCCCAACTTCCATGTGGCGCATGGCGCATGATCCCTCTCTAACCTTCAGTACAGATGATCTAGTCTGTTTGCCAAGGATACAATAGTCACATTTGGGAGGAAGGGTAGAGAGGTCAGCATGCATACTGGTGATGTGGCCTGCCTGTGCCATGTCAAATACTGCACGGATGTTTGTGCGAGTGAGATGATGGTGCCAGGCACCGAGAGATGGAGTGGGTTGGGAGAACATAGCGTTGTGAGAACCTGAGGGAACAGCCTCAGAGACAGATGATGCATGTTGGTGCATAGCCTGAATTTGCCCACCCAAGACCCAGTACAAACAATGGGAAGTGAGTGTACTGGTAAGAACACATGCACCACTGTTGGTCACCCAGCAAGAGGTAGCATCAAAGTGGGCAGTGTATGGTGCTTTGTTGCAGAGGCTGGATACAGAGACAAGATGGACCACAGCGGAGGGGACAAAGAGGATGTTGAGCAGGGTGACATGTAGGCCACAACCAATACGAAGCCTCATGGAGCCAATGCCAACAGTGTTGATCTAGGAACCCCCAATGCCACGAATGGGGCGAGGGGATAGACGACTTAGTTTGAAGAAGTCAGAGACTTCATGAGAGATGTAGACAGAGGCTCACTGTCGAGATAGAAGGGCATGGTCTCCAGGTTAACAGGCATATACTTGGGTAGTTGCAGAGCATCATTTGCAATGCCAATAAATTTGATGTCACGGCTATTAGTGTGCCAATCAATGGTTGCTTGGAGGTTCTCCCAATCAATGAACATGGCATCCCACTCTGTCAGGTCAGCATCAGAAAGCTCCTTGATGAAGACAGGGGACATAGTGTCATGAGTGAGACTGGCAAACTCTTCAGAAAGAGTTGTGGGTGGTTGAGTGGGTGCAGCGATGTAGAATGCCTCGCCAGTGACACTGTCCAACAGATATGCACGACCAGAGGAATTGGTGCGGTGAGAAGAGGTTGGTTTAGCCACAGACAAAGAAGGTGGCTTGGTGGAATTGTCCCATTTATCACGCACAGCACGTTTGGCAGCACAAATTTCATCATGGCAGCCATGTGCAGCACCTCCCTCAGCAAAGCACTCAGCAACAATGTGGCCGCACTTTGAACAGTGAGAGCAGCAGTTACCCTTGTGGCTTGGCCCCCTACATGTGGAGCAATGCTTGGACCTGCCTCCCTGAGTGATGAGAGCAACGTCTGTAGATGTGTGATGCTTGTTGGCATCAAGTAGCTGTTGCTCCATGTCCAAACAGATGCAAATGTTGTCAGGCATGAAAGGGTTGGAGACAGTGCTAGCTGTGAGGGAACTTGCGACATGATCACAGACATGGGACAGATCTCCAGTGAGAGCATTCAACATGATGATGGAGAGAAAGACTTGTTGGGTCGGGATGCTCATGTCAAAAATGGTGTGAATGCCCTCTGTGAGGCGATGACTAGTCTCAGTGAGGTTTGTGTCCCTGGAGTAGTGCACATTGAGTAGCTCTTGGATCTTCAGGATCTGCGCAATAGGGCCGAGCTTCTGATGACACAAGTATGGGGTGTTTCAAGCCACGCAATGTCGATCTTTGTTGCTGGTCTGTTGAAACCTTCAACAAAAACAACAAAACCAGACAATGCTACTGGTCAGTGGTCCTTGTGCTTAGAAGTGCTGTGTTCAGTAGTTGTTCAAAATAGGGTGGGCTGACCCTGATAGTGCTCCAAACACTGTGAGTTGTTGAAGAGTTTGGGTGTGTGGGAGTTGGTGGGTGAAGAAAGTGAAGTACTGCACACTGGCAGCAGACTAGAATGGATAGACTGGGCTGGACTGGAATAAATGTAAAGCAGAGTGACAAAGTTCCAGGTGAACAATGTCAAGAATGATGACAGAGGACTGAAAAATGTGAAGCCTATCTGAGGTTTTAGAGAGGAATGGACATGGAATGTGAACTGAAAAAGTTGATTTCTCTGTAGCTAAAGTACAGGGGTTTATATAGAGTAGAGTACCTGCATACGTCTGTGTATGCAAAGCAACACTCCAGGCAATGAGTAAGGCAATGAGGAGGGCAATGAAAGGGGGGAATGGAATGAATGTGCTGCGCTTCAGAGGCAATTACTGAGCAATTATGAAAAAATAGAACAAATCCTATGCAGAATGAATCATAAGAATGGAGAATGAGTCATAGGGATGAAAAATGAGTCAGAGAATGAAAAAGCGATGATAAAGCAGGGCTGTGACCATTACAAACCATGACTCATGACCTGAGTCATCATGACCAATTGCTATGCAAGCATGACAAAGTGCTGTGCTGTGATGATGCAAGAGCTGTGATGCAGTAATGATGCAGCATATGGGCAGTGGGGAATGGAATGAAGCGATGATGCTATGATGCCATGTGGTTGTTGGCACAGAATGTCGACATGTAGGGATCATGGGATATACACAGTCTGTAAGATGCTTCCCCAGCATGATAAAGGGATTGGTCATCTGCATGGTGACTTGGTTGTTTGCAATCTCTGGTGAGTGTGAGGATGGAATGGCATGGTGTCCACAGTGATCATGGAGGTGAGGTGCGAGTGGATAATGGTTTGAATGGTTTGATGAATATAAGCTGCTGAAGAGGATTGGAAATGGTAGGGAGATGAGGACAGGATGAATAAAGATGCGATTTTCGATGTATTGGTGCAATGTGGTATGGTCTGGCTGATGCTGAGGTTGTCTGGGAGAGTAGTGGGTGAAGATGGGAGAGTGTTGGAAGTGTGTGGATGGGGGAAAGGTGAATCAACTGTGTTGAATGCGGGATGCCATAATACTGTTGAAAGTCACTTGAAAATCAAAAAATCAAGGGAAAGGAAGGGAAACAAATAAAATGGTGTGTAAGGAATGATATGGGAAATGAAGATATAAATAAAAAAACCATGTTCTCACTACCAAACACATTTGGTGCATGACAGTGAGCATTGGAGATGCCATCAAGGACACACTTGTCATTGGGTGAGACATGGTTGCGTAGTGCAGCAATGATCCCAGCATTGTTTAGATGAGCTATCGCCCGTTGTGCCTTCGGCACAAGCCAAAGTCGCACTTCGCGCTCCTTTGGTGTAAGGTGAAGTTCTTATTCTTAATAATCATAGTACTGAAGCCAAAGGAGCACAAAGTGCTCCTTTGGCTTCAGGAGGTGCCTGCGGCACCTCAACTTCTTAGGAATTGTAGCAGATTTTAAATAAATTATATTTTCAAGCAGAATATCAACAACAGTAAAAGTACAAAATCAACTGCAGAACATATATGTAAATCAATCATCAACAGGATCAGTCAGTCCTCCAAGTACTTCTTTATACACTACATTGGTTGTGTTTGAACCTTGTTCATGCTCAGGAAAAATAGCAAACACTCTCTCTGGGTGAGTGCAGCGAGACAAAGCAACATAGAGTTGTCCATGACCAAAGACAGGTGTGTGCAAATTAAGGCCAACCCACTTGACGCTCTGACCTTGTGCCTTGTTGATTGTCATAGCAAATGCAAGACGAACAGGGAATTGGTGATGCTTGAGAGGAATGGGGTTTTCTTCAGAATTTGATTCCAGAGTCATCCAAGGAATTAGCACTGTGTTCTCATCTTGTTGTTGAGCTTCTTCATCATTTCCATCCCTAAGAATATGACACCTGAGGACATGTGTGGTCCAAGACAGGAGGATCATGCGAGTTCCATTATAGAGTCCATGGGTGGGATCCAAGTTGCACAAGAGCATGAGAGGAACACCTGCTTTGACCTCTAATTTGTGCAAAGGGAAGCCTGATGGGGTGAGAGTATGAAGGAACTCGGTGGGGATGTAGTCATAGTCTTTCTCAGTAACTGAGTCTGCACTGGTGAAGACCGCTTTTTCTCCTGGGAATGATTCAAGAATAGTGGTATTGATTTCATCCACATCTGTGTTTTTTGCAGATAGGATGGTGCAATCCAGGAAGTAGGAGTTGTTCAAGGGAGGATGGTTAGGAAGAAGAAGCACAGAGTATAGGGCATTGATGAGAGACTGGACATCATTGTTGGCACAGCACATGCGAATAGGGAGGGTCACTGTGCCATCACCATCTGTGCCCTTTCCACCTCCGATCTCAAGAAGCCACTTTGCAAATTCGTCAGAAGCAGGATCTTGACCAAGTTGCATGTTTCTCTTGAGGTGGAAGATATGAAGCTTTGGCCATATGCAAGATCTGCAAAAGGTAGCACCCACTATCTGCTCCCTGGAACCATGAGGTACCACCGGCAGAGTCTGTCTGAAGTCTCCTTCAAAGAGCATGGTTACTCCTCCAAAATCAGCATCAACGTCCAGAAGATCATGTAAAGTGCAGTCAAGGCATTCTAGGATATGACAGTGTAGCATAGGAATTTCATCACAGATGATTAGAGAGGTGGCCTTGAGAAGTTCATGGACGACATCTCCTTTCTTGATGTTGCATGAGCTATCTTCATGAATGGGAATGGGGATCTTCAGTTGTGAATGAGCTGTACGTCCACCTGGCAGGAGGAGAGAAGCGATTCCAGAGGAAGCCACACATAGGACAATCTTGCCTTCAGCACGGAGTTTTGAAGTAATGAGCTTGCAGAGATATGTCTTGCCACATCCACCTGCACTGTGAACAAAGTGTGCATGTCCAGGTCTTTGCTCATTATGATGCATTGCATCATCAACCATGGCATCAAAGACAGTCCTCTGCTCTTCATTGAGGGAAGGGACTCCTCTGTCCACCATCTCCTGAAGGTCCTCCTGGATATACTGGAGCTGCTCAGCAATCAACTGGTTTCCCTCTATGGCCCCCCATCTGTCTGCCATTCGAGATATAGGCATGTGAGGAATTGCTTCCAGAGACTTTCCATTTTTGTGAAGCACGCCATCAATGAGATAGAGACCATAGTTATGGATCTCTTCCTGTGTAGGGTCAGGTATGTTGAGCATTCGAGTGAGACGGCGGCACAGATCATCACAGAGATTGTTCTTGGAGTGGTTCCAAAGCTCTGGAGGACTTGTAGGGTTGCAGTGGAGGAGGATGATGGCAAAGAGATTACACAGATGATGTCCAGTGCACATATGAGAGGCATCCTGCAAGCACTGGATCCATTCATTATCGTCATCAAGCAGACCCCTACATTAACATGCATCCTTGAAGGTCTCACAGACAACATCATCCACAGTATGGAGGTGTTCATAGGAGGTAGCCCCTTTGAAAAGCAATGGTAAGTTTGATTGACACAGAATTGTTGCAGACATCATACCTTTGACTAGGGTCAAAAGTGATCTCAGATAGAAGCGCTCTCCAGAGCCAGGTACAGCAGCATACATTCTTCCAATGGCCAATCCACGCTCACGTATCTTCCATGCGGTCTTGTTCCATACAAATTTTGAGGGAAAGTCTTGGTAGAGGTGGCCATGGGCTCCAGCTGCCACCAAGTTCTCATTGGCATTAGCTTTGAACCATCCAGTGAGGCAAGTCTCCTTGGTTGCTGCACGGTTAAGGACGTTCTGGGCATCATCCTCTGGGTTATAGACCACCATCTGTTCATTTGGGAGGTGGACTGGCAAGTGGTAGACAGAGGGCCATTCAAGATGTATTGGAAACTCAAGGATGCGCCATGCAGCCTCATTTGAGCTGATATATCTGGAATCAAGATAGGATTTGACCTCATCCACCACTCCTCTCATCTCCAAAGTAGCGCGGTCGTTTCCTTTGTAGATGTACTTGTGGATATATTTGACCGACTTTATAGAGGCACACACTTCCAGATTAATGTGGCAGTTGAATTCCACCAGCAGTTGTGGAGGGTGAGGTACAACATCTTTGTTTGTGAAGATGTAGTCATTCTTCTGGATTGTATGACCATTATCAGGTCTTGCATACTCTGGATAGCCATCATCCTTCAGCAAGGTCTGGGGGTTGAATGACTTTGGGAAATGTTTTTTGCACTGTCCATTCTCCAAGCAATGCTGTGGACTGCAAGGGCCATGCAGCATGTATTTTTCTACAGCCTGGTAGAGTTGGGAATGGACATTTCTGTCAGGAATCTGGGCAGAAATGAAGGAGTTGATCTGTTCAATGGTGTGTATCTTATGATCTGGTTCAAGGAAGATGAGGAGATGCATGTGAGGAAGACCGTGCTTTTGATATTCAATGGTGTAGACCAATCCTGCGACCTTTCCATAGTAGCCTTTACAAACTTTCTTCAAGAGAGCTTGTTGCTTCTGATAGAATACGCGAGCCACCAAGTCTGGATGGTCCACAGCGCCCTGACCTATATGAGTGATTGTCAGGAATGAAGTCATAAACATTGCTTCAGATATGGATTCTTACCTTAGAGGAGATTCTCAGTGATCTCAGGCCAACTCCCATTTGCAGTCATGGTTAGAAAGAGATCTGGTTTTTTGCAGGCACGGCAAATGGCCAAGGAGTCTTGCAGTAGCTGATGCATGTATCGAGGGCTGCCAGTATGAGAGGAGGGAAGAATAATGGAGTGACCTGTCTGAGCCAAATCATCCACACCATCATTGAGAACATTATCTGTGAGGCCTCTGTAGCAGTCTGCCCTCAGCTGCTGTTGGTTGTTCTTGATCCAGTTCAACCTTGATTGTTCAATGGAGGCCCAGGCATCAACCACATACTGCTGGAACAGTCTTCCACCATGAAAGATGTTGTTGGAGTCAAGGTGGTCTGGACGTGGGTGAAGGCGGTAGGCATAGTACAGCAGCTGGGTGACATTTTTTGCACGTCCACGTTGACCTTCATTGAGATTCATAGGGATGGAAATATCCCAACTGTCCTTGCCTCGAGGATGTATAAGAACGTAGTGAAGAGTTGCATATGCATGGCTGAGCTGACTGATGCGTTGAAGTCCACCACCTTGAAGCCGCACAATAAGATCATGTTTTTCTGACACATCCTCAGATCCATCTCCAGGAAGAATTGCAGTAATTTCATCAGCAGTTGGGAGATTATATCTTCGACCATCTGTGCCTTGCTGGAAGTGAATGCATACACGAACATCTGATAAACAGCAGCATAGGGATGGGTTTAATACAGCATGTCATGGAGGTCTCTGAGAATGCGACGATCAAGACCTTCATTTCCAGGTCGGGTGGCACGGATGTTGGTTGCCTCCTCTGGATCATAGATGTAAAGCTGTGCATATGAAGGCTGAAGACCTTCTGGAGGTATAAGACTGCCCATGAGATGATGGAGTGAGCCATGGATATGGAATGCATTTGGGCCAAAGCCTTGAAGAGCACGATCCTCGATATTGATGCTAACTGATATAAATGCAAGAGCACTGTTGTACTGATGAATCTTGGATCTGAATGTTCGGTCTTCATATGCCTACTGCAGCTCAGGCGGCCATGCTGGGAAGGGCTGAAGGATGACTTGGCCCTGTAAGCAGCACATACCAAAGTGTGGATTCAGTCTGGAGGAGTTGGAGTGCTTTTCGCACAGAAAGTGCCTTGCATGGCAGTTGGGACACTCTACATCAAGAGAACCAAGAGTATCATGGAGAATAGGCTCAGTATATGGACGACCTCCATCAGGGATAGGAATGACCTGGTTGATATGCACCTGATCCTCTTCCTCCTCCTCCTGCTGACGATGTTCATGAACCTGAGTTCTCCTTCTTTCCTCATCCTGATTGTGGTTTTCCTGAGAAGCAGGATCATTATATTCATGCAGTGCCTCTTCCAAATGCTCCTCCCGCTGATGGACCCTTTGCTCCCTGTGGTGTTGGTCCTCCTCCACCTGTTGACCTGCTCATTGAATATCCTGCTCCTGTCTATTGATCTGCTCAGCTGCCTGCTGCTGTAAGCGAAGAGCCTCCTGATCATGTCTATCGCCCTGCTCAGCTTCCTGCTGCTGCTGTTCAAGATTATACTGAGCCTGTCTATTGATCTGCTCAGCTTCCTGCTGCTGCAATTGCTGCTGGATCTGCTGTTGATGAAATGCCTCCTGTGCCTGTCTTTGAAGCAAGTCATTTCTAACCTACTCATCTTCCCTCTGCTGTTCCTGGAAATGATGCTGAAACTGAATATTGAATTGATGATGATCAGGTCCAGGCAGTGCAGGTAAAGGAGGAGCAGGATTTGGTGCAAAGTATTGGAAGGGATTATCCAAGTTGTGAGGACCAACTGCACCCTCATAGTGAATAGGGCCATACATGGGAGGGGCAGGAGGAGCAGGAGGAGCAGGAGCAGGAGCAGGAGTAGGAGTAGGTGGTGGTGGTGGTGGTGGTGGTTGAGGATTATTATGCCTCCGTCTTGCAGCATGGCGTGCTTCCAAATTATTCATTGTGGCTGCAGCAACATTTGCCATACGACGTTTATACTCATTCTGAATCTGAAGTGCAGCAGGTGCAGGTGCAGGGATATGGCCAAAGGGAGGTGCTAAGGCCAGAGCAGGAACAGGTGGTGGAGCAGGTTGTGGATGGTGTTGACGCCACATACATTGAGTCTCGTGATGCTCAACGACATTGTGTGGTAGACCAGGAAATCTTTGCATGGGAATTGGACCATGGTTCAAATTTCCCAACATCTAAGGTATGTTCTATAAACACATCAGAAGATGTCTCATTAAAATCAAAATAATTATCCCTACCATCTGAGGAGCATTTTATAATAATGGTTAAACTGCAGGAGCATTGGGATGGCGGCGTGCAGGAGGCGAACCAAGATTTCACTGGTTTCACTCAGCCTGACGTGCAGCAGGTTGTGCCCGCTGAGGAGAGGTAGGAGGGGTGGAGGGGTTCCTATCAAGGAGAAATGTAAGTGAAAAAGAATATTTTATAATTTGTAATAGCCACAAACATTGGAGAAGATAGCAAAAAACCATTGATATGTGAGAAAAAGGCAGAGGAGGGCCAAATTTCCAGTCATAGATCCACTGCCTCAAAATCAGTCATCATACATAAATTTCAGAGAAATATCACATACCAAAGTTCCAAACAAATATTGCTGAGGGTGAATGAAGAAGTACCAGCAGATTCCAGGATGAGCTAATACCCTGGAATTCAACATATGACAATGCTAAGAACAGCCAAAAGCTGCCCGAGAAATTATCCCGAAGGATAGGATGACAACTGTGAGAAGGCTGCAAGCAGACCGACTCAGCACATAAAAGTGCCCCGCCAAACCAAATCTCTACACTGTAGCGTACACAGAGGTCCAGAAACAACCAGCGAACACCCGCAAGAACGGATGGCCAGGGAAGTAGGACTTGGTTACACATTCATCTGGATCAACAGGAGTTCACGAGTCCGAATGGAATACAGGGCCAGCAACAGACAACAATCACACCTCACAATCCTTCAAACTCCAAAGAACGGTCCAGAAATGGTCCAAACGCAGTCCTTGGTCCACGGTCCAAAGGGTTGTCCAAAAGCGAAAATCTCTGATTATATAATCATTAATTTTTTTCATAATTCCAATATAATATAATCACTATTATATTATAATACTAAATAACTTACATAGAGAACTACAGATATATCCAAAACAAAAGTAGAAGCAGGATTATGCAGGAAAACAAAAAGATTTTGAAGATTTTGAGAAAGTGTTGAGATATGGCAGAGGGAGCAGTGGTGGGGGAAAAGAGGAAAGGAAGCTCGGAGTGCGAGGGCATTTGTAGGGAACAACACCGCACGGGTTGCGAAGTCACGTGACAAAACCATGCGAGTTTTCAAATCGAGGTTAAGTGAGCTAAGCGCAAACCATGTGGCCTTTGGTGAAATATGCGGAAACCATGTGAGCTGGCGAGAGTTTTTCCCAGGGGTTGGCCCGTAATTCTTAGATCCCAGTTCCTAGCCACCACAGGCTTGCGTGTTGCATCTGGACAAATAACCATTCCTGTGGTATATCCCTTGAGGAGGTTCATGTGGAAGATTTCCAACATGAGCTCGGACCATGAAGTCCAGTTGTTCTTGACTCTGTCGAGAAGCTTGATCTTATCAAGGTCAGTCTTAGAAAGACAACATGCTGTGATGGATACAGCTGATGAAGTAGGGGTTGGGTAATACCCATATGGGATATGATATGTAGGTGGTGCCAGATTAGTCGTGCCTCCCTGTGGGGTAATAGGGACTATGTGGGGTGAACATTGATGGGCATAGCTAGTTGTGGGATGTTCAGTCCGGAGGGTAAGGCCCCAGCTCCGTCGAGCTCAGATCCTGCTCGTATGTGAGGCGCCATGATGATGGGAGGTACTAGTTGGTATAATATGCAACATGGTGTATATATATGCGCAGTATGCATTGAGGATCCCTTGAAGAAGTGTTTCCAATTAGGGAGGAATAATGGTCTGAGTGTGAGGTACTCATGCACGCCAATAAGAACATGCGTTCAGCACTCGCCGAAATATTGTGTGTAAGATCTGATGGGCTTTAAAGCACTCAGAGAATCTGTGGTAGCTCTGATACAGTGGCTCAAAAAACTGTCCGCATGTTTGCGCTATTTTGACTGTTTACATCATTGTACAAGAATGGATAGGTATTCCCAGGACATCCTGCCATAGCCTGGGAGTACTACATCAGGGCTTCAAAATGAGCCCTTACCCGTGGGAATTGGTGGTCATATGGTGGCACTATGTGGTTTGCAAAACGATGACTCATGTGGATAGTTTTTTGACTCAGATATTTTACATAGGAAATCAGGTATTCTAGTACTTTGTGTGGCCTCCCTTGGCCTTGATTACTGCCTCTATCCTTCTAGGCATACTTTCAATCAACTTCTGACAGTCCTCTGCTGTAATCTGTCCCCACTCTACCACCACTCTCTCCCATAACTCCCATACTCCTTTAGGGGAGTGTTCATAGGCTATAAGCTTCTTTTTGAGTATTCCCCAGAGGTGTTCAATGACATTGACATCAGGGGACTGTGCTGGCCAGTCAAGGAGATGAATATTATGTTCTTCAAACCATTCTCTGGCTCTCCTGGATGTATGCTTGGGATCATTATCCTGTTGGAAAATGATATCTTCTTCATCAATTCCTGATTCTGCCATGCTAGGCAGCAAGTGGTGGTTGAGAATGTCCACATACTGCTCAGCATCCATCCTCCCCTCAACCTCTGCAAGCATTCCTACACCATTCCACCCCATACACCCCCATACCATCAGAGAACCTCCTCCAAACTTGAGTGTCCCATTAATCTCTCTGTCTGTTAGAGGCCCCCCCTTCTTTTTCCACACATATACCTTTCCATCTGACCCAATCCTGTTGATTTTAGTCTCATCTGACCATATGACACGCTTCCAGTCCTCTACAGTCCAGTTTTGATGGGCCAGGGCAAAGTCCAGTCTTCTTTTTCTATGACTGATAGAAAGGAGAGGCTTCTTCTTCTTTGTTACAGCCTTGAGGTTGGCTGCCTTGAGAACATTTCTCACAGTTTGTGAAGATACAGGGGTAGTGATGATGGAATTGATGTGATGAGTGACTTGGACAGCATTGTCAGCCTTTCCTGTAGTAATATGCTGAATAATGGCCCTCCTATCAGTAGAGGTGAGTTTGGATGGACGACCTCCACTAGAGTTTTCTTTGTCTGGGTGACATTCTTTGGTGAGCTTGGCCACAGTAGACTTGCATACACCAGTTCTAGATGCTATTTGACGAGCAGAGAGGCCAGCAGTAGAGAGAGAGAGGATGTTATCCCTTTGAGCAGAGGAGATGGCTTTCATGGTGATTATGACTATCATACATGAGACTCCCTTCATTATATAGTGAGAGATAGGTTTAATAATGCCATAATGACACCACATTATAATTTATTTAATAATGGTATGACTTTATGGTGTCATAACCATTAATTTATATAGTTTCAATCTAGCCTCAAAAAACTGTCCACATGAGTCATCATTTTGCAAACCTCATAGTGCCACCATATGACCACCAATTCCCACGGGTAAGGGCTCATTTTGAAGCCCTGATGTAGTACTCCCAGGCCATGGCAGGATGTCCTGGGAATACCTATCCATTCTTGTACAATGATGTAAACAGTCAAAATAGCGCAAACATGTGGACAGTTTTTTGAGCCACTGTATGTCTAGAGGTTCTGGCTCTTTAGATAGAGCCAGGGCTCATAACCTTTTAAAACTAGACGACACTGTCAGACCTCAGTCCAAGATAAGTGACTGAGGGAAGAGGTGTATCTAAATGAGTCTGATATATATGTGGTTCATATACCAATTATTCAATCTCCACGGTTAGCATCAGCATCAGCTTCAACAGATATGACATATCCGTAAAGGGTACCCAAAACAAACCATGTGCTGTAGGTACCCCGAGCCAATCCAATTCTGATATCACTTGCTTCAACTGCAACTGTAAAGGCCACTACAAGAGTGACTGTTGGAGACCTGGTGGTGGCAAGGAAGGGCAGGGCCCAAATCAAAGGTCTAGAAGAGAAGGGAAGAAGCTGGAAAGCACAAATGCTGCTGTGGAAAACAAGTCTAAAGATAACTATGCATTTGTGGTGTCAGACTTAGTGGATATTGCAAAAGGATTGAACATACCTACAGACCACTGTGGAGCTATAATGGACTCTGGAGCCACCTCCCATTTTTGCCCTGACTGTTCCAAGTGCATGAATCTTTATTGAGCCCAAAGAGGTCCACACTGCAGATGGCTCTAGTCTCAGTGCCATAGGTTGTGGAGATGTGAAGATCAACTTACTATTGGGTGACAAACACATGAGTGTCACATTGAAGAATGCACTCTATGCCCCAACCATGGTGTTTATCCTTATCTCCACCAATCAGATTATAGCTGCTGGTTTAGTGGTCTACTTTGAGGGCAAAATGTGCAAGATTCTATCATGTGGCCCCAAGCACAGTGTCATAGCTGAGATACCCCAACTTGGGGGGCTCTATGCATCATTAATCAGCAGAAGGAACACACCAATATAGCAAAGACCAAGCTCACCATCCATAAACTCCACAAAGCCCTTGGACATATCTTTCAGGGAGCCATTAAACAAGCCATAGCAAAGAGACTCATCTCTGGACTTGATCTTAAAACCACCTTGTCTGAGCAATTCTGTGATGCCTGTGTCAAGGCAAAGTCAGTGCATCATTCATTCCCAATGGAAACCAAGAGGAGAGCAGAATCCTATGGAGAGATCATCTACATTGACCTTTGGGGGCCAGCGCAGACAATCTCAGGAGCCTAGCAAGCTTGTCCTACTATATGAGTTTTACCAACAACTACTCAAGAGAGAGTGCTGTGAGCTTCCAGAAGCAAAATAGTGAGGCTTTGGAGGTGTTTTGGCAGTATCAAACAAGACTCACCACTCAGTGTGATGGTCTGTGGATCAAGACTCTGCATTCAGATAGAGGAGGGGAATACTTGAGTGCAAATTTTGATGCCCACCTCAAGGAGCATGATATAAAGTGTGAGTTGACTGTACACAACAGCCCATAGCAGAATGAGCAGAACAACTTAACCACACCTTAGTCAAGCACGCATAGGCCATGCTTATTAGACATGAGCTCCTGAAGCTCCTCTGGGTGGAAGCCATCAACTATGTGGTCTGGTTGAAGAACCACTTACCTTCCTGAGCCATTCCTGGTCATACCCCCTTTGACCTTGTTAATAACAAGTGTCCCAACTTCTGACAGGCCCATGAGTTTGGGAGTGCTGTGTTGGTGCACCTTGAGTAGGTGGGGAAGCTGGAGACATGCACAGAGGACACCTTGTTTGTGGGAGTTAACATTGAGAGCAAAGAATATCAGATCTATTGGCTGGTAAGAAGAGGGGGTGTCAGTGGAATGAAATGTCATGTTCATACCTTCTACTATGGTTGTTACTGATGGAGTCCAGGCCAAGGGGGAATCCACCTCTTCCAGTGCAGTTCCAATCCAAGCCTCCACAACTCCAACCACAGCCCCCTTCCACCCCTCCAAGAGTAGTCCAGCATCTAGTAACCCCTCCAGCACCACATGTCATGAAGATACAACCCCCAGTCAGCTACTACAAAGCCCTAAACCAGAGGGAGAGTGCATCTGTTGCAGTTGAGACTAACTTTAAACCTGAAGAGTCAGATTTTGTTAATGCAAAAATACTGATATACCAGCAGTTTGCCATGGACTATGTTGAGTCATAAGTTATACTCCAACAAGCCCTGAATGGTCTGGACACCATAGAGTGGCAAGAGGCCATCGACTATGAAATTAGTCAGCTGGAGAAGTTGGGCACATGGGAAGTGGTAGATGTGCCTGTAGGTACTAACCTCATACCTTGCCATTATGTCCTGGCAACAAAACGAGGACCTAATAGTAAGAAACTGAAGTTGAGAGCTTGGTTAGTTGCAAACAGCCAACATCAGAAGTACAGCATCAACTACTTTGACACATTTGCTCCCACTTTGAACATGTCCACCATATGCACCATCTTGACCATAACAGCTCAATGGAACTGGGAGATACACTAGATAGACATCAAGAGTGCTTACCTCTATGCAGAACTCAAGGAGAACATCTATATGCATGCACCACCAGGATACTTAAAGGAAGGAGACAAGAGGAAGGTACTGAAGCTGTTGAGGAGCCTACTGGGTTTGAAGCAGGCTGGTTTTGAGTGGTCAGAAGAATTGGCAGAAGTGTTTTTGAAGCTGGAGTTCAGCGAACCAAGACCACACAGACACCAATAGAGTTAGGTGCTGACCTATTTGATGCACAGTCACCTGCAACTCATACCTAACACAAGACAATGTGGGATGTCCCATACCAGCACAGAATTGGTTCATTGATGTATGCACCAGTACCCATCCTGATATTGTGTTTTCAGTTGCAACTCTCTCACAATTTATGTACAACCCTGGTAGTGCTCATTGGAAAGCCACCAAATGTACACTACACTATCTAAAGGGTACTGCTGACTATGGATTGACCCTAGGCAGCACAGATGCAGGCTTAGAGGCCTACATAGATGCAGATTGGGCCTCACAGGCACATTGTCATTCAATGTCTGGATATATCATCCTACTTAATAGTGGCCTCATTGCCTGGAGCACTCGGAAATAGCCAATAATTGCACTGTCAATGGCTGAGGCTGAGTATATCGCATTGACAACTGTTAGATGAGAAATACTATACCTGCAGCTACTCATTGAAAAGCTATATAAGCCCCCCACTCTCCCTACCCTGATATACTGTGATAATCAGGCAGCCATAGCCCTTGCATCAAACAACAAATTCCAGTCCTGAACAAAGCACATAGACCTCCGCTACCACTTTATCAGATCCCATGTTAAGGATGGAACATTCAGCCTCACCTATTAGTCCCACAGAGGACAACGTCACCAATGCTTTTATAAAAGCTCTTCCGCATCCATGTCTTCAAAGGTTGCAAGTCCTTGATGAACCTGGATTGCACTTGAAGGAGAGTGTTGAAGCTCTGACAGATTGAGAGGAATGAGGACAGACTAGACAAAAAGTTAGTGATATCAAACCAATATGTGAGAAGAGGCGATGCAGTGATGTCAACCAAGGTTCATTGATATTAGTATTCATCCCTATGCCATTGATTATTTTCGCTGTCACTATACTGACTACATATAAAGCTATGAGTCCATGATCCAAACATCTTAGTTTCTATTAGATACTGAGATGTAAGCCCCATTATGTTTCTCTTTATAAAATAGAGTGCTAATAATACTTAGAGTACTTTCTCTTATCAGGTACTATATGTGCCATGTAGAGTTTCTATTAGACACTAAGATAATACTTTCTCTTATCAGCTCTCCTGTTCATGTCCACTCACCTCTTAAACTTAAGAAGTGGGTCCAGCTTGCTTTGCATTAATGAAAAGCACTGAACAATATTTAAAATTTCCAAACTAGGTAATGCAACAGGTGTTAGTGTGCTCAAGAATCTCAGTATTGGCCAGCATGATAAACACTATTGATAGTATATTAAGAGGTACATAGAACAGGTCAATATAGCTATGTCATTTCTTACTGACTTTCAGTGCTCTGCAGTTCAGAGTGCATAGGTCCTCCTTGAAAATGCTGGCCTGTTTCCATAAGACTTGGATTCATTCTTGCTGTCATTGTCACCACTGACTTCACCTCCTGCTCCTAGTACTCCACCTGAACTCTGCCCTGCTTCTCCATCTGCTCATAATACCTGTCTAGCTGTTACAAGTGCCCATTATATCCCACCTCCTGCATGACCTTTTACAGAAGAAGATTATATATATGGGTATCATTGTGTCACATATAAGACTTCTGCACATGCCATAGTTGAGTACCCGCAAACCAGATACCATGCAAACGAATCTGTTGCACATGTCTTTCACATAGATCCTTCTTCACCTACCTTTTCCCTGCATCCAAAGCCAAGCTCCCAGTATTCCTTAGGTGATGGGCATGGTGACTGAATCATTGGGCAATACTTGATGCTCCATAATGCTGAAGGGCACCCGCTTTCATGCACAAAGCTCAAAACATCATGTAAGTCATTTATTTGTTGTCCTTGGGTGATTCTCAAATGTCTTGCAGGTAAGGGTCTTAAAATTTGTTCAGGGTGTCAGCATGATATCTCTGCACACCACCTTATGAACATTTCAGAGGTTTTGGCCCATCATCCATCTGCATCACACTACAAGGTCCTACTGGTACTGCTGACCAGGAACTTTTTGAGAAAACTCTTGCATTTTTTGTTGCTCTGTGTCTTTGTGGCTGCTTGCCTCATTCTCCTGCTGGTGGATACAAAAATGACACAAATGTAATGGGAGATGGCAGTACTGACACTGTTGATGATTTTGAAGGCCTGACAGCTAATTAGTATCCTGACAACATTTCTTTCAACACTGGTTTGGACACTGATCTCCATATTGGCTGTGTACCATCAAGCTGTCAACTCATCAAAACAAAATACAATGGAAAACTTATTATGTAGTTTGATGTATATAATCAGCTGTTCATTCAGTGAGGTTTATTATTTACTGCTTTCATTTATCTCACTTTTTATGTTACAGATGCAGCCTGCATTCTCACACTTCATGCTCACACTTATTCATACAAAATATGCAGGAGAGTGATACCCACTGTGTCATTGCAGAGTGTGAACAACTTGTGAAGTCACAGGGATTTGGTCTTCCTGATGCCATGCAGTTTTGTTACCAGTCCTTCATCACAAAAACAAGTGTGCCCTACATTTTTTTCCACTTCTGCAAGCCTTGTCACAATCAATCTTATATTTGGCATTCTAGCACATTAACATTACCAAGCTGAATGGTAAATTGAAGCAGGGTGTTCTACAAAAATAGGCATACAACTGCACAGCATCATTTGACATATATGTTCCTGATGATCTTGTTGCCTACCCTCAAATACTTGTACTTTGTACCAACCCTCATTCACATCCCCCTCCAGTACCCATCAAAACTCTGCCTCCCCTAGTTGATGTGTTTCATGGATTGGTCTCTCTCTTGAAGTGGAAACTGGTGGATGCAACACCATAATAAATATACTTGGACACAGCCTTTGTTGAAGGTCTTCACCAAGTGCTTGACTGGCAAATTCCTGATGGCTGTGATGCAATGCTTCAAGACCTTCATCCATCACTCACTAATCTTGACCACATACAATGCCTTATTAATACAATGAGGTCTATGAAGTACCTAAGTGGAACAGGATTTGAAGGTATGTCTGTGCAACATTCAAACCACCTAGTACTATCCTGATTGTCATTTTTTTTTTCAATTAGGTGCATGTTATCTTACAAATGAACATGTATCCTTGCCTCTGGAGCAGTGCTACATCCACTGAGCAGAGACACATGTCATTAAATGAGGTGTAGAGCTCAAACTGGTCATATGCATGACATCATGAATGTCATCACACATCTTGTGTAAGCCAAGCACCTGTCTATTGACACATCATCTAAATGAGCACAAGGATGGCAGGAGTTTGAGATTGAATCATGGAATACTGAACATTGCAACTTCTAAGTGAAATAGATCACCACTCATGCCTTTAGATATTGATGGCTCTTCAGCTATTATCAGTGCTTAGGCCTTCACCACATCACAGAGCACCAAGGCACACTTAATCCTCTTTCAGTGCATCTTTGACATTGCATCTGTGGACACTGGCCTCTCTTTTTCATTCTGCCATATCTATGGCTCTGGGCATGAAATTGTCATTGCTGACAGCCATAAAGGCCAAGGACTTGGTATGTTTGATCACCCTCAACCATCTACATTGCTCATGAAGCATAGGTTTGGAAATGCACTGTGTGCAGATTGGATGGCAAATACTTGCTTACCATGAAAGACAGCTTTAGGGTTCTGTGTGCAATGAGTTTGTAAGAAGCGGAACGGATGCCAGATACCCAACATACTCTAGTGCTTTAAGTACAACTGCTAAGCTATACCCGTGGCACACTTAGCACCACACTTGCACCACATCTCTTTGCAGTAACTTGTCCAAATATACTTGTATTGTAAGAGGAAAGCCATCCTTTCTTACCCACTTGTAATTTCACGCTTTGGGGCTTCAGGCACTTGCTTTTGCCAGTTCCATCTTGTCCAGTGAATGTGAGTGAATTCAACCTGACCACTTATATGGATACTTATTCGGTGAACACCGCCGTGTTTCATAGCCTTGTGGGCAGTCTTCTCCATCACTCTGTTACAAGTAACTTTCTTGATAGGATATGTCTGTTCCCTTGCCTTACAGATCCTCTCTGCAGATGTCACAACCTCTCTTCTCATCCAGTCTTGGAATGCAAAAGATGGAGGGGGGTTGTGTGGTGGTAAGTGCAACCCATTGATCCGGTCTATGATGAAATGATTAATACCTCACAGCACCAGCACAATGCCTTTCAACATGCATCAAGACCATGGACGGCATCCGCGGCAACTACACATAACTCACTGTTGGCACCCATTTCCACAAGCTCAACTTTCACAATGGTCAAGCGAGCAGTTACATGTTTGAATGTTGGGACTTGGATTTTGCTATGCAAGATCAAGAGTGGATATGCACATTTTGCAGCTGCACCACAGCCATAAAATCAGAGTAAATTGCTGCATGATTACTTTTCAATTGTGCTGACAGAAGTTTCAAAGACAAGCATGCGAACTTGTTGAAGAAGATGTACTTCATGTGATGGACAGTTGACACAGGATGAATTAATGATTTGTCAACCTACGGATGTATGAATGAATGGATGAATAGTCTAGACTGCATTGCTTTGCATGTACTACATATACAATAGCACAGTATGTTGTTTGATTTCAGAAACTGATGTACTTTATCTCACAGCTCTCATCCCCGCACATACCAGCACATTGAGGTTCCTGGGCCTATTGTAAACTGGAACAAAAAAACTAGAAGAAGAGAAGTGAAGTGAAGAGGTCATTCTGATACCCGCATGCTATTACAGTGATCCTATCTACTGTCCTGGCTGACATGCCAATGAAAGATAGTTACAGAAGACCAAGTCAAAAAAACTGGCTGAGATAACAACAGCAATCATGCAGGATATTATTATCTTCCAAGAGCATCCTAAATAGATAAACAAGCCTACTAGGAATCCCAGAGTGGACAGTGCCACACTGTTAATAAAGTCATCCTCATAACCAAATCTTTCAGATCATAATGTTGGCAATACCTTGATGTTCTGAGGAAGCTGAGAGCGCTGTAAATGATAGCAACTGTGGTGGGTTTGTCTTCTAGGTAATACGCCTGTACATATTCCACGGTTAGAGGTGAAAGATGGCTCTGTGGGATCTTACCCACCACAAATTCAAGTGATTTCATCTTTTGACCAAAGTGTTGAGTGAGGACAGCCGCAAAGATGCAATGAACACAGAAAATGAAAGAAAGAGAACACAAAGTTCTTGTATAAGTCTACGAACCAATGTTGGGAATAGTGAGAATACTGGCATCTACAGCCATAATGATGCAAGCCTGCAAAATAGAATGGAGTTATCAGTGAATTCTACTTGAGCAGTGAACCCACGCTTACTAGGGTACTGTGCTTTAGGTTGTCTTCATTGAAGACATCGACGAATTGCCTAATATCAATTAAGCTCACAATACCATCCACATGGATACGTTCAATGTGTTCAAGCACCTGCGCCAGCACTCCAAACAAGCATCACTTTCTATGACCAACAGGAATGGGCAAGCTCATTGTAATGCATACCATGAAGGTGTACACTTGACTCTGTTAGCTGGAATCATGAAGGGCATGAAGTTTGATCAAGGAGCAACGAGTAGCATGGATGTCCATGCTACATTCAGAGTCTCAATACAAGACCAAGAGGTGACTTAAGTTTATCGTGCAACAAGGTGTATTGTGCAACAAAGTATGAGTTTTATCATGAATCTCAAATATAACTGAACATTATTTTAGCTTTGGTGCAAAAGAAACACTACAAGTCCTCATAAGCTGCAGCCACAATACAACCTTCATGGCTGCCTACTGTGTATGCTGTTGTGGTGCCAGTATGACTGGCTGCTGCCACATGTGGACACACTGCTACTGCACATGCTAGCATGATGCCACTATGCAACATGGTCGGTGAGGAGTCCATCCTGGTCATGTGTGATGATTTTGATGAGCCACTGTCAGTCTCACTTCACCAACCACTGATGTCATCACAAATCAGTATGTCCAACACTATCATTTGCATTACAGCCAGGTGCCTGAATCATAGACTACTCACTGACCAGAGCACCATCTCCACCATTGATTGTTGTAGATGATTTAAAATAGCATATCTCCACATATAGCTCCCCGGCAGAAGCACTTAATGAGCAGTATATAGTAGAAGCCATGTGGAGGGGTCCCACAAAGGCTGGAGCTCACTCCAGCATGTGCATACCAGCAGAATTGCAACCTTCATAGGCCTTTGTCATGACTTTGTTTTTCAACAAAATATTTGTACTACCTTTTCAAGGATAAAAAAATCAGACTTCATTTCATTAACTCATGGCTCCCATCACATTCACCTCATCAACAGAATTGTGAAGCTATTCAATCACCTTCAACTCAAAGAGAAGGCCACCAGTACATGCTGCCTATCTGAGCTCAAGGAAATCCCATCAGAGGAGCATTTTGGACTAGTCAAGTTAAGTTTTGCCTCCACATTCAGTGGCCTACTGGACATCAAAGTCAAAGAGTCACCAGTTGAGCTTGATATGACTGGCCCCAAGTTGCTCAAGGCACTTAGTGGTGACAGTGATGCAGCTGACCTTGCCCTGCAGTCTGCAAGGTCCAAAATACTCAAAGAACTCAATATTGACCCACAGCTTCTATCACAGTCTCAGGCACCCTTCAATGTGCAGCCATTATTGTCCTGCTCTTCTGTGATGACCACAATTCCCATAGCAGAAGTCACTAACATCAGCAAAGCCAAGTCTCATTCAGCTGTCATCATGACAGACACTCAGCCACACCCAACAAAGAAGTGTAAGGCAGATGACATCATTATTGTCTTCAAAAGTGATTCTGGCCAATCCAGGTCTGTGGCATGCAAGCCACCCTGCAAAATCATACAGCATTTGTCCACCACTGGTGTTGATGCTCCCGAAGTTGCTGCATCACCATCAAATCAGGTAAGCCCACCTCTTATTGCATGGCAATAACACTTCTTCCCCTTTAACAAACCCCTCCTATGAAAAATCCATGGCATCATACAAAAAACTTCACCTCCCTCCCATTTTACTCTTCCTCTTTGACAAACAACTCCTTCTACAAAAAATCTGTACCATCATATGAAAAACTTCACCTCCCCCCCCCCCATTTTACTTCAATTCACACCTGTTGGAGTTTTTTTACTGATCTGTGTTGCAGGAGATTTCATCGGTCACACTGAACCACTACCTCAAACCAAGAACCTGGCTGTCATACTACAAGGCTCTCTTGTGACAGCCAATGGCCACTAGCACCAGCACTCAGTATCAACTTCCTGTGGTCACACCCACCTCCACTCCCCCAAACTCACTCACAGAAGTCAGTCCTGTTGCCATCAATGGTACCACTCTTGTGTCCATTCTGAGGCCCCCAGGGATGACCTGTTCTCAGCACTTCTTCACCATCACAACAAGAATTGATGCCTGTGCTATGCAAACCCTGGTGACATTGAATTCCATTTGTTCATGGACATGAGAGTCGAGTTTACATGGATTTCTTTCAAGATGATGCCCAAACAGTGGGCTGTAGCTACTGAGACCTACAACAACCACCTTGAGGAGAAGAACTGTGCTAATGGGCTCAAAACAGTGAGAAAGAGCCCCCAGGCCCTTCTCTGAAAGCTTGGCAAGGTTGAAGTGGCCATAATGAACCATGTGGCAAAGAATGGCTTCAAGTGTGAGTCAAGCTGGCACTACACTCACTGGCACTTTTTCACCCACTAACTACTTACAGCTCATTCCAGCTCTAAAACCTTCTGGAGAAGGCACTGTCATGCTATTGAGCTTATCAAGGCTGAGCCTAGGAAGAAGGTATGTGAGTCTTTGCAAATACAGCTATTGTGTGTTCTGATACTCTCCAACAATCTTGGTTTCAGATTTGCAAGGCCCACACATGCTTCCACTGTAAGACAATCATGTACTCTGGTCCAGAGAACTCAGGGTACAACCACAGATGGGGCTTTTGTGCTGACAGCACCAAGCAAGTGTCCAAAAATGAGCCACCTCCACCCTGGCCACAGCCACCAGGTATATTCTCTAAAGGCAAGCACTTCCATTCATGCACCTTCCTTAAAATGGTCAAGCAAATATACAAGCAAGTCTTCCTCTGACCATCTGGTGAAAGCCCTGTCCTTGAGCAGGAAGCATTTGCAATGATGCTGCTGTTCAAGTTGTACAAGGAGCTCAAGATTGACCAATCAATACTAGATGTGCTACTGATTGTGCACAATGGTGTTAAGCACCTTTGTGTCAAGTACCTCCAGGAGCACTGGGCCTCATAGTATTGTTTTTAATCTTTGTTTTCATGCTCTTGATCCCTCAAACTAAACATTCTCATCACTCTCTTAGTATTCCCTCACTACTAATGGTTCAAATTTTGTACATTACATTAGTTCCTCCTCACTCTATCAATCTTCACCCTTGCTTCACATCATCTCTCCCCTTCCACATGAATAGCCAGTGTTTTCTTTCTCCTCCTCCATTTTTTTCAACATATCACATGACTTACAATTTAAATGGTTTTCATGTGCACAACCATTTTGGCATTACATGAGACCAAAAATGGTCCATCCCTTTGCATGTCAATGTTGCCAAATGAATTCTTATTTTTAAGTAAGATAGACATCTTGCAGATTCTACAAACATCACATGATGTGACAAGGGTGTGACACAATCAAAAGCTAATATGCTGAGTAGGATAAGTAGGTACACTGCAAAGTGCATGTATAGTAACAGCATTAGAACATTAGATGTAAATTATATACCAATGAAAATTATCTCAAGAACAGATTACTTAAGTGGAGACTTGATCAAACTCTTGGATGATAGATTCTGGAAGAACACAATGGCTGTGGTGCTTTTTGATTGCTCATGCTACCTGGACTCCATTTAGTTCTTTCCATGTATTAAGGCCTGCAGCACAATACTTTTTCTACTGTAGTTGGTCAACTATAAGCACTTGAGCCCTACAGGTGAGACTGTTGGCTTCACAGCAGTCTTGCATTTTGGAGTCCACAAGCTTTGACCTCTGCTAGGAGAGAAAATCCATAGAAATCAGGTTAACTAATTAACAATTTCACTTTCACTAAGTCTGCAAATATCACAGTCTTTACAAAGGCTTTTTCTACACATTGACATTATGGACTGTGTCCCCATTTCCTCATTGATTTGTTAACCTTTTTTCTATGTTTTGTCACTCAAAGTAACACTTTATCACATGATGTTTGTAGAATCCACAAGATATCTATCTATGCTTGTCTTGAGAGAACAACTTGGATTGATTAAAGAATGACAAGAGCATAAATACTACTAAGCTTTGTGTGACAGATAGTGTTGTAAAGTCCAGTTGCCAGACTGCAAAAAGACCAGCAACTGGACTTTGGTTGTGGTTGCCTAGTTTTTTGAAATATCAAAAAACTGGTTGCATTGACCATGTCTGCATATGAAGCTGTTTCATGTATATATATTTGAATAGTTTTAACTATATTGCATTGCTATTTTTCACCCACAAACATAGAATCTCTGCTGATAAAACTATTTTACTGGCAGAAATTTCATGTTTTTGGTCAGTGTAACTGGTTTTAGTAAAGATCAGTTGCAACCAGTTTGCAACTGGTCTGGTTGGGTCTTTTCATATTTGGAAAATAAAAAAGACTGGTCTGGTCTGGTTGCCTCCAATTCAGGTCAAAAAACCAGACTGGACCAAACTTTAAAACACTAGTTACAGAGATAAGTAAAAGCAATTGTTTAAGAAGACTACCAGACAAAATGTAAATGAGGATTTGGGCAAAACCCACAGGGTTCTCAACTGAAACATGTGTTGAGGCCTTTCTTAGACAGGACAAGAGCAAGCTCAGATACCCTGGATTTTAAGGAGTGTGATGACACATCTAGCATGAGCTTGACCCCAAATGTAAGGAGATACAGTGGCTCAAAAAACTGTCCGCATGTTTGCGCTATTTTGACTGTTTACATCATTGTACAAGAATGGATAGGTATTCCCAGGACATCCTGCCATGGCCTGGGAGTACTACATCAGGGCTTCAAAATGAGCCCTTACCCGTGGGAATTGGTGGTCATATGGTGGCACTATGTGGTTTGCAAAACGATGACTCATGTGGACAGTTTTTTGACTCAGATATTTTACATAGGAAATCAGGTATTCTAGTACTTTGTGTGGCCTCCCTTGGCCTTGATTACTGCCTCTATCCTTCTAGGCATACTTTCAATCAACTTCTGACAGTCCTCTGCTGTAATCTGTCCCCACTCTACCACCACTCTCTCCCATAACTCCCATACTCCTTTAGGGGGGTGTTCATAGGCTATAAGCTTCTTTTTGAGTATTCCCCAGAGGTGTTCAATGACATTGACATCAGGGGACTGTGCTGGCCAGTCAAGGAGATGAATATTATGTTCTTCAAACCATTCTCTGGCTCTCCTGGATGTATGCTTGGGATCATTATCCTGTTGGAAAATGATATCTTCTTCATCAATTCCTGATTCTGCCATGCTAGGCAGCAAGTGGTGGTTGAGAATGTCCACATACTGCTCAGCATCCATCCTCCCCTCAACCTCTGCAAGCATTCCTACACCATTCCACCCCATACACCCCCATACCATCAGAGAACCTCCTCCAAACTTGAGTGTCCCATTAATCTCTCTGTCTGTTAGAGGCCCCCCCTTCTTTTTCCACACATATACCTTTCCATCTGACCCAATCCTGTTGATTTTAGTCTCATCTGACCATATGACACGCTTCCAGTCCTCTACAGTCCAGTTTTGATGGGCCAGGGCAAAGTCCAGTCTTCTTTTTCTATGACTGATAGAAAGGAGAGGCTTCTTCTTCTTTGTTACAGCCTTGAGGTTGGCTGCCTTGAGAACATTTCTCACAGTTTGTGAAGATACAGGGGTAGTGATGATGGAATTGATGTGATGAGTGACTTGGACAGCATTGTCAGCCTTTCCTGTAGTAATATGCTGAATAATGGCCCTCCTATCAGTAGAGGTGAGTTTGGATGGACAACCTCCACTAGAGTTTTCTTTGTCTGGGTGACATTCTTTGGTGAGCTTGGCCACAGTAGACTTGCATACACCAGTTCTAGATGCTATTTGACAAGCAGAGAGGCCAGCAGTAGAGAGAGAGAGGATGTTATCTCTTTGAGCAGAGGAGATGGCTTTCATGGTGATTATGACTATCATACATGAGACTCCCTTCATTATATAGTGAGAGATAGGTTTAATAATGCCATAATGACACCACATTATAATTTATTTAATAATGGTATGACTTTATGGTGTCATAACCATTAATTTATATAGTTTCAATCTAGCCTTAAAAAACTGTCCACATGAGTCATCATTTTGCAAACCTCATAGTGCCACCATATGACCACCAATTCCCACAGGTAAGGGCTCATTTTGAAGCCCTGATGTAGTACTCCCAGGCCATGGCAGGATGTCCTGGGAATACCTATCCATTCTTGTACAATGATGTAAACAGTCAAAATAGCGCAAACATGTGGACAGTTTTTTGAGCCACTGTACATGAGACTTATGAGATTTCACATTAAGGGAGCACATAGTGCATGAAAGGTTCCAGAAGTGGTCCAATGAATCCAATCACTAACATGATATGTAATCTCCCAAGGGATAAGGATAGGACCATGTGTCTTGCAGACATCACCATAGGTCCCTATAAGGGCCAACATTCCTCTGCTGCAGAGTGTCAAGCCAAGATGCTAGAAGCTGACAAAGATGTTGATTATTTTCTCTTCACTGCAAGCAATGCACTGGTTTGCTTTGTGATTAATGATCTGGAAGTAAAAATGGTCTTCTGGATCAACAGGTGTATGTACATGACACAGACTGCTGATTCTGGTCTCAAGCCTATGGCAGAGTACATGCTCAAACTCATGAGTGGATATCCAGGTTTGAGTCAGGACATCATCCTCAGGCAACTCTGTGCAGAATACAGAGATGACACTACTGAAAAAGTAGCTGAGTGGGAATGGAACATTTGAGAATGTGGAATGGGCACCAGTATAATGATAGGGTCTGTGTTGAAGGATTTCATCACAAAGATGTTTGGGCATATGGAGCAGATGTCTATGAAGGTCTCCAAATGGTATGTATTGTTATTCTTATTTGCCAATTCAATTAATCTGTGCTTAGAGAAGGCACATTGTCTGTCTAAGAGACTAGGAAGATCTCAATACCTTCCACTTGCATCTGTCCAACATTTCAACCCCAAATGCTTGACCTGCATCAGGAAATTGCCAAGGAGATGGTTTTCCTAGTTGTAATTGGTAAGATCAGACCAGAAATTCATGAGATCACATGCAAAGACAAAGGTAGATAAAGTAATATATTAGAAAAACAAATTGAAATCCAAGGATAAGATATGACAAAAAAACTACAATTCAGATGAAAATAGGTCATGTCTCACAAGTGTATCAGCATTTCTCGACCAGATGGTAACCAGTGGCCACCACTTGCATAACTTTGTGATCTGGCACATCACAATGCTCAGCCTTACAGGAAGCTTATGTAAGTAAGTCACCCAATATTTTTTCATCAAGTTCAACTTCCTACCACTACTTCCCTTTCAACACTACTACCACTACCACTAGTGTAAGCTTTCCGCTCACCCTCTCACTTTTTTTGGCCCTCCCTTATGGTCCTTCCCATGTCCTCTATGATGGTATCTCTCTGGCCCTCCATGGTGGTCTGTCCTTACTCATGGTCCTTCCCTGGCTCTTCGTTGTGGTCCTTCCTTCCCTGGACCCCCTCATGGCCTCTCCCTGGCTCCCGCATGGTCCCTTCTTGGCCCTCTGTTATGGTCCCTCCCTGGTCCCTCCTCAGTCCTGGCCCTTCCTTGTGGTCTTGGTCCTTCTTCATGGTCGAGGCCCTGCTTCACGGATCTGGACCTGGACCTTACCTCTCTTCTACCCCTCTTTTCTTATATCCTTGTTGCTTCCATTTGTTGTAGCATGACCTATGTATACTTACCACTTGTTTAATAATAAAAATTTGTTTAGTTTTTTTTTAAAAAAAAGTGTGTACAAATGTCAAGAATTTGGTGCCTTTGTGCAGCCCAGCATTATCAGACTTTGTAACAGCTGCTAGGTGATTGCAACATTTGCCAATTTGGTGATAAATGGCAAGTAATTGCAGGTAGTCTGTCATAATTGTGCTTTGGTGGGTTTCATCCAACTTACTCCAGGTATATAAAGCTTTCTCAAATGAACTGCAATTTTGATAGATATTATACAAATTTTAGGCCAGGTAAAGCTTTACAAAAGTTTATCATTTTCATGTTGGTTACCTGATGCTGATTCTTTCATGTTCTTCAAGGGTATGAAGTGTGTGTATGAAGTGTGCTGTACTCAATTGTTACATTAGTTGATGTTGTGGCAATTGTCACAACCCCTTAAACGTTTTCACGCTAGGGCGGAGACTAGGACTCAAACAAAGGATATCACAACAAAAAGGATAATAGCAGGTACGTCCTGGATTGCTGCAGTGCAGATACAAGAGGTTTGAACTAAAGAACTACTGACTACAAACGGTCCTAACTATATACTACTATTGAGACGGAGACTGAATCTGAGTACTAACTAACTAGCCAATCATAAAATAGAAACAGAGTCATACCATAGAAGGTCGTAGAATGTCATGGAAAGATCATGTGACTCTATCACATGATGTTATCTAATCTAATCGTAACTACTAATCATATCTTATCTGAGTCCGTTATCTAATCTTATTGAGTCATGTGACATTGAAACGAACATAGTTTAATCACAGTCATAGAACTCTTCTTCATCGGGTAACTCATAGAATACATCATTGTCTTCATCATCAGCCTCTTCTGTGGGCAAGTCTACTACTTCAAAGACGTTGGTTGATTTGGCAAGGGGAATAGTTGCCGTAGGAAGGTTTACTCGTATCTTAGGTTCATTTGTAGGCGTTGGGTGTTGGTGCTTCATAGGATTCTTAGGGCGATTTAGAAAAGAATAATGGTTTGTTAAAGGTACTCGTGACAGCAATATTCGTTGAATTTCACTATCTTGAGGGGAGCTGCTCAATTCTAAAAGTTCATGTTCACCTGGGAGCCAAGCACTGCTAACCATTATCAAACCTGTCCTAAACAGGACTTGTACCTAACCCTTATGGCACACAGTACCAACACTCAATGTAGTTAATTATCTACAAGTAGTCTTAAAACAAATCCTAAACCTCAGTAGTACTCCTAAACCTTGTTATTCCTAACCCTCAATAGGCCTAACCCTTATCTAAACCTTGTTATGTAACAATGTATAATCAAATCATTCCATTTTTGAATGAGAGATGTATTATATTCATGAACATACTACATAGTGCTGGATATACTCTATGGAAAGGGTTAGAAAAGGAATGTGAATCACAAGGTTTAGGAGCACTGCTGAGGTTTAGGATGTGTTTTAAGACTGCTTGTAGATAATTCACTACACTAAGTGTGTTGGAGTTAGTTGTTGACAAGCTCAACTTGGGAAGAGCCAAAACATTATAGTTGTAGCTGAACCCCAAATGTTCGGATTGATATTAACAGTAGTTACAGTTTTTTGTACTCTACATGTTTGTTCACTCAGGTTCCCTGTAAACCTAGTTTGGTCTTACTTCGAAGAACAGGTCTGAGACTAGTAGAAACTCTATAAAGTGTTGGCACTGCACGCCATAAGGGTTAGGTACAAGTCCCATTTAGGACAGGCCTGGCGACGGTTAGCGGTGCTCGGCTCCCAGGTGAACACGAACTTTTAGAATTGAGCAGCCCTTTGCACTTGTGGTAGTAAACACCACGTTCACACTTGTTCTAACTTCCGTTTCAGTTGTTACTAAGTTTACTACGCTTTTGACTATGCCTCGACGGCAAGAGCCTTCAACGCCAGTATAATGGGGTACTTCCATGGGCCTTCACGATCCTGCAAGCCTCGTCAAGGGCATCAACAACATTCTGTGGGAGGGGCCCTTTCTCCGAGTCAACACAGTTTTGCTCTAGTTGCGCTGCACTGCTAGCGCCTAGGATAATTCCATCTTCCGGCGTCAGTAGAGAATGGTGTTGGCACCAACGAAGGGCAACCTCTGTAAGACGAAGACCGTGTTCGTCCTGTCCAAGTCATCAGTTATGTAAACCATGAGTAGCAGAGGGACATACAGCAGCGGCTTTCACGACCTCGAGAGCTTTGAGGTACCCTTCAGTAAGGTATCGTGCTCGGTACATCTGGCCCATCTTCGACTTCGGGTCAAAGCGACCACCCTGGGGAGCCACCTCCTCAGTGGAAAGCACCTTGCCAGCAAAAAGACCGCCACTACATTTCGTGATGAGATTTCCTTCCAAATCATTTCTCGAACCCCACTCACGCTAATGGGTTGTAACTGACGAGCCGCAAGCCATACTTCCGGCAGCAGGGAAGGAGCTCAGGCTCCATCTCCCGGGTGATCGCGTTGTACATCCTACGTGCATCATGAGTACTTTCTCTCACAACTGTGCAGCTGTACGAACACCTGGTAGATCTTTGGCAGCACATAACCATTCGCTTTGCAAATCCCGACAACTTCTGCAACCTCCCAAGCTGCAAAGTTACTGTCTCATGACTTAGTCATAGAATTCAGCAAGAGCATTCCACAAGCACTCACCTCAGACCAAATATCTCGCTGACGGACCAATCAGATTCCATTCCTTACAGGATCGTTGGAAGGGACGTGGATACTCACAAACGACCTTCCGTATAGAGATTGTTGATCTCTCGTACGGTGTCCTCAAAAGGAACACTACGATCGGGAGCGTGCAGATACAAGACCCGGACTTTGTCGTGCTTCAGAGATTGAAGGGACGTAAGGAAAGTAGACCGCAATGCCTGCGGGCTGTGAGCTCCCGGAGTGACAGGGTACACTCTACGCCAGCAAATCAGCGCATGTCTCACAATATGAAATCATACGACGCACTTCGTGTCGATCGTCGCGTTCTTCAATTCGAGCTTGGCCAAGATCTGGCATGAAAACCATTCAGCTGGTGCCAGGATTCAACGCGTCACTATGCCCACACTCACCTGTTCAGTGGTGCCCTCGGCATATATGCGTGCCGTGTCCACTTCAGTATGACCATGACTGAAGAATATGTTTAGGATTTCCTGACAGTCCTTCTCGCTGGACGTCCGCACTCCATTCATGCCATCGAACCCCATGGTCATCGTCCCCTTTCCTCATATCAGTGCGACATTCAAAGGAAACATCTAAATTCCTTACAAAAAGAAGAGGAATGCGAGACATGTTGAGCGTTAGGACTAACTCAGAAGTGTGTACTGATGATGACGGTTCAACAAAGTATTAGTATGAGCCTTGTTTCGTGTGTTTTTGGGAAACAACGTACGTGTCGCAGGCGTAGGAAAATGGACTCCCGCTTTCCTGATGGCTTCTAGTCATGTGTACGAGTCTGCGGAAGAGCTATAGAGATGAGAGTTGGCCTCATGACACCATATATACACAGAGATAAGATAATAAGATCATCGGTGCTGCCTCGTGTTCTTCAAAAACTAGAAAATCTAAATATGCACATCTAAAGCCACTGAGCGCCTCTGGTTATGCAGTGTGTACTTCTCACTACATTATGGGCATTATCGCACGTGTGTAATCGAAGAAAGCCAGGAATAGGAAAGAAAAAAGACACGGTTTTGAAGTTCAGTGCCCATGCCTCGAGTGTGAAGCCGAGCCGTCGGGATTTACCATCCCAGATACATTCGTAATGTACGTTCCCCAATCATTAAGCCTGTGCATTCATCAGTAAGGGCAATCAGCCCAAATGAGCGTGACTCACTCAAAACCAGTGGGAGCATTGGACCACATGGCAATCGTGTCTGTGTCCATACCGCTCGCCCCAGGATGTGGAAGCACATTTTGCTGGTGTGTGCCACCCATCAGATTCTGCATCCCCTGAGGGTCGTCGTCATAAGGGGAAGAAGCAGAGGTCCCTGATTGATATTGCGCTGAGTACTGGCTCATCTGCTCATAGAACATATCATCCATGCTATACGCGGCTGGAACAGCGGTCTGTGAATAATCTTGAGGCGGGGGTACATTTTGCATAGAAGTCTGTGTAGTGTGCGGTTGCACCTGATTCCCACCTCCGTGAGAGTACCACATATTGCTGGTAGACGAGCCGAGCGGTGGGGACGTGTTCGGGAAGTTCAGTTGTCCGTGAAGCGGTAGGCGCCCAAGATCATCGCTGTATAGCGGAAGATCGAATGAGCTCACGATATTCGAGCGAGTGTGTGCAGCTGCTTCGCGCCCGATGCGGCGCGATCCTGCGATGGTGCGGGGTACGTCTGACGGTGATGAAGTCGTAGGCGGAGCAGATATTGGACTATCTGAATCACGTTCACGCTTCGTTCCGCCAGAGGGACTTGGCTGGGGTAGCGGAAGGTCACCGACCGATGCCAGTTCATACAGGATATCCCTTCCAGTGGTTTATGGTATAAGCAATACTACCAAAAAAAAAAAGTGCATACCACAAACGACCAGCGGTATGCCAGCTATGGGGATTAATGAGAGACATTCTTCCGCAGTGAACAATGCGACAGACCGTTTCTCACACGACTTCAGTATGGACATGCACTTGTGCACGTCTGCCATCTCCTTCGTAGGATCAGTGTACAGTCCAGAGCGTTTTCCACCCCAGATATTTAGA
Source organism: Suillus lakei (assembly GCA_016628065.1). Lineage (NCBI taxonomy): Eukaryota > Fungi > Basidiomycota > Agaricomycetes > Boletales > Suillaceae > Suillus > Suillus lakei. The sequence goes on along the minus strand of JABBWA010000009.1, from coordinate 676,185 downwards.
AGTAAGACAATACCTGCAGTGAACGCAGGCATCTAAAGTAAAATCAATATGTACTGAACACAAGAGACCCAAACGAAATTCCCTGACGCACCTGCGAATAAGGCACCGGCTTACCAGATCGACATCGATATACATCCATGACGTGGCTGCAAGATCGAGCAGCATTTGTACAGATCGCCAAAGAAGGGAAAGACAGAGGAGATGGTTTTCGGGGTGACGGGATGAATGGGCGGTGGATGAGGATCTGAACATGATAGTAACTCGAATAGAGGCAATACGACTGCAGGAAAAAGTCATTAATGTCCCTATTTGGATCCCATCTGACTTTATTTGTAAATTTAGCAGCGGCGATAACGAAGTCCAAGCTAAGATACATACGGTGATCAGGAACAGCGTCGATCCATTTATTGAGCGCAGAATCCAGCTCTGCAACTATCTGTTGCTCCCATTGCTGCCCAACGAAACCGAGCAGGACTTTTAGCTTGTTGATCGAATACTGCAACACGTCGTTAGTCGATCACTCTTAAACGACGAGAAGGTACATACGATAGTACGAAGGGCAAATGCGAGTATGTGGTTAAGCTTCAGGAAATTGACAAAGTACGATACCAGAGAAGGTTTGCCAGGAGGTTGCTTGAACGCTTGATCCAGGTCTGGGTGCTCCCAGTACTCATCATCACATTCGAGAGGCATGTCGAGGTCAAAGCTATAATTTGGGTCAGCTTCGTATCATCACAGAGTGGCACAGATAGACCTACTCTTCATCCTGTATAGCACAAGGTCGTCCCAACGATGAGCTTACCAATCGGTCTAAGCTGACGAGAACCCTGAGAGAAAACATTGAGACGTCATTGCGACGGTGAATTATTCGAGCCATACCAGAATGCACGTTTCCAAAGCTCCTCTTCGATAGTGGGCTTATGGCTATAAGCTTTGCGGCGATGTGCACCAACATCCTGCGCAAGACGTATGCCAATTCCAACGATGGTCCAACATGCCTGCGGGGCCGAAGTCCCCATCAAGTAGATCACAGATAGCTAGGTACGAGTTAGTAACTCGATGTAGGAGCGCCGCTTTAACACCTACACAATGCACTTGGAGGTCCTCCAGGCGCGGTGGCCCAAGCAGGGTCTTCCTGACCGTCTGTACCTGTTCGAAAAACTTCCATCCCGCCGAATGTTCACTCTGACCTTCCAAACAGACGCGGCGGTCATCAGAGAAGCGCGAGCCGACGGCAAGGACTAGTAAGTACACCGCCCCAAATGCCGGGTTTCGGCGGTGGAGTCCCTGGGCCGCCTTGCGCTCAAAGGTTGGCCGGTGTAACAGTGGAGTTAAAACATTATACTGCGTGAAATAAAGATCGACAAGGGAGATAGCAAGATCTTCGTGAGGAAAGTTATAGCTCGGCTCGACAATATCCTTCGCGGCCAGCTCCCACTTGACGAGATGTCAACTCTAGAAACAAAAAGCTATGACTATACGCACAGGAAAGGTTCCAGAGAACTCAGGGCGGCGCGGCATAAGATCATGTCGGATCTCTTCATCGCCAGTGTACTCCTTTTTGAGGTCAATAGCTTTTTGAACCAACATGATACCACTGGATTTTCCAAAGAAGCGGGACATGTGTGGATTGATGGCCATGTTCTGCATGTGATCAGGCGAGGCGGACGGATACAATCTCGTCATCGTCACTGGATACGAGATCTTCAAGAGGAGTGGTGGCATAAGGGATCATGACATGGCTGGTTGAGCCATTCATATTGCCTTTTTGCCAGGTCTCCCTGTCCATGGGACCGCCTCCGAGCTCCTGAGAGAAGTCGGCGTCAGGGCAGACCTAAGATGGTGTGAGCGGCAATCATGAAGAGTATCTGCTCATCAGACCGACCTTTTGTAGAAGCTTCTCCATCTTCTCCAAACGATTCTCCAGGCTCTCGACATATCTAAAATCATCATTAACAGCGAGTACCTCGGGCGGATACGGGAAACCAGTTGCTTCTCACGTACCCCTTTGGTGGACCTCGTTTCTAGGGCAGGGGGCGTTAGGCGCCACTCAAGGAGAAGACCAAGGGGGAGAGCGCACCTTTGCAGCCTCTATGTACGTACATTCAAAATTATACGCAATGCAGTTAGAACATCGGTTGCCTGGCATCTGGCTTCCATCGCCTTAAAGCGAGCACCCCAAGCCAAAATAGCAAGAGAGAGGGCATGTTCAATTTCACTGAGTCCACCGGGGGGCGAGAGGTAATGAAGCTTACTCACATCGAACTACATCAGACGCCCAAAATTAACTGCTGACTTGTGTAATTCAAGACGAGTAGTACTCACTCTTCTTGCGTCGACATATGTCACACGCCCTTTGCACTCTTCGCTTCTTGGAGCCGGGCAAGGCTGAGGCACTATCATGTTCATTGTACTCGTCTTCTGCAGAGGACATGATGGAGTGGGTTTGAGCCCTTGGAGGTATTGTATAGGCTGTATCAGGGTTCACGTGGTACTAAGTACGCTGACCTGAGAGAATATTAATGATACTCAAGCCGACGGTGTCTGTAACCCTACGGCATGTGGGAGCACCGCGAGTTTCAAAACCATTTTACTTACATGCAAGTAAACGTACTACTTATTATCCAACTGCGCAGTCACAATAGAAAAGATCACCGTCAGATCAAAAGTCGGGTTGATCATGAACATACCTTCAATTGATGTTCAAGCTTTGTTCGCGCTTAAGCAGTCGAGGGGGTATGACTTGCCGCGGCGCCGCTGAACTGCCGTTTGGAACAAAGTTTCCAAAAACTTCACATATTAAATTTATATTACTCAATGGGCCCCGTTTACATTAGCTAATCGTAAAATTTCCCCAGATACACAGACATATGAAATTTATATTATTAATTGGCTCTGCAGACCTAGATTTTCCATCAACGTTTGTTTTTACACTCTCAGAGCTCAGGAGGGTTAGATGGACTCAGATCAAGCTTTCAGCTGAACAGTTACTGCTATAAGTAGTATATTATGCCCGCGGTGAAGGATAAAATGGGGGCATGAAGATTCATGATTCATGAATACTTGCAAATCGACTCCAACGGGGAAGTACGATCCCGGCGGTTTCAGCAACGCAGGGTTCATTGGCGTGACCCTGCATGGCCATGAGCTGGGGTTGGTGCGCTTTGGTGCCTGATCAACGTACACGGTTACCCCGACTCGGGGGTGCCCCGGGCCCCGGTCACATTACCCTTTGAACACGCAACTACTATGGCCGTAAACGGACGAATTTCATGTACAACTTGGCTGGTATGCCCTAGTACACACTATTCAATAGTACATGAGGCAAGGGTTTGAAAGCAAATTGAACACAACACCCTAATCCATAGGAATAACTACCTGGTAATTAAGGTGACTACTATTACAACGTAAATGGACAGCGAGGATGACGGAGTATGACATGCAAGTGCAATTATGTGTGGGAAATGCAACGATACGAGGAAGGGTTTGGGGGAAGCGCAGCATGAGGATGAGGGTGTAATAAAACGCGCGGCAGAGGAGGGAAGGAAACCGCACCCTGCAGCATCAGTAGCATGTTCACGAATGGAGCATGCGAATGCTAAAGTACGATAGAAAAGAGAGATAAACGCAACCGTGCCGCGTGATTAGAGGACAAGACAATGGGAAGAAAGAGATCCCATAACATATGCGAGAGACACCAGATTATAGAAGATCCACGTGTTGGCAGAGTCCAGCAAGAAAATCACCACCCTGAATAGTGGTAGTCGTCCGCCCAACTTCGATTTCGAGCCATCGCGCGTCGCTTACGCTCATCCCTATCCTGAGCCTCTGCACTCTTAGTAGCGCTAGGATTCTCGCCCATGGACGTTGTCGAAGCAAGCGGTCGCAACCCACCGAGCACGCCATTGTTCGCACGTCTCGCGTTCGCAGCTGGGTTGGTAGTACTGCTCACCTGCCGCTCCCACAATAATTGCCTCCGCATGCTCTCTGACAGCTCTGTCCGAAGCATTATCCGCCGGGTTGTGCGGGGCGTCATAGGAAGCGCGGGAGCAGGAAGATTATATGGATGTCCGAGGGGTATAGGTGCCGTGGATTGTGCAACAGGAGCGACCCGATTCTCCGCCACACGCGTATGCGTATGCTGAGCCAGCTGCGATGCAATGCCGGTTTCCGGTGCGCGCCGTGACATTAACGCCTGAAGCCTCTGCTGTGCCACACTGCGTGAGACCTGGATCTTATCGTCGTCGTCATCGTCCTCCCCACTCTCATCTTCCATCTCTTCCTCCTTCGGGCGTCCCTTTGGCCTGTACCCCCCTTTTTCGCTCTCTTTCCCCTTCATTCCAGACGACGGGGGCTTCGAGCTCGACGTGGCAGTGATTTGCGCAGCAAGGGGTAACGCCGCCGAACTTTTACTTGTCTGCAGCCTCGCAGGCCCCGCAAATCCACTAGCACTCCTTTGTGGGGCTTGTACCTGCTCAGCTTGACGCTGCATCCGCACAAGATCCGCAGTCGATTGACTCAAGCGATATGGATGACTTGGCGGGAATATCGCAGGGTTGGGGTTCATGAGCTGGGAAAGTAGACCAGACTGCGTGCGATTGAGATTCGAGTACGAACGCTTGGGAACCTTTGCGAAGAGGTCACGTTGGCGCTGAGCTTCCAGTGCAGCCCCGCGTAGCCTGGTCTCCTTGACTTCACGGGCTTTGTCCTCAGCGTCCATATCCTCAGAGGCCCATCCAGAGTCATCCGCATCAGTGGTCTCGTATTCTTCCTCTGAGGTGCTGGCCACAATAATGGTTTTTCGCTGTTGGGGACCCGTACCGTTACTTGCATTAGCAACAGCATTGTTACCAACGCCGTTGGAGTTTCCATTGACTACAGTGTTACCATTCGCAGGAGGGGGGGCAACAGTCGGCCGCGCGGGCTTTGTATTTATCGCCGTCATACCGTTAAGCATTGCGCCCAATCCATGAACCACAGGGGCAGGTGGAGGCGGGGGCGGAGTGAGCTTCGCAGAGCTCCCATTAGCAGACTTGGACCCATTCGACGAGTTCGACCCAATATTAAACATCGCACGCGGTTTACTATCCTGATTCGATTGCTTGCGCTGAATCAAAGGCCCGATGTGCCTCGCCGAGTGGGTCCGTTTTGCCAAAGGCGGCCGGGCAGATGATCTCCCCAATTCCTTTCCCTTCTTGGGCTTAGCACTGACACGGTCTTTCTCCTTCAGCTCCTTCGTTACTTCTTTCTCATTATCAGTGCTGTGCATCTGACTAGAGGCCGCGCTGGACGCATCGAACAAATCAACGCGGCTCTTTCCGCTCTCCGTCGAGCCGTCGTGTTCCGGGGACGCATCCTCAGGGCTCTGCTGTAAGAAAAACCTTCCAGACACCTTCGAGGACTCGGCGCCTCGGGCCGGGGCCAGGGACGGTAATAGTTCGTCTGGTGGAGGTGACTGCGGGAGCGGCTGTTGCACTTGCGGCTGACGTTTCATGATTAGGGTAGGTGGGGCAAGCGGCGGTAGAAGGAACGTTGATGGTGGCTGTGAAGCACCTGGTGGGTCTTCGCTGAGGGAGGGTGTCATCGGTGGAGTAGGTTGGGGCGTGGGGTTGACGACGACGACGCGAGGAAAATAGGCTTCTGCAGAGGTAGGCGTCGAGGGGAACTGGACAGAGGGTACGGTGGGTTGTTGAAGCGAACGCGGGGATGGCGCCTTGTCGGGTATAAGGACATTATTTGGCAACATGTCTATTATTATTCGGCCTACAAACGAAGACGATTTGGGGCGGAAGGAAGTGCTGAGAGGCGGTGCTACGGGGGTGCCTGATGAGAATTGGGGTATGCGCGGGCGGTCAGGAACAACGGAGTTCGTTGTCGATGCAGGGGATGGAGTATGTTGATATATAGATGTCGAATGCGGGCAAAGGGGTGTGCCTACATGTGCGGAACACAAGGAGAATGCGAGATGAGTAAAGACGAAAAAGGAAATGATCCTCGGACATACCTGAAGGCTGGACTACCTTCACAGGGTCGGTAAGGGGGAAGAACGAGGTGCGGGTATCGGACGATACTTTGGGATTCGAGACGGAGTCCGGTGTAGGAGGCAGGTACGACTGCTGAGCGAGAATAAGCTCACGGTGCCATAGCCTCCAAGAGATATTCTCAAGTCTTCGGCCATCCTGAAGCGACTCTTTGCACTTTGTGAAAACTAGAAAGAGAGTTAGAAAGCTACCTGATAACGCAACTAGAGCTTACTAGTCCAGAGAGCTGAAAGGGCATCTTGCCCTTGAAGATCTTTCACTGCATCAGTCGTGACAGAGAGGACAGGTGCAGGTAAGGTTGTGAGCATGGAGATGGGGTGGAGTCAAGGACGTTAGAAGACACAAGCGCCTTTGGACAGTATAATCAACGGTTTTGAAATCGCGAGAAGACCCTGCCCGCTAAAAACCCCAGAAGTTCTGGAAGGAGAAATTCACGGAATTCTGGTATTAAGTTTACCGGACTATGATATCGGACTTGACAGATATCAGACGCTGGTCCTAACACGCCCTTGCAAGGCCTTGTATGGTCTTGAATGTAAGGGAGAAGGATGTGAGAGCGAGCTACTTGAAGAGTGAGGTTTCATTGAAACCACTTGTCCCGATTTGCACCTTGTGGCCCTGTGGGTCCCCGGTCCGACCGCCAGCACAACGACACCGGCCTCATGTCTTGACACCCCCGATTATCCAGGATTATCCTCCTCTTTTTTATTTCCATGTGGTATCCCTAGGATCCCTACAGATCTGAATCATGTGCATGGTCACCAGTTCTCCTTTCCACGTAAATCAACATCCAACTGCAATATCTGCCAGATCCTTCGTGACGACACACTGCTGCGGGCATTACATTCACCCGCGCGCTAAGCTTTTTATCAAATCTATTCAGACAAATTCATTGTGGGTAAAATCACGCTATCACTTCAAATTTTTATTTTATGGTCTGAGCTAGAATATTTCAACAGGACGTGAGATCAGAGACAGGAGAAACGAAACAAGTCGCAATTATGAGCACACATCAGATAAGCTTCACAATGCCAATACAGTAGCTACATCACTTGATACGGATCTAAACGGGTCAATATGAACCCAATATACAACAACTCGAAATGAAAGCGAAGGAAACGGACGCGATAATAGCAGGCGCAACACGCTGCGAAGTTCAACGTACAATGCGAAATGTGGCTGACGTCCAATGGATATATCTGGCTTGCGAACGAATTGGCAGAATTAGTATATGTACACTACGCTAACACAGCCGCTTCTGATGTTGGTCGGTAGCACCGGCGTTTATAGTAGGAGTTTCGACCCTGAATTCCCGCGGATTCCAAAGTGTGGGGTACTACGCGGGTTGTTCGGTCTGCTTCGGTGCGGAGGGATTCTTGACATACACGTAGATGCGGGGACAATCAAATGATCAGGTGGACTTGGCTCACCTCGGACTAGTGATAGAACCCCGGTATCGGCATCTCATTTTTGCAAGTCCCTTTTTCGAGGTGATATTTCAACCCGTTTGCGTTCAAGTACGTCTGTGGCCATTAGGTTTCACTCTCCTCTTCAATATGCCGAGCCTAGACTCACTTTGGTACAATCAGGACGCTAATCAGCGGAAATTAATGGGGCGAGCATGTGGGCGTAATGAAACATGCTCACAGGACAGTTATAAGTCTTGTCTTTTTTTCGTTGACGAGGTCGATGGACCCGTTTGCCAGTGCGAACTGGCTTGCTCTTCACTTTACCGAAAGAGTTTTGTGGTGCAAATTCCTCTGAACTCGTCTCTACAGGACTGATCGGCTCTGAACTAATCGAGGGCGAAGACCAATCTAATGCAGATTCGAAACCAGATTCCGGGTCAAGAAACGCCACAGGAGCTCTGGGTGCAGGATAACCCAACACAAAACTCATGTAAGGTCCATCGTTCTCGTGATCGAGAACGCGAAGTATCGGACTAGGGTTCGGGTACACAGCATTACCAGCGTTGTCGAACACTACAACATGTGCTTCCTCAAAGTGGTCCACCAATGAGTGAAGGTCTCTAAGAGACAGTCCACAACATGTGAAATCGGAGCACTGAAATATACGCGTCGCATCAACCCGCACGATCACAACAATAGAGAATATGAACCCACAATAGTTTGTTCACGTTCGACGAATGGCGTGTCATCGGACCATGGCGACGAGGAACGTGGCGATGATCCGGCATGTGCGGATATGGACGGGGCATACGGAGACCATGGGTATCTGGGTGTAATAAAAAAACGACGTGATCTGTTAGCATCTCGGATCCTAAGTCAAGGGAACGAGTATGTAGACTGAATGTTCTAGACTTACTGGATCTCTAGGTGTTCGTAACCGTTCATGCCGGCAAGCTTCGTTGGCAGGCTTGGAATACGGGGGTGACAGGGAAGATGAGAGCAGTTGTGAAGGGCGAGCAGGTGAGACTGACGCGAGCGAGTGTCGATCTGGGCCACTGTATAATAACCCCACTGGGGAGCCGCGGATCAAGCGTAATAGCAGCCCGCGGAATCCAGCTAATTAGTCTGCACAACGTCGAGTGGTCTACGAGAGAACTGATGAGTGAAGAGCTTTGGTCGACCTCGAAGAGCTGATCGATGATGATAACAAGGAAGAATGTAAGTCGGCGTAAGAGAGGCCGTACAAGACGCGAGAAGCTGATCAATTCAGATTACAGGGGTACGGTAGCCAACAAGGTTGGGAGCACGCAATTAATTATAATGAACACAAAATAGCAGAAAGTCACCAACAAGGATGAAATCAGGAGGAATGAATGGATGATTCTTGACTTCGTTCTCCATCCGGGCTTCGTTTCAATGGTAAGATTAACTTCTTTCTTGATGTCGCATGCGCGTGTACTTGATCGATGATCAGTGGTGCAGGCACGAGAATCACGGATACGTGGGTGGTTGCTGCGATAGGATTTGCCAGTCCTTAGGACTCGGATGTCTAAGATCGATCGGGCCGGAGCATGCCTGAAACATAATTTGACGCCCTGCATCACCTCTGTGATTCCCCCAATATGCGATTCTGGCGTAGCAGCCCCTTGCAGATCAGTGACTTGGCCAGCGTATGAAATGATAATGATCTGCCAGGTATCAGGGGAGAAAGAGTCATGGCGACAGCGTATTATTTCACAAGGACGAGGTAAAGTGATATCGGAGTAGGTCACGGTGAGCAACGGCTGAGTTCAGTCCTTGGCTGATTCTGAACATCATATGCAGCACGTCTCGCAGTTCGTGCAAACGAGTGACCATCGCTGTACATGATGAAGTTCATACACGAGCTCAGTCTACATCGCTCTGCATCAAAAATGGGTGTGGTGGAATACCAGTGAGTGACATCGTTCGCAATGCTCTCCGTGCACTACTTATGTACACAAAAAATTGATAGACAGCTTGGAGTACGTTAGAGAGTGCTAACGTACTTGGGACGACACCATTTCGTGACACAACAAGGACAAGCAAACGCAAGCGCGTATCAATAACTTAACTTAATCCGGGCCTCTGCGCTCCGTGTCCCGGTCCGCCCTTTTACTCTGCCCCGAGGCTGGGCAGGGCTGGAGTGGCCCTTGCATTTTATTTTATACTTACGAGGATGACAGTTCTTCCAGCAGCTGATGCACCGATCCCCATCTTCACCACCCTGAAAGAGCTATATGGCAGTCTCGCGACAGCAGCTAAACACGCGTGAGTCTGGGCTCTGGGGTTATTTATTGATTTTGATGAAGTTCGTTCTTCGCTTCAATTCTGGGCAGAGAGCGCTGGGACGAGCTTGTCAGAGAATTCGAGACCAAGTTCGGGCGAAAGCCTACCTATGTCGCCCGAGCCCCAGGCCGAGTCAAGTACGTTCATACTCCCTCATTTCCCACTGGTGTTGATAATTCCCCGTGTAACACAGCCTCATCGGTACGATGATCTCATTAATATTCACGGTATTACATGATGCTAACTCCCAGACACAGGCGAACACATAGATTACGCGCACTTTGGCGTTTTTCCAGCCGCTATTGAGCATGATATTCTCATTGCTTGTGCTCCGCGGCCAGCGTCTGCCGCTGCTGCGCATCCTGACGGTCTCACACCAGGTTCTGTCGTAGCTGAGAACCTTCACACTTGTTACACCCGTCAGGTCTTCATGCCGACTCGCCGTGAGACGCTTGGTGATGATGTTCCCATTAACGCTGTGCGCGTTGCCCCCTGGCATTTGGATATCGACAAGAGCGAGTTGCGATGGGAGAGTTATGTCAAAGCGGGATATTACGTACGCGTCTTTGCCCCTTTCATGTCCCTTCTCCAGCTTTTGAAGTTCCTCCATTTCTTCTAGACCTACCCTCCATACCTTCTCTCACCCCCCCCCCCCACTCACCTTCACTTCAATTCCTCGTGAGTTTCAGATGCTAACTGCCGGGTATAGGGCGTCCTGAACCACTTCTTCTCCCCATCGTCCGCATCCCCCGTTCCTGTACCTGTTGACATTCTTGTTACTGGCAATGTTCCCCCTGGCTCCGGTCTCTCAAGCAGCGCGGCCATGGTCGTCTCGAGTACGCTGGCATTTCTGGCCGCCAATGGTATCTTTGATGGGTACATGGCGCCAACTAAGGGTGAGCTAGTAAAGATTGCAGTGGAGAATGAGAGGCGAGTTGGGGTGAACAGTGGAGGGTGAGTATGGCTGCCGTTACCTGGTCCCATATTTTGTGACAGCTTTGCGTTTTAAATCTACCTCTCAATATCTAGTACTTAACCCCTCGCTTTCTTTGCAGCATGGACCAATCAGCTTCCGTCATCGCTCTCCCTGGCAGTGCACTATATGTTTCTTTCGTGCCTTCCCTCCATGCGGAGCCAATCGTGCTTCCGCGTGATGCTGTGTTTGTCTGTGCTAACAGGTACGTTCAGTCAGTTCATAGTCGTCCCAAACTTCCTGACAGATTTAATTTCGGCGACAGCCTAGTCATCTCCAACAAAGCCGAAAGCGCCAAACACCAATACAACCTCCGTGTTGTGGAGACGCTTGGAGCCGCCCGCATCCTCTCGCACCATCTTAATCTCCAAGTTGATTCCGCGTACGGCGAAACCACAAAAAGACGCCTCGTAACCCTGCGCGAAGTCCTGGCTCGGAAGAGCGGCTTCTATCCAGCAGAGCAAGATGTGCAGCAAGAAGACACCGTGCAACTGCGGAAAAGGATTGGAGGACGTGTTGGTGGGGAATGCTCTGGACTGTTTGTTGCCGACGGTCCAAGGGAGGATGGGCGTTACTTTGGAAGAGATGGTTGTTATGAGCGGGATGAATGAGGCAGAGTTTAGGGAGGTGTATCTTTCGTGGGTGGATGGTGAGTTTTTTTTAAAGTTGCTGTCCGTCATATTGAAATTCGTCAGTGGAAAGCAACTCACTTCGAGTTGTATCTCCGTGCCAAACACGTATTTGAAGAAGCGCTCAGAGTGCTCCAGTTTAGGGAGGTCTGCTTAGATGGAGGAGGTGCGTTTTCCTTGGGTCCGTTGCATATCAATTAACCAACAATATCTGCGTGTCTCTCGACGATGCTGATTGTTACATCGCCCACCAACCCCTCAATCGCCAGATAACTGAGGATTTCAAGCTCCAGACCCTCGGCAAGCTTATGAACGACTCGCACGAGAGCTGTAACAAGCAATTCGACTGCTCCCATCCGAAAGTGAACGACCTCGTCCGAGTCGCGCGAAGCTTTGGGGAGGTGGAGACGGGACGGGGAAAGGGGAGAGTATATGGGAGTCGCGTGACTGGTGCGTTCTTTTTCATACTCCCTGTCTTTCTTGTTTTGATGTGCTTTTAGGCGCTGGCTGGGGCGGCTGCACCGTTTCTCTCAGTACATCGAGAAGACGTTGACGCATTTATTGCGCATGTGAAGAATAAATATGCGTCGTATGAGGGTATGAGCAAGGAGGACCTCGCAGGCTGGGTGTTTGCGACGGAGCCGGGAATGGGCGCGTGTGGTGAGCTTCTTGGATTTTGGATTTTTGAGAATTCTTGGGTGTGCTGATGTTCCTTGGACAGTGTTTAAGTTCACGGAGTGACCGCCGGACTGGAAAGCTAGTCAGAGCTCAATTGGTATGGACTTGTCATCTGCTGTTAGTTTTTTTGTTGAATTGACTAAAATACACTGTGAGGCACCACTCGGGTGTTACTGAGAGGCCTACATCATGCGGCAGGATATAGGGACTGTACTTACTAGTGTTGGAGTTACGCGAACTTTGTATTTTACTAGCCTCTCCTTTGCATAGTGAAATCAGATGATTTAAACCGCACGTGTTCCCTGTCACGGTGGGTTTCCGTGTGGAGATAGTGTATCAACATGGGTTGGGATCAGGATGAAAAATATGAAATTCCTAGCTTGTAGCCACTGTCAGGTTATAGCACAGTGGGATTTGTCGTATGTAGTATCATGGTTTATACGCGGTGTAAAATTCACCATCATGCCACGAACAAACCATAATACCACTACTCGGTGCGTGATTAAACACACTGCATAGCACTGCATCTAGTCCTGTGGAATGTCAGCCTTTCCAATTTGTTACGATAGAAACTTAAGAGCACGGCGGACAGAGGTCGTGAGTGCGGTTCTCTCGTGGCGATGGTACGCGAGGGCAAGCTCAGTGGGTCCATAACGAAGGGGTTTGGCCGGGCTGGCCGCCAAAGTATGACCACGTGAGGCTTACATATACAAAGCTCCACCACCGCCACAGCCACCATCACAGTGGTATGAAGCTGTGACAAGTTACAACAAGTACTCAATCGATGTTTCTGAGATGCTCTACTGGACAGCTTTATCCAACTGGCAGGCGCAACTCGCGAGCACAAATGACTCTGGCTCGTGAATACACTGCATCCTGGCAGCTTCATGAAAAATTTGATGGGTCGTCTTTTACGACGGGAGATTGTGGTGATGCGACCAAGTACATAACACTTGGACAAGAGGCTGTCGCATGACTTGACAGGAGTTGAGCTCAATTGTTGTCCGAGAAATGAGAGGGGGGGCACATGTGCGAGCAATAAGTTATACAGCATTGAAGACGCCGTCGGATCTGTGAGCATTCCATCATGTGAGCGCATCCTCCATGATGGCCTGTGCATCTCATAGATGCTGTGAAGTGACAGTTTAAAAAGGACCCAAATACCTGCACCTTAGAGCAAGACACCACAGTTCCTACCAAGACCCCGCCCAAGCTGCTTCAAAATGTCACGAATCATCGTTACAAGTACCACGCTCGTCAGAGTGTTCGAAGATCATGAAAACACCGTATTAGCAGTTGCTGTCTTCCCTGACAGACGACGCATGGTCACCGGCTCGGCAGACAAGATGCTTCGTCTGTGGGATCTAAAGGACGGCACACTGTTGAAGAAGATGAAGGGACACCGCGACTGGGTGCGGGCAGTGGCAATATCACGAGATGGGAAATTTATAGCAAGCGGTTGTGCGAACGGAAAGCTGATCATCTGGCATGGAGAAACCGGCGAGTCTCTCATAAAGCCCATCAAAGCCCACAATGGACGAATCATGTCTTTGGAGTTTTCTCCAGATGGCGAACTGCTCGCCAGCAGTTCATCGGACAACACGACGAAACTGTGGAGTACAGGGACATGGAAAATGCAAGGAGATCGAATCGATTGTGGTAAAGCAGTTTACTGCGTTCGACATTCACCCTCTGGCGAACATCTTGCCATCGCAACAGACAGTGATATCCAAGTATGGCATTTAGGCAAGAGGGACCGCATAGCAACATTTAAGGCTCACGCTGCGATCAGTTCAGCAAGGAACTTCTCACTCATCTGGACGCCCGATGGCACGCGACTCCTTTCAGGTGGCTCTAGTTACGATCCCACCATACGGGAGTGGGATATATCGAAGATGGAGCAGGTCGGCGATCCCTGGACTAGCCATACTGACTATGTCAACGCCATCGCCATGAATACTGCTGGCACTCTCATCGCCTCCGCATCTGAGGACAAGTGTGTCCGTCTTTGGCGGATATGGGATGGACGGACCATTGCCATATTCAAACACACTGACCCAGTGTACTGTGCCACCTTCTCTGCGGATGGCAAGTACATTCTCAGTGGAGGTAAAGATAAGAAGATTTCAATGTGGGCGGTACCTGAGGACGCTTTGCCCGATTCCAAGGTATGTTTCTGCCATTTGACTCTTATAGCGAGATGTGAGCATTTGTCGTACAGGTCATTGCTTTGGACACGTCAGCCCGAAATGCATGCATAACTGGGGACTTGCTTGCCGCTGAAGAGTTGCTAACACAAGAGATTGACGCCGATATCGACAACTACATCTCTTACGCCAACCGCTCATTCGTCATGGCACGACGGCTCAACTGGGACCTCGCGCTTCGTGATGCACTCAAGGTGAGATACACTCACCACTGATCCATCGTGATCTTTTTAACGTAGACTAACTCGGACGATGATAAGTCTGTCAGCATTCAGCCCTCGTTGATAGGCTATATCTCTAAGGGCATTGCCCTCTGCGGACAAAATCAGGTCCAGAATGCGATGAAAGCATTTGATCTTGCTTTCACGTTCACGAACGAAGATTCAAAGACTACTCATTCTCTTCTCTTGATCAAGGTAGTTCAAATTTATTTCTCGCATACTCCCTGCCTCAATTCCGGTCTCAGGCTATCACACTGTTCAATGCAGATCAACACGAGGATGCAATGCTACGTGTCCAAGAGCTCGCCGCTTGTCCCAATGCCGACACTCTTGTATGTCGTCTCGTAGAAGTGAGTTATTAATAGGTTCATGCATTTGCGCTAAATTCTCTGAACTTTGAATGCCAGGCATATTTACGTTTTCAGCTTGGAATAATCTCCTTTAATGCCGCGTGTTACAACGAAGCTGCTGTCCACTTCACTGCCGCTGTTATGACCAGCACTCCTTCATCTAACTTGTCCGTTCGTTCTACGTTCGAGAATTTTGCAGTGGTACGTTGATGTGTGAGCGAAATTGCTTCCGCGCTAATTGTGTGCTTTGTGCAGCTTTTCGGGTGGGATCTGAATTCGTTGTGGCAAACTGCAAACCAGCAACGGTGCCATGCATTCTTCCGTGCGGGTAGACTCAAAGATGCTATCGAATCGTACCGATATCTGATTGATATGAGCGACGAAACTACGAAGGCCAGCTGCTTTGATTGGTCCACTGGTAAGTCTTCGATGATGTCACCAAGTCTACGCCCCTGACCGGCACCTCACTCAGCTTTCAAGAAAGAATGCAGCGCGCTCTACGCTGCCAAAGGAGACGCTGCCCTCGCTGCAAGTGATTACGATCAGGCTATTGACCAATACTCGGCGGCGATCGACCTGGATTCTTCAAGCGATACTGTCTTTGCAAACCGCAATAGGGCGGAGACGGAAAAAAAGCTTTTAGAGCATGCCCTTCTTGATGCGCAACAGGTGGGATGACATCTATTGTTTTGCAGCCGGAGCTGATTTTGGTGAGAAACAGGTCATTGAACTTAACCGTTCGTCTTATCTTGGATACCAATTGGAAACTACAGCACTTCATGGCGCTCAACGCTATGATGAAGCAATGGAGGTATTTCAAACCATGCTGTCCAAATTGGAAAATGCCCCCGAAAAGCATGAACGAGGTGGGTCCTGAATAGCATACCCACGATGATGATTAACTCTTTCTCAGAGCTGCGCCAGAACTATCTCAGTGCTTCCGAAGCAGAAGATGCTATTCGAAAGGTCATTTACGCTCAGATGGAGAACGCTCCGCTTCGTCTACTCGACACCGCCACTGGGATCTTATGTGATCGAGAGGCGCAGATAAATGCCTTCAAAACGACTAAGGCGTACAAGGACCTCTTGTTATGCACAATGAAGCATACACACCTCCGAGTGGAGCGCATCACAAAAGTGGTGGTGATGCACTTCCGCTATGTCATGCTATCACATAGATGGGAAAAGAATGAGCCGTTGCTGCGCGACATCCAAGGCAAAGTCGTGTACAGGTTGAATCCAGTCGACGGCATCATCAAGTTGCAGACATTTTGCAAGATTGTCCGTGATGCTGGATATCACTGGGCATGGTGCGATACATGCTGCATCGACAAGAATAACAATGTCGAGCTCCAAGAATCGCTCAACTCCATGTTCATCTGGTATCGCCAGTCAGCACTTACCATCGTTTACCTGTCGGATGCCGCACCTTCGTCAAAACCTGGCGCACTGGCAGAAAGCGATTGGATCAAGCGAGGGTGGACGGTTCAAGAATTCCTGGCTCCCAAAGTCGTGCTCTTCTATCAGAAGGATTGGACCTTATATCTCGACGATCGCTCTCCAAACCACAAGGAGTCCGTTGCAATCATGCGGGAGTTGGAAGGTGCGACGGGCATAGATTCACAGGCCCTCGTTGGCTTCCGTCCTGGGATGATCGGCGCCCGAGAGAAACTTCAATGGGCGTCAACGCGTGTTACCACAGTGCAGGAAGACATCGCATACTCGTTGTTTGGCATCTTTGATGTCCACCTACGTGTAAATTATGGCGAGAAGAAACAAAACGCGCTCGGGCGGCTCTTGGAAGAGATCGTTGGTCAGTCGGGCGACATTAGTGCCCTGGACTGGGTCGGAAAATCATCTGAGTTCAATAGCTGTCTGCCAGCTGAAATCACGTCGTACGAAGCCCCACCAAGCACGCTGCCATCTGTATCTGAAGCTGAGATGCAGACACTGGTGGCCTCCTTGCTGCGAAATGCTGGGGCTGTAGAGTTGGCTTCGAGATTGTACACCATGCTTGATGGGCTGAGTGCTCCCCGTTTCTTGCACCGCCGGCTGCATCTGCCTTGTATCACATTCCCTCTCACAGAAGTCAGGCGGATCTGTCATCAAGACCAAGAGACACATTATACGCATGAAGTCAAGGCAGATGGGCTTCGTGACTTAGTGATCACCACGGAAGACAAGCTCCTTCAGTTCTCGCCGGCAAGGCCTACACGGCAGACATTCTTACTTGTCCTTCCGTGGACCCGTAATCTCCTCGAACTCCCCGACTATGCCGACGATAACCGGAGCATGGACGATTGGTACGCGCCCGGGCCTTCATTGCATGATTCACTAGTCATGTCTCCCAATGGACCGATTGATTTGGAGTCTCGCTTGCGAGCGTTGCAATTGACCGTTCGCCTTGGACAGCCTTTCAGCGCGTTTTTACTCGCACGACAGTACGGTGGAGAATACAAGAGAATTGCATCGGATGATGATATCATTGCACAGGTCAAAGACGCTAGCTTCTGTTCGCAGCATGATGGATGTCAAGACACTGGAGATATTGTAGCTGTATGCTTGACGATTAGATATTCCGGACTCGAATGCTTCATTTGTACCATGACTTATCGTGTCTTGTGGTGAATACTTTCACCCTTTTACTCGTATTGCATTGTACCCTGCTAAAACACTTACACACCGATCATGATTTACTTTTGCGCCGGGCCGCGTGCATTCGCGTTTTTCTCCTTCAAGGTTGTGGCGCAATCATTTCATTGAAGTCCGAACCGTAATAGTACGTACAGACGTGTACTACTAGCACACGCAATTTGTAAATCGAACAAACCTGTCAATTTCTTCACAGAGCCTACCCCAGCCTGGCTGCACTTGTCTAACCGCGCATAGTTCTCGATCGCTGTTCAATCCTTTCGTACGTGGATAATTATACACGTCGATGTTGTCAAGATCTGGTGCCAAGTCGGCACGATCGCGAGACACTATGTTTCAGGTTAACAACGAGCGGGTCCCCCGGGTGACTTCGGTCGTTGCATCCCTTAAGGAAAGTTCTGTCACTGATTTGTGTTATCGTGAATGAAATGGACACAGGCGGTGGGCCCGAGATCATGATCACTGAGGATGCCGACGGGTGCTGATCTGAGCTGGTCTAAAGCTTCTGCCGTACCGGCCTCGGTGCGCCGCTCGAGATAAGCGGGCTCCCGCTGGTGTCATGGGCTTGCATGTTACTGTACCGTCGTGGTTACACAACTACTACCTTCGGGCTGTGATAAAATAAGACTTCCGAGAGTTCCTTCATCTTTCAAGCTCAAGTTCTACGAAGGGGACTGGCAGCAAGCAACACGAAACATGATGGAAAAGCAATATCGGGGCGAGTGGTTGTCTCTCTCGACAGCAATAACCCCGCCGCTTGCTGTTGAGGTGAGCGTTCTGGTTGTTGGACTTCACTATAGTCTAGGTCTATGACTCTGCGCATTGGCACGAGTGTACTGGATGGTAATGTTCAATATGCCGAAATAAACATCAAACGAAGACTGATGCTCCTGACTCATGAACGCACAGGTCCTCCCGCATGGCGTGACAGTCCATAGGATCATTGTACAAGGTGGAGGGAAAGGTTCGTTCTGCATCTCTCCTGTGACTACACATACTTACTGACCGAATACCACTTTTCGCATGATGCTTGAATATAACATATTTCGTCGAAACGAAATCGTCCGTCACCTTTTCTAACACTTTCTCTTCCTACCCATTCAATTATCAAAACGAACGCCATCCGAATTAGACCCACGACATCCTCATTGGTCCTGAAAATCCCAAAGACTATGAGACGTTTAAATACACCAACACCATCATCGGGCGGTACGCCAACCGCGTGCGGGTTGGGGAGCACACGGTGAAGAAGGACGGATTCGAGAGGTCGACAAGGCCCGTTAGCAACTGGTAGGGTTCCATGCTTACAAGGCTGTCGATCTCTTTCTGCTCTATCCTAGTCTTAGTCTCAAATCTTGCCCCTTCTTCCGCTGCTCAAATGCGTACCTCTGTCTAACCCCCAATTCACCAGAATCCCCTGAAGTTTCTTTGCACGGGGGTCTCCTGGGGTTTGATTTTGCAGTTTGGCAGCGCCTGTCCCCGAAAACGCCAAGCTCTTCACACCTGCTGAGATTCGCACTATACAGAACTCCTCTACGTATGAGTCATCTGATAACACGGCTATCTATGCATACACATCGGAAGACGGAGATCAAGGTTATCCAGGAGAAGTTGTACCTCGAGACGCTCGTTGCGCTGCTCCCTCCTGCACAGGGTGAGAAAAGAAAGGTGGGAAGCATAGTGATCTTGTACAGGGCGAGGTTGGTGGATGAGGGCGTGACTCCCATTAATTTGACACACGTATGTCTCTAAATAATCTCAAGGAAATAAGTAGCTGATCCAATTAAGCACTGGGGATTCAACCTTGATGCAAGTTTACAGGAGGGTGAAAGCGGGAAGGATAAGCTTTCAGTGAAGAATCACAGGCTGAATATTAAGGTGCGTCTCGTACCTCTGTCACTCTACTTCTTGGTGCTAATGAATGGTCCACACGTCCTAGGCAAGCCACACTGCTGAGCTTTTCCCAAATAGTCTCCCCTCGGGAAAATACTCCCCGGTTGTCGGCACAGTACACGAGCATAACGACAAACTGATCAAAGAGGGATTTCCGGACCATGGGTATGATCACTACTATCTCTTCGCTCCTCGCCCAAACGTGAAACTCGCGCCACACCGTATACCTGCGAAAGACTTTGATGCTGCGAAAGCAGGGCAGGGGGAGGAACTCAATATCGTAAAAGAGATATTTGAGAGCACGAATGAGCCGGTGGTCGAGTTGAAAAGTGAGAAATCGGGGTTGAACGTCGATTTTGATTCGAATCGTATGTTTGCACTTTAGTTTCTCCAACTTGCGCCTACTCATGTTATATTGAATATGTGACACGCAGAGGCCGGCCTTATGTTCTACACGAACAACCATCCGAACAAGCAGTTTCGAAAGAAGATTCATGGCGGTCCGGGAATGATAGACGACGGGTATATCAATGGCTGTACGCTCTATCCTTTCCCATGTAATTTCTACTGAGCCTCCCTTCAGCCGCAGCATTCCTCGAATTTCACGAGGTATGTCGATTCTTCGCATTTTCTGAGCGCCTTCAATATTGTTCCTTTCCACCTCCCGTTCTGCTATTCCGACCTGGACACGACACTGATTATATTTAGCCGCTCTCCGCTTTCCTCCACCCCGAGGCGACTCCGAGCAGCACAGACACGCTTCTCACGTCCAACGAGATCTACAACAATTTTGTTCGTGTAGATATATTTGTGGAGAGTGATTGCGTTCACGGGGTTTGATGGGGTGTTGCGGAGTGACTCCAGAAGTGGAGGAGGGTTTTGTTGGTTAGAAACGTACCCATCTCCAACCAGTCTGTCAGAATGTTTGTGGTGTTTTTTTTTTCCATTTCTAACACATGACTTGTATGTTTCAAATCTTCTTGAGCACAAGATTGCCGGTTCTGTTGTCTCGATCGCCCGTCATATCCTATTGCTTTATAAGGTATTACAGCTCTGGAGCTTGGAAGGGTAGTACAAACATATTTATATATAAATACGGTAGCTAGCATGTGAGCACATTCACGAGGTACGTGGTATGCACCGCAATCTACTTGCCACGAGTTAACTTCTGTCTAAGAGAAGCAAAGACGCCCACAGTGCGGATGCGCATGAAATATGTGAACCAGAAAACAGCGATAATCTACATATGTTACGTGAGCACAAGATCCGAGGAACATCCGGTAGTGACTCACGTTAAACGTGATGAATCCGAAGACGATACCCAGGTTGCGCCAATGATTGCTGTATGCAATGTTGAACCTCGAGAACATGTATTGGTCCGTAGTCGTGTAGGGACAGTACTGGCAGCCCTCCGCAGCTTCGGGGTTCGTGAGGTAGCCGCCAGCGAATTGCATGAAGGGACCCATGTACTTGTCGCACGTCAAATCCTTCGGTGGATTGACGGAGACTAGTTCCGTGTTAGAGCAGTTAATGGCTTCCCCACCAATAGCTACGAGGACTAAGATGAATATTATGGCCCAGCAGGAAATCATTCACAAACCTTGACCAAGGAGACCCTCGATGATGTATGTGAAAGGAGAGACCCTGTACATCCATTTCCACCAATTAAGCTCCATGAATGGTTGCATTACGCCATCACTGATGGGCCATTAGTATGGCGTAGCGTGGTTCAAAGTGTGTATCTCACAAGATCAATGCAAAGATAATGAGATTTGTGAAGTACAGGGATGCAACTGGAGTGTTTGGCGCCATAGACGCGATGCCATGTCCAAGCGTGGTATAATACAAGGGGACGGCGACAGAGAGCATAAGGAACGTGTAGCCTGCCCGGCCCGTGGGGTATCCGATAGTCCAGTAACAGCAGAAAAAGAACATCGTCGAACTTATCATGTTCCAAGGAAGCTCAGCAGCAAGCTGTGACATGACGAGAGCGGTCCAGTGATACATTCTGCTAGGACGTTCACGAATTTCGTACACTGTGCGAATGTCAATGTAAACGGCCATGATCTGATGGATTAGGGAAATGCTGAGCACGAGGATGAGGAAGATTGACTAAAGAGTGTAAGAATATGATTAAACAAAGAATCCTAATGGATGTACGTACAAACAGCTTGTTTTGGGTGCCCTGCAAAGAGTCATTTGCCTGGAAGAATGTAAAGCCCACAAGGAGTCCACCAGCGACGTTAAGCACAAACTTGGCGTGGATATACGCAGGATCGCGCCAGTATGCTCGGAAGTTCCGTTGGGTGAGGGCAACGAACTGGTGCCACCATGAGGTGGCGAAGACGGAATACCGGGCGCTAGGCTGTTGTGGGCGAGTACGACCATGTTCGTGCATCTTTTCGATCTGAACTTGGAGCTGCATTGCCTCTGATGAACGCTTCCAAACATCAGTTCCAATCAGTGTTGGAGACTGAAGCTGCTCCAGCGCCAATGACGTCAAGCATGTATTCCGCCCTTGAGCGCACTGGTAAGCGTCAGACCTGGTATGATTGCGACTTACTTACGGGTTGATGTCGGAGCAGCAGCGTGGAGCACCATTACGCTCGAAGTAGTTCAGGATGGTTGACGAGTTCTCGCCAATGTCGCCAAAGTAGACAGTCTGTCCACCCTTGCAAAGGAGCAGCAATTTGTCAAAGACCTGGAAGAGCTCCGCTGAAGGCTGATGGATCCTGGTACAGCTCATAAGTGGCAGGATGCCCAAAGTAGAACTGGTACTCACGTGCAGAGAATGGCCTGACCATGGTCAGCAAGTTCACGAAGGAACTGCACGATAGCCCAGGCTGATTGCGAGTCGAGACCAGACGTGGGCTCATCCAAGAAGAGTAGAAGCTTGGGCTGTTAGACGCTTAGCACAGCTTCAGCACAAAGGGTATGCGTTCTACCTTGGCAGCGAGCTCCACTGCGATGGTAGTGCGTTTACGGTACTCAACTCCGAGAGAGCCAACAATAGCATCGGCGTACTCCTCTAGACCACACATTTGAAGGCACTTGTCAACACTCCACTGGAAGGTTAAATTGGGATTGATCCTTGGCACAAATCATACGTACTATGCTTCTTTCTCAGTGAGAGGAACAGCCTGGGGCTGGCGAAGATTGGCAGAGAAAAGGAGCGCTTCCCGAACAGTTGCCTCAGGAAGGTGAGCGTCGAGTTGTTGGCAGTAGCCGCTAAACACAACAGTCAGGTAAGTCGACACAAATTAATACGATACTTGCATCTGAGCCTGGAAGTCTATGGGGAGCGGCTGTCCGTCAACGAACCGGTCACCACCCACCAAACCAGCAGCGACGCGCTGAGCAAGAACGTTCAAAAGCGTAGTCTACAAGCATTCAAGTAAACGGAATGCGTGAGTGATATGATAGGAAGTTATACCTTTCCAGCGCCAGATTCGCCCATCAACGCAGTGAGTTTCCCAGGGGTAACAAAGCCCGTGACATCATCAAGAAGGCGTTTCATACCTCCCTCAATGGGGACTTCATACTGCAGGTGCTGCCACGTGAAGAGGTTCGTATCCATGGTGTTCTTCTCGAGATTGTGGAAAGTTGGGGGATAAGCTGCCTTGGAGTGGCATCCAGAGCTAAACTCTTCATTTGCCTTCTCCTCGTCAAGTGCCTTGGCATTCCCATCGATGACATTAGAGCCCGGCTT
This sequence comes from Suillus lakei, assembly GCA_016628065.1. Lineage (NCBI taxonomy): Eukaryota > Fungi > Basidiomycota > Agaricomycetes > Boletales > Suillaceae > Suillus > Suillus lakei. The sequence goes on along the minus strand of JABBWA010000009.1, from coordinate 653,116 downwards.
GAAGAAAATGACGGCGCCATCGAAAGGAGACGACATATTGCATTCTGTGGCGATTAGGAGAGCGGCCAAGAACACAAGGTAGAAGGCGCAAATGACACTAAAGTTCTGGGGTGATGTCATGAGCTATTCATAAAGCACAGCGGACTAGCCTACCCTCCAAAGATGACCATACCAAAAGTCATACGTCAATCCAATATAGATGTTACCATCAACGAGAAGCTGCCCGGGCTGCGATCCTGCTGTTGTACAAACCTGATTTACAAGTGAAACATTCTCATAGCCAGGACCCTGAGGGACGAGAGTCGAGCAAACTCCGTCGAGCGTATGAAACTCGTTCACAAGAAGTGCACCAAACCCCCACCACAGGGGCTAAGACAGCGATATTGATACTTAGCGAAAAAGAAGAATCCTGCAAGGGATGGGACGACGCACGTTCAACCACATGATCCACCGCAAGCCCGTCGGAGCAGTCAGCCAAGGGATTGGGTACCCACCGTAGAACGATATCAAAAGAACGAAGATACCGCCAACAGCTATTGCGCTATGAAAAGTTTTGAAGCTTGCAGCAATAGCTCTGAAGAACGACTTCATGGTTTGCGACATTAAGAAGATAAAAAGGTAAAATATGCTGTTGTGCAGCAAGGTGAGTATGAAAGCCAAATGCGAACAGCATGAACTTACAAAAATTGTGCGGCAGAATGCTGCAACCCAACCAGCAAGTAAAGTATCACAGCGAAAACCAGTTGAATGACCAAAGTGATCGGAATATCGACGACAGTGTGCGCGAGACTCTGAATAAAAGGGTAATGTAACGCGGCTTTCTGGTGGCGAAGCACGATTGGACGCTGAAAGAAAAGCGCAGGGATTTCTGCAAGGGATGTGATAGCGCTGAAGAGCAGGGAGCTGAAAGAGCCGTGAGGCATAACTTGGGTCACGACAATTGAAGAAACTTACAAGAACAAAACACCTCCACGAGAGAAATAGGCTGAGGTGTCATTTGGCACATTCAGAAAGACGGTGCCCATAATTACCGCTTGGAAGACCTGAGAACTATCACCTAGTGTCACTAAGTGTTGGACAAAAATAATGTTACCTACGTCAGTTGTACAAAGAGCTCGAACTTATCACCGACAATAACTTGTAGGCGGCGCTTCATGACCGCTTTGACTTGTTGGGGGATAGAAGTCATGTACGCAGTAGATCTGGGGGCACGTTCAGCGGCCACGCTTGACAGATACGCCTGTTTGTGTTCGTGATTGCCAATACATTGCTCGCGGCGCAGTTCAATCGTTTTCTGATTCTGAAGACCAAGATCGGACACCATGAAACGGCTGGCAAGGTCCTCCGACGTCCGTGGAACAAAGCTCTCATATCCAGGGCGGATCTTCCTCCCGTTCGCGTCCGTAACTGATAACAATGATTATGAAACAATCCTAGAAAACCGTAATGCCTTACCTGCAACCAGGAAATCGGGAGTAGTCTGCCTATTTTGCGGTTCGAAGCCCATATCGATGAAATAACCTTTGGCCAACTTTGCCGATCCAAAATAGGCCATCTTACCTTCCGCAATAACGCAGACCTTGTCAAACAAATCATATAATCGCTCGCTCGCCTGGTAGAGAGAAACTATCGTCGTCGTGCGTTTCACATCTGTGATGCAACGCAATGTGCGAATAAACTCAAGGGCAGTCGATGAGTCTAGTCCGCGAGTGGAACTGGAAGAGAGACAGATCAGAATGATACCACCTTGAATGATCACAACTTACTTATCCCACACGCAAAGTGAACCTGCTGAACCTAAAGTTTCTGCGATAGATACTCGCTTTCTCTCGCCACCAGAAACACCTTGCACCTGAGCATTACCGACCAAGGCATTTTTGAATGGTAGAGGCCAATAACTTTCATTAGCATCGTGGTGGTATCCTCAACATAGTCCTCGCGCGTCTGGCCGAGAAGGCGTGTTGCGGGTGTACGGTTTCTGACAGCGAAAGAGAGCGTTTGATCGACGGTCAGGGTTGGGAAGTGGATATCATCCTCTGGACAGTAAGTGACATCGCCACGGAAGGAGTCATGAACCTCCTTTGGTGTGAATGAATCATAGAAAACTTGACCCTCAACAGCGTGGTACTCCCCACGTTGGTTAGCGAGCGTTTTGAGGAAGGTTGAACACCCAGACCCGGGACAGCCAAGGACCACTATACAGAGGGTCAATAATGGAGGTCGAGGAAGGACGTGAACTCACAAAGCATTTCGCCAGGAGTGACCACACCCTCGAATCCGGACAAGATGTCTCTAGTCGGGGGGTGGCGGATTTCCCTTATCTTGCGCAGAAACGTTGAGGGATGGAAAGGTGAGCTTACAGTGGGTTGGAGCGAAGTACGAGAACCTGCACCAACGACACGCAAGTCTTTAAACATGACACCAAGTTGGCGGTCCCTGATTCCTTCATCTTGACGGCTGCGGGAGAGATAATAGAATCAGTCAGTGTATGCGAGTCACCACGAAACACTTGCCGTTTCATGAGGTCTCTGAGTACCTGCTCAAAATAAAATGCTTGCTTGTTTTCGATGAAGGTGGATATGTCTGACGGTTTCTTAAGGAGTGAGGGAGTGGATGCGTCCGAATCTAGGTCTGAAGGTGTGTTGTGAACTGCAGTAGCAGCCTGGCTGGCCGAGGAGTCGAGCAGTCTATTAGTAAAGACATGTTGATGGAGAGCCATAACAACTCGAAGAACGGGTTTACAATGAACCGCAGGAACAACTTAAAGGAGTGAAAAGGCTACCCACAGGGACATATGAGTAAGGTTTTCGGTGAGCGAAACCCAAGTCTTTTATGGTACACTATTTACAGACCTATATGCACTAGTCCACGGCCAGCTCATTGAAGTGTTAGTGCTGGGAAGCATGTGTCTCGGATGACGGAGCCTTGACGTACCTGTTAGCGTTCCGCTACCTAACATGGCAGCGAAAATGGAGGCCACCTTGCGCTATAATAAGCTCAGGTACATAGTCAGTGTCAAAAGGAATATCATTGTATTGAACTTACTCACTTCTTCCAGCGAGCATTATGTGTTCAAACGCGTCAAGTATGCTTCCATCATTGCGAACTAACGTCGAAGCATACCAAACACGGGTTGAGGCCTCAAACAGGACTAACCAAGTACTCTTCTCAGAGCGTGGAACAAACGCCAGCTCCTTCTTCACCCAGAAATCAACTCCAAACCATGTTGATTCTGCTCACTGATTGATGGCAATAATGGTCTTGACTCGTGATTACAAGGCAACAGCTCGAGTGCAAGCTCGGCTAGAGCGAGGAAGTGAAGATGCAACTTGTTTGCCAGACATTGATATTGTCCGTGAGGATAAGAGGGATGTTCATTCCTTAGCTTGTTTCCAAAACCAAGGATCGAGCCCCGATCTTGTCGGAGCTGGGTATTAATGTTGTCAATGTGACATGAACTTGAACGCAAGGCGAACGCGCAGATACTTGATTAAGCCTCTACGGACCGCCTCCAGTCTTTTGGTAGTTTTATTCGCGATACCTCGCTTGCCTGAGACGCAAGCAGGGGTCGACCATGCCGTCGGCAGCTAGAGAGTCGAATCCAGGTAGATATATCGGGGTGACGCCACCATTAGGTTCGATAGAAATAGAGTGAGCAGTCAGTTCCACTATTTTTCAACATGCTTAGTCCCCTCTAGAACCATAGACGGATAGAGGTTACAGTATGCGTGCTATACCTGGAATGGATGCGCGCCGTTTATCTGGCATTTTGGCCCCCGAAGGCGTATGCATGGTGCAGAAGCTAAATGGAGTAATATGAAGGTTCTCGAATCGCAGAATTGCCACAGCTGCCAGTGCTAGTGCCCGTGACGCTAAAAAGAACGTGAAACTTACATCAGTTTGCAAACTCGAGATCAGTTGAAAAGTAAGATAACGGAAAGAACATGCGCCATATGTTGGGTCGCGTCGTACTGTTCTGTACTGTAGGGTTGGTTTCAGCTTTTCCTCAGGCTTTCCCCGACTCAAAAAGTCAAAAATTTCCGGACACAAACTTGACGATCTGTCTATGTCATAGGCTTAATTAGTCAGTGGGATTGTAGAGCGTTGACTTTCAGTCACGTGATGTCGTCGCGTCAACTTGAAAACCTAGTTGAACCATCGGTGTCAACTGCTTACCTCCCTCTCCGTTTTATTGTCTTTATTCCTTCCTCCATTTTATCTCTCAATAAATTCAGCAAGCTTGCATATTCGACGTGACACACAAAATAAACTTCTATCAGCTCCCAAAATGATCCCCTCAGAGATCCAAGCCGCTGCTTGGGCATTTCTGCTAGACACGCTGCTTCGCTTTTTCAGCGTGCGTGTCGCGCAGACTTTTTCCGCCCTCCCGTATCTCCCGCCCCATCTACTTCTCGGACCTAGTTTTGCTTATCCACACTCCAAAAATGACGTCGTTCCAGAGGATTTGGTGCCATCATTTTCAACATCAATAGCTATATCTTCTTCTATCTCTTCCTATGATACACCTACTACAACGTTAACACCACTATCTCCAACCCTGATACCTTGGGTTCTCGATCCGCTGGCGGAACCTAACCACGCTTTCTGGTTTCACAATCCACCCCCAGGGGCAGCGCACCCATCGCAGAAGCGCACGCGCAACGTGATATTCCCTTCCTGGGTGCGCCAGGAGGCAGCCGCGCACGGCGAGAAGCAGCACAAAGCACTCGCCCCTTTTTCCCCGCGCATAATCACCTTCTGCCCTGTGCTGCTCTTCGTCCGTTATGCACTCACTTTGAGTGCAGCATACCTCATACTATCTGTGAGTCCTACACCCTTGAAGCTGCTCGCCTCAAGCTGACATACCTGGGTGACATTTTCTTCACAGGTCCTGGCGATGCTCATCGCTGCACCATTCGAGCGATCTTCGGAGGCTGTGGTTTGTGATACACTGCTTGTCAACCCTGGTGCGGCGAGCCTTATGAGAGGGATCTATAAGATGATGGAGCCAGGTACTGCAGTCGCTCGGTGTGTCACGACGTTTCCCATGGCTGCCCTCCATTGGTCGTGGACTATCATCAAAGAAGCAACCTCTATGCTCGATTACTGTCTCCGCACTGGTGCAGCGAGCCTCGCCCAGATCTCAGTAGCATGCCTCAGCAAGATTGCGCACATGTTATCTAGTGCTACTCATTACATCACTATGTTCGTGGTGACTGCACGTAGGTGGCCGCTCTTCATCCTTCACCAGTCATACGCCTTTCTCGCTGCCTGCCTTTGCTGGATCTTAATCGGTATCAAGGCGATCCACCATTTCGTGCAGAGGGAACCAGCCAAGAAAACACAAATACCGATCATTACCATAACGCCTGCTAAAAACGATGGGCCGAGCGCACACGAGAGTGTCGATATTGCCGTGCTGCTGGAAGAGATCCGTGAAGGAACTACTGGACTCGAGCCGCTTCTGGGGGATACAAGCCTAAGTTCCGATGACTGTCCCGAAGATGGCGTCGTCGACGAGCCGCGGATAGACGAACCCCTGTGCCATGTATCTTGCGGACATGTCGGTGGTGAAGAGGAGCTTCTGGTTGCCAAACAGCACACCTTATTGGGTGGACAAGGGGTGCATACCGAGTGTCCAGACTACGAAATCAGGCTAGACGTTCTTGATGAGGCCCTGCCTGGCGCGATCACCGGAGAACCTGAGATTCACGCCATCTGCTCGCGGGATTCTAGAGATTCGATGGCAGTTAAAATTGAGGGCTCAGCCGCCTATTCGCCACTAGTGCCTTCTAGAGAGGATGGAGCAATGGTGACAGCATCAATTCATTGCAAAGCCGGGTATCCTATTCTCCGGCTGGCACCAAAGGAGAGAGCTCCTGGTGAGCAGCCGACATTCTCGGAAGGAGGCGCCTACCAAAAAACTATTCCTGGCAGCGCCAAGCTCGAAGCTCTGAAACAAGAGGGTATCTATAACAATCAAGACGTTCTCAACCCGTGTGTAATGGTTGATGTCCCTGAACCGAAAGGTCCTAGTCATTGTCCAGGGACTACGCCATCAGTAGATGAATCCTGCAGCGATCCAGCTGTGGAAAGCATAGAGCCTCACAGGGCCGTCTTCCCACTACCGGATAGTGTGCAAGCCACGGTGAAGATACAGTGTACGCTGGCGCCTAGGCCCAGCACGGCCTCCGAGCCGTCATTAATTATCCAGGGCGATAATGAAAGGCGGCTTAACACTTCAACAATTCTGTCTCAAGAAAACAGCGATCAGCACGAAGACAACAGCCTCAACAAAATATACCTCGCGCCGGGCAATGAAACGTTCATACCCGAGGCGGCTATGGAAACGAAAGAGTCAGCCTTCATCCCCTTTGTTCCCCCCTCTTCGGTTCCACGGAATACGTACCCAATCAAGAAGGAGGGTAGTTTGCTTACGACAATGCCGGAGGCATCGATACCTGGCGAATTCCCCTCTGCGCAGCTGTCTGCACACAACGCTCGACCGTCGACATCTCCGAACACCAAGGGATGCCTACCAAGTGTAAAGGAAGGCCCCACTAAAATAGCGTCAGATGGCGAACTTTATTCCATATCCAACTCCATTCTCGAAGGTCAGAAATCAACCAGCGAGATATGGGATTTTCCAAAATCGGGAACGAACGCACCATTCCACCGGTTCTTGTCAGCATCTATCCACGCTCCTTCAGGACAGTCATCAGAACCGAATCATTGTATTGGGGGAGCCATCGAGTCCAGCCCCGCAATGCCCCAGTCAGGAAGATCGCCACATGTAGTCCTTAACAAGAACTCTTTAAACCATCGGGCGGCGTCTTTCATGCCGCAAGGCTTGGTTCTGAAGAGTACGTTGACGAGATACGCTCCACCTCTGCGACTCGCTGGACCAGACCCGGAACAAGGCGACCACGCTCTGAATGTGAACCTCTCAAACCCCACCCATTCAAGGAAGTACATGGCTGATCAACCTGATCATATTGCAAGGGCCTACGGACCGCAGCCCTTGCACTCTGCTGGAGCCAACGCGACTCATAGAAACGTTCCCCCTCGGATGGCCGTTTCGGGTGCCAATTACATAACGACTCACAGAGCTCCTTCAACATGCGGGCCCGTCCCAGATTGGGCAGCTGAGGCAGCTGCGAAGCGAAGGTCTGTAGACATGCATATCTCCGCGCCGAAAGTGTATCTGGGAATATCAACAACCCGTGCGTCCTCGTTGCACCAGTCTGCAGGAACGACGACATTACGCACGCCCATTCCGGAAGATATGTTCAGTCCAGCTCCCCAACGTGTCGCATCCAAAGTGGCCAGATGGGCTGCCGAAGTAAACCGCGTGCGAGAGCCCGCAACGAGTCAAATTCTTGAGGGTTCTAGTCTCGATATGCAGGTCAAGGGTTGTCGTCAGGGTGCTCAACAGAGGCCGCTCCTTCTGAACCGTAAAGCAAACACAACGTTATCGCGGGACGATACGCCAGCTGTTTTCCCAAGCACGTTCGGAGCTGCTTATCATTGTCAAGGGTCAAAGCCTTCCGAATTTGCAAAACGGGCCGTTGAAACGCGCGATAAAGAGCAAACAAAGTACGGGGATCTCCTATTAAAAACGTTCGACGAAGTATTGATGAGAATTTTAGGACTGTCCAGGGGCAGTACAACTCTTACTACGAATCCCTGTGTGCAAGGAACTTGGAGGATATTATATTAGAGGCGAGGCGCATCAACGCGGATATGGGGAGGTCACCTTCGAATGGACAATCTCCTGCTACAGTGAGCGACCTCAGCCTGAGCGAGTGGTTTAATCGGGGAAGGGACCCAATCTCCGGAGACGACATCGAGAGGATGATCCGTATGCTCGAAAGGGGGTCCTGAGATGCAGAATTCCGACGGACCATGGTCCCAGGTCTCGTCATTCAGCTGTCATGATTTTTGGAAGAGCCTTATGCATTGAGCCTGTAAACAGTACTAGTGTCGGTGCGATTCTGCGTAGTTTTTACCGCCTTTTGTTTTGTATCAATGTAGCCATGCACTTATCATGTATCATGTTGCCGCACCTTGTAAACGAGTTGTATCTGTGTCTAGAGTGATTCGTCAGACCTCAGATAGATCTAAGGAAGTCGTTACTTCTCGTAAAGAGCGGTTCTTGCGGTTCGCCATCGATAAGTTGCCAGAAGTATCAGAAATTTCCTTTTTGGGACTTTTTCATACTCCGCCGTTGCTCGTCGAAACCTACTCCGAGAGGCACGCGTACGCTGTCCAGCTCGACGTCAAGACTCACTTCAAGGCCCTCCCTGCCCGTCAAATCCTTGTGAGTACCGTTCACATCGTCTGGGGTGGATCAGGATGCAAAGAAGAGTCCCAGAAACTCCCCATGGCTGGATGAGTTACCTCCCAGTTGGATGACATGACTGACTCCAGTCTTCCTCAGCCGGACAAGTGCGAGATTATCATCGCGGTACGTTTGATTGCTATGAGCACTGTCCAACTCATTTCCAACTCTCCCTCAGCTTCCGCATTTCATCCAATTAGCCCAGCATGATTATCACCAAACAAAACAGGCGTACCATCTACGAGAACCTCTTCAAGGGTGGGTTATTGGCATACAGGCCTTGCGATGGCTTTCCAGAGCTCATTATCAATTGATCTCAGAGGGTGTTCTGGTCGCCAAGAAAGATTACAACGCGCCGAAGCATGAAGAGCTCGATGTCCCTAACCTCCAGGTTATCAAGGCCATGCAGAGCCTGACCTCCAGGGGTTACGTTAAGACCCAATTCTCATGGCAGTGGTATTACTACGTTTTGACCGGTGAAGGCGTTGAATATCTCAGGGAGTGGTGGGTAGTCTCGTTATGCAGTATCCATCCGGACTCACGTATCGATAGGCTACACCTCCCCAACGAGATCGTCCCTTCGACTCACAAGCGCGCCGCTCGCCCACCGCGCCCAGCAACTGTACGCCCCGGCGGTGGCGATGGTGCCTACCGCGCACCTCGTGGCGACCGCGATGATTACCGGAAGAAGGAGGGTGGTGCGCCTGGCGATTACAGGCCATCATTCGCAGGTGTCGGTCGGGGTGCACCTAGAGAGTAGGCGGTTGGTTTATGCGAGGCACTATAAGTTCGGTCAGAGTGCTAGAACTTGCAACCCTCGGTGATCGCAAAATTTTGTATGAGCATGTTCCATGCATGACTATACTATGCTTTCCTTCGCGTTCCTTCTCATTTGTCCACTTCAACTTCAGGATCTAATCTCGCTACCATTCTCCAAATAACTCCACGACGTTGCGGATGTCTAGAGCGATGTCTTTATCCCTCATTACGCTCTCTCGGAAGTCGACGATTTGCTTTGAAGAGGAACTGTGGTCCGTCGTTGATCAAATATTACCACCTGCTGTCTTGAAGACGTACCTCGTCTTACTGCAAGCCCTGGACCCGCCCACAAATACCTGAGACTGCATCGACACCAACTTGTCTAAGATCCCTAAAACTCCTGAGTCCTTTAAGACCTCTTCTTCAAACTGAACGTTCCCCTCGAACATTCTCAACCTTTTTATCTGCGATGGTAGGTCAGTCATGACATATCCTTCTAGATCGCCACCAGTCTGGAATGCATCGTGAAGGATGTTCATGGCTTCCTCATGCTCGGGCGTAACGGGGCGGAAAGTCCCAGATCTCGCCTTCTTAGTCTTCGTACCACTTGGCTGATCTAAGCCTTCCGAAAGGCTGTGATAGTCGGTCGCAAACCAAACCAGTTGAGGCCCTGAGTCATAGTCGTCGAGCACTGAACGAAGAGTAGAGACGAGTGATGCCGCACACCACGCAAGGTTTTCCACCGGGACGCGTTCTAATCTCCAATGCACAGCGACATAGGCTCCCGCGAAGCTTGCTAATCTCTCTGCCAGCTCAACCAGGACATGAGAGTACTGCAGGTCTATGTTGGGCTCAGGGAAGATTAGGTGGCGCAGGTCCCACTTGACGGCTATCACGTCAGAGTTTCGGAGCGCGGCAAGTTCGTCTGAGAAATATTCCACGGAACCCGCAGCTTCTGAGAGAATCTGGATAAGACGCCGAGCTGTCGATGGCCTATTTGGGTGGCTGCGGTAGAACGTGAAGGAAAGTATAGAGGAGCTTTGGTGAAGTCTAGGAAACTTGGAGTGTAGGCAGGAAGCGACCTTTTGGTCTGCAAGGTCATAATCGATGATGAAATCGTCGTCAGTGAGTGGATCGGGCAGTGAATCTCGTTCGCCACTTTTGCTGGGGCTGAAAGAGACGACTCTGCTTGTTGGTGAGATGGGTCGCGTTTCACTCCAATTGTCAAATACATTGAAAGGCAAGGTGTTGATAGCGGGGATGGCGCTTCTAAATAGGTCCACGTCGTAATATGAATCGAGTGGCCATTTGGAGCAAGCCCCTATGCGACTATTGCCTACATTCGGGAGAACGAGTGTGCGATTCAAGCTACTTGCGAGAATAGCTAGTTGCTGGAGATGCAGATGGGCTTTCGGTTCTTGCTCAGCGATACGAAGGGGAAGAAGAAAGCGACAAGGGAATGAACCACAAACCAATTCGTCGAATTGGACCGCGTCAGCTGGAGGTGTCAGTGAAGGAGCGTGGACGCTTCCATGTTCTGAAACAACTTTGGACTCGGGTATTCTGGTGACAATCGGGGGCCATCTGAGTTGGGGTCGTAAGACTGTCGAGGGAGAGATATCGTCATGATCGGGTTCGTGGATATCATGAAGGACATGAAGGACGGTTCGGTCAATTACTCTTGGCGACAGTGAACGTACTTGAGTTGAACCTACCCCGAAATCTGTGATGTTCGGCAAAGAGTCTGGAGTAGGTGATGTCCCCAGTGTGTGCCGCGGCTTTGATTTCGATAGCGAGATGTAGAGAGTACCAGTTATGATAATTGCAACGATGAAACCAACAAACTGTGGAAAGTTGGACGAAGGCAGATGAACTGGACCACGATAGCGCTGTTCTAGCCTTGGAGAAGGTGAGCGCGCTCGATACGACGACACTTCTCGCGAGCGTTTTGACCTTTTGAGGGATTGGTGCATGGTTGAAACACCAAGTCAAGGTCGAAGTTCAAGTTGTACTCCGCGTGAAATCCTCAACCCAGACGTCTTGAACAGGATCAAAATATGTCCAACCAATAGTGTATGCGGTAGGCTCGACACCAGCTGAAGGTATGTGAATAAGCGTATTATATATTCTACAAATCTATAGTAAAGGATATATAGCCAGGCGGGTAACCTTGACATGCTCATCATCAGAACACGCTCAGTACTTGACGGGTACCCACGTACCTAATCCCTTTTACTCTTGGGAGCGCGCTCATACGCATTACTACTCGAGCCCGCTTCTTCTGGTTCATGAATCACTCCCCTGTTAAGGGCGTCACGCGTAGCAAGCCCATCCCCTTCTGGATGATGCGTCCTTCTCTGACGCGGACAATTACTGTGCTGACAGTCTGAATCAGAGTCTGACCCGGATGATTCCTCATCAGACGATTCATCAAACCGCCGAGGCTTGTGGTATATACAGCAGACTAGGGGGTAGTCCAGTCAGCTCCGCCACAAGAGTTCAACACCGAAGATACTCACTCTTTGACTTTTTCTTTCCACATCCCTCATTGTCAATCACGTCTTCGTCCCATGCAACTCGCTGACGAGTCTTGCGTGGTTCCCCCCGTAATCTAAGAGCTCCCACGACCGTCGAGTCACCAGACCGACCTGCATCATCTTCTGGTCGTGGCTGCGAATCGTGCAGCGTTATCGTCCGGGATCCGTCAGTGGGTGCAGATGCGTATGCCCTTCCCTGAGTGGCCATCGTTAATCAGGAACAATGTTACTTTCAGTAAGTTGGAAGAGATTGCAAGGTCCACGTTTTGGACTCCATCTATGATTTTTACATAAGCAGGCTGTGTTGTTTCATAAACTTCCGGTGATGGCCATAGCGGTGTTCAACTGTTATTGAATGATAACCATTAAATCGACATGCAGTACAATTACAACATAACATGAAATCGTGGGGTATGATGGGTTGTAATGGATGCGACGCAAATAGTACAAATTGTCCGAACACGATGCAGCGGAACGAAAAAAAATGCTGGTCATGCAACGATCCACGTTGCCAAAAGATGGTCATAAGTCAGGGAGGCGATGATGTCAGATTAGCCATAAACGACCCTAAGATACGATCCGGTCAGTTCTGCGGCCCGATCCATCAAACTTTGAGTGCTCACCCCCTGGCGGTCGTGGATATAGGCTTGAAATCTGTGCGTCCAGATTCAACGAAATGACGGAGGACTTCCGCCCAATCGTCTCGCGAATCCCACGAGATTCTGCTGGGTGGGTCGACTTCCACGGGCATAACTTGGCTTATGCCACCACATTGTACAAGTATAACAAGGGTTCCAATTCCCCCACTGCGGCGGCAGCGTTCCTCTCGCCGGCTGATATCAGCGGCCACGAGGGGATCGTGGCTGGTTACATATGTCCGAGAGACTATATGCGTATTTGCTACTGAGAAACTGCGTGTCCAACGGAATCAATATTTATCCCTTCTAAGTCCGGTGATCAGAACTTACCGATATAATGATTCGGCGTGAGCGTTGTAGCTCAGCTCGATAAGCAGCGCACTTTGCCGGATATTGGCAGGCAGGCGCTTCAATTGAAGGGCTTGGAAGCCGGCCCATCCGAGAAGGGAAGAGTGTGTTGAGGTAAACTTGCGAAGATACTTGGCCAAGTTTTCGTCAGGATATGCAGGCCCAATGGCCTGCTGTTTTGCGCCTGACATCTGAGCAGCGGTGTGCTGACAGATGGTCTTATGAGAAGGCCAATGCGATTTTTGGCACTCGGGGGACTAGAATTTTGAGTTAGAAAAATGACATGCCAGTGGAGTATGATAAACTTACACAATACTGGGTGGTCATCTATAGAAGGATGACGACGTGGTCAGGGGGGATGGTGATCGAAGGGAAGGGAAGGGACTTACACAACCACCGCAGAGTCTGAACTTCTGGGCGACAGGGTTCTCAACTGCACCGCAAGTATCGCAGATGCGATAGCCACGTTGCTTCTGGTGTGCATGAGGAGGAGCGGAATAGTAGTTGGCTGCTGCTGGTGCCATTGTATTGGTAGTAAAGAAGTAATGTGAATAGCTCGGATGCTTGTTGGTTAACCTCCGCCATTGTCTGGAGTGTTTTATAGCTGGAAGAGCTGATGTGTATGTCCATCTTGGGCGAGCGTGTCAAGAAGTTGTTGCGATCTTGGTGGAGAACAAAAAAGTAGGTCTGGTGCTTTTTGTCTTCAATGTGTCTGAAAGTAAGACCCGGCAAGGTCTTTTGTGTCTGTAGTCAAGGAATAGATGCGGATATGCGAAAACAGTGCTTCCTAAATGCCCAATACAATAAAGCAATGAGAAACTGAAATCAGTGGCCGATAATCTAGTGAGCAAGACAATTGGCTCAAATAGGAAAGGAAGCTTGACCATAAATGTTTGTATTTATTTGTTATATTCCATTTTTGGATCTGCCGTCAGTGCTAATTGTTGCTTGTCGGTGGCGGCGTGATTCGCTGCAAAATATTGCATGGTACGTCTTCTCACAACTTTGACAGCAGATCCGATCGACCTTCCACTCAAAATATCATATCGAACACTTGCGCCCAACTAATCTAGCAACTTCAAAGGAGAGCCTTTACCCGCAATCTCGGACACGAGGCACGGATGGATCCTGACCAGTGTTTCAACTGGTTAGCTCTTGCCAAAAACTCTTCGGGATTTCACAGCGCTCCGTGAGGTTATCGCAGTTAGCCTTCGGCTACTCTGAACCTTATTCCTTTGTCCTGTGCTCTCCAGGGCGCCACCTAGTCGTTTTTCTCTGCCCCTTCGTAATCTAGACAATCGAAATGAAACCCTGTTCGAGGTACTTGCGAAGAACTCCGGCTCTATTATGAAGCAACTCCGAGCAACCGGACGGTGCTCTTTTCACGAGCGTCTCCTATCGTCACCAGCAATACCATTAAACGGAGTCTACTTGAGGGCACTTAAGAATGACATCAATCGACGTCGGCATGGCACCTTTTGTGTTGGGTTCTGTGATCTGGATCAGAGTCTACCTCTATCAAAAGGTTGACAGTCTTCGATGCAGTGCAGGCAGCTTACCAGAGCCATTCCTTTGTGTCGATGTTCTATATCCAGGTGCTGCCCCGTTAGCTACACGTCCCACGATGCCTCCAATGGTGGCTGGCTTATGAGTGGCTATGCTCATTGAGGAGCGGAACCGACTGAGTTGCCCGACTAGGTATGTTTACCATTCCATACCTTCAAAGTGCGAGTTCAGTTACAATTTCCTGACTTGGAAATATTCAAGATCATTCGATGCTCTAGGTGCGATCCCTTTAACGGCAAGATCCTGTCGCAGTCAGCGGCTTTAGAAGGGCCTATGATGGCACCTGGCTTCTACTCCACGGACAAGTCCAGTATGTGACTACGTCACATCCTTCGCTCCAGTCGGACTGATTCTGAATCCAGGTCTGTGGTGTTACTCCCAACTTGTCGTGCCACCATTCCTTTAATGCAGAGATACTCGACAATTTGTTCTCTATCTGTAATTACGCGCGACTAATCGGTATACTCTGGTATGCAATTTGCGCCGAAAGCTCTGACGGCACTTGCCAACGGGGTACATCCGCTCGCTGAGCGCTGATGTATAACGTAGACCGCTGGTGAGCAAGCAAGAATCTTGCTTTGTTACTGACAAGCCGGCTAATGCCCGGCTTCAGTGATAAGCATCGATGGAAGACACTGAATCGCAAGTCCGACGGTTGAACTGTACCTGTTGAACAATGAAGAAGGACAACTATCTACCATTGTATCGTCTATATAGGGGAGCCTGATTGAACGTATGTTTATACATTCTCTACCAAGTGTTCCTGACCGCAATTCATACAAAGTAATTGAAGTGGGTATAGCGCCATACAGGAGAAAAGATCTATGAGTTCGAATAAGTTGAACGAATACATGAATGTCAATGCTTACGCCATGCCAGATCCCAACGCAGAATTGTGGTCTACTGAAGTGTAGGCTCTATGACCGCTTCGGCAGTTTTGTCCCTCACGCCTTTGAGGAACCGTACTAAATCTGTACCGCCAGTACCCTTCAGCACTGTCCCCACAGCCTCCTGAGCTTCTGGATCTGCGTGTTTGAGCTCCATCCTTTCACGAGCAGCAGGTCCAATGATATAGATTGCCACGATCTTGATATGCGCATCCCTAAACTCCTTCACCGACTGCACTGCAGAATTATATGCGTCCAGAAGCTCTGCATCAGGATTGGATTGCGTCACGAACGCCCGCACAGGACGTGGGTTCGTGCTGAGGTGTCGCAAGAAATTGCGGTGGTGACGTGGCATGTAGATCTGCATTCTTCTCAACAGCGTCCGTTGGTCCGGCGTAACACCACCTTCGACAACATTACAATTGTCCAGACCAAGAAATACGTCTAGAGCATGGATCAAAGTGCTCTGGCCTGCACTGGGCCCTGAGAGGTGGGTCGGCTGCTCTTCAACACCCTCAAACACCCATCTCCTGCGGGCGGGATCCGAGTCTGCGCCGCGGAACCATGGGCGGATGGAATGATAAAACGTGTTTGGGTCGCAGCCCTTACGCACGTCGAGTAAGATGGCCTCGAGGTCATGCACGATCGAAGCAAGCTTGTGGAGGTATGCGGATATGCGCCTGATGGCGATCTCGTCGCCGACGAACAACTCGTCCATAGTTGCACGCATAAGTTCGAGAGCCTCGACCCCGCGGAGCTCTATACGGGCCGAAGCAAGGTAAAATTCTTGCTCGTCTATGGTACCGGAGAACATGTCCTGGCTGCGAAGGTTGTCCAGAGCGGGTGGCTCGAATCCAAGCTCATTTTGGGCCCTGGGGCGGATGGTGTCCCAATTATAGAGGACATTGTCAGAGTACGTGACGACTGGGGGTAACTGCAAGTGACTGGATATAGCGATGAGGGGGACAGAAATTGGTTCTGGAATGAGCACGGACGAAGACAGGGGGAGTGTGTAAATGTAAAAATGCATAACGAAGGTGAGAACGTGGTGCGCGCGCCGAAGGAGCAGCTCGGAGTGTGTGAGGTCGGACGTGGGGAGGACAGGCAGCTGATAGTGTGTGAGAAGCGCGTAACAAAAGAAATACGGAGGCCCGTACTGACCTGTCGAACGTGTTCTCGCCATGACTCAGATGAGTTTTTCTCCTCGGCTGTCAGGCCTAGTTTGACAGCGAGCTGTAGCTTGGCATGCATCGCAGCATCTAGCGCTGTCTCCCAAAGTTCCCATTGCACTGGGAGTCTACTTAAAGGAGGATCTGGGGGCATAAAACCCGTGCGAGTATCAACATCGAAATCGTGTGCAGCAAGAGTGGAGGTATCGATGTGTCCCTCCTGTACGCCGAGCAGGAAATCCTGACGGGGTTGGAGGAGGAAGTGATCAGGGGGTAGCAAGTTGGCTGGCTGCTGACTGGACATCTTGTGAGGGGAGATGTACTGCTAAATTTTGAGAATATGGATGATGATCAGATTATATGGTTCTCATAAAGTCCAGCACTTGTCCAAATGGCGATTGCTCACTGGCATAAGTACTCTGAATTCTATGTATGTTCCGGGGGTTCACGTAAAAATTCCTTGATGACCAAATGCATCACATGACCGCTTAAGCTGGCCAAGGAAAGTTCCGGGCCGTGTTCCACTCCTTGTTCCCCTGTAGTAGCCGAAGATGTAACTGTGTCGTGGTGAGCAGGGAGACGTCAGATCACTGCATTTCGAAGTCTTGCAATGGATGTGATTTAAACGAGTAACCGGTATATGTTTACCACGCCACAACAAGCAGGAAGTATATGCCAGATCACTGCATTTTGA
Source organism: Suillus lakei (assembly GCA_016628065.1). Taxonomy (NCBI): domain Eukaryota; kingdom Fungi; phylum Basidiomycota; class Agaricomycetes; order Boletales; family Suillaceae; genus Suillus; species Suillus lakei. The sequence continues at coordinate 636,177 of JABBWA010000009.1, read as the reverse complement.
GTGTTGCAATGAACCGGGGCCGAGTGCCGTTACGGGATATGCCGGAATTAACACGTGACCGTCCTCCGGTGACTGACGCGCTTGTCACGCGTTTGTGACACCACTTTCTCTCCAGCAATGGAATCATCGACACCAGTAACGCCTTCTCGACGTTCAAAACGCTTTCAACCGCTCGTCACTCCCGTGAAGACTGACGCCTTTGTAGACAAATCTGTAATCTGGACAGACGCTCCGTGTTACATTCGTCCCACTATATACGAAGATTACCAGGTTCTTCAAGAGGATGAGGGCTGGCAACCAGGGCCAGGAATGCAGACTGTTTTTCGCAAGTCGTTTAAGCGGACGAAGAATACCGCGCCAGCCTCACGTAAAGGACTGAGTGCACGTAGGTCAGCTGTCGAGACTGAGACATTTGAGGTCGGAGACACCGTGCTTGTCAAAACACAGTCTACAAAACATCCCAGCGTTGGAGTCATTGCTTCGATGTGGGAGTTTCAAGGCAGGGAGGACTTGGAGGACGACAATTCACAGATGATGGTTAGGATTCACTGGTTCCAACATCCATCGGAACTGCCCCGCATTAGAGCAAAGAGGGAACACTTCGAGGTCAGTGGCAGGTCTGCTTATTGTCATCTGCTCATTCCTACCACCAGAACGAAGTATATTTCACTCTCGCATCACAAGCTATTCTTCCGCCTTCATGTATACTATCGCACTGCATCATCTCCGAAGTTCCGCACACCGAACCTACAGCGCGCAAACGAAACAACTGTATAACTACTACTGCAGAAGAGAATACACTATTCTATTGTCGCCTTGCAATCGAGTCTCGCAGCAACATCTACTACGATTTCCACTGGGCAGCTCACAAAAAACAAGCTCTCGCCAGCTCTAATGAAGACCTCGCCAATGGGATCCGCTGGCACGTCGCTGTAGAGACCACACCGTCAAGACGGCGTACGAATAAGCGAACAAAGCTTAAAGACATCGCTGAAGAAAGCGCCGACGATTCTGTCCGCGGTCGTGACTATGAGAACGATGAGCCTCCATCAGAGCCCGATGACCACCTTATCCCCTCTGTTGTTGACGACGCCTCCGACAGTGAAACAGCTCTCAGCGGACCTATCGATGACACCCCAAAGACACCGTCTCGCAAACGCAAACGCATCTTATCCACTCCCAAGTCCACGCCGAGCAAGAAACGTGCACCGAAGCTCGCAGTGCCCACTCCGCACTCCAAAGCGGCACTACGAAAGCGAAGTCGAAAAGCACCAGCCGTCCGTGTTCCGCCTCCGAATCTCACACAGGAGCACTACAATCAACTGCAAAACCTTCCTCCCGATCCGTGGCTTCGTGCAATGCACGTTCTTCATGTCGCTGCGCGTCCTGACGTTCTTCCGTGTCGCGAGGACGAATACAGCCACGTTCTGAGAACCGTCGAAGAACTTCTGGAGGAAGGAAGTGGAGGTTGCGTTTGTACGTACATTCTCTTCCATTCTTTTTTCACTCATTTAACATCGATTTCCAGACATTTCTGGAGTACCAGGAACAGGCAAAACTGCAACAGTTCATGCCATTGTTCGTGAACTCAAACGAATGGCCGAAAACAATGTTTGTTTTCTCTCAATCAGATCTTCTTCTCACTTAGTGATTTTTATTTGGCAGGAAACGAATCCTTTCACGTACGTTGAGATCAACGGACTCAGAATCCCCGAGCCCTCTGCCGCATATAACCTACTTTGGGAGACTGTCTCGGGACACGATGTAGCCAGCGATGGCCACCTCAAGGCCAGCGCCAAGGAGGCGCTCAAACAGCTTACCAAACACTTCTCTGCAGGCGCACGGGCAGGTCCCGCAGGGCACGCGTGGTAAGCAGTAGTCCACCCAACCAGTCGGTCATTGCTGAGTTGCGTGCCTAGTGTCGTCCTTATGGACGAGCTCGATCAACTTGTCACGGCAAAGCAGGATGTAGTATATAACTTCTTCAACTGGCCCACAATCGCAGGCTCAAAGCTTGTCGTGATCGCTGTGGCAAACACCATGGACCTTCCAGAGCGGGTGATGACCGGACGCGTGCGCAGTCGGCTTGGTAAGTGCTACTCATTCAAGCACCCACCCGCCTCGTGCTCATTTATGCGCTGCAAAGGCATGATCCGAATCAACTTCCAGCCATATACGACGCAGCAGCTCGAGAAGATCGTGCACGCCCGTCTCAAAGAAGCCAAAGAGGGCCTCGAAAAACCGCCGGATGTAATCAACGCCGATGGCGTCAAGTTTGCCGCAATGAAGGTTTCATCGATCAGCGGAGATGCACGCAGGGTGCTTGATATCTGCCGGTATGTGTCGGGCTTGTTCCGTAGCGTTAATACAACTGAACTCAAATGTAGACGAGCGGTGGAACTCGTGCATCCCAAACGGCGCGCTGCTCGCACGGAGGACGTTAAGGAAGTCATCAAAGTGCTGCAGAACAGCCCAACCGCAGCGTACCTCCGGGACTGTAGCTTACATGAGCGAATCATGCTTGCATCACTACTAAGATGTATAAAGCGGGAAGGTGTTGAGGAGATCAGATGGGGCGAGGTGTGTGTCTTATTTTTATTTTTTCCGCGGAGTACTCGACTAATAGTACGTGAGATTGAAAATCAGCATATCGTGTATGTTGAAGCCCTGACTTCGGAAGGAGATCCGTCGCGGAAGCCCACGCCAGGGGAATTGGGACTTGTGCTGGATTCCCTGGTTGCCTCCCGCGCTATGATCGTCGAGGATGGTGTGAATGCCGTCCGCAAGCCCCCTCGAGAGCGCAGAGTCATTCTCAACTTGGAGCAGACGGAGGTAGAGAGGGTGCTGAGCGAGGTAGGTGGACGGACATGGGCAACGGCGCTTGGTGTTGGCGCGTGATCAATACCAATGATGTTTTTGGATCCGATAAGTCGATATTAACGGGGCTGAGTCTGTCAGTGTCACTGGCTGGGAAGGTTCTTTAGGCCGCCCTGTCTCATCTGTCTCATCTGTCTCATTGTACTGATACCATCACTTAGATGCCATGTCTATGTATTTCATATTCTATACCCTAAGCTAAGTACTTGTGTCTTTCTAATCTACAGTTTGATTCGGGACGTTCATTTGATCAACGGCAAAATAACAGTTCCGATGGGATAAACCGCAGCCTGATCACGTGGTGTGACTCTGGTGGTGATCTGATGTGACACTGTTCCTGTCCGAGAGCCAGTATGGCCAATTGGCAACTCTGTGGGCTGCTTTTCAATAATAAGTGTTCTTTGTCTCCTTGCCCAACTTCTGAGATTTACAACGCTGAACAATTTTCATTCCGGCATAGCAGAGGGTAGTGTACTAAGCTCTGTCGATGGCTTTTGTAGTCACAAGTAGATTGCGTAGCTGACAATGCACATGTTCCGAGTACAATAAAGCCATCCCCACCCCCAGTTCAAAAGTATTCTAATTCTGAAACCATGGTCCTCTGGGGATGTACTTTAGTCAGCTTTCCTAGGTTTTACTTCGGTGAAGAAAGATAATTTGAAGGGCAAGATGTGATTCTGGCACTTCTGTCACGAAATGTCACGGATCTGATCACATGACCAAGCGAAGTATGACTGCGGTCTTAGTAGGAAATTATGCAGCGCCGGGATCTCAAGATGCAAGTGCTCATTGTCAATGGGTTTCGGAGGCAGATCATCTATTAAGGAATGACGGCAGACTACATCAGAAGTCAGCACGTTACCAATCAATATGAATCAAACGCTCAAGGTGATGTCGTTGACACAAACATCGCATTCATGATCTTTTAATTTTAATTTAAACGCCCTCGCCGGCAATGGACTGAAAAGCAAATTAGGCCTATCAATTAAGACCATCTGTCGTTTCATACCTCTCTGGAACATGGATACACATCGCAGGTTGCAGGGGGCCATCCAGGTTGGCGCAGTAATTTTCGCTCTCATTTTAAAATACTCCTGAAATGCACTCTGCATTCCCAGGTTCCTGTTTTGGTGCATATTTTGACATAGAGTTGGGGTGCATGATCGTGTGCACTGGCACACTGCATAAGTGATCTATATGCTTCGACAAGCCGGAAAATCCTCGTCCGTTCACGTCTGGCCCTCATTTCATATCGGCAGGTGCTTGATATGTGCAAAATCCATTGAGGGGTTTTTTTTAAAAAAATTCAAATTTATTGTCCTTTGGGGTCGGAGACCCTATGTCGGACATAGCCCAGCTGTGCGCGGAGGGCTTACTCCCGCTTATCTATCGTATGTTGTATGTATGCTGTCGTATGATAAATGGTGTACGCGTACTCCGTCAGCATGGTGTCGGGCAAAGGCCGACGCTGATTTCGTACAGGGGGAGTATGTGGTGTGAGGTGCTCTAGATGGGTGGATTATGAGGGTTGCACTGGTAGGATGACACCAGTCATGATACTGAAGTAATTCGGTTCATGTTCCCCCACAGTTCCCCTCCCTTTACTCCCCGTTGTCACGCAATGATGATCTTGTTTCAGTTTGATATACGCCGACACAGACGCCTCCATGTTGCGGTGAACAGATAACGCATGACAAGAGCCCTCTTTCATTGGCTGGCACATTATGTCTGTCTCATTGCCTTTTGCTGCATTGGATGGTGAATTAAGGCAAGTCTTGCAAGATTTCATTGATAGTGAGCCATTATAATTGCATCCTCGACACAGAAATCTCATCAGTCGTCTCGATCTTCATGGCGACACTCGTCACTCGCGATGGGAATAAATATTTTGTTCCACATACTCTAACGTATCTTCTAACTACAGTGCAATTTGGTAATCGACGGCGAAACGAAAGATCCGATAGTACAGTTAGATAGCGAGCGGCTACAGCAACGAATTTCGAAAGCAAATCATCTATTTCAACAAAACGGCAGCAGACCAAGCACAGCACGATCACAAGGAACTCCCGGTAAAATACACGCTCGAGGCGCCGTCGTTGACACGAGCATCTAATCCGTGCTCTTTAAACGCCATCCTGAGCGCCGTCGATGGGCTGAAGAGCAAATTCGGCTTATCCGTTATCTCATATCCCTCGTGAATACGCATCACAGGCGGCAGGCAAAGGCTATGTAGTCCTGTAGATTGACGCCATTTGCCAGCCACTTGCCATGGACGTTCCGATGCCTCCGGGAAGATATGAAGATAATTGGATACCGGCTTGAATTTGAATTTATCTGAGGGTCCTTCTGCAACAGGATCGATCTCAAGTACAAGACGATCTTGAAATTCCGGGTGCTCTGCCTGAGCGGTCACCGATAATTGAGATATGAACTCTTGATGAGACTGAATTTCAGCATCTTCGATCTTGGCCAAAAGGAAGAGGCTCCTCCTGATATATCGTGAAGCATTCGGGCCTGTGGATGTATCTCAGTATGCAAAACGGGTCAGATCACGTAGAGAGACGCGCCGATGGCAGCTTTGAGGTACTTGCACGCCATACGATGGCCCTGATCCCAATCTATGTTCTGACATTGTCTAGAACAATACCTCGCAACTGTGCACCTGGCACACTGGAATAGATCCCACTGCGGATGCCATTCATCACTGTTCTGCAGAATTAGCGGTAGATTAGCAACAGTCTCCAGAAGGGAGAGTAATATGGTTCACTCACATGCACAGCAGCACACTGACGATCAAAGAATATCGATGCCGCGGGTATCTGGCTTCTAAGGTCCAAGAAACGTCGGACGTCTTTCTTGAACAAATGCCAGGCCTGTAGTAGGTCCGTATCGCGCTGAGCAATCGCATCTAACGATTTCTCGTCAGCGTCTAGCTCGATCCCTGCGATCCGCAAGACCTTGTCGAACGTGAGGTATGAACGAAGGGCAGTAATCAACAATGCATTGAGGCATTCCGCCGTATCCGCGCCTGGAATACAGGTATGAGCTTGAAGGATGGTAGGAAGGAATCGTGCCCGAAGGGCTTGGCATATAACGGCCACAAGGTCATCCACAGGACCTCCCATGAGTAATGCAATGTAACCTAAAGCATCCTCAAACGCCTTCTTGACATGTTTGGCAAAGTCATCGTGCTTCAGGGTTAAAGAGAGTTGACATAGATCACGAAGGGTGTAGATAGTGATGGCCACGAGGTTGCGATCGATGTAGGCCTCTCGTAAGGCGCAATTCTGCTGACTGGTAACGAATAGTAGGTTTGCACAATTCCCAAAGCAATTAATGAGCATTATTTGCCAACGAGGCACCCCGAAAACAGAATCGCATGAAGTGGTATCGTCGATGCTTTGTCCAGAAATGACCTTCTTCCTGTATAAACAGCGGATATTTCTGATATACTTGAAGGCAATAGAAGCCATGGCTCTAATGCCTCCAGCGACATGAATAAGGGTGGTCGTAAAAGCAGGATGGTCGACATCCAGGCATGTCTGCACCACGTATGACATGTGTTCCTGGAATGCCCCCTGTTCCTTGCTGCCCATTACCTTGTCAGCTTCGGTGAGAAAGTCATTGTCCTTTGAGGTGACGGCCATGCACCACAACTGCGAGATAATGGGATGTAGAGATGGTGTGTTGATCAGTGACTGTGGTGTTTGTGAGTCGCCGATTAAGCTCATCCGCATCAGCATGTTGACAACTAGCTTCAGCGCTTCTGCTCTAGTTATGAGAAGACCCGGAAGGCGGGCAGGGTTGCTGGAGGCGAAGAAGTGACGATAAAAGAAATTGACCCAGAGATGACAGCGATGCCAATTGGATATTAGGTTGTCAGCGATGGTTTGTAGCGCCTGCGTCAATTCCCTTGGGTAATTGATACGATTCAGCGTGACTAGCACTCCTTTAAGGGAGTACCTTGCGAGCATGATGCTCCTCACATCCCTCGAAGTAACCACATCGGGGATGCGAGCTGGATCAAGGTGGTGATAGAAGACTGGGAGCAGTATGAGAAGTTGCTCTGGTTTCCAATGTTGTGCAATGTTGCATAGTCCGTCGAGTTCCTTGATCGACCCGTTGGCAGCTTTATTGATCATGAACTGTTAAGACAGGAGACAGCTACCCTGAGCGGATACATAATTGTAGTCAAATTAACACACGCACCTGTATCACTCGGGCGAACGTGTGACCATCTTCAGGTTGCCTTTGAGGAGGGGCAGACGACATGAGGACGTTCACACAAGTACTGGTACAAGCCCTGAAGCGCTCATCGATGCATACGTTCGTCACGCGACTGTCACGTAACGCTGTGTCTCGCACATAGCCACGAACTGTAATCCGCATGTTACAATACCGGTATCAGTAAGCATCCAAACTAACATTACAGTTGAACGAGAAACATGTTCTCCAGTATCAATTTCTCTCACAAACTTTTCCATTGCCAACGACTTACAAGCGTAAAGATACAGAATTCATGCTGCCGACTGAGGTTGCGCTTCGAGTGTAGATGAAGGTAGACGTGAAGGTATATGTAACGGTAACGAGATGCGTGACAGTGAAATTTCAATCATGCCCAGTTGTCGATAAGAGAATCCCGCATCTCTCCGATGACAGCTGAAGAACTTTGTCCTTGAAGCTCTGTGATGATGGAATACATTGAAAATGTGAAAGAGGGAAGAATGTGTGGACCCACTGAATGTAGCTTCGATAACACTAATCTCCGTGGCGGTAGTGTCAAGCCCAGTAAACGCGCACCAGTCATTCACGACCAGACCTCCACCAATAACGTCTGAACCTCGGTTGACAGTACCGGCCTAAGAAACACCAAAGGAAAGGAAAGTCAGTTACAATACACCTGCGCTAGGCTTCCTAGGAATACGCACCTACGAGGGGAATTTGTAGAAGACTGCTCAGTTCATCTTGGTCTTGAACGCTCGTCTTCGGGTGAACAAGTCCACCCTGATTTGATATCGCACAATAGCTCCCCACAAGGACGTTATCTGCGACGGTCTGCCTGAAGACCTCGACCTTCAGCACATCAGCAATTATTTCCTCCGTCTCGCGATCAACGTCAGGGTGGACGAGGGCGACGTAGTCATTGCAAGCGATGACGTTTCCCAGCGCAGATAGACGTTCTTCGACTCGTTGGATCGCCACAGCGTCAGGAAGGGAGTTGCGCAGATGTTGCAGTTCCTGATCAGTGGTTGTTGAAGGGACGAGGAGACCATGTCTATTTCCTAGAAATGATGGTGTCCACATCAGCCTTCTGGACAATGATGGGCAAAGCCATATCACAGACCTGCAGTCAATCTCCCAACGATACGGGTGCCGCCGATGGTGGAGTGCACGATGGGAATGACTTCGCCAAGCTCAGCCTCAAAGGCCGAGTAGAAATTTGCGCTGCCTTGGATTGCAGCTAGGCAGTAGCTGTTAGTCAGTTTTGAGAACACGCCGATTTCGCTACTATTTTCGAATTGGATGCCTGTGATGTATGTTTTATGGGGTATGTACGATTAGATCAGTGAAGACACCCACGAGTAGCCATGATTGTTGAAGATTTGAAGAGTAATCTACAGTTGGTCCTGGTGGTTAGACGGGAGATAGAATACAGAAAAGAGTGGAAGGTGTGAAGGTAATGAGTTATTTCAATGCTTGACCTGCGTGATATAGCTGGCGATCTTCGAAAATTTATATAAGGCTAATCTACAAGTACGAGTCAATCGTAATCACAATCCGAGACCGGTTCCGCTTTTGACTCTTCCCTCCATGCGGCTCCTTTCCTCGGGGTCTTCCCTTTCTTCCGTTGACTCAAAGATCTATGAATGAATCGCTGAGGCAATGCTCAAGATGATCTGCACGACAGCTAGCGAATATGAAGCAAGTGCAAATTAAATTGCAGCTTGCATTTCAGGGTTCCGCTTTTGGAACCCTAGATTGCTGCGGTGAATAATTATAGCTGCTCGCAAACCTGACCGAATTCCGAAGTCAAGTCGTGATGCTCAGATTTACTACAAGGTATAGTTCAAATGGACTATCTTCGTGGCTCAGGCAGCCAAATTGTCGTCACGGACTCAATGCAAGAACTACCTTGCGTGTTCGCATGATGTCTGGGGACTCCTACGGTGCTTTGACGGACGTCGAGAAAATAATGCTGGATAGTGTCAAGGTGAGGTCCTCGACCGTGCAGCTTCTCAAGTATGGGTCTCATAAACTGAAGGCAACAGGTCCCATATCATTCTCGACGTTCATGCAACTTAGTCTTGGGCACCCCACACATGGGTACTACATGAAGCCGGAACATCCTGTCTTTGGTACTCAAGGTGACTTTATCACCAGCCCTGAAATTAGCCAGATGTTTGGCGAGGTGAGAGTCGCGTTTTTATGTGTATCACATCTTGAAAATGCGAGATGCGGTACAAATAGCTCGTTGCATTATGGATGATAAAGCAGTGGATGGATACGAATGTTGAGGCATCCTTCCGAGTGGTAGAACTTGGACCTGGTAGGGGGACGCTGATGGACGACATACTTCGGGTGTGTGACATTGAACAGGTGGTTATTTCCTTCTCACCGTGTTTCTTCCAGGTTTTGAAACAGCTTCCTGCAGCACTCGGAAAACTAAAGAGTATCCACCTGGTTGAGAGCAGTGCGACTATGCGTGCTTTGCAGGAAGTCAAGCTGCGCAAGGCTTCCCAGGAGGGCAATTTCAAGATGATGTGGCATGACGCAATCGAAGAAATTGAGCATGAGGAAGATGTCTTCACTATGCTGGTTGCTCATGAGTTTTTCGATGCCCTTCCCGTGAACGTCATCGAGGTGAGTTTCGTCCAGAGAAACGAACGTTTGCTTTACTAACGGGAATTGTAGAGAACTCAACAAGGCTGGAACGACGTGCTAATTGCCCCCTCAAATGACCCAAGCATCAAATACACCATGCCCTCTTTGGAGTCAGACCAAAAGTCAGACTCTCCCCCACAATTGCAACCCGCGTTTTCGCGTTGGACGCGTGTTCTCTCGCCAACTCCAACAGCGTCATCAACCCTCCTTGGACTTGCATCTCCTCGGTTCTTTTCGCTTCCCGTTGGGACGCGCATAGAGGTATCCAGAGCGTCCATGAATCAAGCACGTGGTATAGGCAAACTCATCGGTACCAAAGGCGGAGGATGCGCACTTGTCGTCGACTATGGCGCAGACAAAGCCTTTAGCGATTCCTTGCGGGTATGAACTCAGACGTAGGCACCGGATTCTGACCAATAATCATTCACAGGCCTTTAAACAACATAAAATCGTTGATATCTTCTGCAGCCCCGGAGAATGTGACATTACGGCGAATGTCGATTTTGCGTTGCTGAAAGAGTCTATGGCTGACCTTGGTAAGTTTCATGATGGTGCTCTGCTACATGATTATTGAAAATGTACAGTCTCGACACATGGTCCGATCTCCCAACGCGACTTCCTCATGTGCATGGGCATAGAAATCAGGGCCGCCGCTCTTCTGCGTTCAGCTTCCTCTCTAGAGAGGCAAAAGGCAATCGAAGATGGCGCAAATAGGCTCATTGATCCGCTTGGGATGGGTAAGCAGTACAAGGTGCTCGGAATTGTTGCGAAAAGTAGTGGAGAAGGGGAAGACGCTGGCGAGGTTTGGCCATTCTCTGACATCCAAGTGAGCGCACGGCAATCCATTTAATTGTCGGATAGGTAATGATAACAAACAAATAACTGCGATATTACCTTGTACCACAAGGTCACTATCAGCCCATAATTGTGGCTGTACGTTCCCACTTTTCAACCCCGTGGGAATTAACGCAAGTAAGATAGTCCTCAAACAGTTACGGTTAACATCACGTGCTAAAGTGTGATGAAGTGTGACAAAACTGATGATCACTCATAGGATACTTGTGACAGCAAAGAGAAGAAAAACTGAGACGGAAGATCTACAGAATGTGTCCTTTGTCGTGTTTTGTCCGTTTTGGAATTGTCATTTGTATTGAATTGCAAGAGGAGATGAACTTGTGAACTATGGAGTACTAAGATGATCTACAATAGTCCGAAAAAAGCACTCATCTGGATCAGTAGGTCACAGTGTGGTCATATCACATGAGGTTTGCTGAAACTGTGTGAGGACTATCTTATACTACTGCGATGTTGCATGCATGCATGCATGTACTACATTCTCGTTACAATTTCAAGTACATATGTTGTCCATCTATGCGCATCAATGGCTGTGGGGCATCCTTGGACTGGTAGAATTATGGTAAGCATGATTCGAAGACAGTTTGTATTGGTACTATGAGAGAATTTGACTGAACAGATCAAGAGACTGATAGTTTGATGAGAGTTTGGGCAAAAGCCTGAAGCAAGGGACCAAACCTGTGCATCAAGGTGAGCTGTGATCCCAATTATTAGGAGTGCGGCAACACATACAGTGAAGCTTGATGCCCTTCAACTAGGAGTTGTACTCACCAAGTTGTTAGTGAATTTTTGGCATTGTGTAGCATGTAAAGGGTTTGAGTATTGGCATTGACTGGATGTATGGTGTGAGAATCAAAGCATGATCTCTTAGATACACTGTGAACGCCTCTCCAGACCACCTCCCCATAGCTTTCACTACATCAAACGGTACTCCTCTCAGCAAATATTCCAGAGTGCCGCCAATTTGTAGGCCATGTCCTTTAAGATCCAGCAAATTTGCTGCTTGTGTTGTGGTTGTGAACCTTTTTACAAGTTCCTTCTTTGATAGCAGGCAGAGACCCTTGGTGTGTTTCAACGCAAATAGGTGCACTTCTTCACTTGCCGGGTTAACATGGAAGTGGTTTAGTAGTGCTGCTTTGGGGTCTGTTGGCCCTTCTTGGGCTGACCAGTACATGTCTTCTCCTTCAATTGGAGATACCTTTGTGCTAGGTAAACAGAATTTCATTACTGGGAGTCCGTTGTGGTCTTGCGATTCTGTTACTCCTGCTCTGGAAATGTGCTTCTTTGGGTTATAATTTTTGATGGTGCTGACTGTAAATTCTCCAAGTCTCGCTATGGAATAGAAGGTGGTGGTTATACATGTGAAAAACTGCCGCATCGAGTGGTGCATCAAGGTCTAAATGGTTTTGGATCTCAGAGATGAATGCAGGTGTGAACAGGAGGAAGGATCACCCAGCTTCAGCCATGTAACAAATGCCAGGCCTTGAGCCCAGCTGCATATTGGATAGTGCTGATCCCAAATATGATCCTGCGCAACTCGAGAGGAAGTCTAGGAGTAGGGTTCTGTCTATCAGGCACCATTCTTCTTCTGCGATCTCTTGCGAGTTGCAGTAAACATGAAACAAAAGGAGTCCTGCTCCATATAACTCTTTTGTGGATTGTGCCCATGATGAGCCCATCACTTCAAGAATGTGGTTGAGCTTTGTGTCTGAAATTGAGTGGCTTGAGGGTTCTGGTGTAGATACAACTTGCCTGGTGCTGTTGCCTGCTGGGGACCACAGTCTCAATCTGTCTCATGCAAGGCAGTGCAGACGTAGAATAGATGGGTGAGGGGTTAGATCTGGGTGATAAGCATGGGGAGTAGAAGTAGCATTGTTGGGTACTGGTAGTGCTGCTCCAAAACATGAAATGGCTCTGGAGTCATTTGTCTGTGAGTGCACGACTGATGAAGTGATCTTCTTTGGTTCGAGAGGCAATGGCTCTCTCTGCTGCCTGTTGCTTAACAAGAGTTTGGTTGATGAACTTGGCTGCTGGGGTGGAGTAACTCCCATTGTGCAAATGATAGAGTTTTGCAGGGGAGAGAGGTTTGGTTGCATCAATGATGAAAGCATTAAGTTCACCTGGAATGAGGATTTGGGGAAGAAGAAGGCTGGCTGGGCTGTATATGCCTCGGGACAGCTCATCTGCTGGGTTGGATGCACTGGCGACATGAGCTGTAGAGATTTCAAGATGACTGGGTAAATTGTGCAGGAATTGGTTGATTCTCCAAAGATGCTGTTGACCGCTGTGTTACAATGCCATTGTTTCCACCAGCCTTCAACAATGCCAGTGTTGTCTCCATATACAAGGGTGTTGCTGCTAATGCCAGGGAGAGTGGCAAGAGTGTATATGAGGAGCTCAAAGCCCATGGCTTCTGCCCAACCAATATCTCATTTACCATTGTGTGTCTTCCAGCCTGGTGTGAGTCTCCATGCTCTCCAGTGTTTTCCAATGGTGATTTCAATGCCTATGCCTGAACTCGCATCTGAGAAGGCAAGTGGGTCTATGCGTGTCATTGCAGGGTAGATGTTTCTGAGCACTCCACCTGATTGCAAGAGTGATGACCACCAAATTAGGTCTTCAGCTATGTTCTTCTTGGGTCTGTGTGGGAGAAACAGGTGTTTGGCACATGTTGATAGCATTCCTTCGAGTCTGGTTAAGAAAGCACATCCTTGAGGCACTGTCACAACCCTTTAAATGTTTTCACGCTGGGGCAGAGACTAGGACTCAAATGAAGGTTATCACAACAAAAAGGTAATAAGCAGGGATATCTCGGATTGCTGCAGTGCAGATACAAGAGGTTTGAACTAAAGAACTACTGACTACAAGGTCCTAACTATATACTACTATTGAGATGGAGATTGAATTTGAGAACTAACTGACTAGCCAATCATAAAATAGAACAGGAGTCGTACCATAGAAGGTCGTAGAATGTTATGGAAGGATCACGTGATTCAATCATGTGATGTTATCTAATCTAATCATAACACTAATCATATCTTATCTGAGTCTAGTATCTAATCTTATCAAATCATGTGACATCGAAACAAACATAGTTTAATCACAGTCATAGAACTCTTCTTCATTGGGTAACTCATAGAAGACGTCATTGTCTTCATCGTCAGCCTCTTCTGTGGGCAAGTCTACTACTTCAAAGACATTGGTTGATCTGGCAAGGGGAATAGTTGCTGTAGGAAGGTTTACTCGTATCTTAGGGTTATTCGTAGGCGCTGGGTGTTGGTGCTTCATAGGATTCTTAGGGTGATTGAGGAAAGAATAATGGTTTGTTAAAGGTACTCGTGACAGGCACTGCAGAACAGGCATGAAGTAATTTGCCATATAATTCCTGCATGTTGTGTAAGATGTGTGCCTGTTGTTTCCTCCATTTGTGAATAGCCTGGAGGTATTTGATCACCTTTGCTGAGCTTAGAGCAACTGACATCAGCTTAAGATCCCATAGAAATCTGATGTAGATTGTCAATGTCTGAAAAGGTTGGTCCTTAAGAAGTTTCCATAAGAGCCCTAAGTTATCCAATAACTCGTTGATATCCTGGAGGTTGTATTCAAACAGTTTGTTGTGTTTGGATCGTGGTGAGCACTTCAACAAATCTTTTAATGGGTTTGAGGTGTTCTCACTACATTCTTCTAGCTGTCTGCTATTTGGGCATAAGTCTCCATACCATAGACATCCTCCTGATTGGTGGAGTCCACCTTTGGTGAAGGTTTGGTACCAGCTCGCTTGTTGCTGATTGTATTCCTGTATATACTCTTGTTGGATCCTGAAGAAGATATGATCATCGACCCATTTATCAAGTGGGCCAATTTCATGGTAACAAAAAGCTCTACTCTGGCATCTGCTACCTGTCCATAGATACCTGCGGATGGTGATACTCTGAAAGCAGTACATGTGTCTACACAGAATTGAGTGTCTGACACCCGCACTACTCCTCCTGGCCATTGGGAAGGGTGTAAAGGTACTGTTCTATAGGCTTCTGAGATGTCTTGTGTGGCTGCTTTGGATCCTGGAGGTAGCTTTGAGATCAATTGTAATATTATGGCAAATTTTCCCCAGGTAGTTGGAAAGTTATTAGCGTCTATGCCTGAGTTGATGGGCTGTACATAGTTGTTTTCCAGCTTTGGTCCACAAGGCTTTGTGAATGTGTTTGGAGAAGACTCCGTGTTGCCAGTCCCACATGTGGGTAGCTGCACATTCAATGGTTCTATGTGGGTTTCTCCCAAGGCAAACTGCACAGCAGGGAAGTGGTCCAGGAGCAAAAGGGGCATGGGTGGTGTGTACCTTCTTGTTGCTTCTGTTACAAGAACATCTGCTTGTTGGCCCCCTTACTCTTTTCTTCCTGCTTATCTTTGCCTTCGCACATGCAGACAATTTATGCCAAGCTGCCCTATTCCATTTACTTGTTTTTGCTCACTTCCTATTCTGGGTGATCTTCTTGTCACCAGTCATCTATTCTTGGTATGGTTATCTCTGACTCATGCATGACTCATGTACTATACTTATCCCACTGATCCAGACACACTTATCTCTGACTCCACTTACCCTTTGCCCTTTGATCCGGATACATCCCCTTTTGTACTTGCCCTTCACCCTTATGATTTGTACTCAGCTTGAATCCTGTTTCCGATTCACTATAAGTAGTCAACCTACTTACAGACGTAGTTTCCCTAACTTGAATCTACTCAGTATTCAAATGTTCACTAGTCTTCTTAAGAACTCCCCGTTCTTAAGTCTACAGTGGCTCAAAAAACTGTCCGCATGTTTGCGCTATTTTGACTGTTTACATCATTGTACAAGAATGGATAGGTATTCCCAGGACATCCTGCCATGGCCTGGGAGTACTACATCAGGGCTTCAAAATGAGCCCTTACCCGTGGGAATTGGTGGTCATATGGTGGCACTATGTGGTTTGCAAAACGATGACTCATGTGGACAGTTTTTTGACTCAGATATTTTACATAGGAAATCAGGTATTCTAGTACTTTGTGTGGCCTCCCTTGGCCTTGATTACTGCCTCTATCCTTCTAGGCATACTTTCAATCAACTTCTGACAGTCCTCTGCTGTAATCTGTCCCCACTCTACCACCACTCTCTCCCATAACTCCCATACTCCTTTAGGGGGGTGTTCATAGGCTATAAGCTTCTTTTTGAGTATTCCCCAGAGGTGTTCAATGACATTGACATCAGGGGACTGTGCTGGCCAGTCAAGGAGATGAATATTATGTTCTTCAAACCATTCTCTGGCTCTCCTGGATGTATGCTTGGGATCATTATCCTGTTGGAAAATGATATCTTCTTCATCAATTCCTGATTCTGCCATGCTAGGCAGCAAGTGGTGGTTGAGAATGTCCACATACTGCTCAGCATCCATCCTCCCCTCAACCTCTGCAAGCATTCCTACACCATTCCACCCCATACACCCCCATACCATCAGAGAACCTCCTCCAAACTTGAGTGTCCCATTAATCTCTCTGTCTGTTAGAGGCCCCCCCTTCTTTTTCCACACATATACCTTTCCATCTGACCCAATCCTGTTGATTTTAGTCTCATCTGACCATATGACACGCTTCCAGTCCTCTACAGTCCAGTTTTGATGGGCCAGGGCAAAGTCCAGTCTTCTTTTTCTATGACTGATAGAAAGGAGAGGCTTCTTCTTCTTTGTTACAGCCTTGAGGTTGGCTGCCTTGAGAACATTTCTCACAGTTTGTGAAGATACAGGGGTAGTGATGATGGAATTGATGTGATGAGTGACTTGGACAGCATTGTCAGCCTTTCCTGTAGTAATATGCTGAATAATGGCCCTCCTATCAGTAGAGGTGAGTTTGGATGGACGACCTCCACTAGAGTTTTCTTTGTCTGGGTGACATTCTTTGGTGAGCTTGGCCACAGTAGACTTGCATACACCAGTTCTAGATGCTATTTGACAAGCAGAGAGGCCAGCAGTAGAGAGAGAGAGGATGTTATCCCTTTGAGCAGAGGAGATGGCTTTCATGGTGATTATGACTATCATACATGAGACTCCCTTCATTATATAGTGAGAGATAGGTTTAATAATGCCATAATGACACCACATTATAATTTATTTAATAATGGTATGACTTTATGGTGTCATAACCATTAATTTATATAGTTTCAATCTAGCCTCAAAAAACTGTCCACATGAGTCATCATTTTGCAAACCTCATAGTGCCACCATATGACCACCAATTCCCACGGGTAAGGGCTCATTTTGAAGCCCTGATGTAGTACTCCCAGGCCATGGCAGGATGTCCTGGGAATACCTATCCATTCTTGTACAATGATGTAAACAGTCAAAATAGCGCAAACATGTGGACAGTTTTTTGAGCCACTGTATAAGCGTCTTTCTTAGTGACTAGCCGTCACTAAGTCTATAAAGTGTTGTACTTCTACAGCCAGAGGGAGAACCTCTGCCCATACAAGTGATTACCTAGTCCTTGAGGGAACAATACTCTGTACAAGTGATGTCGCATTTCACGACCTTGTATAGACAAGACCATCTGAGTTCATAACAGCTTCCCACTGTCTCATCTTCCACTGGCCATGTACATTTTGGGGCTGCAGCTGTCTGCTGGGGTTGTGATGCCTCTGTGTTGTTAGCTGCATAAGCAGTTGCTGCTTGCTAAGTGGGTTGGCATGTTGTCACAATGAGTGGAGTACATGCGGGATGATGCCCAAGTGTGGTTTGGTTGGATGAGGTGCATGATTGACGCCATGCGTGAGTGCATGGTTGCCCTGTAATTGGAGACATGCATTGCGATTGATGCAGGGGGGGGGTACATGCATGCAAATGCAAACATGGGGTTGTTGGCACGTGATGGCCAATGAGTATACAAGGTGAAAGATTACACCTGGTAGTAAGAGATGACAAAAGGAGAGTTTGAGAAAGGTGTTCCGAAGTGTGAAACCAATAGATGGAGAGACTGACCTGGATCACTATTAGTGTTTGCTTGTCTCATTGTTCATTGAACAGATCTTCTCTGGCTTTGAAGAGAAGATCTTGGTTGAGTTCCTTGAGGCTCCAGCCATGGGGGGTTCCCACTGTGAGATGCCATCTGCACCTGGTAAAGTAGAAGAGCTTTCTGTTTGAGTGGGTCTGAGGTGTGATGCCAGCGGTGCATCTGAAGTGCAGACCAGAATTGGACATGCATGGTTACATGATCTTTGGGCCAATCATTGATTTTCATGGATAGTATCATGCAAGGGGCAGCTTTATTGAAATCTTCCCAAGAGAGGTGTTCATCCTTTACTATGGGAGCTGCTTTGGGATCCTTGATTGCAGCAGCTGGGACCCAAGAGTGGATCCCATCGCTGGCTGGGAGCATCATGAGAGCATCCAGTTCTGCAATCTGCATGGAGACTTTGGCATCGTCTAAACCTCTATTGGTAAAATAGTGAAGTTTGCAATAGTCTCCAGCTTTGAGTTTCCTCGTCACATATTGCACAGGAATTACTGTTGGCTCAGAGGGGACTTTTCCTTGGATGAGGGGAGCATACTTGCTCTTCTGCTTCTTGTGGTCTTCCAGGCATGCTGCCTCTTCCTCATCTCTGAGGGTTTGTTGTTGTTGTTCCTTGTCTTCCTCTTCTCTTCGATGGAGGTGTTCTAAGTGCTCTTGTCTCTCAGTCCAATGTGCTTTGTCTGCATTATTGCTCAGGTTCCATAAAGCTGCCAATTAATGAGCAGCCTGCTCTTTGGTAAGGCCTTCCTCGACTAATTGCTGTTGAGCTTCTTGGTGCTTGTTTGTAGTATAGTCAGGCCTTATGGCTTCATTGGGGTCTTCATGAAACATTATTTGAATTAAGGAAGGTGCAAAAAGACTGAGACTAGTGCCTAGTACTTGGGACAAGAGGTGGCTGCGAGGTGGGCAGAAGCAAGAAGCTCTGTGCCACCTTGCCTAATTCACATGTAAACTAACTTCTACACTAGCCGAGTGCCTTGGCTAGCTAAGAACACCAACTCCAAACTAATCTGCAATTAATCTCTCATGCCAGTGGCTTCTTGCTTCTTTGTGTCCCACCACTGCTCCATTATCTGGTCAAGCTTCATAATCCATTAGTCTTCAATATGGAGATATTCACTTGGGTGAGTTACTAACAACTTCTTGTCAAAATTGTGTAGAAGACATATATTTTTGCGACTGTGTCCTCGAGAGAGTGTGACATACATTAAATGGGGAAATTCCACCATATGGTGGCATTGCAATGTCAATGATTGCATTAGTAACATCCAAAGACACATCTTCCCCTCTGACTCTTCTGTTCCAATGAATCCTGTTACACCCAAACTCGTATCTGCTGGAACTGTCCTTGAAACACTCCAATGTCAAGATGGGGGCTTTTATGTTGGTACACAGAACCTTGCTCCTCCAGTCAAATATTTTTAAGGAGGGCGTGAAGGTGATGTTCTGATACCAAAACACACATCTGGTGTTGATGAACTTACTCTGTGGGGAGTATTTCAAATAAGTTGTGCGGACTTTTACTTCACCCCCGATGGAAAGTTTGATCCTGCAAATGTGTTCAACAGAAGATTCTCAGATGTCAAATTATCATGCCATCTGGCTGCTACTTGTCACAATGACTTTGGCTTCTCCTTGGATAATTTTCCCACTATTATTGACAACTTGCAGGGGTTTGAGAAATTGATTCAACGAGAGCATGATGCTGAATCCTCAAGCACTGTTCATATGGCCTTAGGTCTTCATTCCATCAAACTCATTCACCATTTATTCACACCAGTAAGCTACTATTTTCATTTCTCAATTGACACACTGTCACGAGTACCTTTAACAAACCATTATTCTTTCCTCAATCGCCCTAAGAATCCTATGAAGCACCAACACCCAGCACCTACAAATGAACCTAAGATACGAGTAAACCTTCCTATGGCAACTATTCCCCTTGCCAGATCAACCAACGTCTTTGAAGTAGTAGACTTGCCCACAGAAGAGGCTGATGATGATGATGATGATGATGAAGATAATGACGTCTTCTATGAGTTACCAGATGAAGAAGAGTTCTTTGAATGTGATTAAACTATGTGTGTTTCAATGTCACATGACTTGATAAGATTAGATACCAGACTCAGATAAGATATGATTAGTGTTACAATTAGATTAGATAACATCACATGATATAGTCATGAGATCCTTCCATGACATTCTACGACCTTCTATGGTATGGCTCCTGTTCTATTTAATGATTGGCTGGTTAGTTAGTTCTCAGATTCAGTCTCCGTCTCAATAGTAGTATATAGTTAGGACCTTGTAGTCAGTAGCTCCTTAGTTCAAATGTCTTGTATCTACACTGTAGCAATCCAAGACGTACTTGCTCATTATCCTTTTTCTTGTTGTGATATCCTTGTTTGAGTCCTAGTCTCCGCCCTAGCGTTAAGTCGTTTAAGGGGTTGTGACACACACTCAAAACTTCATCACTAGTTGAAATCAACTGAGGACTCAGAAGATCAACTCGCTGTTGATCCAGAAGATGATGACACTTTGACCAGTAAGCTAAATATCCCTGACCTAGACATCAGCATCCAACTGATAGTACCCACTACCAGACACCACTGCAGACCTTACATCTAATTTTGAGATGGCGAACTGGCTAGTTGCAGAACACTGCAAATCCCAACCTGCAGAGCTTTGTGCAAATACACACTATCAATCCTCTCCCAGCATATGGCCTTGACCACAAACTCATACCACCAGTCCAAATGTAAATTATGTGGCGCCATCATTGAAGTTCATTTTGTGTTTTTTTTACCATCACATCAGAAGGTCCAAGTGTCACATTTTCAATGCTGTTCTTTGTGGTATGATTGTGTTGCAACCTCCATCAAACATGCCTTCTAAGGGAAAGAAATGGGCCATAAAGGTAAATTCTACTTTTCTCAACCACAGCTGTGCAACAATTCACCATAACGATTTATTAGACTCGGAAACTGTCTAAGCGCGCTCTTTAAGTAATATGTTGTATAATAGCAAATTTCGTGCAGCTCTTCTTGATTCTAACTCATCACTCTCTAAACTTTTGTTGTAACTTGAATATACCACTAGGCACTGATGTACAATTAGCATACCACATGCATTCCATTTGTTTCCCTCAAAAATTGATAAGTACATGACACTCAGGCTTGTGGGACAAGGTTGCTGCTGGCGAAGCTCGGCCTTTATCTAGTACAGTAAGGGCCCAAGAATCAGTGGTGTACCATGTAAACAATTGCCAGCTCATCATGATACAACACACTAAAATATACTACACCAATGAGCCTACAATTTAGGATGAGTAGTGAGCTCGGATATATCATCGATAACATCCAAGGAACTTTCCATTCACCTAGCTGAAAGGACGTAACTAAGAAAGAGTGGTTCATGGGATAGAAATTTTACCAGTGTTCATGCACAGTGAAAAGTGGATATTGGGTGTACCCACACAAAGATTGGTAAGTATCGGTGTCACAAAATATTGTCAGAACTTGGCAGATCAACCATTTTTGGGCCTTTGAGCTTCTAGGGAAAATGAGGCTAGTCAGGCTATGTGATTACACTAGCTTAGCTGATATCTACCAAGCTTTTTTTGTTGTAGCACAAATCAAGTCAAATCTAGTCAAATCAAGTGAGACAAGCTATGCATGCAATTCAGCACAGGTTGAATCATAATATACATGTGCATCTAGTACAAAAAATAGTGAGCAGAGCAACAAAATGATGGCAGAACCAGACAGCAATAATGACAGTGATAAGAGACTTCTCCACATGAGACAATTTAAGATAGAGCTTAACAGCAGCCCTGAGATCAAGGTCATCATCAAGAGAAAGTTGGTGTTGTGGAGGATTTTGAATGCATTCCATGGCCGCAGCATCAAGTCCAGATTCAGGGTCATCCAGGGAAGCATTGGCAAGTCCGAAAATAAAGGCTAAAGAAATACACAAGTTGTTGAGGGTGACATTTGCATAGACATCATTTGCAAGTGTCTCCTCATCTGCATCAAGGGGAGGTAGGACATCAAAGTGTGGAAGTGCAGGAGGTTCATCTCGATGGACAATATCACCCTCATCAAGGGTTTCTTCCACAGCTGGCCTGTGTAGATATCAGGGACTCGATGGTTGTGGTAAGGGTGGTAGAAACCCTTTGTTTCCTGTGTCAAAATCAAGATTCTGTCAACATATATTTAGTTAATCTAGAGTAAAAAGACAGAACATCAGATGCACTGATTGAGAGGAGGGACCCGCAGAGTGGCTTGTGTCTTCATTGCAGCGCATGTGTCATATTCCATGCACAGATCAGTGCTTCTCTTAACCCTAACCCTCTGATCAATATTCAGTCCCATCTAATCTGCCCCTATCCCATTCCTTCAAACCTCTAGAATTTCCTGTAAGCCGGAACTACTTCCGCCGGAACCAAGGAGATGTTATACCACTCTCCTTTACCCCTCAATACCTCTGTACCCCACCTCACCAATCTCCACTTGTCCGGTCCCATCGATAATCTAATCTCCATCCGCTCCAGTTCTATTGACAAACCTAATCTCCATGCTCCACTGGCCAGACAAGTCTCTACCCATCACATGCATCATCTGCCTCTGCAACCCCTAATTACAGTCATTACCATTCCCAGCTCTCCCTCTGGTATTCCATACAATTACACTCAGGCTGTGCCTCTGCTTCCGTTCCTCTTCGCTTTAGTTTCCCCGCTCCAGGTTACAAGTTCTGCTCATTTCTAATTATAGAAAACCCCTGTCTCTCCGGTTATTGGTTATGTATACTTTCCGTTTTATTCATCTGATCTGTTCCCCATTAATATCTGAGTTCATTTAATTGTTCCATTCCGTCTAATAGTCTAAACTTTCCATATGCTACATACATAGCCCCTTACTCCTCCATGTGCTCTGCTCCTAGCTCCGGACTTTTACTGACTCATCCTGACACTCCTTACTTACAGTATATAAGTCTCCTGTAGAACTTAGTAGATCCTCAGTTTGAATATTATTGTACCCTATGGGTCCTATTTCCCTCTGTTCTCTACTGGGCTGGATCCCTTTGTCCGCCCCTACTCTAAGGTCTTAAGGAAAACCCTCCTTGTGACTTTCCCTCTGTTTACCCATAGGGTGACCCACCTCCAACTTACCACCTATTCCTGACTCCGTCTGGATAAGGACTCTCGCTACCCACATTCATTACCTCCGGTTGAATAACTATAGCCCATCCCCTCTGAGTTCCCAGACTTACATCCCAGAACTACATCTCTGCCTCTACCTCTGTGTAGTCTACCCTCGTTCCTCTTCTACTCTGGACTTTGTCTGGGAGTAGCCATACCTCCATTCTCTGTGTAATACCTCTGTTAACTTGAGGCCCTACCAATGGTAGTCTCGACTCCAGTTTCTCGTTCACAATCCCAACTCCAGATGTCCACCAGACAAGTCTGCCATTCAACCCGGACTTGTTCTGGAACACCCCACATCAGCAAAACCCTAATTGGGTATGCAGGGATGTCCCCATATGGATAGCATTGTGTAATGTTGTGTAGCACTGTGCAGCACTGTGCAGTGCTGCCTATATGGGGACTTCAAATAAGTGTTTTGCTGATGCAGACTTCCGTTGTGGGTAACAACTCTGCAGTAGGCAGATATAATGTTGGGTGATTGCTATGCCTGCTGCTTCTCTTGCAAGGCAAGAACGCTCGACCCTAAAGGGGTCTGCTACTGATATAAGTCTGATAGTGAGTATCTAAGGTCACGAAAAGGTAAGGGAACAAGTCCGAAGGTATGCAAACCAAGTCCGAGGGTCAAAATGTCAGGTCTGAAGGTACATATACTACCAAGTCCAAGGTGCAGGAAAGCAGGTCCAAAGGCTCGGGTCGTCGGGTTACAGAGAATAGCAAGGAAACAGGTGTGGAAAGCATCAGACTATGCCTGGAAACAAGGGAAGGTCAAGGAAAATGAATGGCAAGGGTTGCGGGTGTGAGATGGGTGTGAAATGGGTGATAACCAGGTATATTCAGCCAGGTAACAGGTAAGGACAGGTATGTGACCAAGTAGATGGGAAGTCCCACCTACAGTAAAGTAATGTGCTTGGTCATACTATCAGTCCTATATAACTAGCTATGTAGAAATCCAGAATATAGAAAATAGGAAAACATCAGGTCCAAAGATATGTAAACTGACATGAGGCACTGCAGACGTGTGAGAACACAGGTAATAATGCTGTCTACTGCATCAGTCATGGGAAACAAGCTACTACACACCAGTGGGGTTGGATGGAACGGACAGGACATAGGATGGACAGGTTTCCAAAGGTATGTGAGTGGGTCCAGTGGATCTCTGATGGTAGTCCGTGTTGAAGTCGGAGGATTCGGACACGTCGGATCGAGACGCGTGATACGAGCGCGACTGTTTGACAGAGGCACAAGATAAGAGACGTTGAGTGTCACTCGACGTCCAGATACCAATGTTTCACTTTATCATTCCCCCGCTACGCTAATATACGTATAGCGAACATTTTACCTTATAGACTTCGTACCTACCATATGAGCATCTCAGTCCCAAATACCAGACTGAGATGTGAGTACTTGCTTTTATTTAGACTTAGGATTGCGCACTAACATTTACTAGTAGATTGTTTCTATCTACTAGGTACAGTACTATGGACTAGAGTCCCAAATACCAGACTGAGATTAGATTGTTTCTATCTACTAGACCTCCCTCGCCCGATCTGCTTGCCTCTGATCTTCAGAGGTTATGAGCCCTGACCCGACCATGGATACTACACTCCCCAGCTCCAACTCCGCGCTGTTCAACATCCCAAAACTCGCCGACGACGGCTTGAAAATTGGATAACCTATAAGGGAAGAATGTTAACGGCACTTGGCGCTCGAGGCCTGATGCGATATACCGACGGTCGTAAGACAAAGCCCGTTCCCTTCGACGTTGATGCGACAACGGGAAAACTAAAGAAGCCGGACAGCACTAAGCCGACGGATACGGAACTAGAGGAACTAGAGGATAAGATAGATGAATACCAGCAAAAGGACTCACTGGTAAAACAACAGATCTTCAGCACCATTTCCGACCAGCTCCTACTTCGAGTCCAGAATCTAGGCAGTGCTGCCGCAATCTGGAATGAGGTATGCAAGATCCATGAAGGAAAAATGGAATTGGTCCAGATAGACCTCCGCCGCAGACTCCAAGAGTTGAGATGCGAGGAAGGAGGTGACGTGAAGGTGCATTTCGGGGAGCAACTACGCCTCCGAGAGCTGCTCGCAGGGATGGGCGCTAGTATCGAGGATCGCGACTTCTACGCGATAATGTTAGGATCGTTGCCCGAATCCTACCGCTGTCGATCTTCGTTGCCGGTCTGTTGAAACCTTCAACAAAAACAACAAAACCAGACAACGCTACTGGTCAGCGGTCCTTATGCTTAGAAGCGCTGTGTTCAGTAGTTGTTCAAAATAGGGTGGGCTGACCCTGATAGTGCTCCAAACACTTCGAGTTGTTGAAGAGTTTGGGTTTGTGGGAGTTGGAGGGTGATGAAAGCAAAGTACTGCACACTGGCAGCAGACTGGAATGGATAGACTGGGCTGGACTGGAATAAATGTAAAGCAGAGTGACAAAGTTCCAGGTGAACAATGTCAGGAATGATGACAGAGGACTGTAAAATGCGAAGCCTATCTGAGGCTTCAGAGGAGAATGGACATGGAATGGTGAACTGAAGGAGTTGATTTCTCTGTAGCTAAAGTACAGGGTTTATATAGAGTATAGTACCTGCGTACATCTGTGTATGCAAAGCAACGCTCCAGGCAATGAGTAGGGCAATGAAGAGGGCAATGAAAGGGGGGAATGGAATGAATGTGCTGCGCTTCAGGGGTAATAACTGAGCAATTTCGAAAAATAGAACAAATCCTATGCATAAGAATGGAGAATGAGTCATAAAGACAAAGAATGAGTCAGAGAATGAAAAAGCGATGATAAAGCAGGGCTGTGACCATTACAAACCATGACTCATGACCTGAGTCATCATGACCAATTGCTATGCAAGCATGACAAAGTGCTGTGCGGTAATGATGCAAGAGCTGTGACGCAGCAATGACGCAGCATATGGGCAGTGGAGAATGGAATGGAGTGATGATGCTATGATGCCATGATGGTGTGATGATCCGAATGCTCTGCTGCAGAGATGTCATGTGGTTGTTGGTGCAGAATGTCGACATGCAGGGATCATGGGATATACACAGTCTGTAAGACGCTTCCCCAACATGATAAAGGGATTGGTCATCTGCATAGGGACTTGGTGGTTTGCAATCTCTGGTGAGCGTTAGGATGGAATGGCATGGTGTCCACAGTGATCATGAAGGTGAGGTGCGAGTGGATAATGGTTTGAATGGTTCGATGAATATCAACGAATATAAGCCGCTGAAGAGGATTGGAAATGGTAGGGTGATGAGGACAGGATGAATAAAGACGTGGTTTTCGACGTATTGGTGCAATTTGGCATGGTCTGGCTGATGCTGAGGTTGTCTGAGAGTGCAGTGGGTGAAGATGGGAGAGTGTTGGAAGTGTGTGAATGGGGGAAAGGTGAATAAACCTCGTTGAATGCAAAATGCCATAAAAATGCGGGATGCCGTAATACTGTTGAAAATCGCTGAAAAATCGAAAAATTAAAGGAAAGGAAGGGAAACAAATGAAAAGGTGAGTAAGGAATGATATGGGAAATGAAGATATAAATAAAAAACCATGTTCTCGCTACCAAACACATTTGGTGCGTGACACCGCCCATTGGTCTCATCAATAAATGCAGCGGCCAAAATAGCCCAGAAGGTACTTACCCCTTACGAGTTGATCAGCGTGGTCACTGAGGAGTACGAGCACCGCCAGCTCTCAGAACGTCGAACTGGGAAGAAAGGGAGTAACTCAGCCTTTACAGCTAGAGCCACCCAAGGGAGAAGCCACGATACAGGCAACTCCAACCAGCAGAATGCGGATGTGGTGTGCCACAACTGCGATAGGAAGGGCCACTACAAGAGCGACTGTTGGAGGAAGGGAGGCGGGAAGGAAGGGCAGGGTCCGCGTCAGAAGAGGGCGAGGCAGAACAAGACTGCAGCAACAGCAGCAGCCGCCACTGAGTCCCAGGACAACTATGCATTCGCGTCAATAGACGGTGCACATGTAACTGGGGAGAAGGACTCACCTGCCAAGAACCACACGGCAATCATTGATTCTGGTGCTACCTCCCACTTCTGCCCGGACAGAGCCGAGTTCTTCACGTATATCCCACTCAAACCCCTCGATATTCGAACTGCAGACAGTTCAATAATTAGTGCCATAGGCCGCGGTGATGTAAGAATAAACTTACTGCTAGGATCCAAGTGGACGAGTGTCACCCTCAAGGACGCACTGCACGTGCCCAAGATGAGCTATACGCTCGTGGCGACGAACCATATAACAGCCGCCAGGTTGGCAGTCCATTTCGAAGGGACCAACTGCAGGATCTTGTCTACAGGTCCCAAACGGCGGGTAATTGCCGAAATACCTCACGTCGACGGCCTATACACCATAGCAGGTCAGCACGAGCATCACGCTGCATTAGCCAAAGGGAAAGTCACCTTGGGGGAACTC
Source organism: Suillus lakei (assembly GCA_016628065.1). Classification (NCBI taxonomy): domain Eukaryota; kingdom Fungi; phylum Basidiomycota; class Agaricomycetes; order Boletales; family Suillaceae; genus Suillus; species Suillus lakei. The sequence goes on along the minus strand of JABBWA010000009.1, from coordinate 608,878 downwards.
CATCGTGCGCTGGGACACGTATCGCACTCGGCAGTTAAGTCCGCTGTCGAGAAGGGCTTGGTGGAAGGCGTTGAGCTAGACTCTGCCTCGGAACCAGAGTTCTGCGAGGCATGCGAGAAGGGAAAGGCAGCTAGGCAGCCATTCCCAAAGGAGTCCAAGCGTCGGGCGCAGGCATATGGCGAATTGATCCATACCGACCTATGGGGACCTGCGCAGACTGTTAGTATAGGTGGGAGCTCATATTACATGAGCTTCACCGATGATTTCTCCCGCGAAACGCACATCCTCTTCCTGAAACACAAGAGTGAGGCACTTGGAGCTTTCAAGCAGTATGAGGCACGACTCACCAGGCAACATGACGCAAAGATTAAGACATTGCGTTCAGACCAGGGGGGGGAGTATCTAAGCGCAGAGTTCAACGCGTACTTAGCAGGCCAGGGTATCAAACGAGAACTCACCGTACACGACTCTCCCCAGCAGAACGGTGTGGCTGAACGCCTCAACAGGACACTAGTCGAGTTGACACGCACAATGTTGCTGGCATGCAACGTGCCAAAGTTCCTGTGGGCCGCCCCAGTTAGCTATGCCAGCTGGCTACATAACCGCTTACCTTCGAGGGCAACGCCAGGACACACCCCATACGACCTGGTGCACGGTCGCCGTCCAAATTTGGCCCAGGCCCAGGAGTTTGGTGCTAGGGTGTATGTCCACCTGCAGGATGCTGGGAAGCTGGAGGCGAGGGCGGAGGAGGCAATCTTCATAGGTGTGGATGAACAGAGCAAGGGATACTGAGTGTACTGGCTGGGTAAGCGCCGTATTTCTGTGGAACGGAACATTAGTTTCATGCCCACGACAGTGACCGTGGCTGTGGACATACCGCTCGAGGGGGAGAAGGCACCAATGCCAACGAGTATCGACCAGCACGCCTCTACACCCACTCCATCTACCCCACCAAAGGTCGACACTCCACTCCCAGAACCAGCTGCCCCCAGAGCGACACGCGTTAGGCCTCCCATGGGGTACTATAAGACCCTACACCAGGGGGAGTCAGCCTCGTTAGCGACCGTAGACGACAATGAAGATGACGCTCCACTTACCCAGTGGGCTCTAGCAACAGCAAGCCCGAACCAACTCTCCAGCAGGCGTTAAACAGCCCAGACGCAGTAGAATGGCAAGAGGCCATAGACTACAAAATTAGTCAGCTGGAGAAGTTAGGAGCCTGGGAAGTGGTAAACATACCATGTCACGCTAATGTCATACCCTGCCATTATGTCTTGGCCACCAAACGTGGCCCAGATGGTGAGAAACTCAAGCTGCATGCAAGACTCGTGGCAAACGGCCAGCGTCAGAAGCATGGCCTCGACTACTCGGAGACTTTCGCTCCAACCTCCAACATGCCAACCATACGCACTGTTCTCGCCATGGCCGCTCAGAAGGACTGGGAAGTCCACCAAGTTGACATCAAGAGCGCGTACCTGCACGCCGAGATCAAGGAGGATATCTACATGCGAGCCCCTCCTGGGTACTTGAAGGATGGTGACGAGGGGAAGGTGTTGAAGTTGAAGAGGTGTCTGTATGGGTTGAAGCAGGCAGGATTCGAGTGGTCGAAAGAACTGGCAAGTGTATTCCTGGAGTTGGGGTTCACGCGTTCGCAAATTGACCAGGCCGTCTACTACATGCGTGAGGCCAACAAGCACATGGTCGTCACTGTGTCAGTCAATGACATGGCCGTCACGTCGAAATACCTGCGCCATATCACCGAGTTCAAGGATCAACTCCATCAGTACTTCGACATCACGGACTTAGGGGAGCTTGGCTGGCTGCTAGGCCTCAAAGTCGAACGTTGCCAACCCAAACGTACCATTACCCTCTCCCAGCATGCCTACACCAGCACAATACTCAAGCGTTTTCACCTGACCGACGCGAAGAACGCAGTCATTCCCATGGACGCTGGCAGCACGCTGACTGTCGAGCAGTGCCCAGCGACCCACACAGCACTGGCAGATATGCAAGACGTACCTTACCAGCGGGGCATCGGGTCCCTCATGTATGCTGCAACTAGCACGAGGCCCGATATTGCGTTCGCCGTGGCTACACTGTCCCAATTCATGCGTAACCCGGGACGGGCGCATTGGGAAGCAGCAAAGCGAACGATGCGCTACCTCAAGGGTACGGCTGACTATGGGATAACGTTAGGAGGGATGGATGGAGGATTAGAGGCGTACGTGGATGCTGACTGGGCCTCCCAGCCCCACCGTCATTCAATGTCCGGATACGTGATTATGCTGAACGGCAGCCCCATCACGTGGAGCTCTCGCAAACAGCCCATTATCGCACTCTCGACTGCAGAGTCGGAGTACATCGTGTTGACGTCTGCTGCCTGCGAGGTGCTTTATTTACAGCTCCTCCTCGATGAACTGTACGGCGAGACGCACACATCCACCCCAATCTATTGCGACAATCAAGCTGCCATTGCGTTAGCCTCAAACAACAAGTTCCATGCACGTACCAAGCATATCGACATTCGCTTCCATTTTGTCCGCGCTCACGTCAAGAACGGGACATTCAAACTATGCTACTGTCCTACTGACGACAACATAGCCGACATGTTCACCAAGCCGTTACCGCGACCACGCTTCCAGAAGCTCAGGACCATGATGTCACTCGGTCCCGCTCGAGGGGGAGTGTTGAAGTCGGAGGATTCGGACACGTCGGATCGAGACGCGTGATACGAGCGCGACCGTTTGACAGAGGCACAAGATAAGAGACGTCGAGTGTCACTCAACGTCCAGATACCAATGTTTCACTTTATCATTCCCCCGCTACGCTAATATACGTATAGCGACCATTTTACCTTATAGACTTCGTACCTACCATACGAGCATCTCAGTCCCAAATACCAGACTGAGATGTGAGTACTTGCTTTTATTTAGACTTAGGATTGCGCACTAACATTTACTAGTAGATTGTTTCTATCTACTAGGTACAGTACTATGGACTAGAGTCCCAAATACCAGACTGAGATTAGATTGTTTCTATCTACTAGACCTCCCTCGCCCGATCCGCTCGCCTCTGATCTTCAGAGTCCGGTGGGTCCGAGGCTCAGAGAGCATGGGAATGCATCAGGTTTGAGCGGGTTGCATTGGAGATGACTGGGAGTGACTAGTCTGACATCCAGACAACTGGGCTTTTGACGTACTCCATAATATGGGCCTCTGCAGGGCTGCAGACAGAATGTTCACAACACCGTTCTAGTCAGTATGAAATCAAGGGCACATACTTGGGCAAGGGGCACAGCACACAAGCTGAAGCCAAGCCCTTCTTGGTCCATCCTACTCCTGTGCACCTATGGTGTGCATGGTCATAACAGCATGTCGGCTACACGGCTAAGAAGAGCACTTGGGGGAATATTTGCACAACTTGCACTAATGCCCTTGTTGTTGGCCCCAGATGGCTTGGAGTCATCACAAGCATCTCCTTGGTCTGTCTCACCCTCTTCTTCATCAGAAGAGATTTGGTCATTGAGAGAATGTGCTGCACCAGCTGCTGCAGCCTCTGGATCATTCCTCCCTGACTTGTGATGGAGCCATGTTGATTTGCTGACACAAATGAGAAGATATTTGTGATCAGTGCAATCACAGTAGTAGTCTTTCTTAGAATGGGGCATTTTGCAAGTTGTCGGCACAAAAGTGTGTCTGTGTTTTACAGACAGAGGGCCAATGCAAGGGCACAACACAATGGGAGACATGGACCCAGGAGAGGATGAGATACTCTAGATGCAAAGCCAAGGATGCATTGCATCCAAAACTTCACATCTATTGTAGCTTGATTGTAGCACTACATCAAAACACTGCATTACAGGTGCGTTACAGGCTTTACAGCTTGTTTTACATGTAACAGATGTTGTTGCAGTCTTTACAGCGTGCGTTACAGGTAAAACAGCTGCTTACATCATATTACACTCTGAATTTGCCACGATTTCAGACGGTGTCACGCTGGGCTGATATTCACGCAGGTACAGCCAATTGTCGGTTCTCACTGGGAATAAGACATTGATCGACAGTCAAGCTTGCTCAAGGTTCAATCATGATCAGTTGCCTGTTTGGACACAGAATTAAGCTAAAATGAGTAATTTTTTACAGTCACTGCACAGGTTGTTGCAGGATCTCGTGAAATCTACCGTAAAAGTGAGAAAATCACAGATCACACCCTAACAGTAGGGGGAGCTTTTCTTTTCAGATCCCCCTTGAGCGCCATGTGGCCATGATTTCTGTACTCTAGCAAGAAATTACCAGCCTCGTAACGGCGCAGCTCACGAATCACCTACCCACGTGAGGCTAGCGCTAGCCTGACGGTAACATGTGGCACTGATGGGTGATGAACTTGAAACATCTACCAGCACGCGCAGCATCATATCAAAGCCTAGAATTTTGTTTTGGAGTTGTCAACTCGCCTGTTTCCAGGGAGTACTTAACTTACAGGCTTATGGCATACATAGCACTTGATTGTTGAATGCAGGAAGGGACCGTTGATCACTCATAGCACTGCTGGTATACAACGGATCTTCGCCTATTCTCAGTACCTTTCTCTTGTTGTATACCGGCTCATTGGAATGGATACTATCGACTCGGAAGCACAACATATGTGAGTGGCACACGCATAGAATTGAGCATGTATCCTGATGGCGACTGGATACTATTTACAGGTTGTTCTGCATGTACGCCGTTCTGGCGGGAAACAGTACTACAGCTCAATTCCATCTTTGGTCCGAAGACGATAACACGATATTCTAGGTGTTCTGATATACGACCATATGGCGACCCTACCAGATGAAATCGCTTCTATTTGGCGTCGTCCGAAAGCACTGTCTGCAATGTTATTTCTGCTCAATCGCTATGTCGCTCTGCTCGGCAATATCTCTAGCTTAGTTATAGATTTCATGCCGCTTTCCGACGAGGTTAGATGATCTCATTATGCATGTTCAACTGGCATTCTCACAACTTATTTTTACAGAGGTTTGTTTCACTCTAGTTCTTCAATATTTGTTGTTTCGCTCAACAAAGATTTAGCTGTTCGAAATATACGATATACAGACAACTGGCCTTTATTTTCCAAGCATTTATCGTTTGCAGTGAGTCGAAGTTCATGGCGAGACATTCATACACTGACAATTTCAGTCATAATGATGTTCCGCACTTATGCTCTCTACGGCGGTAACAAGCGACTACTTACTTGGATGACGATCATTCTCTTTGCTCTCGCAGGAGCAGCCGCTGTACGTATTCACATAGAATCTTGGACTGGATGTACTGATTAATATTGTCTCTAGGCAGGAACGATTGGACAATATTCAGGTGATACAAGCATATTGCCAGGAGTTGGCTGCAATGAAACATATACATCAGCGATGTACGTTATCCTCTGTGCCGTTCTGTGCGACTGCTCAAAGTCGTTGCAGAGCCGCCCGTCAGTAAATTCTATGTCCCATTTGCATGTAAATCAATAATCTATTTGCAGGTATTGGGCTGTCATGGTTGGCAGAGTTTGTCTTTGAATTGCTGATCTTTATCCTCACAGTGTACAGGATTTGCAAAATTAGAGGCTTGCTGCGTTTATCTCTAGTCACCAGGAGAAATATCATTGATATCATATTTCATGATGGTAAATTTGTCGTTGCATTTGTATTGTAAACGCTGAATTCACCGAACGCAGGTGCGATGTATTTCGGGTGAGGTTGTTAGCGAAATCACGATTCGAGTGAATCTGATTTGCATGCCTTAAGAGCGATGGCACTGTCCAATATACCGAACATCCTGACGTATTACGTGAGTTGCCGAGCGAATACTGATGTGTCACAAAGCGCTCACATCTTGATTCAGTCTGGTTCAGTGAGCATATAAGATCGCATGTTATAGTCGACTATTTCCTGACGATTGGCGAGGTTACTACCAGAGCCAGTCTGGCCACATTTACTAGCTGGTGAGTGGTTAGTGCAATAAACACGGATTGATGTTACATATGATATCCAGCATGTCCGTTACTCTCATCTCTCGGCTGATGCTTAACCTGCACAAATCTATCGACGCTGGCATTTTCTCCACCCCCGCCCTGGATGACGGCCTCAGCCTCGCTGTCCTTACCACCGGGGTCAACGTACAGTCCGCGATTTCCTCTCACCATTGGTAGGCTGGTATAAGACTCTGTTTTTGGATGCAAAATTGCGGGGATTTTTGTTCAAGTTGGGAGTGGCGAGCTGTTGTTTTAGTCCTTTTCTTGGACGACCCTGCACGCGCCGCCCCACAGGCGGCTACGCGTGCTTAATCTTTGGGCGTGCCCTATACATGGCAAATCATAATTTTCGCAAACCATTGTGTAGATATGCTAGTTATTATCATGTATGTATAATCTTATTGTAGACGACTCGTACTGATTAAAGTTATTCAGCTTTTCACTACTACCTCTAAGTAGTACATCCACTAAACGGACACTCTAGATCTTCTGGTACCAACTCGGTTGCGACTTGCAGGGCCTGCATACAGTGTACCATGTTCAAGATGCTCGATCTTAGTGCTCGTGTTGGTGGTACGTGATTGACACCTGCAGCATTTCATTTCATTTTAAACTGAGTCCCCTATCACCTTTAAAATTAAGTAGTAGAATGTAATCATTCTCATTCTTGCATCTTACCGCAGATACGTCCCACCGCTAAGGCTCGCAAAACTCATTCATATTCAAAGAGTCAACGTCCTCGACTACAAAGAATCACTCGATCTTGTCGGAACAGATGTTTCAACGGAGAAATATCGACAGATGAATTGCAATCTTTCTTGCAGACCGCTCTCACCCATAACACCCCTGTGAGTCCTTCAGGCAGTCGGACCCTCAAGACTATTCTATCCTGGCTTCGAGGGATCTTTCGTCCTACATGATCGACCGCAAGGTAACAGTGGCCAAAGGTCCGTGAGGAAACCTCGATGTGAAGATCTCCTGCTCTGAAATGAGCAATAAAATAAGCCCTTGAGTGGTTTTTGCTGCTCTGTTTTCTGATGCTGATCTAGGATTTGACAAGGTGCTGAAAAAGGAACTACAACAGCAAAGAAACCAACTGAACAAGACGATCGAAGAAATGAAGGCTTCTAAGAGCTTCTAAGACGTCGCAGAACGTCACGATGATATAATTGCAAGCAGCAAACCGTGCATTGGACGGTATGTAATTCTTGCCTTCTCGCTCATTCAATTCGAATGTAGCTCTCGCGGACTTTGCGTGGAACGAATTATCAGACGAAATCGAGGCCGAACTGACAACACACGCGACCCCCGAATGTATGTCTTTTCCTATTATCATAAGCTGTGATTCTCATCACCGTTGTAGTTCATCATCTCTCTTATCATAATTCTCGCCCTCGTTGCTTCAACAGCGAGGATAGCACGCGGGCCGCAAAGTCTGCCTATCGCACTACTGTCCACGAAGACGTACATCGGGCCATTGCATTCGTATCGTAAATCAAGGACGAATTTAAAAGAGAGAATGAAGGTGGCTCATCCTGCTATCACGGTGGAATAATTTGAGGCACTCATCGAACGTCTGCGTGCTGGGAGTTCAGGATCAGAACATCCCGTTTTCGGTCATCTCAGAACTACATTACTTACTTTTATTGACTAGCTACTAATATCATGATGGCTGTCAGTTTCGCAAAACAATGTATGTGTGTGGTATATTATTTGACCCTCTCATTGGCATTGCAGGTCTCTGAGTCGTCGCCCGGCGCTCCTCAAGAGTGATGTGGGTATAGGGAAAATCATCAGTACCAAAGACGGCGGATGTGCGCTTGTCGTCGACTATGGTGCAGACAAGCCTTCAGCGATTCCTTGCGGATATGAACTCAGACGTAGGCATTAGGTTCTGATCAACAACCATTCACAGGCTTTCGAACAGCATAAAATTGTCGTTATCTTCTACCGTCCCGGAGGGTGCAATGCTACGGCGAATGTCGATTTTGCGTCACTGACAGTCTATGGCTGACCTTGGTACGTTTCATGATGGTGTTTTGCTACATGATCATTGATGATGTAGTACACTCATCACGTGGTCCGATATCCCAACGCGACTTCCTCGCACGTGGACATAAAATAAGAACCGCCGCTCTCGTGCGTGTGGCTTCGTCCCTAGAGATGAAAAAAAAAACAATCGGAGATGGCGCAAATAGGCCCATTGATCTTTGGGATGGGTGAGCAGTACAAGGTGCTCTGAATTGTTGGGAGAAGGCCAGGATATTGATGAGGTTTGGTCATTCACTGACATCCAAGAGTCCACAGCAATCCATTTAATTTTCAGATAGGCATACAACAGACAAGCACATGGTAAGTACGATACATAGCAAGAACCCGAAAATCAACAGCGCACCACAAAAACGCACTAAAATACACCATTGAGGAGCCTACGGTTTATGCGTAGCGAGCCTTGATAACATCCGCCAACTTCTCGGCTGTCGCAATAACCGCACCAGCCTAGATCTCCGTCAGCTTTGACGACTAACTTTCAGAGCTTCGACCACCTACCGGGTGTCCCGAGACCAATTTAGGAAAAACACTTGCATCGCACACTCGGAGCCCCTGAGTGCCTTTAACACGCAACTCCGAGTCTACGACACCGCCAGGACCCATCGAACACGTTCCTACCGGGTGATACACCGTCTCCACGCGGTCTCGAACGACATCCGCCAGCTCTGCGTCGCTGAGACTAGAGAAGTGGTGGTCGAGTTCAGGGTGGCGTGCGGCATGGACGTCGGTGACAGAGGTCATGGGCGCTGTGTGTGCGATTTTGAGGGCTGCGCGGAGGCCTCGAACGAGCACATCGACGTCGTGTTTTGTTTCGAGGTAGCTAGCCCACATTATATAAGTAAAAGGTGAGTTTTGAAGGAAACGGGTTGCCCTACCTAGGGTCCATGAGCGGGTCATCCCAAGGATCGGCGGACTTGAGAAGGAGCGATCCTCTGCTCGTGGGACTGGCGGTACAAAGAGGTCTCGGTCGAGTTTGAAATAGAACATTTGATTGCTCACCGTAATAAGATAATAATCATTTGGTATGCCTGGAGCTTTGGGCTGAGGGGTATGCTGTGTGCGTGTACTGCGCCGGCACACATGATGATCTCGAGGTCGGGTGCGTCTGGGCCTGAATTGGCGTCTTCGAGGTCATTGTTGTACTCCGCAGGCGGGAAGAGCACCTGGTCGTCTGATCGGAAGAATGCCACAGACTCGCCGACCTATGCTACTATTCAGTACTGGTGATGTGAGCGCAAGGAAGACTTGACCGACGTTAGAAGCGAATGGGCCAGTGCCCCATACTTGATATCGCAGCAAGTCGCGCACGAACAAGCGCATGGTGTTCAAACTGTGAGGCGTAAAATGGTGGAACGTAGTTCCTGTTTTTTCCCTGAAGCGGAGATTGACTGATGGATGATCCATGAGGTTAGCGCCGACACTAGGGGCATCGACCACGACCTGGGATGTTATGACGTAAAAGCTGCACAGCTGGACCAATGCCAGAAAGCATCAAGATCTGCGGAGAGTATATGGCGCCACCGCTAAGAGAGGTGAATGATTTTGGAGAGAGGTTGAACAGCCACGCACGAGACAATGACTTCCTTGGCTGCCCGTGCACGGAACTTGGGTCCGACTTTGCCCACATGAGATTTGCTGGCAAACTCGACACCAGTCGCACGTGGGGTGCCACTGGAGGTGTCAAAGAGAACTTTGGAGACACGGGCGTGGGTGACGACTTTCAGATTCGGGCGAGCAAGGACGTCATCGGTGAGGTATGCAGACTCGGTAGTTCACGCGAGTGCTCTTGCTATCGATGTACGTCACTATGTATCAGTTGTTCAGCGCTTGTTGATCATAATAGCCATCAATGAACTTACTGATCTATACCATATCAACAATCAGTGTTAGTAAGCTTTGAAACATCAAGTCGGCGGAATCTGTAGAAGACTCACCTTGTTTGTCCCCTTCGTTCCTTTAGTTGTGCAGAAATCGGCCGAGAAAGGGATGCCAGCGCTGATGCTCGCCTCAATAAAAGCTTTGCAGCCTGGCCAGATGTGGGTGCTGTATCCAATCTCAACGGGCCCATCGGCACCGCGGAGGAGTGGATCAACATGTGGGAAGCGCGGGTCTGGAGTGTATTTCTCGAATTTACGAATATACCTGAACAACAGAGTTATCGGAGGGGGGGAGTAACGAGAAATGAATCACGTACTTGCTGAAGTTGTTCCACGACCAGGATTCGTCGCCAGCGATTTCGGCCCATTCAGTCAAAATCGGACGGTGCGCCATATTGTGCACTGGAATAGTAGGAGTAAGACAGCCCACGGGAATATGGAATATGACTTACATCATTGCATTCATAGAAGAGCCTGAAGGACTATCAGAACAGTTCTTTACCGGGAGAATTACTACTTCACATCCTCCGAGGAGTTTAGCTGAACGTACGGGAATCAGTATGACGACTAGGTAGTCGAGGAATACGACGTACCGCGAGGCCAATATTTTTTCTTGTTGCCTGCATGCCGCTGGGGCTCAGTATAAAGATGGTAGTCTAATGGACTGCGCATTAGTTTGGAGAACGCGGCGGGGATCTTGCTTGGCGCGACATCTTTAGAGCTATGAAGAACTTCAGCATCTCAGAGAAAGACAAACGCGTCTAAGATGCGGACCTTCCACCAGCCTCGATGAGTAGAACCCGTAAGTTTGGGTCTTCGGAGAGTACGTGATGCCAGAACACATCCTGCTGTGCCTAGACGCGTTCGAGGCATAAGAAATGTGGCTATCGAACATTGAATGTATCATACCTCCTCCAACAATGATAAAGTCCCACTCATCAAACTCGACTCCGTCGTCATTGAACTTTCCTCGCTACTTTCGTGTAGTCTGTTATGAGCTTCGGTTCTTTCGTTGAGATGTACCTCAGGACGATCGTTAACGCCACAACACTTGCTGCTGCACCAAGAGAAAGTCTGGCTGGGGAACCAGCACGAGCCCGAAGGGCATCCAAAAGGCCGAGGAGCTTTGCAAATGTGTCTGTATGGATCATGAGTTATGCGGGGTAGAAAGTATCGAAGATGCTGGAGAGGAACCGGGAATATTTGAAGGGATGACACGACTCCGGGTCCGGAAGCAAAATGGATCGCACTGCATGTGAATTCATCCGGGTTATTACCGAGTGGTTTCACTTTAGCCGAGTCGTGACCGAGCCAACATCGTACTTAAGATTAAAGCTCATTCAGTCGAACGAGCGCTGGCAGAACTGAAATCTACATGACTGGCACGCGTCACCACCGGAACCAACGAGCAATCGGACAAATTGCAAATTCATACCTTTGACGGCAGTCGCCGATGCGGCACCACGGATCTCTACTTCTTCGACCTACTTCAACTCATTTCGAAGAGTTAAGTACCTAGTACTTTGCTCAAGGCTTAAAGCTTAAGCGCTCGGCTCGAATAACATGCAAAAGAGTGGCAGGCGTACATGAAAATCGCTATATTCAACTTGAAGGAGGGATGTCAATTGCCTTCCTATTCGTTTCCAACCAACTGTCGAAGGATGCGGGATGTCGGGGACGAGAATAGCAGCATCAGCATCAGTGCACCAAACTGTGGCCCAGCTAGAGAACGATCTAGACCAAGGAATTCTTATCTGGACTTGCTCTGGATCAGAATTCGAGAAAGCGCTGCATAGTTTAATAATTGCTGCAGTAGCTTCTTTCTTTCTTTCTATAGTCTATAGCGTACATTACAACTAGTCCACTTCAGATTATAAGTACAGATGGCATGATTTTTTTTCAAAGATAGTCTAGTCAAGGTCCCGAGCTCATATCAGGCGTGGGCTGTGCTTGCATTTTAGTGCTGTGTGTGGCTGTGCTCCGAAGAAGCACTTGCGGGTCACGATCCTTGTCCATATTCCATTGCCCTCCAAATAACTCTGCAAGTTTTCCTTTCAATAAAGCGCCCTACTCACAGTGGCCCGTACTGGCCGCCTTTCGACGCATCTTTCCTCTCGGTTTCTTCGCAAGAACACAACAATCCCGCAGGAGTAATACTCTCCCTATCCCTGAGTCTAGGCACAGCACTCCTCAAGCTTCAAACATGCCTTCAGACAGCCCACCGCCAACAAAAGCCGGCCTCCTCAAGTGGTGGACCCAATTCACCCATGCTCAGAATCGCAAAAAGGATTCCGACCCAAGTAGAGGTCTGTACTATCTTGACCTCCGGCCCATGGCGTTTACTCAATTTGCAATCTAGTAGATCAGGAGGAACATCCCGTTTTTCAGAAACCACTCAAAGAGAGCCTGAGATTTGCCAGCGTGCAGATTTCGACTGCCAATGCAAACGGCGAGCTCTATGTCTGGGGGTACATTCCTGTCGTGGTGGCAAAATGGTGCGTGGAGCTGCTTTGCGTAGCCTTGACTAGCTGAGTACATTTGCCCCTCTAGTGGCCTGTATCTCAAAGAAAATGGTGAGTCTTAGTATATATGATGTGAATATTGATCTCAACGCTTTGCATCTATCAGCTACAGAGGTAGAAGGAACGTTTCGTGTCAATGGTTCTACCAAGCGCATGCGAGATCTACAAGCTGCTTTCGAGACACCGCCACGGGTACGTACACATTACTCCTATATAGTACCATGAGCTCCAATTGATGTACTATTCTCACACCAGTACGGAAAATCCTTGGAATGGAAAAACGAACACTTCACAACACATGACGTCGCAAGCGTCTTTCGTAGATATCTAACTCAGATGCCTGTCAGTGGCGCTCCATGCTCCATGCTGTGTGTACTCATTCCCTGCTCAGGAACCTGTAATACCACACGATATGTATCATGATGTGAGTGTATGCTATATTCCCTTTGTTGATCCAGGCTGACTTCTCCTCAATTAGTTTCGGGACGTTTTAAGTAAGGAGTTCTGAAAGCTTCCAAGCGCAAGCTGAACTCAAGCCCGTGCAGGAAAGAAGCCATTCAACCATGATGAAGTGATTGCAACGTACAAGCGTCTGATCCAACGTATGCCCCGCGCAAATCAATACCTTCTTCTCTACGTATTGGATCTATTATCAGTATTTGCACGAAAATCAGATAAGAATCTTATGACAGCCACAAGTACGCCAAGCCCCTCTGTGATTGACTTTATCCTCATCCTTCTCCCGCCCAGATCTTGCGGTGATTTTTCGGCCCGGCCTTATATCCCATCCTAACCATGAAATGTCCCCTGGCGAGCACGCGCTGAGCCAACGTGTTCTCGAATTCTTGATTGCGCAACAGGATTGGTTCTTACTTGACATACCACCGCCACCACGATCAGAGCCGAGCTCCTCGTGGAAGCCCCCTCCACGGCCCCACCACTGCGCACACACAGGTGCCGAGTGAGGAAGACTCGGATCTTGTCGTTGTGCCTAGTTCAGATGACGAGCACGCGTCTATTGGTGGAGGCTGGAAGCTTGTCGGCCGTGATAAACGGCGTATTTACCGGCGTCGCACAACGCTAGAACACACTGGTGGGTCATTCCTGGGGGCCGCCCATCAATTGGACCGTCGCTGAAGTCCGAGGGCACCCCTTTGTGATTGTGCCACATCTTTTCCCCTCAGAGTCGCTCGGCAGAACAGAAGATGTTGATAGTGGACAATTGTCGCCTGTCTTGGAGACACCAACATCACGCCCCGTGAGCCAAGGTTCAGGTCCTACAGGAGTGAGCCGAAGTCGGACGCTGCCCTCCAGTCGGGGGGGAAGCACGGATGACGAGAGACACCGCGCTAGGGTGCTCAGAAAACAGAAGCGGACGTCAGCTCAGCCACGACACTCAACCGCACCTGGGGGTCATGCGGGTGGGTAGGATGGGTGAAGTTTGAAGTGGAGTCATCTGGAAGTTTGTGATATTGATATACCTGGAGGCGGGCACGGCGTTATTGTGCTGAGTTCCCAATCGCTCATTTGTGTTTCCTTTTACTGGTCTGGACAATTGCAATGGAGTTTTCTATGTACCTTTAGGGCTGTTGTAGTACTTACTCGGGAGATAACAACCAGGACACTTGTTTCATGCCGCGGGTCAAGGCTTCGGCCAGGGCTCTCCAGGGCCAGGGTTACAGCTGGTCGCTTGACAGATCTTGACGTCAATTCCGCAGCATCTAATTATGTCTAATCTGGTCAAGGAAAGATTCACACTCAAAATAGCAATGCCCCCGTCGCAATCAAGCCTGGGTGAGGGTCGAACAAGAATAGGCAATCATGATGGGCAGCGCAGTGCCGATGGCGGCCCTCACGAGGTACGGGAAATGAAAGAAGTAAGGGAAAGGATTGACCGGCTGTTCCGTCCAACGTTCCTTTCTTCTGTCAGAAACTGCAGTTTGCGAAAATGCAACGAGGCGGGTACTCGAGCTCGACGCAACAAGCGCCCTACAGGGACATCCCAACGAGCTCTAGTCCAAACCTACAAGACTATAGTGACCCATCGTCAGGCGTAGTAAGAACCCACGTTACCATTCATATATTCATATATATATATTATGTGGAGTGTCCAGTCTGAATCCGAGTTCGCTTGGAGTTTGCTGGTTCAATTATTTCCACTCCACCGCATTTTCTCAGTCCTTTCTCTCGCTTGCACCTATACGTATACACCTTTCTCTAAACTAAACTTCTGCTGCGCAGGCCACACACGCTCATTCGCCCTTCGACTCAACACAAGACCTCTCATCGGAGCCAACGCTCAGGAATAATCCAACACATCATCCCCTTGCAGGCCAGCCCATTTCAGCCGTGCCCTACATGCCCGTCCCACAACCAAACTACCAGAACATCGAGGCGCCCCGCAACAGCGACTGGCTGGAGCAGTCGCAGAAAGCCAGCAAACGGTCAAGATGGATCGTGAGTTTCACTCTCAACCTATGTGCCACTAGCCCTCTTAACAACGTCCCGCTAAAAAGGTCATTGGATCGGTAATCACCCTTGTCGTATTGATTGCTGCTGGTGTCGCAGTTGGCGTCACGCTCTCGAAAAAGAACTCGAACAACAGCTCTAGCTCGAGTGCGAGTGCAGCTGCTGGCGCCCCGAATGGGACGAACCCCGACGACCCTAGCAACTTCCCGAAAGACACTGCTTTGGTGAAATCGTTCTACGGCATCGCGTATACACCATTGGGATCGCAGCTGCCCGACTGTGGTAACAATCTAAGTGTGTAAAATCGCATTTTTTTGGTTGAAACGTGTCTAATGTACCGCAGCGGAGGTCATTGAGGATATTCAGGTAGGCCTTTTGAGGGACTTTTCGAGCGCCTCTCTGACACGATCTATAGCTATTGTCTCAGCTCACATCGGTGGGTGATTTGGTGGTGTCTTATATGTCCCGCACTCATTCTCTACTGCCTAGACCATCCGTCTTTATGGTGCTGACTGCAATCAATCCTCCCTTGTCGTAAGTTATCATGTGCATCATCTTTAACGTGTTTATCTACACTTGTTTGCAGCTTGCCGCCATTCAAGCTACCAAGGTTAACATGTCTGTCTACCTCGGCAACTACCCCGCTACCGACGATAATGGCGCCGCGTACACACGCCAGAAAGGCGAAATTCAGACTGCTCTTCAACAATACGGTGGAGCCAACGTGCTCGGTGTTACAGTCGGCAATGAATTCATTCTTGAGTTAGCTGTCCTACATTTTCTGAGGTTTAAACCACTGACTAACCGACTCTTAGTTACATCACAGAGCAAGGACAGACAGACCCTAACGGCTCCGCAGGACAGGCAGGCGAGCCCATAGTTTTCTTTCCTGCTGAAACAAATTTCCAATTGTTTTTGTCACAGCCGCGGCGATGCTGATACCCTGGATCAGCGATACCCGTTCAATGTTGTCTTCGATGGGTCTTAGCAACATTTTGGTCGGTAATGCTGATGCTGGGAGTTATTTCAACGACGAAGTTCTCTCTGCCGTTGACTATGGGGTTAGTATCCCTCTCTATGTATGTTTGGCACCCACTGATGGTGTACAGATGTCGAACGTCCACCCATGGTTCGCCAATCAATCGATCAATGACGCTGCCGCCTGGACGGCCAACTTCTTCAACACCACGAATCTCGCTCTTGCTAGCACTCTTCCGAATAAACCGAAGATGTTCATTGCTGAGACTGGCTGGCCAACAGTCTGTTCTCTTTCTTTTTCATCCTCGACTTATTTAACCCGTACTATAGGGCAGTTCTAGTTTTAATGCTAACCCGAACGATGGCCCTTCGCTCGCTTCGGTGGACAACTTGCAGGTGCGAATCATTTTTGTTTCATCATTCTGTGTCGTGTAATGATTGCTAATCTCATACTTCAGATATTCATAGATGATTTCGCATGTCAAGGTATGCGCTTCTTCCCACATGGAGCAAGTACAATCATAACTTAACGTTGCATCACTAGCTACTAAAAACGGAACTGGATACTTCTTCTTTGAGGTGCGTGTTCGGTCTCCCATCGTGCTTTACGTTTTACTCACTCCAATGTGCGACAATAGTTCTCTGACGAGCCGTGGAAGGTAAGTCTGCATTGTAATGTGCAGGAGCGGGGTCTGACGTTTGCATTGCAGAATACAACGTATGGCGGTGTAGAGGTAACATTCAGATTTGTCCTGTTTCGTCATCGCTGATCTCACCCTTGCTCGATAGGGATACTGGGGCTTGTTCGACGCCAAGTAAATTTGCTCACTCCACGTTCCACAGCTACGGTGCTAACTTCCATTGATAGCAAAAACCTGAAAAACATCACGATCCCCCCATGCTAGACAGACGGTTTCTTCTCGCTCGGACACATACCCTATGCGGACTTCATAGCCAATATATTTAGATCTCAGCCATGACATTCTGTTCACAGCTAGCCCTCTGTCCATCCTTTTTTTTTCCTGCATGCAGGGGTGGATAGGCGGGTGATCTTCCTATTGAACGTTCACTTCGAAAGGACTATGTTATGTTGCATCTTTATCGGCGATTTTGTTATATAGCTTTTATTGACTGGCGTTTTTGACGATGTATTTGATACCCGTAGCAACGGCTCCGTAGTTCATGCACATGGTCGGTGTTGGTTGATATATATTTCCATGCCACCCTTGTGCGGTTGAAACGTTGACCAGTCTATTTTTTGATATGTGACGGTTTCCTAATAATATATTGTGATCTATCATTATGCAGGGTTGGACATAAAACGTTTGATTGTTGGACTAGGCAGGACTCGTGAATCAGCGGCGTTGCGGAGGGAAGGGGGCATATTTTTTCTCCTAGTAAGAATGAAGAACTATCTTTCTTTGTCTCTAGTCTGTCTTGGACTAGACTGTCTAGGAAATCTTCCAACCTGTTCACTCGCTTCCCATGCCTTAATCGGCTATCCCCGGCCATTCCCACACGGCCCGCAACACTTATTCATGGGCATTTAGCGCAGTGGTAGCGCGTATGCTTTGCATACTTGCATGTATAAGGTCCAGAGTTCAATCCTCTGAATGTCCATTTGTTTTTGGGCTTTGAACCGGTAGATCGCCGTTTGGAACTTGGCTTTGTTCTTGGTGTTTTAGGTTCTTGTGTGTATGATCAAGCAAGGAGATATGAAGATCGGAGGGATAGTTGACAGACAAGTGACATATTGGACATTTCTGCAGAGTCCAGATAGATGAAACAAATACAAATGTGGCGGCGCCGCGGGGATCGAGAAGACCAAGAAACATCCGCAATAAGCTTTGTATACAACGTCGATCTGAGTCTGTTATTTCAAAGGGGTTGTTCGCCGGTGAACGACAACAACCCTTCAAATGAAATAACTGACACGAGGAATGCCGGATAGTGCCGCCTAGGAACGTAGGGTATGGGCGGAGAGAGATACAAATACTGATGGAATTAATGATTTGAAGAGGGAAGACATCGTGTTGATGAGACAGACCAGCGCTGAGTATTGGCTGAACGAGGACCAACCCTTTGAATGAAACGACACAAAGACGAAGGACAGTGCCGCCTGTGATCGTGGGGTATTGGTGGAGAGGAAGATTGATTTGATATTCAGAAGAGGAAACATCACGCTGTTGAAATGAGAAAAATTACAAACAGTGTCTTGGTCTAGTCTGTCAAGTTGGTTCGGATCCAGGCTACCTACGAGGAGACAGGCCAGCGCTGAGTATCGACTGAGCACACGGGGTTTGAAGCTGGAGTGTAGCTAATCTGAGCTAATCGATTGATGGAAGGGGACATGATGTTTAAGTAAAACAACACATGTTGAATAAAACAAACGTGTGTGCTATTCAATTGCCTCGATGCATGTCTCATTTTCCGTTGTGTGGGTGCGGGGGTACTGACAAGAGACAGGGGCTAAGGTACGTGTCTTCTCTCACGGGAACTAGCGATGAATAGATTTGTATGTCTGCATTTATTACTGGTGCCAGTCACCGCCAGCTTTGCATGGGAAAGCTATTGAACATGAATAACCTGCCATGAGAAGAGCAAACACACACATATGAGAACCTAGCCAGGTCAGCACTAGTACTACTGATCATGATATCGATAAACACGCTGCAGTATTAATAAATGAATCGCGTTCTTATTGGTTGGTTAACCGCTAAAGAATTACGTAATCACGTGACTTGCATGCAGTTTTTGGGGGAGTCGACGCCTGAAACCAAAAAAATTGGGATATACCAAATACACTGGGGGAGTACCAGACATATAAAGTAAACTCTGAACCCTATTCTCCTTCTTTCACTCCCTCCCGCACGTCGTCCCCGACGGCCATCATCTCCCTCCAAAATGTCTGTCCAGAACGGTGATGCTGTTCACGAAAACCAATTTGCTACCCGTCCACTAGTAATATCCATCGCAAACGTTAGAGTACGCGTCATTTTTATGTCTTGTCTGGCCCTTGTTTAAACTGACCTTTTTCAGGTTTCCATCCCCGTCTCTACCCAAATAGACGAGTGGATCGCTGCTGAAGTCCTTAGAGATGACTTCATCTTGTCACAGCAACGCGTCGACGTCCCAGACATCGTCGCCGACCCGGAACGCCCATTACAGGCCTACGTAGATCTCTTTGCACGTTTCCTCGCTTTCATTGCACAGAGGACTTCCGATGCATCAGACTGCACAAAGGCACGCACCTCTCTTCTGACGAGCGTATTCACGCATTTTGTCTCCTCATATCTTATCGATACCGACCTCTTCTCTTTTGTAAACCCGTTCGATACCGAGGTCCGCACTGGAATTCTTGCAGCTTACTTTGCTGCACGTGCTACCCTAGAGCACCATAATGTTGAGGATATTCCCGGCCCCCCTGCTTCCGCCCTCTTCACAGCTGCTGATGACACCGAAGCATCGATATATGCGCTTTTTGGCGGTCAAGGGACCAACGAAGTCTACTTTGACGAGCTTCAATCGCTGTACGACACCTATAAACCTTACGTGTCTCCCATAATTACGTCCATCACCAATGACATCCTCCTCCCTCTCGTTGCCTCCCGCCAGGGTTGTAGCTTTTACAATTACGGCATGAACGTCGCAGCATGGCTCGCAGGCACGTTACCTCGTCCCCCTCTTGAATATCTTGCCTCCATCCCAGTCTCGCTTCCTTTGATCGGTCTCACCCAGCTAGTGCAGTACCTTGTCATCTGTCGCGTCTCCGGCTTCACCCCCGGCGAGCTTCGCGATCATTTCGCTGGTGCAACTGGCCATTCGCAGGGCGTTGTCTCTGCCATCGCTATTTCTGCATCTACGTCCTTTGAATCATTTGATATCAACGCCAAGAAAGCCCTGCGATGGCTCTTCTTTTGTGGTATGCGCGGGCAGGAAGCCTTCCCCGTGCTTGCCCTAGAACCAAGCATTGTTCAGGACTGTATCGATGGAGGCGAGGGTGACCCTACGCCCATGCTTTCCATCACGAACCTGTCCCTCGCTGCGCTGCAGCCCCATCTCGACGCCACAAACGATCATCTACCGCCCAACGCAGCAGATCGCTGTCTCCCTGTTCAATGGTCCCAGAAACTTTGTCGTGACTGGTCCTCCACGCTCCCTGTGCGGGCTTGTCACGAACTTGAGGAAGGTACGCGCATCTTCTGGGCTTGACCAGAGCAAGGTTCCGTATTCGCAACGCAAACCCGCGTTCGGTGTCCGGTTTTTGGTGGTGAATGCCCCATACCACAGCGCACATTTGAAGGGCGCTGCCGAGAAGTTGTGCGATGAAGATCTTGAAGGCGAGGAGCTTTGGACGACGGAAGAATTAGGCATTCCAGTGTTCAACACCGAAGATGGTGCGCATATAATCACTTCGAAGCGCGTTTTTGGCTAATTTGGTGGTTGTAGGCTCTGATATGCGTACTTCGGAGACATCTATCACGCGTTCGTTATGCGACCAGATCTTTACATCGCCAATTCACTGGACGCTCGCAACTGGTTTCCCTGAGACCGCGACGCACGTCGTCGATTTTGGTCCCGGTGGCCTGAATGGCATCGGGCCTCTCACAGCTCGTAACCTCGAAGGTCGTGGCGTTCGCGTTATCACGCTAGGCGACAAGGGCCGCGGTGAGGCGGAGCTCTTTGATATCGAAGAAGTCAAGTACGAAGAGTGGTGGAGCAAGAAATACGCACCGAAACTTGTGAAGACAAGGTGCGTCAACCAAGGACGGCGATTTCGTATTCTAGATTCTTACATGATATTGACAGCGATGGTACCGTCCACCTGGACACGCCTTTTTCGCGTCTGCTCGGGAAGCCCCCGATCATGGTCGCTGGTATGACCCCCACAACCGTCAAAGCAGGCTTCGTATCTGCAGTCCTCTCTGCAGGGTACCACATCGAGCTCGCAGGTGGAGGTCACTACAACCCTGCAGCACTTCGCGCAAAAGTTGCCGAGATTCAAGCACAAATTCCCTACAGGCGTTGGTCTGACGCTCAACGCCCTCTACATCAATCCCCCGCCAATTCGGTTTCCAGTTCCCCTTATGGCAGGAAATGCGCCGCGAAGGCTTACCTGTCGAAGGTTTCTGTGTTGCTGCTGGAATCCCCAGCACTGAGAAAGCGGCTGAGATCATTGATGGCCTGAGGAAGGCTGGTATTCCGTCACGTGTCGTTCAAGCCGGGCTCGGTGGATGGCATCAGGCAGGTCGTCAACATCGCGAAGTCCAACCCAGATTTCCCTATCATTCTTCAATGGACGGGTGGTCGTGCCGGTGGTCACCACTCATACGAGGACTTCCACATGCCGGTGCTGAAAACATATAGCGCCATGCGTTCGCAAGAGAACTTGATTCTCGTCGGCGGTTCCGGGTTCGGAGGTGCTGATGATGTGTGGCCATACCTCACTGGTAACTGGTCAAAGGATCCTGTACGGTCAGCAGCTCATGCCATTCGACGGTTTCCTCTTCGCGTCGCGCGTGATGGTGGCCAAGGAGGCGCACACGAGCTCGAGTGTCAAAGACCTCATCGTAGGAGCGCCCGGCTGTCGACGACAAGCAATGGGAACACACGTACTGCAAAGCCTACCGGCGGGATCTTGACGGTGCGCTCAGAGCTGGGCGAGCCTATCCACAAGGTCGCCTACGCGATGCTGTGAAGCTCTGGAAGGAGTTTGATGACACCGTCTTCAAGCTCCCGAAGGAGAAGCGCAGGCCCTTGGCTCGCTGAGCGTAAGGCGGAGATCATTGGCAAGTTGAATGCAGGACTTTGCGAAGCCATGGTTTGGTTGGAAGAAGGATGGTAGCGTTGCCCTCGATCTAGGCGACATGACATTATGAGGAGGTCGCTCTGCGCATGGTCCGTCTCATGTACGTCTCGCATCAGAGTCGGTGGATCGATTTGAGCTTGAGGAACTTGACGGGCGATTGGTTGAGGCGTGTGGAGGAGAGGTTTGCCGGCGTCAATGGAGGGTTGAAGCCCTAGTGTGCTGCAGAGCTTCACGGAACTGGACTGATCCCAGCAAGTTCGTGGAGTCGTTCTTTGAGAAGTATCCTGCTTCCAAGACTCAGTTGCTCGCTGCTGAAGACCGCGCATACTTCCTTACGATCTCTCAGCGCGCAGGCCAGAAACCAGCGCCTTTCATTCCCATTCTGGACAGTAGCTTCGAGGTGTGGTTCAAGAAGGTCTGTATTGAACACTGTTGCTGAGATCGTTCACTGACTAATGGATGAATGCAGGATTCACTCTGGGCTGCAGAGGACATCGAAGCAGTGTTTGACCAGGACCCGCAGCGTGTGTGCATTCTTCAAGGTCCCGTTGCCGTCAAATATTCTACCGTCAAGGACGAGCCAATCAAGGACCTTCTTGGCAACATCACTTCCTGCCTCGTTGAGAAGCTCCTCGAGCGCTCCTACGGCGGCGACATTTCCAAGGTGCCAACTGTCGACTACCTTGCTCCTGTTCCGGAGGAGGCTGAGACTCCCGATGGCATTGCATATGAAGAGACCGCAAAGAGTGTGACGTATACCGTTGGTGAAGTTATTCCGGACACGAAGGAGTGGTTGCAGGCGCTGTCGGGCTCAGAGCTGAGCTGGATCAAGGCGTTGTTGACATCTGACACGATCGTTCAAGGCACTGCGTACATCGACAACCCGCTCCAACGTGCACTTGCGCCGAGACGTGGGCAGAAGGTGGTCATTGGCATGGAGAAAGGCTCGCCAACATCTCTGACTTTCTATGGTGCTGGTCGCTCGCATGGCACGCACAAGCCTGATTTCAAGGCTGTTGAAATTCACTACACCGCATCTTCCAAGCTCATCGACGTCACCTTCTACGAGGACAGGCGCGACGTATCTGTTCCCCTTGCGCTGCAATTCAAATACGTACCATCCACAGGCGCGATCCCCATCCATGAGGTCGCAGTCGGCCGCAACCGTCGCATTAAAGACTTCTACTGGAAGTTGTGGTTCGGGGACGGCGAGGAAATGCCTGAAATTGATATCCATGAGACGTTCATCGGCCCTGAGGTCACGATTTCTGCTGAGGATGTGGGGATGTTCTGTGGTGTTGTTGGGAACCAGAACGAAGCGTTCAAGAAGGCGCGCACAGAGACCGTCAAGGCTCCGATGGACTTTGCGATTGTGACTGGTTGGCAGGTATGTTGTTGAAGCCGCAAGCTTTTGGGTCTCGGACTGACTGGGACAATGATTAGGCGATCATGAAGGCGATCTTCCCTGTGTCCATTGATGGGGATCTGTTGAAGTTGGTCCACCTCTCGAATGGCTTCCGCCTCATCCCTGGTGCAAAACCCTTGGTTGCTGGCGATGTCTGCATTGCCGACGCACGCATTTCGTCGGTCAAGAACACGGATGCTGGCAAGGTCGTGAAGGTCAAGGGACATGTCTTCCGTGACGGAAAGCCCGTCATCGAGGTTGTCTCGTCGTTCCTCTACCGCGGCCGCTTCACCGACTTCGAAGATACCTTCGAGACTGTCAACGAGCCTGACTATGTCGTGGAGGTCGCCAATGATGCCGATGTCGGCGTCATGCAGTCCAAGGAGTGGTTGAGCTGGGAAGACGAGTCTACGCCTCTCAAGGCTGGCATGACCCTTGTCTTCCGAGTGCAATCGCAGGTCACGTTCAAGGACAAGACCACGTACCGAGATGTCACTGTTTCTGGTGACGTGTTTATGCGCGATCAGCTCAAGCGCTTGAAGAAAGTCGCATCAGTGGAGTTCGAGCAAGAAGGATGCCACGGAAACCCTGTCGTTGCACACCTTGAGCGTCATGGCACCCAAGAAGGCCGTCTCACTCAACTCACTAATGAGGGGTACACCATGTCCAGCAACATCTCCACCACGTTCAATTCTCCTCTCGCAAATGAACCATACTCGAAGGTCTCCGGCGACTTCAATCCTATTCATATCAACCCTTATTTCGCAGACTACGCATCGCTCCCTGGTACTATCACTCATGGCATGTGGTCAAGCGCTGCTACGCGTCGTTACGTCGAGAACATTGTTGCAGAAGGCAATCCTGACCGTGTCGTTGCGTGAGTGATATGTCAGGAGGATACCTAATCATTAAACTCACTTGCTTCCAGATATGATGTCTCCTTCGTCGGCATGATCTTGCCTGGCGATGAGCTGAAGGTCAACATCCGCCATGTTGGAATGCGCGACGGCAACATGGTAGTCAAGG
Source organism: Suillus lakei (assembly GCA_016628065.1). Lineage (NCBI taxonomy): Eukaryota > Fungi > Basidiomycota > Agaricomycetes > Boletales > Suillaceae > Suillus > Suillus lakei. The sequence goes on along the minus strand of JABBWA010000009.1, from coordinate 584,731 downwards.
TCGAAACATCGAACCAGCGGGAAGAGAAGGTCCTCGAGGGCACTGCAGAGGTTGCGCAGGCCACTACCGTCTACGTCTTCACCGGCCAGGGCTCACAGGAGCCTGGCATGGGAATGGATCTCTACAACAGTTCATCCGCTGCTCGTGCGGTCTGGGAAGGAGCTGATGCGCACTTGCTCGCCGTGTACGGCTTCTCCATCGTGGAGATCGTCAAGGACAACCCGAAGGAGAAGACCATTCACTTTGGTGGCATCAAGGGTCAGGCAATCCGCCAGCGTTACATGGACATGACGTACGACACAATGGACAAGGACGGCGTTGTCAAGACTCATCCCCTCTTCGCCGACATCGACATTCGCACCCCGAAATACACATTCAGCCACCCCAATGGTCTCCTTTTCGCTACCCAATTCGCACAGATTGCGCTCGTCGTGACCGAGAAAGCTGCATTCGAAGATATGCGTGCTAAGGGCTTCGTCCAGAAGAACTGCGCTTTCGCCGGACACTCGCTTGGTGAATATTCTGCTCTTGCTTCCATGGCCGATGTCCTCCATATATCCGCTCTTGTCGATGTCGTTTTCTACCGTGGTATCACGATGCAGCGTGCCGTCGAGCGTGATGCTCACAACCGCTCCAACTATGCTATGTGTGCTGTCAACCCCAGCCGTATCTCGAAAACGTTCACCGATGCTGCCCTGCGTGAGGTTGTCGACACCATTTCTACCCGTACGAGCACGTTGCTTGAAATCGTGAACTATAACGTCGAGGTCAGCACTTCCTTTATTTGAACCTCTTCTCGTGGCTGACGTGTGTTGTGCACAGGGTCAACAATATGTCTGCGCTGGGGAGCTCCTTGCTCTGCAGACGATGACCAATGTCTTGAACTACCTGAAGGTCCAGAAGATTGATATTCACAAGGTTTGTATTTATTCCATGGGAACGAACGCAGCTCACTGTTGGTTTTCATAGCTGACTGAGCAATTCACCGTCGAGAAGGTCAAGGAGATGCTTGGAGACATCGTGATGGAGTGCTTCGAGCGCGCCAAGGAGCAACAGAAAGCAGAGGGCTACATCAAGCTTGAGCGTGGCTTTGCGACTATTCCTCTGCCTGGTATTGATGTGCCCTTCCATTCTCGCTATCTCTGGGCTGGTGTCATGCCTTTCCGTGCATGTAAGTCAAGAACATATATTACGCCGACCCAGCTAATCACTTTCCTTAGACCTCTCGAAGAAGATCAACCCCTCGCTCCTCAATCCTGACATGCTCATTGGGAAATACATCCCGAACTTGGTCGCCAAGCCATTCGACATCACGCGCGAGTACGCGCAGCTCATCTATGACCAAACGTCTTCACCCCGTCTCGACAAGGTTCTCAAGAAGTGGGACCAGGATAACTGGACATCTCCCGAGCAGCGTCAGAAGCTTGCATACATCATCCTCGTTGAACTCCTCTCATACCAATTCGCATCTCCTGTTCGATGGATCGAAACCCAGGACTTGTTGTTCACGCAGTACCATTTCGAACGCTTTATCGAGCTTGGTCCTTCACCCACGCTGACTGGCATGGCCACACGCACTCTCAAGGCTAAGTATGAGGCACAAGATGACGCCGTGAGCCGCAAGAGAATCATCCTTTGCCACGCCAAGAATGTTCGCGAGATCTACTATCAGTTCGAAGATGAAGTTGCCGCGACTCCAGCAACTGAAGCTCCTTCGGAGTCAACACCATCCCCCGCAACTCCTGTCGCTGCACCCACGCCTGTCGCAGCTGCACCTTCAGCTGGGCCCGCCGCCTCAATTGAGGATGCCCCTATCAAGGCCCAAGATATCCTCATGTCCATCATCGCACAGAAGCTGAAGAAGAAGATCGAGGAGGTCCCTGTGAGCAAAACCATCAAAGACCTCGTTGGCGGCAAGTCGACTCTTCAGAACGAGATTCTCGGCGACTTGCAACTTGAGTTCTCATCTGCGCCTGAGAAGGGTGAAGAGCTGCCTTTGGAAGAGCTCGGTTCTGCGCTCAGTGTCGGTCACTCTGGTACTCTCGGCAAGTACACTTCGGGCTTGGTGTCCCGCATGATCGGTGGCAAAATGCCTGGAGGCTTCAATTCCTCTGCCATCAAGACGCACTTAGCGAAGACTTGGGGACTGGGATCGTCACGCGCTGACGGCGTCCTTCTACTCGGGACAACGATGGAGCCTGCCAAACGTCTCTCTTCGGAGGCTGAGGGCAAGGCATGGCTTGATACTGTTGTCGCTATCTACGCTCAGCGTTCTGGTATCTCTCTCTCCAGCGGAGGTGCTGGAGGTGCCGGCGGTGGTTCCGGAGGTGGTGCGACCATCAACAGCGAGGAGTTCCTGAAATTCCGTGCTGAGCAGGAGCAGTTTGCCGCTCAGCACGTTGAGCTTTACATGCGTTATCTCAACAAGGACTCTCGCGCCGGGGAGATTGCGTTTGACAAGGAGAAAGCCAACTCCGTGCAATTGCAAGCTCGCTTAGATGCCATTACGAAGGAGCATGGCGACGCATATATTGACGGTATCCAACCTGCCTTCGACCCGCTCAAGGCTCGTCACTTCGACTCTTCATGGAACTGGGTGCGACAAGATGCTCTCTTGATGTACTACGACATCATTCATGGCCGCCTCACCACCGTCGATCGCGAGCTTACTGCCCGCTGCATTGCTCTACTCAACCGCGCCGACCCCGAACTTCTCACTTACATGCAGTACAACATTGACCGTTGCGATGCTAGCAAGGGTGATACCTATGTTCTTGCAAAGCAGTTTGGCCAGCAGCTCATCGACAACACGAAGGAAGTTATTGATCAGCCTCCGGTGTACAAGGATGGTAAGCACAAAGACTGATTCATGTCCATCACCGTTGATCACGTTTCCCAACCAGTGACATTCCCCACTGCTCCTCATACTGAAGTCACGGAGAAAGGTGACATCGTCTACTCCGAAGTCGTCCGGGAGAATGTCCGCAAGTTGGAAGCATATGTCGAGGAGATGGCCAGCGGAGATACTATTTCCACAGTGAACATCCAGAAGGTGCAAGACGACGTTTTGAAGCTGTGGACCGTAGTAAGGTCCCAACCTGGCATCAGTCAAGACCAGAAGAACCGCATCAAAGCGTTGTACGAGGGTGTCGTCCGTTCCCTCAGAAAGGGTCCCGAGCAAGCCCGCACACGCACTCGCAGTCGTCGCTCTTCTTCCCAATTCCTCCGTCCACAGATCTCCGCCGCCACTACCGTGTCCGCAGACAAGGTCCCCCTTCTCCATCTCAAACGCAAGGTGGGCAGCAACTGGGAGTACTCTAGCAACTTGACTGGCGTGTACCTCGATATTCTTCACGAGATTGCAACCTCGGGCACTACCTTCAAGGACAAGAACGCTCTTCTCACCGGCGTCGGCAAGGGCTCTATTGGTGTGGAGATCCTGAAGGGTCTTCTGTCGGGTGGTGCACATGTCGTTATCACTACCTCCCGCTACAACCGAGCGACCGTGGAATATTACCAATCTATCTACCAGAGCTTTGGCGCTCGAGGATCGGCTCTCACTGTCGTTCCCTTCAACCAAGGTTCGAAGCAGGACGTTGAAGCACTCGTCGACTATATCTATGCCACGCTCGGTCTCGATCTCGACTACATACTTCCTTTCGCCGCAGTGCCCGAGAATGGCCGCGAAATTGATGGCTTGGATGATAAGTCTGAGCTTGCCCACCGCATCATGTTGGTGAACTTGCTGCGCATCCTCGGTGCAGTCAAGAACAAGAAGGCCTCTCGTCACTTCGTTACCAGACCAACGCAGGTCATTCTTCCCCTATCTCCTAATCACGGTCTTTTCGGCAACGACGGTCTCTATTCAGAGTCCAAGATATCTCTGGAGACTTTGTTCAATCGCTGGAACTCGGAGAGCTGGGGCGAGTATTTATGCTTGGCTGGTGCTGTTATCGGGTGAGTATCGTCGCAATTTTCTGCTGTAGCTCAGTGGCTGATACCACATAGATGGACCCGTGGTACAGGTCTTATGGATGCTACGAACATTGTCGCAGACGAGGTCGAGAGTCACGGTGTCCGTACCTTCTCGGCGAAGGAGATGGCTTTCAATATCCTCGGCTTGATGCACCCATTGCTCTTCAGCATCACCCAGGTAGAGCCTATCTGGGCTGACCTCAACGGTGGTATGGATCGTCTTCCCGACCTCGCTGATATCACTAGCCGCATTCGCATGAATTTGAACAAGAAAAGCGAACTTCGTCGTGCTATCGCGCGTGACAATGCTCTTGATTTCAAGGTCATCAATGGAGCGGAGGGCGAGCGGGTCCTGCAAACCGTCAATGTGGTCCCGCGAGCAAACTTCACATTCGAATTCCCTGCCCTGGAGCCCACTTCATCGCTGCAGGATCTCGAGAAACTCCGCGGCATCATTGATCTGGAGAAGGTCGTCGTCATCACTGGGTTCGCCGAGGTCGGCCCTTGGGGTAGTTCGCGCACTCGTTGGGAAATGGAGGCACGAGGAGAGTTCACGATTGAGGGTTGTATTGAGATGGCCTGGCTCATGGGCCACATCAAGCACTTCGACGGGCGTCTCAAGGACGGTTCGCTGTACGTAGGCTGGGTTGATTCTAAGACTGGCGAGCCTGTCGACGACAAGGACGTCAGAAGTCGCTACGAGAAGGACATTCTGAGTCACGCTGGTGTGCGGTTGATTGGTGAGTCGCGTCTCAACTTTCATTGCTCATTTTTTGATCTTCTCACAGAGCCCGAGCTGTTCCGCGGCTATGATCCCAAGAAGAAAGTCTTCAACCAAGAGATTGAGCTTATCCATGACTTGGAAGCCATCGAAGTTGCCCAATCTGAAGCGGAGAAGTTCAAGTACGAGCATGGCGACAAATGCGATATCTGGACCGGAGAAGGTGACCAATGGTTCGTCAAATTCAAGAAGGGCGCGCGCGTATTTGTCCCCAAGGCGTTCAAATTCAGTCGCCTTGTAGCTGGTCAAATCCCCACCGGATGGGATGCTGGCCGCTACGGTATTCCACCGGATATCATCGCTCAAACAGATCGCGCCACTCTCTGGGCCCTTGTTTGCACTGCTGAGGCCTTGAACATGTCTGGAATCACTGATCCCTACGAACTATACAAGTATTTCCACCCCTCTGAAGTTGGCACTTGCGTTGGCAGCGGTATGGGTGGCACAGAAAGTCTTGCGCAAATGTTCAAAGACCGCCGCGAAGAGAAAGACGTTCAAAATGATATCTTGCAGGAGACGTTAGTCCACCCGACTTTCCCTGATGAATATCTATAATTGATCAATCTTCACAGTTTCATCAACACTACTGCTGGATGGATCAACCTTCTTCTGATGTCTTCCAGCGGCCCAGTGAAGATTCCTGTTGGCGCTTGGTGAGTGTTCATATTGAACCATGATTTGTTGTTCCTCACGTTATTTCAAATTTCAGTGCGACTGCACTCCAATCTCTCGAGATCGCCTCGGATACGCTGTTATCTGGGAAGGCGAAAGTCATGATTGCTGGTGGCTTTGACGATATCAGCGAGGAAGGCTCTTACGAGTTCGCCAACATGAAGGCCACGAGCAACGCCGAGACTGAGTTCGCCATGGGACGTGAGCCCACTGAGATGTCCCGTCCTGCAACAACCACTCGCTCAGGCGTAAGTTCTCTGATCTATAACCCCGATATCTCTAACTCACCAACCTCGTTTATTAGTTTATGGAGTCTCAAGGGACTGGTATACACATCATCATGACTGCGAAGACAGCCTTGGAGATTGGTGCTCCTATCCGCGGTATTCTGGCATTCACGTCGACTTCCACGTAAGTCTACGTCAAACCCGAATGATGCACATCGCTCACCGTCCTACAGTGACAAGGCCGGAAGATCTATCCCAGCTCCTGGTCGTGGTGCCCTTTCTGTCGCAAGAGAACTCCCGTCGAAGTACCCCCTTCCTAGTCTCAGTCTCGATTACCGTTCTCGCCAGATCACCTTCAGACGTAAGCAGATTTCCGAGTGGCTCGATCATGAGCTCGCTCAGTTGCGGGAGGAGATGGACGCTCTAGAGGCCGATGGCGGGGATGTCGACAAAGAATACTTCTCATCCCGTGTTGCCGATATCGAGAAGGAAGCTCGCGGCCAAGAAAAGGAGGCTTTGGCTACGTACGGCATGCTAGAGGGTAATGATGCTCGTGTGGCTCCTATGCGCCGTGCACTCGCGGTGTGGGGCTTAACAGCAGATGACGTTGGTGTCCTCTCGATTCACGGAACGAGTACCGGCGCGAATGAGAAGAACGAGACGCAGATCTGGCACAACATCTTCGAGTCCATGTCACGTACCCACGGCAATGCTGTTCCTGTTATTGCTCAAAAGAGCTTACTTGGACACTCGAAGGGTGGTTCCGCGGCGTGGCAGATGGCTGGTTTGTTGCAGACTGTCATCACTGGCATTATCCCAGGTAACCGCAACAGCGAGTAAGTACTGCTTCTTCAAATTGGCTTCCCCTACTCATAACAATCCTTTAGCAACATCGATGCCCGATTCGAAGCTCATCATTTCCTCATGTTCCCTTCGAGGCCTATTCATACCGATGGTATCCGCGCCGGTGTCATGGTGAGTTCAACTGATAGCTATTCGTCACAGGCTAATACCGTGGCCACTAGTCATCCTTCGGTTTCGGTCAAGTCGGTGGCACTGCAGTTGTTGTTCATCCCCGTTATCTCTTCGGCGCTCTTGAAACCTCTGAGTACGAGTCATACAAGATACGCAACCAGTGCCGTGCGCAAGAAGCATACAAGGTTATGACAGAGATGATGACTTCCAACACCCTTGTCAAGATCAAGGAAGGCCCGCCGTACAGTCCCGAGTTGGAGCAGGCGGTTCTCATGAACCCCATGGCTCGTGCTACCTTCAATCCGAAGACTCGCAGCTACTCATATACCGCCAGCCTTGATAAGACCATTCCGTTTGATACTGCCAACGCCAAGGTTGTTGCAGACGCTCTTGCATCAAATGGATCTGTAGCAGGAGTCGGTGTCGATCAAGAGTTGATATCCTCCGTGCCGTCCTCTAACCCTTCTTTCGTCAAACGCAACTTCACGGAGGCTGAGATTGCCTACTGCCGCGCCCAACCGTCACCTCCGTCTTCCTTCGCAGCTCGATGGGTAGGAAAGGAAGCAGTGTTCAAGTCGCTGGGCGTGCCATCAAAGGGTGCTGCCGCTGCGATGAAGGACATCGAGATCTTGCCTAACGAGTCTGGCGTTCCGACTGTAACTCTTCACGGCAACGCAAAAGCTGCTGCACAGGACAAAGGGATAACTAATGTGCTGGTGTCCTTGAGTCATTCCGAGGTATGTATCGTCAACCTATATCACCAAATCATGAACTGAGATGTTCCGATCAGACTGTTGCTATCGCTTTCGCTCAAGCTTCATCATAGAAAATCGTTCACCTTGGACCCTCATGACTGCATGTTTTCGATAATTCAATACTTTACGCATGAATGAAACTGATATCCGTTGTTGTAACATAGAGTAGACTGGAGCATAATAGAATTTCTTCGTTTTCAAGGGTGTGTAAATGCAAGGCTAGCAAAAGCATCAAGAGACGTATAAGCTATTCTGAATGATATAGTTGGCGATAGATGGGGTAACGAGTGTCCTCCATGTCTCGTCCTTCAGTGCAACCTTTGTTCTCACTTGGCTTGAACTGGTTTGTTCGTCAGCGTTGTCAGCTCCTAAACTGATCAACGCAACTCGCTCGCTCTCCACAAACTCCTTTGCCGCGGATAAAGTCTTCGCTTCTACTTCCTCTTGTACCGTATATTCCACTTCTGCCAATTTCCGTCGTGCGCATACCACGTAACAATCATCTCCCACAGGCGATAGAAACAAACGAAGGGCATCCATCATCGCAGCTTCAGATGCATAATATATCGGAGACAGCAGGCGGACGAGAGTATCAAAGCCTAGTAGGAATACTAGGCGTGGATTGGGTATTGATATTTCGTCAGAAGTGGGTGATAATGCCATTCTGTCCAGAGCAGTTGCCGAAGAATATAACCCCGAAATCCGCGCATGCAAGAACTGCCGAAGAACTACGGCTTTTCCGACAAATGTTGGTTCATCGACAATGGCTATTGCGACATTGGCATGCGCAGACTCAGAATTATCCTCGGGAAGCTGCGAGATAGATGCTGATATGTCCTTTGACAAGAGGTACATCATCTCCAGACGCTGTTCATATGTTGCATCGCCAGGTTTCAATGCTTTATCGGCGTTCCGGACAGATAGCAGCAGCAGCCTTGCATCATAATCGAGCTCAGATGCAGATGCCAAAGCCGAGCCTGTGAGGCCGGACTTCATGGTGTATCGTGGAGGTCGAGAGTTTGCCAGAGCGAGATGAGCACATGTCGGTGGGTTGAAGGAAGAGTCTAAGACGGATATACGTATGGTGTCAAGTTTACGTGGCGGGTGAATTGGCAGTCGAGGGCAAGGCCAACGTTCATGGGACGTGTATACGAGTTCCACAGGAGACTCATGCCTTTGCACTTTCTGGAGGAGTTTGAGTGTGTGACCAGGAGGCCATAACGGTTTTGCGTTCATGTTTTATTTCTGACAGCCCGGCATCGGGCTGAGGTAGATTCTGGGCTAAGCAGTGCGCATTATTTGACAGGTTGACAAGTAGTCCATGATAGACCCACCGAGAAAGAGCTCAGACCAAGATAAGATCCTTCTGACTCACTCTCAGAACGATTTAAGATTAACAAATGACTTTCCATAATTGGGTGACCTGTCATCAAAGCAAACCTTCAGTTACATCTTTCGCTCTAACCATCACCCATGGAGAAGGACGCAGACGGTTTTTATGATACCCCGAAAGTGGAAGGTATGTGACGTATCACTACCAGGTATTAGTATAAACATGACATTCCGCAGCTTCTGCACCACTTGCACCGGATGAAAGCAAGGTCACGAAGGAAGTGGAACAGCCTGAACCTGTTCCATCTTCAAATTGTGCGTGCAGGTCGCGTCGTTGTCTTGCAGCGAAACTGATGCTGTGCTTTTAGCTAGAACTGACTTGATCGCGTCGACGTTCGAGGTCACGGTACGTTTAGGAGCTGCGATAGTAAAAATTGTTCAATGGCTAATTACATTTCCAGGTCACACTTGCAGACCAGCAGGCCGACCCGAATTCCCCTTTATTTAGCGCTAAGACATTCGAGGAGCTTGGACTGTGCGTCGTCGTATCCCAGTATTCTATGCGGCATTAACGATTGAACGTAGACATCAAGATTTATTGAAGGGTCTTTATGATCTTGGTTTCTCGAAGCCGTCGAAGATCCAAGAGCGTGCTCTGCCGCTACTGCTCTCGAATCCGTGGGTGCACTGACTAGTGTCACATAGAACTATGTTACTGATTTCTACCTCAAGTCCTCAAAACATGATCGGACAATCGCAATCTGGCACAGGCAAGACTGCTGCCTTCGTGCTTACCATGCTGAGTCGTGTAGATTTCTCCAAGAACAAGACACAGGTCGGTTCTATGCGCATTTTTGCAGCTCTCCGCTAAGACAGGCTGCAGGCACTGTGTCTAGCTCCTTCACGAGAACTTGCACGTCAGATTATGTCTGTTGTCGTTGCTATGGGCAAATTTACTCCAGTTCAGACGGAGTACGCAATAAAGGACAACCTTCCCAAGGGCGCATCACGGATAACTGCACACATCGTCGTCGGGACTCCGGGCACAATGACAGATCTTCTAAGAAGAAAGGTTATCGATACATCTGAAGTCAAGGTATTCGTTCTGGATGAAGCGGATAACATGCTTGACCAGGATGGACTTGGTGACCAGACACTGCGGGTGAAGAAGTGAGTACGCATTTCTCTAGTTTGGGCCACAATTCACACTCCTTCTTTCAATGTAAGCCTCATTCCCCGAACAGGGGTTCAAATTATCCTCTTTTCTGCAACTTTCCCCGATCACGTCCGCAATTTCGCTAGTAAATTTGCCCCCAGTGCGAACAAGATTGAGCTTCAGAGGGAGGAACTTTCTGTGGAGGGCATCCGGCAATTTTACATGGATTGCAGAGACGAAGAACACAAATACGATATCCTCGTGTCTCTGTACCAGCTTTTGACGATCGGTCAGAGTATCATCTTCTGCCAGGTTAGCAAGATGGCGCCCGCTTGTTCGTACCTTACTAACCATTCCCTCTGCTCTTCCTAGCACCGCCATACGGCAGATAGAATATCACAACGCATGTCAGCCGAAGGCCATAAGGTGGCGTCACTGCATGGTGCCAAGGACGCCGCAGAACGTGATGCTATTATTGACAACTTCCGTGAAGGACGAGAAAAAGTCCTTATCACGACGAATGTCATCGCGCGTGGCATCGACATCATGCAGGTCAACATGGTAGTGAATTACGACCTGCCATTGATGAACGAGCGGGGAAATCAACACTCCAGTGACGCAAAACCCGACGTTGAGACGTACATTCACCGTATTGGTAAGATGTTTTGAAGATTCGTTCCGTGCCTTCCTTACTAACTACCCTGTTTTTCAAGGCCGCACTGGTCGTTTCGGACGCAAGGGTATTTCAATAAACTTCGTTCACGACAGCCGAACTTGGTCACAGATGGAGGAGATTGAAAAGACACTACAGAAGAAGATCATCCGAATAGAGACTAACGATCTGGATGAGATGGAAGAGGTGCGTGTAAAATCTTTGATTCGCCTATCGCTGGGGAACCTGATTTCTTTGCTCCGTAGAAAATGAAGAAGGCGTTGAAGTAATCTGTGCTTTTGTATCTGGATGTGGATTCTCTGTTGTATTCTTTTCTGATCACGTTATGTCGCCTTGCGACCTCGCATTAATCGGTCATGTGCACGTGGCTAGATGAAAAAATTCAATTGCGTGCAATCTTGTACTGTAATTTCTGGATCTGGGTGTGGACCAAGGGTCGAGGAAATAGTAAAAAACGGGTGCATGTAGCATTGCAAAAACGGCGATGTATTTACGCGAGGCCTAGTAGCGCGCTTTATGTAACAATGGCAAAGCATTGGAATGACTGGTATCGGTGTTTTCTTTTGAGTACCAGCAAATCGATCTCGATATGGGATCGAGGGGGCAGGCGAGAAAGATGTCCATGGGATGCATAGCATGTTCATCTAGACAACAGCCAACAACCAAAAGAGACAAGAAATGTCATTGATACATCGAAACTATGAATCTCTGCCAGACATGACGAATGCGCTGGTGTTGTGGTATAGAAATTCTAGACCAGGAATAGGGATCTCTTTTGATTGTCTGCAAAATGTTGTCAGCGGCAATCTAGGAGTGTCAAAGCAGACTTACAGCTCGCGCACTACAATAAGGGGGTCGTTAAGCACAGCGAACATGTGATTGGTCTATGCTCACCTCGAATCATAAAATTGGCCAAGACTGCAAAGAACAGAAGTGCGCTGATAAGGACAGGTCCAACGATGTGATCTAGGAATTGACAGTGAGCTGGGATCCACTATGAAGTCATCATATTAACCATAATGCCCAGGATCGCGTTTGCGAATCATCGTGATCCTATTCTGATAGATTACAAAACCGTAGACCTAAATCTCGCATGAGCATCGGTTTATTGTAAATAGCAGACTTGTGGGTGTTCACCAAAACGCCAATGCTGATCAAGGCATAAGTATATGCGAACCTCCGGGCCACCACGTCTTTGGATGCATTGAAAAGGGCAAGCGCCAAAGTTCCCAACAGCACAGCAAGATTCAACCAAGATATCCATGCTTTTACTGGGGTTAGCAAATGACAGAAGAGAGGAAGAGGATAAAGGCTAACTCCTCTCATTGGCAAACCATACCTTTCCCTCAATCTTCAGAGACGTCGCCACTTTCTTCGGAACTCGTATCTGGGGTGGTACCGAATTTATAGCATTGTAATCTCTGATGGTGGGTCTTTGACCGTCAATGTCGTGGTCTACGTCTGGAATGTCATCTTCTCTCGTGTAGCGCATGGGCCTTTGGGTGTTTTCGGGAAGAGACGCCAGCGCGGATGAAGAGAACGGAAAAATTGCAGTCCATGATCGCCTGAACAAGCCGACGCGCGTGTTATTGTCTTCGTCTTCAGGCTGCTTATTAGAGGCCATGGTTTACACAAGACAGTCATTTGTAAGTTGAAGCTCGAAGGAGCGGCGATAGGTCGATTACTAATCATGATCCCATGATGCTTCCGAGTCCGATCTAGGCCGTCTCTTGCATAAGGACCTTCGAATTCTGTCGAGTCGGGGGGGTTTCAAACTGGCAGCACTAGCTATTCACAGCGGGGGAAATACCGATATTGGATGCTCGTCAGAACAAACTATTATCGGAATTTCCCCACCTTGGAATTTCCCCATACTTAACTTCATGACGGGCACCGGTGTGAGAACCACTCGAAGTCAAAGCAGGACCATTCACTTTATTGGAAGGAACGACTGTCTTCGTCTATAAAGGCCTGGCTGGTGGAGACTAGATCATTAACCTGGTTCCCCAATAACGTGGAACTCAACCGAAACTTATGGATCATCTCGAAAGATGACGATACGGATCAGCGACGAGTCGCGCATTTTCCCTCACCTGATGTGAAGACCAACTTCACACTCCAAAAAATCACGGGCGAGGCTTCGATGTCACTTTGGATTCTACTATTCTTAGAAAGCAATTGAAAGAAAAACCTTATACTAAACTCTCGTCCCAGGCAATGGGAATTCTAAAGAAAGGACAAGGTCTTCTATCGCTGCGACCATGTCCTCAGAAGAGAGCCTCCGGCTCGAGTTAGAGGATCTGCATGTCGCTGACGACTTGGATGTATACGACCGATTCAACAAAGCCCAGAAGAACTTCATTGTCTTCGCAGTGTCATTTGCAGGGCTGCTTCCTAGTGCGTATGAGTCATAGATAAACTATGCGACTGAGTTGATCTTATCGCTCCAGTGTTCGTGACTGGGACCTTCGTTCCTTCGATCCCTCAGATAGCTCATGACCTCGATTCAACGGGTGCTGTTGTGAGGTGTGTTGCAGCATACACTAGCCAGGGGTGATCCTGAATCGGCTGTCCTCAGCCTTGCTATAAGTTTGTCAGTCTTTGCGAATGCGATCGGGGGGTTAGTATGGGCAGCATACTCCTCATTTTGTAAGTTTTTCAATGGCTGTTGCATACTTTCAGACAAAAACCTCATCCTCCCGAAGACGGTCGCCGGCCAATGTACTTGTGGGGTATGCCTATTTTGTGCTTAGGAAGCCTCGGCGTTGGAGCATCCGCGTCTCTCGTAAGCTTGCTGTTCTGGCGGTTTGTTCAGGCTTTCGGATGCGCTGGCGGAGTGTCGGTGGGTGCGGCCGTCATCGGTGATATCTACAGGGTTGAGCAGCGAGGTACTGCCATGGGTATTTTCTTTGGGGTATATATACTTTCATTTGATAATGTTTTGACGACTTATCACTTCTTTTGTAGGCTTGTCTTCTGGGTGTCGCACTGTCACCCATAACGGGAGGCGCAGCAGCACATTACTGGTCATGGCGCAGCCTGCACTACTCGCTTGGAGTATGGGGCATTATCGAAATGGTTTTAATATACTTGTTCTTCCCGGAGACAAGCCATCCGCATTCGGGAGCGACTCATGAGCCGACGTCAGGATTCAACTTCGTGTGGATCAATCCTTTCAGCAGTTTCTGGCTGTTTCGTAGTCCAAACATCATGGCTGTTGTATGTTTTTCTTTTCTTTTGACTTCACACCCTGAACTCTGGTCCTCAGACATTGGCTAATACATCAGCGATGGTGACGGAGTACGGTATGTTGAGATTGTCGACGTCATCTCCCAGACTAACTTGACCACCAGTTTTAATGGTCCCAATTGCCTACACGATCGTGAGTCCTGCCATCACATTCAAATTATCCGGTCCATTAACATCTGATTCCAGGGTGCCCGATACCACATCTCTAACGAGGCATTGATCGGTGCATGCTTCCTCCCCAATGGAGTCGGAAACTTCAGTATGTACATATTCTGCTATGGGAGTGCGTTGTGACGCAATGGGCACCTAAGTTGCCTCAACAATTGCCGGACGATTGTCCGACGCTATGATTGAAAAGCGGAAGGCAAAGCGCAAAGGCATCTGGGTTCCCGAAGATCGGTTACGCCCAGTCTTGGTTGGTGGACTCTTCGTCCCTTTATCTGTTTGTCTTTCGGGATTGGTTACCACGTACATCGCCGGACCGTTGGGCTTAGTATTGAATCTGGTTTGTTTATTTTTGAATGGCGTTGGAGTGAGTCGTAAACTTGGGTGTATTTTGTCTGCATCATAACTTACATTTTGTACAGGTAGACTTTGTTCTCACTCCGATCGGTTCGTACAATGTCGACGTACTACAATCACATAGCGCAGAGGTAATTGCCGCAGTGACGTGAGTAGCACACAAAGCCAGCAGTGGGCTCCATATCAACCAATATCGCAGCGCTTTCCGCGCGATCATTCTTGCACCAGTGACTGCGGCCGTACTTCCATCCATTGAAACGCTGGGCGTGGCAGCAACAAATGGCATAGCTACAGTGATTGCGCTCCTTGGATATGCGTGAGTGCTGCTACTGTAGAAACAACCTGCACTTATGCTGGTACATAGGTTTGTCGCCCTCACGATTCGTTATGGTGATCGTATGAGAGCTTGGGTGGACGTCGGATACACCTTGGTGGAGGATAATTAACTAGAGCTAAATGGTTGTCATTTTCTTGCCCTCGTGTTCAGTCTAAAAACCGACGTGGCGGACAGGCATGTAGGGAGCGCTCGAGGCAGTAGGTTACGTGCATTTGAGGAAGAGGAGACACTTCGCTATTCATCGTTTGGCTATATGCGTACCAAGGGCAGATCATGAGCCCATAAAAACCTGATACAGCCTAGGTATATTCTATGTGTCAGGCAGCGGAATGCGCAGAACACCAAAAGCAAACTATATCTCCCATGCATGCTCAAATCCGAATTTGTCGGTATGAACGCCGACGAGGCCCCAAACAGTCAAGACCTGCACACTCATTATTCGAAGGGCGCCAAGAGCAACAAGTACCAAAATCCAGATGACATTGAAACGCAACATCTGTCAAGATTCAGAAGAGCAAGATGGTGGGAGTCGCACCGCTTTTGTGGATATCTTGAATTTCTTCTGCACTAGCTAGAAGGAGCTATGGACGATAGTGTCGATAGGCACTAAGTAATAGAGGCCATGTAAAACTTACTATAAGTATTCCTATTACTTGCGTGATAATCCCAACGATCAACAGGAGTGTTAGCTGCCAGGTTGAATATGGCACTATGCTGAGAACAATGCTCTATTCAATATGTTGAACGTCGTTCCACCAAACCAACCTATTCTGCAGCGTCCCAATGACAGTGCTAATGTCTAATCAGCCCGTGGGGGTACCGGGCATTGTTGTGGAAATGCTCACACAGCAGTGTTTAAGACGTCTCCCCTGATAGTGCTGTTAGAATGATCTCTGGTTGTAGAATGATCCACGTACATGAGGAAATATAATATGAGAGGAACGTCTGCTTTAGCCTCATGCATTCCCGCAGGGCAACATACGTTTGTCTAAATCCGATCGTAAGCAATGAGCTGCTTGGAGGAAGAGCTAGGGCGTCGTTTCTCGAGGAAGAACCATGGCAGTGCACAAAGTACTGTCATATATCTGCATCAGCTTCACATACGTGCTCATGAGATCGACTCACGCCATAGTGCACCGGAGAATGCAATGAAGACACTAAATGCTTTAGTGTTGTTTGCAGTGCTGTCGCCTGCTTCCAGTCCTTCGAGGATTCCCACCATAATGACGAGAATCAGGATTTCACCAAGGGAGGAGATGGTGAAGGAGATGTTCGAAACTCGATTGCGAGACAGAGACTCAAATTCTGCATGTTCGTCCCAGCTATCCGCACATGAACCTGTCATTTCAGAAAGATAACGCGGAGCATCTACCTTTTCTCTCCATCAGCAACAAGCTGAGCAAAAATTTCAACTCCCGGAAGGTGGCGCGCAAGCCCAAGTAACAACTCGGTGTACCGACAGATCTCTGTGCGCATCAATAACTCGGTGCGATGAAACTCGATGTGCAATGAAACTCGGTAACCCCAATGAAACTCGGTGCGATGAAACTTGGTGCAATGATTCAAACTCGGTGGCCCCAATGAAACTCGGTGCGATAAAACTTGGTGCAGTGATTCAAACTCGGTGCAATGATTCAAACTTGGTGCGATAAGACTCAGTGCAACTACTTATTCGACCACGGACGTACGACATACCATATTATTTGACGAAATTCAAACTCCGCCGGGTGTGGGTTGCAAATTCCAAATTCGCAGACTTGCGGAGAACATTGGCTTTACGCTTCCCGGGCTCAGCCTAGCGAGGCGGAGCAGTGTTTCAATGATTCTCGATGAGGAATTGGCACAGCAAGCTTCTTCGATGGTAACATCATACCCAGGCCTGTGTTGGGTGGATGAACCATGTACTTGATTTCGCTGATCAGTGATATAACTCCTGAGCAGATGCAACTGCCAGATTCATATGGAGAACGGAAGGGAATCACGAGTCACCAAAATGAGAAAAGTTATTTTGATCTTTTACGGCGTTCGAACATTCTGTGCATGTGCCCACTGCTTTGCAGCTTCACAGTCAACATCTAGGTCATTTCAATCAAGGGACCCTAGATCGAGTTTCCCATTCTACATGACCTCATGCGAAGATATTCACTTCGGTCAATCAATGCAGGAACGATACCACCCCATCATGCTCATTTCGACGATAAAAGCGCTGGATGGTGGTATATCTAGTACGAACACCCGGCGTCTTGCCGCTCCCTCACACCCATCCTCTAACAATATGACACTAGTCTCAAATGATCCCAGTTGGTGGCCGTTCATCAATACATATCGTATTGCCAGCTATTTTTATGGTTCGTGGGGAGCCAGTTGAACAATGACGGTGATATGTCGCTCTTACCTTGACCATGGATTCGCAGTTGCTGGCTGTGCCGGGGTGATATACGATTGGGGTGAGCATGTTAGTATTCAACAATTGCTGATATCTTTACAGTATTTCCAGCATTGACTTTCGGACAAGAGGTGGGTTGACACCATGACCAGAGCCATCTCATTCAGAATGGCTTCTATAGATTGAACTGGTCTGGGTGAGCAGAGTCACACGTCATAAGAACACCATGAAAATACAATGAATTTGTGGCAGAAACAACACTGGTCACTCATGACCGTGCTGTATCTGAGTGTATGTAGTTTTTTATTATAAGCGTGATTGGGACGTCGTGCTGACTTGAAAATATCTTAGGCACGCTATCTTGGAATATTCTTTGCCGCGTATGTTTAGAAGGCTAAGTAATTGGTGTTGTGCTAATGAGTCATCTCTCACAATCAGCCTCCAGATTCCAAGTATGTCCCCTCATATTCACCGTGTCTCTTTCTTCTGACTGGTAGCATATAGTCAATGTTCCGACAATCTCGTTGACAGATGCAGTGAGTATTCTGAACCACTGCTTGCCATTCCTGTCTAATCAACTGCACTTCCATGCAGGGGTGAGTGAGATTCTCGACCAGCTGGTGCAATGTAATGACTGCCACAGCTGTGAGTTTCTTTCGAGTGCGTCATCCTCCGAGGCTCACCACTAACTGGAGTTGTCAGGCTTGATTATGTCGATCACACAAAATTGGGTAGCTATTGTCGTGAATGCAATACTGGGCGGTGAGTTATGCGGCTGCAATGCATCAGTGATATTGACTTGACAGAAACATCACACAAGTCATCCTGCTCACTCGGTTACACGCCATGCATCAACGATCAAGAAAGGTGATGATACTTCTTGTTGTAGTCTTGCTGGTTTTCCAGGTCGCCGCCAGAGTACTCAGTGTGATAGAAATGGGGGATATTTCAGGAGGTGCGCTTGATTATGGATGAAAACTCAAGTACACGAGCTTCATTGATGAATAGCAGAGGAGCTCATTCTCTCCGGCACCTATGAGTGTACTATTGTTATAGGGGGAGATGGCCTACTTTTGGATACCATCACTTGGATACTTGGTACTGTATGGGAGGTCCTCGCACTGTGTCTCGCGGCTTGGATTGCTGTAAAACACTTCCGTGAACTGCGACAACAATCGTCGGGGGGGATTATCGGGGACTGTTTCACGGTGTTACTGAAAACTCACATGGCTTACTTTGCGAGGTGAATTCAATAATGTGAATATGGTTCTCTTTTTCCGCTGAAACATCTGCACGTGCTAGCTTTGTTGTTGTTTCTTGCTTCGATATGGGCGGTGAATTGTCTGCAACGATCTCAGCGGTATGCCCATCCGACGTTGACCTCTGTATGTGAGCACGGCTCATCATTTCTCTAGGACCTATATTCCCCGGCATATCAGATTTATTATGGTTGTTTTGACATTTTCCAGGTCGTGCAGATGTTTGTGCTGGGACCACGCCTGATCCTTGATGTTCGAGAATATCATGCCAAACTCGTGGCCGACTCTGACGTAGCAACCGGCATGACTTCACTTGCATTCCAGGAGCGCGTGCATGTGTCAACTAGCAGTAGTGTGTAGGACGGGAAATGTTTGATGTGATTAACAAGTTGTCAGGTATCCTGCAGCGGGATAATATTTATTTTTGTTCCGAGTTTTGTCGTCGTTGTACCTCTTTATATACTGTAATTATTTGATGTTCCGAAGGCACTAAGTCCTTACACTAGCTGCCCTGTCTCCCAACCAATCAAGTCCCTTGGTGTTCGAACAGACTAACAGGAGTAGAGTTCCAGTCGAATGCATTTAGTTCCTAATTACGAGTTTCAGTTTCAGACAGACTGGGTGAGTAGATTGTCTTAGAGTTATTCACACCGCACAGTGAAGCCCAGGCACTCAAGAATCTCTGGTGAAAATCACCTTGTAAGGACTGGTTGTCAGTCTAGTGGGTGTTTGAAATCCACCAATCGATAAGCACACTAGATTGAGCATCAAAAGTTAGTGTATAAAACACACTCATTTGGCGCGCAAATTAGAATGCGAGACGTCAATATACATCGTTGATGTGACAGTGAAATACATGCTACACGAAAATGATAATAAATAGATGCCAAGGTAGAAATTGTTGTCCATGTGCTGGATGTCTAAGAGGTGTTGGCGGTTCAAAGGATTACACAGAAAAAGAAAAAACAGACGAATCCATGATGTGAGGTTCTTGATGCATTTTGCCAGTAGTTCGTTCCCGTCACGGAGTAATAAAATGACTGCATAAAAGTCGTCAGACCTGAGCGATTGGAAACAAACACCCAATAAAGACGTACATGCGTGTCCCTCATTACAACAACTTCGACAGCATGAGGACGGCGATGAGGGGATGTACCCCACCGTCCCACGCGTTGAGCATCTCTGGAATTCGGTTATTTGAATTGTATTGGGTAAGACAACCGAGGAGCACCCGTAGATGCGACTCGGAGGAGGATACAACAGCACCTCGGTGGTGACGTACGGAAGAATGAGGATGGATATGGCGCATAGCGGAGGACTGAGAGCATAGTAGTCAGAAAACAGACCAGTAAATTGGGGATGGTTGAGACGCACAGGACCATGGTCATGGTGTCGTAAAAAAAAAAGCTACTAATAGTCAATGTGGAGTTGGACATCGCGTAGCACTGGCCTAGATTGTCAATGTCAAAATACGTGGTAAGGTGACGAAATATGCGACATACATCTAATAACGGCTTGTGTGGACTACTGATGCTGTAGTCCTTGCGGACCTGGTGGAAGGCTACCGGGGTAGCAACACTCAGACAGGAGTAACGAGTAGAAGCGTATATGATTCGGTTCTGGGTAAGAGACGATAAGTAATACGATACTACGAGCTCTGTATAAATAGGAGCCCGTAGGTATACAGTAAATAGGCACAAATAGAGTGCGGTGTCCAATCATCGTTAAGCAGCATGCTCGTCAGTGCGTCATATGCGTAAGCCACGCTTACACCCTCCCAATGCATCTACTTTCCTTTCGACTGTTCCCAAACATCCAAGGCTTCACAGTCCTCGAGAGAGCTTCGAGGGAGCCATTCGTCTTCGTCGGCGCCATACCCAACCCATCGTACCAGATATCTCTTTCCTCGACCCACGCGCTTTTCATCGACAATCTTCTCAATGAACGTCTCCATTTGTCCGTCTTCGGTTACGACAGGTCCAGGTCGGGGGAAGTCGCGGGAAGGGAATAGTGCGGGGTCGTTGGTGTGAAAGGGACGCAGTTGGGAGGAGTGGAAAGTTGGGAATATGTTCGGTGAATTCGGGAGATCAAGCGTATAGGTGGAAGTTTCGGGATGCAACTCGAGGATCGTATAAGGTCCGTCGTATCGAGGCATAAACTTAGCAACACGTTTATCCCTTTTTGCATGTAGTCGCGACGCCGGTGCTTCGTGGATAGCATAACCTTATCCCCGACGTTCAGCGTGAGCTCGGGGGTACGGTGTTTGTTAACCTGCGTTGCTTGTGCGGCTTTTGCTGCGAGCAGACTGTCCTGCGCCTCCATCACGTCGTATTGGAGTTGTGTTAATAGAACACGGGCTCTTTGGGATTCGGTGTTGTCGTCCACGATCCCGCGTTGTAACGGAGGAATGATACGAGGTGAGCGTCCTATGTGTAACTGGAACGGGGAGGTGCCTGTGCTCGCGTTGAGCGTATTCATGATCTGGAATCTAACGCGGGGTAGTGCGCGGGCCCAACCCTTTTGATTCCTTTCGACGTGGAAGCGAATACACTGATTGATCGTTTTGTTAGAACGTTCGCTGGCGCCATCTGTTTGAGGATGGTACGACGAGGAGAGCTTTAACTTAATGCCGGTCAGTTTGTGTAATGACTTCCAAAAGCGTGATAGAAAGAGCTTATCACGGTCCGACACAATGTCCAGCGGCAATCCGTTTTCACAATACCAGTTGTCGAAGAAGAGGACCGCGAACTGTTCTGCTGAGATGTTGTCGCGACAAGGGATGATCCGTAAGTCGGCATTCAGCCTATCAGTCATCGTGACGATCATATTGAATCCCTCGTCTTCAGGTAAGGGACCAATGAAATCAATGGCAACGGAATCGCCGCGAGCGTCTGGGATGGGCAGGGGATGTAGAGGACCTGCAATGGAAGTAGTCAGCGATTTGTTACGCATACATTCGACACAACTTGGAATATATGACTCGATGAGATCCCTCCTCATGTTAGGCCAATAATAAGACGAGCGTAAGGTTGCATAGGTCTTATCACTCCCGAAATGTCCTGAAGCGTCGTGTGCGAGATGGAAGAGCTGTTCGCGTAGGGGGTTAACGCGAGGTATGACGAGGCGACCTGCCACGAAGAGAAGTCCGTTTTGTTGTTCAAGTCCTGGGAGGGACCCTACGAGAGCAGTGAGCTTGCGACAGAACGGGTCATCCGTATAACCCTGAGTAATGCTCCTCTTGAAGGAGTCGTCGAGCGTGATACTAAGTGCGGAGGTGACGGCTGCTGATGTGTTGGAGCCCACAGTTGCCAGTTCGTCGTCGATTTGTAAACGGGATAAGGCATCTGCTCCGGTGTTCTCTTCTCCCTTGAGGTAGGAGATTTCGAAGTCGAAATGTGCTAGATATTCCGCCCAGCGCGCTTGTCGTCGTGACAAACCTTTTTGTGTGACGAAGTTTTCTAGCGTGCGGTGGTCGGTGTAGATCTGGATGGGGTTTCCGAGAAGTTCCACCCTCCATTTCTTCAAACCGCGAATGATAGCTAGCAGTTCTTTCTCATGTACTGGATAGTTTAGTTCTGCCTCACGCAGCTGAGCAGAATCAAAAGCTACTGGCCTTGCCGTGTCCCATGTTTCGCCCCAGGATAATACAGCGCCGGTGCGGTAGTCAGACGCATCACAGGTAAGGAAAATCTTATTATTTCCTGGGTTATCATGATCGATAGTGGTGAGACACTTGGGGCTGGTGACGATGTCCTTGATAGCTTGAAAGGCGGAGGCGTGTTGTTCTGACCAGAGGGGGAATTCTTGTTCTGCGCCCTTGGTTGTCAGTGGTGTTAGAATCCGTGCGTGATCCGCGAGGTCGGGAAGGTGATTAGCAAGGTAACGGACGAGTCCTAGGAAGGCGCGGACGTCGTTTGCCTTGCGGGGTGTAGGCCAGTCTAGAATACGTGCAACCTTAGATGCGTCAGGCTCAATGCCGCGTTCTGAAATGTGGTGACCGAGGAAGTCAATTTCTAAATTGAACAGCGACGTTTTCTTCAGCGAGCAAAAGAGATGAGAAGCACGTAGCGCATCAAGGACTGCTCGAACGTTCCGTTCATGCTCCTCCAGCGTTTGTGACCAAATGATGATGTCGTCTAGATAGACGTGGCAAATTTTACCTATGAGGTGACGTAGTGCGGTCGACATCCTGCGTTGGTGAGCTGCAGGTGCGTTGCGTACGCCCATTGGCATCACAGTCCATTCATAGAGTCCCCACGGCGTATGCACTGCGAGCAGGTTCATATCGTCCGGGTGAACCTTAGTCTGGAAAAACGAATTAGTCATATCAATCTTGCCGAATATCTTTCCTTTGGCACAATCGCGCAAGATTTCATCTATGCGAGGCAACGGGTGATTATCAGGCACGGTGTTCATGTTCAGTTGTCGAAAATCGTTGACCCAACGCGGTAGAGCTGTAGGGTCAGCTTTCGTATGTAAAGTAGTCAGCTGTCGCGCCTCATAACCGTTACACCAAAAGGTAGAAATACTGAAGACTTAGTCTTCAGTACCCGCGACAGTATATGTATTGATTATGAGAACTCAAGTAAGCCAGCGTGCTTACACCCTCCCACGTTATCAGATCTTTTTCTCCCCCCACCAGTCCTGCTCCCAATCGCTAAGGCACTGTGGTTTGTGTGGGAATTTTTATCCGAAACGGGAAGGTACATATGGCCACCCCAAGGGCGAACCTTGGAATTTGACCCGGAGCGGGTTGGAACGCCCGACCTCCTGCAAACCCGCGTTGAACTGCGAAGCGGAGGTGAGTTTCTTTTCCCCGCCATTCCTCACCCTCTCTTTCTGAAATGCGGCTTCCAAGTTAGCGAGAGCATGCAGACGCTTTTCATCAAGCTTCCGGATCTTCTCCTTCCATAGACGAAAGTCCGCTATGGTGGCGACGTTCTCGGATCTGTACTCTCGTCTGAGGTCTGCGTGCATGTGCGCCTCGAGGTGGTATCGTAGATTAAGCTCTGTCAAATGTGAAGGGGTACCCCGCAATAACGCATTACAACTTTGAACCTCCACTGCCCAGTCATTGAACGCCCTGTTCCCTTGAGTAGACGAAAGTAGCTTCTGACGTGTGTCGTCGGCCCAGTCCGTAGGAAGCCAGTAGGCGCGCACTTCGGCCATGTATGCACTGAAGGTCAGTTTGTCCATGCGCTCTTGTTCATTGAGGTACCACTCCTGAATCGAAGTCTCCTGCATCCCCCACGCCACTTTACCAACCTGTTCCGCTGCGGGGATTTCTTTATGCTTAAAATACTGGCGACAGCCCATCTCCCACTTGCGCAGTACTTCTGGCGTGACATCTCCTGGTGTCAGGAATGGGGGCTTAGTTGGAGCGGGTTGATCTACAGTCGCAGTTTTGGTGGTAGACATGGTGGGGGTATATGTGGCGTAAGGGTAAGAGTCAGAGTCGGAGTCCGTCGTATAACGACGTTTGTGATGATTTCTTGGTGTTCTCGGCGTCGTTGACCTCGACCGAGGTTCTTCGCTGGATATATTTTCTGGTAGTGCAGAGACGACAGAGGGGATAGGTGGTTGTCGACTGCGGCTACGGGTTACCAACGGTTCAGCGACGGACGGTAGCGAACGGAGATAAGACAGCTTGAATCGGTATGGTCAAGGGACGGTCGGTCGTTCGGTTTATTTCCCGATTGGGAAATACGGTAGAGACGGTTGATACAGCTAACTAGGTCGTTAAAAAAAAGTGGAAGGCTACCGGGGTAGCAACACTCAGACAGGAGTAACGAGTAGAAGCGTATATGATTCGGTTCTGGGTAAGAGACGATAAGTAATACGATACTACGAGCTCTGTATAAATAGGAGCCCGTAGGTATACAGTAAATAGGCACAAATAGAGTGCGGTGTCCAATCATCGTTAAGCAGCATGCTCGTCAGTGCGTCATATGCGTAAGCCACGCTTACACCTGGCCTGGGTTTTGACGAAGCCGAGCCCTCTAAAGCCAGACCCGGCACATCACTAACTGGTGGCACGCAGCTCAATGAGAGATCGGATCTTGTGTTGAAATAGTGAGCGCTATTGGACTGAAAAGGCATGAGATGATGGATACTTTCTGTTCGAGTTCACATTGACGACCATCGTGAATAAGGAGTAATGTAGCCAACCCGGCACTATATATTACGTCCACTGGTAGCTGAGTTCACTTCATGCATACATTCACGAATCACGACGTCGAGTTCGTCATGCCTCACATACACACTCGTACCCGCCACTCCCTTTTATTTTTACTCTGCAGTTCACACTACAAACATTTGAGACATCCAGTGACTGCAATTCTAAGGCTGTGTAGTGGGTCAGCAGTGGCTGTGAAAATCGGATTAGGGGCCAGCCAACATCTTGATCTTCTCATCTACCATGCACTCGGCCTTGGGAAACCTCGAAGTAATCTACACGATTTGTTTATATACCCAACACAGGTCGCTTCCTGCGCTTGCATCCACATGCCGCGCGTTTGAGCGCTCAGCACTTAATATCCTTTGGAGGGATTTGCAGTCCCTGGAGCCTCTTATCCAATGTTTACCAAGTGACCTATTCAGCACTGATGAAGGACATATGGTGGATATCCAGATTTCATGATTTGCAGGCTTCGGGCTGAAGTTCATTTCTTAGGTATTACAAAAACCTCCTGACGGCATGATGTGGGATACTCTTTGCAAATACACGTCCCGTGTGCATTCAATCGCTGTAACACAATCGCGCCGCTTGGCAATCATCATCGAGCCTCTCAGTTTGTTGATGTTGTCTTGTCCTTTGGCGCCTGCATCCTTGTTTCCGAACCTTCACAAATTAACATGGTCTGCCGATGGATCACACAGCGCTGCAGAGTTCTTGCGCATGGCTTTGGTACCCTCCCTATCGGACTTGGACGTACGGATTTCTTCAGCTTCTTCCGCCTTTCTCTCGGTCCTTTCATCTGTTGGGGCCTTGTGTTGTCATCTCCAGGACATGTCTTTGAAAGTTCAACGTACAACCGACGATGCGTTTCGTCAAATTTCACCCTTCG
Organism: Suillus lakei; assembly: GCA_016628065.1. Lineage (NCBI taxonomy): Eukaryota > Fungi > Basidiomycota > Agaricomycetes > Boletales > Suillaceae > Suillus > Suillus lakei. Next base: position 559,365 of record JABBWA010000009.1, on the reverse strand, counting down.
TCACACTACCTATTTCCCAGCTCCGCAATCTTCACTCATTGTCGGTATGGGACCTAGGAAACCAAGGTATCGAACATGTTATGCAGCTACCAGCTCTGCGGTCACTGCGCTTGGACTTACGAACATCGTCAGCTTGGGAGAGAAACTTGCATTTGCAATTTCTCGGCTTTCATGATTTGAATTTTTTGGGCCTTTCTATCGATACATTCGAGCGCGCCTCGAACTTTCTGAGTTCACTTCGGGTCGTCGAGAGTAAAGCAATCAAGGTCGGCTTTAACTCTCAGCCTGCGCATCCTTCCGCAAGTGGATCTACGATGCTATCACAGTTCTTCACCGTCCTCCAAGAGAGATGCGACAACGACAAACTTGAAAGTTTTTTTCTCTATGGATTTTCGGGAAAGGTCCGCGCAGAATTGGAGGTCTTCACGCCGTTACACGCATGTCGCAATTTAACTCGGCTGTTCGTCGAGAGGGGATGTGACATTTCCGTCTCTGACGAGGAACTCTGCCAGCTGCTGAAAGACTGGCCTAAGCTCGAGGTGCTCAAAATCAGCTGCTATGTTGCCATCGATAATACTACAATACCGACATTCCATGGGTTAATCACATTACTTCAGCTCTGCCCCGCTCTGACTTCACTCGCTCTTGTCGTTGATGCCACCAAGCTGGACGGCATAAATCTCAAATGCCCCGGCGGTGGAAGCTGCAACAAAAATCTGAAACACCTCATCCTCGGAAATTCACCCGTCGAGTCACCACTAAAGGTGGCTCTTATCCTGAGCGGCCTCTTCCCCCACCTGGAGCAGGTCAATCTTGATTGTTGGGGTTCGTCTCAGATAAAATTTGTACGACAGAAGAAGTTAGAAATGGAGCAGTGGGCGTCAGTCAACAATTTTCTTGATGCCATTGGCATTGTAAAGGAGCGGTACACTGAAGGATAATGATGTCGTCTTACTCGGACTTCGAATCGTGCTTTAATAATCACCTACACTTTTGACTATGCTCGAATGCTCACTTATGTTGTTTTTACGTATGCCTCATCCTGAGCTAGGTGCGTCGACGATCAGCCGTTCTGTTTCTGCCTGTTTGGTGGCGGACATCTCCTCGGGGTCCATGGACTCATTTTCCCACGTGTGCTGTATACACTCTTGACGTCAGTGCTCCAGACAATTCTGGGATGTTCTGGGGAAATCGAAACATATGTGTCTTGAACTTTCCTGAATTTGAGGCCGCAGCACTATTTAGCACTGACAAGCCGTACATTGACCAAATTCATCACATATGGGCGCCGACTACTACAAGCTTTTGGGCGTTTCTCGAGACGCCAGTGAAGATGAAATCAAGAAAGCATACAAGAAAATGGTGTGTAATTGGTTCCTGTTCGCCACGACTCTTCAAGCTGACATGCCGTCTGCAGGCTCTGAAATGGCATCCGGACCGCAATGGAGGGTCTGAAGAAGCTTCAAAGAAGTTTAAGGAGGTAAGTATAACGTCGTCCTAACAGTATCACGTCAAGGCTAACGGATTCATAGATTTCAGAAGCATTTGAAGTTCTCAGTGACAAGGACAAGCGAACTATATACGACCAGGTCGGTGAAGAAGGCCTCAAAGGCGGAGGGGCTGCGGCTGGCGCTGGTTTCCCTGGTTTCGCTGGCGGTTCAGGCTTCTCGAGTTCTTCAGGCTTCCCAGGGGGGTCCACATTTACATTCACGTCTGGCCCTGGAGGCATTCCATTCACGTCTGGTCCTGGTGGCGCGCGGACAGGAGGGTATGCGCCAACCGACCCGCAAAAAATATTCGAGTAAGCAACATGCATGTATTGTCCGCATTCACTAACTAAACATTCTCGTAGGCAAATATTCAGTCAATTTGGCGGCAGGGGCGGAGGTTTTGGAGGTATGAGCGGGCCTGGAGGTATGGGCGGTATGGGCGGTTCTTCAGGCTTCGGCGGCATGGGCGGTTCTCCAGGTTTCGGTGGCATGGGTGGCATGGGCGGTGGCAGGAGTGGTACGAGTGGCATGGACGGAAGTCCAAACGTTTTTGATGACGACGACATAGGTGGCGGTGGATTCTTTGGAATGCCGGGGGGCATGCCATCAGGGCGACAACATCCAAGACCTCAATCATCTACATCAACCTCAGCCTCAGCCCCGGCCACATCAGAGACCACTCGGCCACTGAAGCTCTCGCTTGAAGAGTTATATTCGGGTGCAACCAAACACCTGAAGGTCAGCAGACGACTATCGGACGGCACTACGGAGGAGAAGGTGCTTGAGATTCAGGTTCTCCCTGGCTGGAAGAGCGGCACGAAGATACGTTTCCCTCGAGCCGGCAATGAGCAGCCGAACGGCGAGGCACAAGATCTAGTGTTCGTCGTGGAGGAGAAACTACATGACGTATTCACACGGGAAGGGGATGATCTGATTTGCCGCCTCAAGATACCCTTAGTCGATGCACTCACAGGCGTAGACGGAAAGAAGACCATCGAGACTTTGGACGGCCGAAAATTGCAGATCCCGTTGCCTCATGGTGTAGTGAAACCCAATCAGGAGACAAGAATTCCTAACGAAGGGATGCCGATTAGGAAGCAGGGCAGCACGAAGAAGAAAGGAGACCTCATAGTGCGATGGGATGTCATATTCCCAGACCGTCTTACGACCACACAGAAAGAGGGGCTGAAGAAGTTGTTGGGGTAATTATGTATTAGGGCATCATCCACCTCCAGTCGACTCTGCTGGTTAGATTAGCATATCAACTGTACTTTTTAATTCATCTCACGATTAGTCTCATGAGATATGCTTGTTGTCGCACTCAACGCGGTCATACGATAAGCGCGTCTAGATAGTGACATTCAAGAGTGTTCAGGAGCGAAGACCATGAATCAGGAGACTAAATAACTTACGCTGATCGAGGTACCTGGCGTACGACGACAAGATCACAGGGCGTGATGATCGTTGAATTGCAGTGTCGGAGGCCGGTGACATTCTAGTGTCCACTCCGCGGTAGATAGGACGAAGTGCATGGTCCGGATCATAGAGATCAGGTACAAACATAGAACAAGCATAGTTAAGGAGCAAAAAATAGCATCGACTCGATCAACCTTCCCGCAAATGTTGAGGTGATTCTCCCGCGAATGAATGGATAGACTACACCTTGACCGGGCAATGAAGCCCGGGCGCAGTAGAAATCTAAACACCGATGAGAATATGTGTTTGATAGGCTGTCCGAGAATATGGGCGAGACCAGTAGTAAGCCACCTGGGGCGCGAGTCTCGAGGAAATGAAAGAAACGCGTGCGACGCCTACAAGTGTGCCGGTTCCTGTGATTCACAGACAAACCTCTGAGGAAGGTACATTGTCAAGGGTTAAAAACAATTTCACGAAACACACTCCACCAGAGTGTAGGCAATAAGTAGCGGAGTGTCCCTGCAGCGATTCCGAACGCCACAGGAAATTTATCCGTTCTAATACTTACACGCCCAGGATTAGTAAGACGCGGGGTCCCGTCGAGAGTGTTGGGGTAAAGCTATGAATATAAGAGACACGAGGCGGCGCCATCGATTAGACTGCGAGCAATTCGGAGCTTTCATGAATGACCGACGAGGTCTAATTCATAAAAGTCTTTGACTTACGGCCTTGGTGTGGGGTGAAATTACTGGGGGCCAGTAGCCTGAAACTAGAGAAACGCTGAAAGGTGAGAGGTCCTCGGAGGAGATTGTGTGGAGAGGAGAAGCGGCTGCGTTAAGACTCAGAGAACTTCGCTGACAGTACTTCTAAGGACGTTAAAGCTTATGAAAGTGTGGAGAACCGAACCAAATCTTATCACTTCTCGAGCACACGAGGATGGGATGACTCCGTTCTGGGAATTTGACAGGCCAGGCCCCTTGAGAAATGTGAGTCAGCTGCTTAATTGATGGAATGCGATATGAAGAGCCAACCGGTGACGGTGCATGGATGGAGTAATGATGCACTGATGACGGTTTTAGTTGCCACTGGCCAATGATGTTTTTCAAGCGATCGATTGTCTATTCGGCCTCTAGTGGGCGAGGCACGACATCGGATGGAGTAAGTGACTAACACCGTAAAGAACCTTCTTACACGCACCAAAAAGGAACAAGTTGAAGTATCACTGCCGCTAGTGCTAGCCGTTAGTGTCTCCGCGACTTCTGACTACTGTTAGTGCCGCTAGCTGCGCCGGATAATGAAGGAACACGATAAGCCAACAGGCGGGCGCAAAATGCAAGCTGTAGTGCAGTCCAATTATCTTGGTGCACAGCAGCACTAGCGTCCGACACAAATTGATCATGCCTCGGGCGAGTAATTACTCATGATAACACGCGGAACTTCCGTGCTGAACATGAGGCAGAGTTGTTTTCAGTATGTGACCTGCAGGCAATCTGCATTTTCATGATCGCTTTAGAAGCTATCTATTGGAAAGTACGTTTGATCGGTTTTTGACGAGCCTTCTCTCACATATAAACGCTACCTGCGCTGCAAAAGAAACGATAATTCTTCCCCCACTCCTAGAATCCTTCCTACTTGCTTCCCTGCGTGACTTGTGAGCCTTGTGAACCCACTCTCATTACTCTCCGACAATGCCCGCAGCTTCTCGAAGACCAGAACACTATAACGCGCTTGGTCTCGTCGTCGATGCTACAGACGAAGACATCAGAGCTGCATACAAAAAATTGGTGTGTTTTCAGGTTCCATGGTGCATAAACAGTGCTCACCGTCTTATAGGCCCTTCAGTGGCACCCCGACCGTCATCAAATCGGGAAAGAATACGCAGCACAGATGTTTGTTGAAGTAAGCGGTGTGGTCATCGCGTCCTCCAGTCTAGCGTTCAACATCATCATTGCCAGGTCAACACTGCCTATCACTCCTTGATGGATGGCACAGAAAGCATGGATCCTTCCTGTGGAGACGGTGTCTCACCATTATTTACGCCCACTGAGAGTGGCACAGCCCGAAGCTTTTCCGCGGAGCCACGACCACAAGCCAACGCACAGTCATTCCGTCACACAAAGTCGTCAAGCTCACAGAAGAGTGAGCAGACACCCGATCCGCTCTTCTCCACTTCCGTTCCTGGCTCTGATGCCGAAAAACTTTCTCAGCCATGTTCGCCAGACGACAAAACCACCCATCATGCCCCATACGACCATCACCCCAATCTAAAGCACCAAACTCATAAGCCTTGTAGCACAAGCAGCAATGGCTCTCGTTCCCGCTCCCGAACAAAATCATACGATAACTTACGTGATTTACCACGACCATCTGCGCCTGATCAAGCGCCGTCCTCCGCCACGAGCGCTAGCCGCTCTCATAGCAGTCGCACGAGCATTCCCCACTCGAAATCACATGACCATTTGCGTGATCCTTCACGCAACTCGCACAAGCCGCAATCAGGACAAGTGCCTCCTCCGGTCCCACGCGACCCGAAGTCGGAGACTTCGAACCGGTCTAAAAACAACCCAGGGCCTGGATCTACCTCTACATATTCCAAAGGCCGCTCACGCGGTTCGAGCGATGCGAAGCCATTGCGAAGTCAAACAGGCAATTTTTCGCAGCCCGTGATTCCACCGACGTCATCCAAGCTACATAAACTGTCTCGGCGTGGATTGGGAGAGTAAGTGGTTTATTTTCAGCACTATCACAATTAATTTACTGTTTCATAGGGAGCTGCTTCATAAGCTTTCCAAGGGGTCAGCGAAGTACAAAAAAGAAGAGGGTTCAACTTACTCAGACAACGCTCCCACGTATGGCTCCCCATTGAGACCCCTTGGTGCGCCTCGAGGCACATCCAAGGAATGGCTCTTTCCTCTTCCGCTGACACTCGATGAGATGTATTATGGGACGGGTTTCCAATTTCTCATCACACGGGAGCTATTATCTCGCAAGACGGAGCAAGTCGAGATCTATATCGATGTACCTCCAGGTATTCGAAGCGGAACCAGGATCGTATGTCCCCGCACAGGTCACCAGCGCAAGGACGGGACTCTTCAGGACGTAATCTTCTTGATTGAAGAGGTGCCTCATGGTGGTTTCACTAGGGTGAAAGACGATCTGTTCATGGACATTTGCGTGCCATGGGCGGAGACCCTCGCCGAGCAAGGGGCCAATATTTGTATAGACGGCATGGATGGGGAAGAGATTATCTTCGCACTGCCCTATCCAATCTACGACAAGTCTACCGAAGGACAACTACTAGTTAAAGGAGCGGGCATGCCGATTCGGGAAGGTCGAAAGACAGTGGGACGCGGCGATTTAATTATCAGGTAAGATCGCAGCTGCAGATATCGTGCCAAAGTGGCTAACAGCTCTTAGATGGCAGGTGGTGTTCTCTCACCCCAGCAAATGGGAGAACTTTAAGAAAGCTTTGCGTATCAAGGTGTAATCAATTTGGGAAGGACGTTATGATTGCGGTAAACATCTTATCGGAATATGTATACAAATTGCATCGAACGCATGACGGCATTTATATGTTCAACTAACAATGTAAAGTATTCACCAAGTATGCCATGGACATTATCATTACGAATATAACACTCATTGTATTGCTTCAGCTCACGCATAGGAAGCACAGTACCACCAGCCACGGGGGAAGCCACATTCCATCGGTACAACGGCCGAAATACGTAAGAAGGAACAAATCATCACTGAGATGATAATCAAATGCTGCAACGTGTTCTGCTCTACCTCCATTTCAGATATCATGCACGCTTTTAGTTTCACAGCACCTTCAATATGCGCTCTCTCCCCATCATCGATCTGAACAATAAGGTGAAGAGCCCTTAAAATGTCAGCTAAGGTCCATGACATTCCGCATTCACGTAACGTACCCCTGCCGTACCGCTTCTTTCTTGCGGGATTGCTATTTTCGTTTGGGGGGCACCACTTTTCGTCACCAACACCACCAATATCCAACTTCGACCCTGCTATCAAGGACTGCTTTGAAGTCAAGAATGGCATGTGGGGAGAAATTTAGGAGTTCTGTCAATTCGCTCGAGAGCTGGGTGGCGGTAGAACCCATGAATGGAAAAGCTACAGATCTGCCTTCAAGTTGGATCAGATACGCGTTTAGAGAAACCTTTAGAGCGAGATGACCCCTAAAGGCAGCGCTCAGAACACACGTGTAATACATATTACGTATGACTTGTATAAGCGCAACACGGTTGCATATGCTGACGGCACTACTTTCTAGGAGATCATATATCTTCAAACCTCATCGAATACTAGCCACCAAGGTCACGATCGATCAACGAGCTGTGTTGGTCGAATACCTATGCCCTTCGCAGGAAGCACGAAAGCGGTTCCACTGCTTCAGTCCCTCATTGGCGTGCCAAACGGCCCGCCAAGTGGGAAAATGCCATCACTGGTGCAATGCATTGCAGCGCTTTCAGAAGGAAGAGTCAGGTGAGTCGACTAGTACTGAGTCCTAGTGGTGCTTCCATTCATGCAGAGACAAGATCTTGCCACGTGACAAACCACGCCCATCCAACGCGTTTCTGACGCGTGTTTGCCCAGCTTACTGGTGGACCTACATAAAGTCAGCAGATCTGACGCCTCGTTGTAAGCCCTTTTCTTCCAGTTCTTCTCCCTAACACAGAGCCCAGAAATTCAATCATGGCATCGTTCTTCCGTCGTCCTCCCAATAATTCGTGGTCTGACCACCTACTTCTGAAAGTAAAGAAAATATATTGATACAATATGACCATTTCTGACGTTATGCGGCGCTCACTTCTAGCTGGCCAATATTGCCGGAGCCCTTTTTGTTATGGGAGCGAATGGCTACACAGTTATTTCTCCCCTGGATGTCTACTACACCGGGAAAGAGACATACTTTACCCCTGCCCCCTGGGCATACTTCCTTTGGTGAGAAACATGTACGCTTCACGTGTCACACGCTTACCGTCAACAGGCCTGTTATTCACTTGTTGGTTCTCGGAACGTGCACCTACCAGTTCTCCGGACGGGGTAAGGAGCTCATTGTCGACATTATTGGCTGGAATCTCCCACTTCTCGACTTCCTGAATGTTATGTATATCTATTCCTGGACCAACCAGGAGTACAAATATGGTCAGTGATTTAGATATGTCAGTCGTACATTTTGCTGACGTGCGCCATAGCTTTGGTTTTCATGATCTTTACTAGCTCAGTCGTATCGGTGAGTCGTGAATTCCTAGTCGAACAACTTAATAGACACGACTTACTAATTGTCTGCTCAGAAAATTTACCGTCTTGTGAAGGCAAGCACTGTACGCAATATCTGCGACGAACTCTTCCTGCATCTTCCATTCTCCCTCTATCACGGCTGGACGACATGCTTGATCTTCAGCACCGCCTTCGCGGCTTTTGGCGTGAATGCACAAACTCAGCCGGTGAGAACCTGGACCAAAGTTTTCGTCTTCCTTAGCCTGTAAGTCATGGTTCGCTTGATCAGGGTGATATCTGACCCCGTTCTCTCAGGTTCACCCTCCAGACCCTTGCATCCGCCTATGCGTACGCGTCCGCAGAGGGCGACCTTCCTGCTTGCCTTGCAGTCTCTTGGTTCATATGGGCTGTCTTTGTACACCAAACGCCGGAAAAGTCACCATTTGTGCACTGGTGTGCGCTTGGAGCTGCGATCCTGTCGCTGTGCTGGCTCATGCGGAGTGCAATCGGTTTGGAGCTTAAGATCAGGAACAGAAATGCTAACAATGTTAGGTTTGGGTTCGGTCACGGTGCTAATGACCACGAGGGCTCTCGACTTCTGGGTGGGCACTAGGTGGACGCAACAGCACCGTAAGTGGAATGAGACGTGCGTTGCGCGAGTTGGTGCCTTGTAGCGAGGAGCATGTATTCTTTCTCTTTCAACTCTATCTTTGTATACCATATGGACTCAAATATATGTTCATGTTTGTAATAGCAGATATTCCTTGTTCAACCTTCCATTGATGTTAATTTATTATTTTTGGTGCACTTATTGCAAGACGAGCAAAAAAAAGCATGGCTAAAGAGTACAACAGAAAAATGAAAGCCTTAAGATAAAGATCGAAATAAACCGCTGCCAGGAAGCCAGCTTTCCCCGCGCAGGACTTGCATTTATTCGAACTTGATGGGTTCAACCTTCTTAGGAGACGGCAGCCCAACAAAGCCCGGAGGGGGTCTCTTGGATGGTGTACTCAGTGGGCTTTGACCTTGTCGCGTTGGTCTCTGTTGTTGTCTGGCAGTCTCCTTGACTAACGTCGATGGGGGAGGACCGATCAGTCGCGATACAGTCCACGGCAGCTCGAATCTTGCTGCTCCCGCCCAGGCAATATACCGGGAAAGCTCGAGATGCAACGTCGGATAATACGTCACAGACGTCTTGCGCGATATCTATCGAATCAAATATGATGAGTATTTATTCCACGATTAGGCCATATTAACCTCACCAAAATGATGCGTTCAAATCCAGACGCAAATAGGTCGGCGTGGAAGCGGTGTGCAGACATGTCGTGTTCCTTTGACAGATTCAGCTCATGAGCAGACTTGGCAATTGCGTTGAGGAGTTTGAGGTGCATCGTCTACTCAGATAGGAATTGTGAGTCAGCTTCAGCCTTCGCGTACTCTCCATCCACTTACGAAGTACCCCATAGCTTCGAATTCGACACCTCCAGTCATGCCCCCAGGTGCCTTGGGCTTCTCCACCTTACCCTCATCTACTTCTTCCAAGTTCCAGACGGTGTTATTTGGGTGACAGAATACCCAGAAGTAATCTCTGCAAACGTCCGAAAGCTCTTGAAGGTAAGTTTTGTATATCCTAGGGCGATGTAACGATTCAATAAAAGCGTGAGGTGACACAGGTGAAGCAGGTGATTCAGTTGGAGGAGGCGCGGGTGTCAGGAGGAGAGCACGGATCAGCGAGTAAAAATTCTTGTGTGGTGTTGGGAGGGTGATGAGACTTGAGGATGAACGGCCCTCAGGTTCCCAAGCTTCGCGACGTGGACGGCTACCAGTGGATGGCAGCGACGAGGATGGGTACAACTCGAACAAGATGAGCAACAGTTCGACGATGAGCTGTCTCGTTGCCACGTCTCCGGGTTTCTTGTCAGAGTAAAGCAAAGAGACCAGTTGCACGAATGGGGTCGGGCACGAACTACGCAAAGCAAAGCAACCTATTGCAGAGGTCGACAGGGCCTTAAAGCATCGAAGTAATTCATACAAAATCTGGTCATCGTGTTGTTCTTCTCTGGAAAGAAATGAGAATACGATTTGAAGGTGAGAAGTATTGACTCACCGCCACTCAACTTCGAGTATTTCGTTCAATCGTGTAAGCAAGGCATTGTAGCCACCCAATTTCAGAAAGTCTTCCGACCAACTGGTTAAATTTCGATCAGCTAACATGGACAAGTGTTTCAGATCGCTGGACACTCACGTTGCCGACTCATTTCGTAGGAGTAATCGGAGCTTCTTGATGTGCTCCACTTCTAGCTGAGTGCTAGAAGTTGATGCCAAGATACTACAGAATTTGACAGGAGTTATGTTCTTAACGAAACCCTTCTCTTTGGATTTGCTCGTAATGAGGTCGCCTGGGATAACTGGAGAATTTTGACCACGAGATAATGTCCGTGTGGCATCAAAGGATAACCCGCGGTCATGACCTTGCTTGTCATCGAGTGCGTGCAGATCCGTTGTGCTCTTTCCGGAGAGACCAGATATCCAACTGCCTTTTGTAGGCATTTGGTCATAGCTCATAGAAGGCGGAAGAGGTGAGCCCATAGATTCGCTACTGCGGGCTTTTCTCAACGTCATTGGGGTGCTCGGTGGCCCAGATGTCGGGTTTGATGTTATAACATGAGATGATTTGAGCATGGCGGCTTTAACGGTTGAATCCATGCCAGCTAGCTTCACCCGAACAGTGGAAGGAATTTGTAGCTCGTCCTGTGCGCATGTGCTGTTAAGTGCCGTCGATTGATGTCATCACTGCAATCTTACCAGTAATTTGTCAAAAGCTTGGTTCATCACCACCGGCTCGACCACAAGATTCTGCGGGACCTTCACGGTCTTCGATTTTTCTTGTTTCGAAATACCCTTGTGGAAAGTTCCTTTGCCTGATTTTGTAAGTGCAGGAGTCGTAACATTATTGTCAGGTAGGTTCTCCTTTGCGCTAAGTGGATCTCCAGGGTTCGTGACCATGGTGAAGTCTGAAGCAGATATTCTTTTCGATGAGGGCAAAATTCCCTTGAACATGATTGCAGATGCTTATTTGCGTGTCGTAATAGTAGTCGTCGTCAATGCAGAGATCAAAGTGAACGTTGTGGCTGTGACGTTGCACGCGGTTCGTCTTTTTCGACGCGACTGTCACGTGCATTTATTTTTGCTATTTGTGTTGTGGCCACCCTCGTTGTGTCAACGTGTCCGACGTCGATGCCATGGGGTTGCTTCCTCAAGCGCCGACGCCCATAAAGCCATCACGTTGGACAGTTGAAGTTTTTTGAGCGGTGCTTAGAAACGGCATTCAGGTTATCCATCAGGCTTTCGGGAGCGCCCTTCATTTCCGCCGGCGCTCGAGCCTCTCCACGTTGCTCTCACAAGTGTCATGCCATCAATTTCACCGCATACATGCCTTTTCGTTCTCAACGCAGAACTGATGGACAGTTCTCACCATATTATTGGCCCATGTGTGGGCGCCCATGCCTCACATAGGAAATGCTAATTTCCGGTCGTTCGGTATATAGCTTTCACTCTTTGCCCGTCACAAGAACTAACTTTCCCTCTGCATAGATGCATTTCTCTGCTTGCACGCCTACATTTAATCGTAGCAGCCCCGCAAGTACTCATTGTCATATTCTTTCCAAGTTATCCTGCTGGTCAATAGCACATCGCTCTCCCTAGAGACGGGGCATTAAAATGTGAGTCAAATTAATATTGATTCAAATTCAAAGCTCTACGTTTTGTTAACCAGAGTACTGTAGGATGCGTATTGTAGGACCGATGCGATGGCGTTAAATAATTAGATGCGTAGGGTATCAAAGGTACGTTCATCGTGCAGTGGCAGTGAACAACCGTCAGAGCTCAAACTAGCAGGAGTAAATAGCGCCCTTGGATATGGAGCAGGTCTTGCCATTCAACTGCTCCCCCTTGACTATCCCGCTTCTGCCATGCTGTTTGCATGACTCGCAGAGTCTGACTGGTGTTGCCAAAGCCATCGTGTTGGCCTTGCAACCGTGCCTTCAGAAACTCGCGCTTCATGGTATCGTCCGCGAGACACCCAGCCAGACATATGGGGAACACTAGGCAGCGGTCGATATTCGACACGGGCAACCGATTCAACAATTGTACGATGACATCTATCGACTTGATGATTTCGGGCACTCCTGTAACAAAGTCATGAGCATTGCGCACTCGCGTATCAATTAATGTTGACGCACCTGGATTAGGGTCGCTGAGCACTGTATGTAGGTAGAGGATGGCTGCTTCTCGGAAGACATCAGCTACTATCCTACGAGTGTCATCCGCAGGAAGGGATGTGCCCGCGTGTCCAGTAGGTGATTTTCGTACATTGCCATGCTCAGCAGCCATTGATGATAATTCAGGATGTAACGGTGTCTGGTCCGCTTCTGCTGACAACACCGTCTCTGTTTGGGTACGAAGGTGCCTCTCGATAACGTCCCCTCGCCGGATGAGTTCTCTCATGCTCAAAGAACCTTACGAAGTTCTTGCATCTTCCAGCATGATAGCGTTGCTATCTCCGCGATACCGAGAAGTACTTCGTCCGGACAACCGGTTAAGCTATCCATACGAAGGGTTGACTCGTCACCGATGCCCTGCTGCGTTAAACTCCAGTAACCAGATCCTCCCCGGAACAATCGCCGGTAGAAGGATAGATGTTTTGGTGTTGTTTGGAGGGTTAGGGTTGACATGATATCACACCACTGTACTTCATGTGAGCTTCAGTCTTCCCATAGTCCCCGTAATACTCACCATTGTGGCTTTCAATGCCAGTCGCGATGCCTCGTTCATTTTTATCATCATCAGCTTGGGATTGTCGCTCGTCGTTATTCCCGTCCTCACGAGCCACTCGCTCGCAATATCCAACATCGGGCGCCAATCTGTCACTCCACCTGACATGAGCGAGAAGCTCAACATGTGGATGGCTGCGTTTGCATCGGATTCGCTTAGTACCGTCTGCTTGTTTCTATAGATCTGTTGGTGGGCACTATCATAGAATCGGATTGCCGGTGAGTGCTCCAGGGTGGGGTTTGGCGCCTCGTACCCGTGGGCGATGCGAATCAAACTGAAGTGCAATGATGCTAATGCGGAGATAGCGTTTGCCACAGGACCCTGTGGATGTTGCAATACAAGCTAGATAACGGTTAGCGACGCATTATCACATTTTCTTAGAGGAAACCTTACTGAATATGTTATGTTTGCTACAGAATTGCCACCGAACGCATACTGCAATTGCCGAACATGCTCGAAATAGTAAAATATATGCTCCATCTGCAAGCCATCGTCTGGTATCGATGGCATCGGAGGGTTGTACAGGTTTTGGGCGGCGGTATCGAAGTCAGGGTTAAAGTGCATTTCCACCATGGGCGATGGGTGAGAGGGAAGAGAGCCAGAAGGGCTGAACGGGGAATTGTGATTTGAGCGCTGAAAGCCCCCATCGCTAGTGTATAGAGGGACAGGAATGATCTGAGGTGAGTTTAATGTTGAACCTGAGGACACGACTCTGTCAATCCTGTAGGCTCATTTCTCATTACAAAAAACCCACCAAACACGGACATCACAGTCGGGTCACTCAATGGCTCGGCATACGCTGGTATCCCCAAATCGTTGATTCGAGAAGACCCTGAAGTACTTGCAGATCCTTGAAATTGCCGCGAAGCGAACACAGATGATGATGAAGCAGATGATGGAGCTGCTGAACTAGCTTGCAGTATCGACGATTTGGGCTGACCGCGAATGAGGCCAGCCCGTGTTAGCTGAGCTTTGATGCCAGCCTTGTAATCTTCCACAGCTTTCTTGTCCTGTAGGACGGTGAGGGATGGTCAAGGAAGGCGTGAACTGTACTCACCCGCATCCATTCTGGGCGTTTTGTTCCCCACCCCAGACAATCTATTCTCAACCGCTTGCAGGTATGACAGGAATTGCCCTCTCGTTGTTCGTCACATTTCTGTTAGAGCATCCACGGTCAAGACGTATAGACGACTTTGTTTCAGTCAAAACTCACCTTTCTTCGCAGACGGCATGTCCTACGATTGAAAACATGTGTTAGTACAGTGGAACAGTCTGGGACGATGTGATGCGCACCAGCATCCCCCCCTCCCTGTTAACACCCCGCGGGGCAAATCTACTGGCATCCTACTTGGGGTTTCTCGTGAACGCGTGCTTTGCGAATCTGTTTCATCCGACGCTTTCGATGGCCAGAGGGGTGTGGAGATGAGGGCAGGGGATGTATTGTCGGAAGGGGTCTCAGACGAGGGCGATGGACTGCCGCTGGCTGATGAACTACAGTATGCGTATGACATTCACGCCACAATTGGGGGGTTGTGATAATGAGGCAAGATAATTTTCTTTTCAAGAAGATGTCTTAAGAGCAGATTACAGCCAGATGGGAAGTCGGGTCAACACAGAGAAATTACCGACGGGTGACAAGTCGGAGGTTCACTTTGGGCTTTCTGTCGCAAAAGAAAAGACGGCGTGATGTTTATGGCCTAAAGAAGCATATGGAAGTGCATCCCCAAACTAATTTGGATTCATTCATGGATTGGTCTCCAAGGACAACTTCTCGAATACTAACTCCGCAAGGGCTATGGCATCCGGTGTCGCTTGGGCATCGGTGCACAACATCAAGCGATGAGGGGGTCGCCACGCATCCTCCGTCTCGTTAGCTCACGTAGGTGAGAAATACAAAAAGATTTTTGTAGTTCTTCTATCTCGAAATTATATGTCATCTCTTGGAACACACGCTGTATGCAGGGTGGATACACATTCAGCATTTGCTTATATAATCTCCGAGCTCGATGGAAAGACGAAATGCACGGCTATCGCTACTGAACTCAAAAAGTATACATGTGTCTTATCCAACCGCAGCCAACCGTGTGTTCTATCTTTACCGAGTCCCGAGAGTGTACCGAGGTACCTGAGAACAAGTTTGTATCAATGTGCCTTGCCTTCTCGAGGTGTTCTTGTTCAGCCATTCGATTTAGAAAGAGTTCCAAATTCATTCGATCGTGGATAGGCTCGTATTCACACAGCCTGATTGGCAGAACAGCGGAGACCATGGAAGGAGGTTGGGAATCTTCGTCATCATTTTATTGGTGCGATATATCGGCATATGGATGGTGCTTGTTCAGCAATGCACTGTCCCTGCATGGCATATAGTAATCGTCTTATACAGCACACCCATGTCAGAGCAGAAAGGGGACATGAAATTGCGGTCAGATAGGCTTCCTCTCGACATTTAAATGGCGTGTCCCAAATACTTTCGTTATCACTTGGCAATTTCGTGTGATCCGATGATGTCGCAAACCGCACGCAAAATGAACGCACGGAGATTCTGGGGTACATGATACCAGCCCGGGTTTGCGTGCATAGTCATACCAGCATTATTATACACCGTCGTCATCACGGAGTGAAATTAAACACGATCACTGAGCTCAGCTTGGCCTTCTCGAACTCAAGGAAACAAAAAAAAGTTCCGCTGTTAGAACGTTCATTCAATAGCAATTGAAGGACCTGACCCAGGCCTGTCAGGCACGGTGGATTTACATGTTTATATAAGGCAACTCGCGCTGAATCTCCGCTGAGCCTCGTTCGTGCGTGTCGGTAGTAGATAGTCACCGGGAGGTGGCCGAAGCTAATGCAGGGTATTTCCGCACGGTAGGAGGGTCATAGATACTGTCACATCACGGAGGATCGCAGTGCCCGTCGTTGCGACGTTTGGGAGCACCTCAGTCGCTGCAGCCACTAGTAAAAGGAACCTGTCAGTTCTCGAGTATTTAGTCCTAGATTAGTTTTCAAGGTTGTGTACCAGCCTGTGACAGGCTGTGATTCACGAGAACATAGCACCCTCGATCGATCGGCTTTCTGTGCTTGGGAGTTCATCAGGGAAACGTAATTCGCTACAGAGTGCTACAGAGCGCTCCTGTAGCATTCTGTAGTACAATCCAACCCGCTGATGTTCCTCGATAAGTAGTAAGCATCCGTCAAGTCTTTAACATCGTTCGTTTAATTAGGTTGTTTTCCCCTCAAATTAGATTCGAGTGGCGCTGCCAGGGCTGTCACGACTCATAGGATCTCCCCAGCAATTGAGTGTTATTTTGAAGATATATATCTTCCGTGGAGTTCGCTCATCGTGAACAAAGAGTGTGGGACCATCTTTGCGCAAAGAACGTCGTGGCCGAATAGACTGGTGACCAGTCTGACGCCACTCGACCTGTCCGTGGTTGCATAAGCCAGGCTGGTCCCGAGCCTAAACCGAATCAGAGAGGGAACAATTGAAATTTGAAACTGCATAGAGCCTGAGCAGATGAGGAAGGTGTTGTAATATAAAATGATATCAAGCATATTCGGCTCTCAAGACCAGTGGCAGGACTATCAGATGATCAGAAACATGCCGGCAGTGTATTGATTATAGACTATATATTGATAGGAGACAGCCTCTTGAGCCTTGAGGCCGTAAAGGTGTCTAGAAAACAACGCATAGCATCCGTAGGTCGTGCGTAGAATGCAAGCGCAGATGCGATTTGTTCATGAGGCATAAATAGATTACAGCTTGTCGGGTATGAGAATGGAGAGCCGCGATGCATACTAGGGGCGTGCCGAATTCTTTTAGCAAATTATGAAGAAAGTCAGGTAGCAATGAAGGGAAAAAGCTTATGTGTCGCAGGATACCCTCTAGACAAGAAGCATTTGAGACTGTCGCATGACTACACGCCAGTCCACGGGCTCTCCTCGTTCCCGGCTGCTCCACACTTCTCTCATAAGCTGAGCGACCTGAGCACAGTTCCCCACTGTCTCCGTCTGTTGCTCCTGCAGGCGCCGCAGGAAGTACTTGCGGTATCGAGGAATATCCGTTAGGCAGCCACATATGCATATGCTGAACACGACGCTGCGCACAACATGGCGGGCTGTGCTGACGTCTTCGGCACGCCTGAGGCACTCGACTGTTTCTGCGATGTTGTTCTTGATCTCTGTACATTGTGGGTGATCCCCATTGATGACGGAGTGGAGATAGACAAGGGCAGACGCACGGAATACGTCGGAGGTGAGGCGCCGTCGGCGAGACTTTTCTGTGTCTTGAACGTCAAGGTAATCAGTGTCATTGGTGGTCTTCAGGATGGCTTCGATACGTTGCCCGTGTCTGACGAGTTCAGAAACACTGAGTCTACCGGCGCGCCTGCACTCGTCCTTCCAGCATGCGAGATCAGCAATTTCAGCGAGTGCGAGGACGATGTGGTTTTCGCATCCCATGACGTCCATCATAGACAGCTCCGGTCTGCCATAATCAGGGGCAGTGGAGGGATCATAGAGCGAACGGAGTACTTCAAGGAACTTGGGACGACGGATCAGCGTCGCAGAGGCGAGGACATCGAACCACATGGACGTCTTGATGATAAATCGCATACTGTCACTGCAGGATCTCAGTGCCCAGTCTGGCGAAGCATGCTTCCGCTTGAGGAATTTGATGGAATATTCGCAAGCGCTGTCGAGGAACGCTTGCCATTGCCCTTGACCCCCAGAAAAGAGGAAATAGGAGACCATGCAAAGGCTTGCAAGAGCGTCTCCTTCCGTTATTGGTGCCCTTTGGATGCGTGTGTACACATCATGATCTGCTGGCACACTGTAGCCAATTGCGTCTTGGGTACTCTTGCGGTGCAAATCCGCAAGCAAACATGCAGCCTCTCGAGCTGAATCACTGGAATGTATGAGTCTCCAGATGAGTTTATCAATGGACCTGTCGGCATGCAAGTACTGGATACGGAGAACATGTTCCATATAATGTTGCAATGATGCGTTTTGTCGCGAGTTTAGGTCATGCCAGTTGTGATAGATGGTGTTGTTCACGGGAGTGGGCATGAGGTATCCAGTGGGTATGACAACGATATTATCGTCTTCGTCCGGGAAGTATGTATGGTACATTGCAGAGAAGTCGCTGGTGTGAGGTCGGGGCAGTATCAGTGCGCTTGATTGCGACCCTGCCAAAAAGAGGCTTGAGTACTATGATACCTCAGTAACGATATGGGGTCTTACATGATGGTTCTGAGCTAGTCGTATCAGTAGTAGAAGACGAATACGCAGGTAGCAAAACCCCGGGGTAATTTTCCCAAGCGTCCAATGGTAAATCAATGTCATCCATCACCGAAAGTCCTGCGACAAAGTGAGGAAGCAAGAAAAAATATTCTACAATAGGAGTCTTACGAGCATCAGTGTCCCCCCGAAGATAATCATTACGGGCCATACCCGGGTGTCGCTCGTCGCTGGAGATCGAAAAGGTCGGGGAAACATAGTCCGCCGAAAGTGTTTCCCGAGCGTCCATTGGTGAATCAAAGTCCTGCATCACCGGAAGTCCTATGACGATATGAGAAAACAAGAAAGGATGTTCCATAGGAGTCTTACGGGCATCAGTATCCCCCAGAAGATAATCATTACGAGTTATACTCGGGTGTCGTTCGTCCATAGAGATCGCGCGATCAACAAATCGAACTGCTTCCTCGGCAGGAGGCCGATCAGTAGATGTCATAGACCAGCAACGGGTCATGAAATTCCAGTGCCGGCCGGCGGTGCCACAAACATCGTCTGGATAAGGTTGTATATTTCCTCCAATCACTTTCAGCAAGACTGCGGTCTCGTTTGTCATGTGGCACCAGGGCACGTTTCCTGTCAAAACCTGCAGGATATCTTAGTGAGCTGCACTAGCAAGAGGGAACGACTTACTTGAAGCATGATGCTACCAAAGGAGTACATGTCGCTTCGAGTCGTGGCTGCAGCTGATTCATCCCCAGAAAGAAGTTCAGGAGCTGCCCATCTCACTGCTCCTGGACGACAGCTCATCTTCGCGAGGTACGTCATGCCGGTAATCTTTTTGAAAGTTCCGGAAAGGCCAAAATCAGCAAGATATGCCTTTCTATCACCATCGATGAGGACGTTGGTCTTGCAACCGATCATTAGTATGTGAAGGATAGAATAAATGGATCTTACGCCAGTGAGGTCTCCATGAACGACCGGGATCAAGTCCGTACGTCCGTCTTTAGTCAAGCTAAACGTATGAACTGAGGTAGAAATTATTCAATTTCCTTTGGACATGCGCGTTTTCACCCACGATAGTTGAGGCCAGCGGCAATGTCACGGAGCTTGTGCACGAAACAATGAACTCGACTGTGCAAACTGGGAGCATATTTGAAGTGCTCACCAAAAGCAGACGATCACACAACCTGAGGGTCATGTTGTTCTGGTCGAGAAACGACGTCAGAGTGCCGTTGGTCATCCACGGAGCAACCAAAGCTTCTGAGGAACCAAAACCTGAAGTTGTACCCATGAACTTCAAAATATTAGAATGCCGCAACCTCTTCCAAATCCCAAGCTCTCTCCGAAACATCTAAGAAAGCTTAATGAGAATATGACCGTTCCCTCATATAGAACATTACCTCAGCGTTAAAGAATTGTGGTCGAATTGCTTTGACGGCGACCTGCGGGTGAGTAATGCGTCAGTGAGCGTGAAAGAACTGTGACATCCGCACGAACGTCTGTATCGCCCTCTGATCCGCGGTATATACATTTGTAAATATTTCCATGTGTGCCACCGGAAATCGGGTTTGGGTTGCATCGGATGATAAGCGTAGTTAAGTCTGGGATGAGGGTTGAGGTGATCGGCTGAGGGGAGGGAGTAGTAAGTGAGAATGGTTCGAGAGTACCAGTAAATCTTCGCTGATCTGTCGAAGGACCGCCAACTCCAGTGTCCGTTCCAAAACTTGAATTTTCAGGGACTCTGGGAAGCTCTTCAATCAACAGTTTCCTCCCAGGATCAATGTATGGATGTTGACGATGTTGCGCAGTCGAACGGGGAGAACGGGGACGCTGCTGCATGGCTAAGATGGCCGTTGTAGTATGAGCGGTGATTGTGCTATCGATGGGAAGTGCGGTGGTGCATGCCTCGATGTTGCCACTTGATACAGGATTACCCAATGAGAAACGAACGCCCGAACTGTGTCAGATAGGCGCTATATGTATTACAGTACTATCGGTTATTTCGTAACGGCGATCGACCGCACCAGTCCCCGACACGCGTTTTTCAGTCGTACCCGTTTGTGTTCAAATGTCAAGTCACCATGTCGCAGTCATCGTTCCCCGTGTTCGCTCTCTTTCCCACTGAGCTTTCAGTGGGCTCTTCTGATGCCTTCCTCTTACCCTTGGAATCCAGCCGTGATGGCGTCACGTAGGACGCGCAAGGCAACGACAGCAGCCGGCGCATAATAATTTGATAGCTGCGCGAACCATACCTGACCCCTGTCTGTCATAATCGGTTGTGTTTGACGAATCGGAAGGATCGCCGAACCGGATGGAAACAGTGAGCATGTCTGCCGCTCTACGCGTCCACCCGGACGCAAGGCTGCTCCATCATAGACGACTGCAGTCGGCGACGGCAAGAGGCACATACGTTTCCATGAGAGGAGAGGCAAGATTATAGCCAAGCACAAAACATTTCAAGTGAAGAAACGATGCGAGAATGACTCGGATAGTGAGGGTAATAGAGAGCATCATAATAGGTCGGGTAAGATTCAAGGTCATGGATAACATCATGGGGTGGACAGAGTTTATAGGGCAGGACACGAGATTTAACAGAGGGCAGTTTTGGAATAAACACTTGATAGAAAATCTGCGGATACGCCCGTCAACGACGATGACCAAAAGGAAAAAAAAAACATCACCGACGCACCCTGGTAGAACACAGACGAGGAGGAGGATATTCACCAACGAGTCGACCATCCACAAGTCGAGTTTCGAGCGGAAAGGACAAGAAAGCGGGATAAAGTACCGGAACGCGGGAGACGAGAAACCGAGAAAACCGTACAGCGGAAGGCTCCAGAAAGCCTAAAGGACGGACAGGCGAGTGAAGTCGAGCAGTACCCGACATTTGTGCAGCAGCTGTCAACGTATATCACTGGTTTCACGCGTATAAAAGAGACCCATTATTGCGTGCACAATTCTAGGGATCCACCAACCCGTCTTGCCACTAGGATCACGATGGCCTGCTTGCATCGCTGCATTCGAGAGGGCAGGGGAAGGCACTAGGGCCGAGATT
This sequence comes from Suillus lakei, assembly GCA_016628065.1. Taxonomy (NCBI): domain Eukaryota; kingdom Fungi; phylum Basidiomycota; class Agaricomycetes; order Boletales; family Suillaceae; genus Suillus; species Suillus lakei. Next base: position 538,095 of record JABBWA010000009.1, on the reverse strand, counting down.
CGATATTCAACGTTGCAACGACCAACGGACGAGCACCTCAGACTCAGTCAGACGGACATCACCGGAATCCAGAAGTCAATAAGGCACTTTTGGTCGCGCGTCGAATGACAAACATTTATTTTCTACAGAATCCTCTCCCACGTTAGTGGGTGTCAGGGAATAGGACGTTCGGCGGCGCGAATGTATGCGCTTATTTTTGTGCCAGTACCGCTTAGTGGGAAATAGCTAAGTAGATAAATGTCCAGGCTTAATTATTAGAGCAAGGAAACACATATACATAGTATGCAGCAAAGAGGAGGTGCCAAAGCAGAGTGTTTGTTACAAACATCGTGGCAGGGACGCGGTACCGGTGCCGCATAGTGTATGGTGCGGAAATTCCAAACAACGCAACCGTCGGCTCCTAAGGCCTGAGGCCTAAAGAGATCTCCCCAGCATCAAGTTACATGTCATGTCTTGCACATCTACCAGATCTAATAACTCGGTTCGGTCACAGCGTGCCCGCAGATTGTTTATTGACAAAACGTGTTTGAACTTTGGTATCGCTGAGCTAGTCTATTCATGGCGGGGAGAGGCCTGGAGAAGCAACTCTCGGCTGGGTTCAATAATTCAGGGCTTGTTTGTAATGGGTTTAACTTCCACCTCTTCCACCAATGAAACGCTGTCCTCAGCCGTACATACATAGATATTAAAAATAGATCGGTGGGTTATTCGTGAGGTATGTACGAATGCCCAACATGTACTAGTAGGGTATAAGAATAAAGAGCCTCCGGAAAAAAGTGGCCGCGCTGCACACTAGGGGCGTGCCGAACACTTTTAGCAGATAATGAAGAGAGCCAGGTAATAAAAAGACCATGTGTCGTAAGATGGGATTTTAGACGAGAAGCATGTCTCGCATGACTACTCGCCAATCCACAGGCATCCCTCCTTCTCGGCTAGTCCAAACTCGTCTCATGAGATCACAGACCAAAGCACAGTTCCCCACTGTCTCCATCTGCTGCTCCTGCAGGAGCTGCAGGAAGTAATCGCGGTAAACAGGCTCGTCCGTCAGGCAGCCACAGACGCATATGTTGAACACCATACCGCGCACAACATGGCGCGTTGTGCTGACGTCTTCAGCACGCCTGAGACATTTGACAGTTTCCGCGACGTTGCCCATGATCTCTGGACATTGTGGATGATCCCCGGATATGACGGAATGGAGATATACAAGGGCAGACGCGCGGAATACGTCAGAAGTGAGGCGCTGTCGGCGAGATTTCTCTGTGTCAGCAGCGTGGGGATAATCATTGTCATTGGTAGACCTCAGGATGGTTTCGATACGTTGCCCGCGCCTGACGAGTTCGGGAACGCTGAGGCTCCCAGTGCGCCCGAGATCTTCCTTCCACCATGCGAGATCAGCAATTTCAGCAAGGGCGATGACATTGTGAGTTTCGCATCCCATGACGCCCATCATAGAAAGCTCCGGCCTGCCGTCAATGAGGGCAGTGCCAGACGGATCATAAAGCGACCGGAGTAACATGGGACGACGGATCAGCGTTACCGAGGCGAGGACATCAAGCCACATGGACGTCTTGATTATAAACCGTATGCTATGAGTGCAAGATATCAATGCACTGGCTGACGAAGGGGGGTTCCGCTGGAAGAGGGCGAGAGAAAATCGGCAAGCACTGTCGAGGAATGCTTGCCACTGCCCCTGACCACCGGAGAAGAGGCAGTAGGAGACCATGCAAAGGCTTGCAAGAGCATCTCCCTCCGTGATTGGTTCTATGGCCCTTTGGATGCGTCTGTACACATCACGGTCTTCTGGCGCACTGTCACCAATCGAACCACCTTGGGTACGCTTGCGGTGCAAATCCGCAAGTAAGTATACAGCCTCACGGGCCGTATCACTGGAATGTATGAGATTCAAGACGACGGCGTCAATGGACCCGTCGGCATGAGAGAACTGAATAGGAAGGACATGTTTCATATAATATTGTAATAACGAGTTTTGGTAGCTGTTCAGGTCAAACCAGGTCTGATGGATGGGGTTAACGGAGGCGGGCAAACGATATCCTGAGGGTATGACGGTATAGTTGTCGTCGTCGTCTGACCAGTGTGCATCGTACATTGGAGATAATTCGCTGGAGTGAGGTCGGGGTAGCATAGTGCGTTTGATTGGAGCCCTGCCGAAAGGAGGATAGTCCTAGGGTGTTATATATACCGGGTAATGATGCGGGCTTATATGATTGCCGGTATACGATTCCTGAGCGCTACTAGTAGGTGCACTCAGCCTAAGGAGGCCGGCTCAGGCTCGGCTCACGGCCTGAGGCCGGGCGTTGCGCAGCACGATTAGTGTGATACGAAGACGTAAATCAAAGTTTCGAAGAATCGCTAGGCTGTGACCTGGATGTTTTGAGGCCTGTGTAAGTTAAGAGAAGGCTATAGCCTTTTGGACGGATTGCAGGCAAAGGTCGAGTAAGCTATCGTCTGGTTACAGCCCGGAGGGAATGAGGCTGCTGCGGTGATTGTTGACATCATTGATTTAACTATAAATTGAGTGCTGTTGCAGGCTGAACAAAATATAAACAAACTTCAGTTTAATTGCAAGGTCTTGACCCTTGGGTTGAACGCGCATGATGGTTCTGGTGCCAGATGCCCAACTCGTGCGACGCTTTGTGAACTTTGAAACGCACCCACGGTGGAGCGTTCGCTACTTAACGTTTAACCTTTGGACACCTGAGGTTGAAATCAGAATTGAATGGGCTTCGCCTTGGAAGAAGTGGACTCCGCCGAAAGTTCCGGGCACCTGTCGTACGACTGTCACCCCAAACCCTGCAATTTTCGTCATTTGTCAAGGAAGCTCGAGTTTGATATGGTATCTGCAAACAATAACATCAACCTATTTGCAGCATCACCGTAGAAGGCGATCGCGAGGAATCTCTGACAATTAGATGGCGCACCCTGTCGATTCGTGACTGGTCCGTGCACGTCGGTAGTAGATAGTCACCGGGCGTTGACCGAACCAATTTGTAGATGTTCCCGCACATTGCCAGGGTCTTGGATACTGCTATCACGGATTGCATGCGCCAACGCCTCTCGACGTTTTTGAATGCATCTGTCGCTGCAACTACTGGTTATGTAAGGGAGCCAGTAGCTAGGCTTGTCAAAGCAGTCCTAGATCCTAGTAGATTGATTGATATGTAAGGCACCACCTGTGAAGTATTTTTTCTTACAAGTCGTAAATGACCCTGTGGTAGGCTATAATTCGAACATAACATTCGATGCTTGAGAGTTTCGTGATGATAAAATCCCGCCAGTGTTCTTTGATTAGGTTGATCCAATTTTGATCTGAATGCCGCAGCCAGGGCTATAACAAGCAATCCGACTTGAGATTGGGAGATCTCTACAGCAATCGGATGTTTTTATTCTGAATAGGACCTATGTTCCGAGTAGCTCGCAGATGTCACTGTCATGGGACCAGCTCCAGAGTGTTATGACCGGTTGACCGAATTTGAGAGAGGGACCAATTTGACACTGCATGCGCCCATATATGCCAATGAGGAAGGTATTACAAAATGATAAGCAAATTAATTCGGCTCACCCGGATGGCAGCGGCGGTGCTGGAGATGGACATCACATCAGAACATCATGCGGTGACATCTTGGTGGCATCAACCATAGATCACGACAGGAGACATCCCTGTGATGGCGGTGCCTCTTGAGGCTGTGGAGGTGTCTAGAAAAACAATACATAGCATTTGTAGGTCGTGTGTAGTATGAAGCACAGATGCAAGTTGTTCGTGAGGCATGTAGTATGGGTTACAGCTTGTGTGGTATGAAAATGAAGAGCTTGAGGAAATAATTGGTCGCGCTGATTACTTGTAACAAATCATGAAGAGAGATAGCAATGAAGGGAAAAAGTCCATGTGTCGTTAGATAGCCTCTAGACAAGAAGCATTTGAGACTGTCGCATGACTACACGCCAGTCCACGGGCTCTCCTCATTCCCGGCTGCTCCACACTTCTCTCATAAGCTGAGCGACCTGAGCACAGTTCCCCACTGTCTCCGTCTGCTGCTCCTGCAGGCGCCGCAGGAAGTACTTGCGGTATCGAGGAACATCCGTCAGGCAGCCACATATGCATATGCTGAACACGACGCTGCGCACAACATGGCGGGCCGTGCTGACGTCTTCAGCGCGCCTGAGGCACTCGACTGTTTCTGCGATGTCGTTCTTGATCTCTGTACATTGTGGATGATCCCCATTGATGACGGAGTGGAGATAGTCAAGGGCGGACGCATGGAATACGTCAGAGGTGAGGCGCCGTCGGCGAGACTTCTCTGTGTCTTGAACGTCAAGGTAATCAGTGCCATTGGTGGTCTTCAGGATACGTTGTCCGTGTCTGACGAGTTCCGAAACGCTGAGTCTACCGGCGCGCCTGCACTCGTCCTTCCAGTATGCGAGATCAGCAATTTCAGCGAGTGCGAGGACGATGTGGTTTTCGCATCCCATGACGTCCATCATAGACAGCTCCGGTCTGCCATAATCAGGGGCAGTGGAGGGATCATAGAGCGAACGGAGTACTTCAAGGAACTTGGGACGACGGATCAGCGTCGCAGAGGCGAGGACATCGAACCACATGGACGTCTTGATGATAAATCGCATACTGTCACTGCAAGATCTCAGTGCCCAGTCTGGCGAAGCATGCTTCAGCTTGAGGAATTTGATGGAATATTCGCAAGCGCTGTCGAGGAACGCTTGGCACTGCCCTTGACCCCAGAGAAGAGGAAATAGGAAACCATGCAAAGACTTGCAAGAGTGTCTCCTTCCGTCACTGGTGTCACTAGCACCCTTTGGATGTGCGCGTACACATCATGATCTGCTGGCGCAGCGCAACCAATTGCACCTTGGGTACTCGGTGCAAATCCGCAAGCAAACATGCAACCTCTCGGGCTGAATCACTGGAATTATATGAGTCTCCAAATGAGGTTATCAATGGACTCGTCGGCATGCAAGTACTGGATACGGAGAACATAGTGTTGCAATGATGCGTTTTGTCGCGATTTCAGGTCATGTCAGTTGTGATAGATAGCGTTGTTCACAGAAGTGGGCATGACAAATCCAGCGGGTATGACAACATAATCGTCTTCGTCCGGGAAGTATGCATGGTACGTTGCAGAGAAGTCGCTGGTGTGAGTGTCGAGGCGGGATCAATGCGCTTGACTGCGGCCCTGCCAAAAGGAGGGCTTGAGTACTATGATACGTACATTTACTTAGTAACGATACGGGGTCTTACATGATGGTTTTAAGCTAGTCGTATAAGTAGTAGAAGGCAGATACGCAGGCGGCATAACCCCGGGATAATTTTCCCGAGCGTCCGATGGCGAATCAATGTCATGCATTACTGGAAGTCCTGCGACAATATGAGAAATAAGTAGGGGTATTCCACGATAGGAGTCTTACAAGAATCATCCCCCAAAAGATAATCGTTATCCTCGACGCTGGAGATCGACGAGGTCGGGGTCTGCGGACTCGTGCCCGGGGAAGTATAGTCCGCCGAAAGTGATACAATAGCGTCGATGGGGATCGACAAAGTCGGGATCTGGGCGCTCGCGCTCGGATACAGAGCGCTATCAACAAATTGAACTGCTTCCTCGGCAGGAGGCCGATCAATAGTTGTCATAGACCAGCAACGGGTCATAAAACGCCAGTGCCGGTTGGTGACACAAACATTGCGTGGACGGGGATGTGTTTTCTTCTTAACAACTACATGGCGCAAGATCAACAATTCACCGGTCAAGTGACACCAGGGCAACTTTCCCGTCAAAACCTGCGGGGCGTCTAAGTGAGCTGCACTAACAAGAGGGAACGACTTACTTGAAGCATGATGCTACCAAAGGAGTACATGTCGCTTTGAGTGGTGGCTGCAGAAGCCGGTTCTTCTCCGGAAAGAAGTTCAGGAGCTGCCCACCTCACAGCTCCTGGATGGCAGCTCATCTTCGCGAGGTACGTTATGCCGGTCAACTTTTTTAAAGTTCCTGAAAGGCCAAAATCTGCAAGATATGCCTTTCTATCACCATCGATGAGGACGTTAGTCTTGCAACTGATCATTAGTATGTGAGGGATAGAATAGATAATGGATCTTACACCAGTGATGTCTCCATGAACGACAGGGTTCAAGTCCGTATGTCCATCTTCAGTCAAGCTAAACGTATGAACTGAGGTAAAAAAATTATTCCTTTTCGTTTGGACGTGCACGTTTTCACCCACGATAGTTGAGGCCAGCGGCAATGTCACGGAGCTTGTGCACGAAACAATGAATTCAACTGTACAAGCTGGGAACATATTTAAAGTGCTCACCAAAAGCAGGCGATCACGCAGCTTGAGGGTCTTGTTATTTTGGTTGAGAAACGACGTCAGAGTGCCGTTATTTATCCATGGAGCAACCAAAGCTACTGAGGGACCAAAGTCCGAAGTTGTACCCATGAACTTCAAGATGTTAGAATGTCGCAACCTCTTCCAAATCCCAAGCTCTCTCCTAAACACCTGAGAAAGCTTAATGAGATCTGTCCGTTCCCTCATACAGAACATTACCTCATCGCTGATGAATTGTGGTCGAATTGCTTTCACAGCGACCTGTGGTGAGTGATACGTCACTGAACGTGGAAGGCATGTTACATCCGCACGAACCTCTACATCGCCGTTTTCTCCGTGGTATATACCTTTATAGATATTTCCGTATGCACCACCGGTAGCTGGGTATTGGCTGCATGGGGTAATGCGCCCAGTCAAGTCTAGGATGAGGATTGGGGGGATTGGCTGAGTGGAGGGAGCGACATTGGGAGTAGTAAGTGGGGATGGTTTGAGAGTACGAGGCTGATCTGTTGTTAAAGGACCGCCAACTCCAGTGTCCGTTCCAAAGCTTGAATTTTCTGGGACTCTGCGAAGCCTTTGGGTTGATAGTTCCCTCCTAGGTATAATGTATGGCTGTCGACGAAGTTGTACCGTCAAACGAGGAGAACGGCGGAGATGCTGTGCACCAAAGTTGGTCGTACTGGAAGAAGAAATTGTGTCCAAAGGGAAAGCACAACTAGAATCTGATTGTGTGTACATATCCTGGTGCATGGCTAAGACGGCCGTTGTAGTCTGAGGGCGGTGATTGCGTTATCGATGGGAAGTGAGGTGCATGAGGCCTCGAGGTTGTCAATTGATACAGTCACGATTACACGATGAGAAAGCAACTATGCCAGATTGACACTAGTACGTATTTTCGGCATTACGTCGTGAATGAAAGGGACATACTCAGGCTGAAACTTTGCACTGTGTAGTGAATAGCAGGTGACTTGTGCACCAAGTGTCCTCAGCTGGACATGATCCGATCATACTCAACCTCAGTCCAATGATCGTCGAAAAGGAATCCTGTGTAGAGTCTTGGTAGAGTCTGTTTTTGCATGGTGCAGAAACGTGACGGCTCCTGAAGCTTGAAGCATCTGCCCGCATCAACTACATGGTTACTCACAACAGGAGACTGTGATGGCAAAGCCTATACCTACATTTTCCCGCTAAGTTGTGTGCCTTGATCATTCCCATCACTTGAACGAGTATTGAGAATAAGCTTCACATATCATTCCCAACTACTACGTGACATGGGTGTTGTGGCAGTATTAACGGTGTTGAGGAGAACCTAGCGCAGGTCGGCTAAAACGAGCAAAACCGCATTGATTGACATACTAGATAGTCCCACGAGTTCGCGCGTCCCTAGAGTTCGCGCATTGGCTTTAGCACACGCAATTCTGCACGGAATCCTTATGTATGTTGCATATAGGTTCCTCCCAACATAATACACATGACTATGTATTTTCTTTTGCAAAAAATGAAGCGGATCTCGTGTCATGGTCAAGTTATGGGTGTTCGAGGCTCGTTTTGTGCATAGATGACTCCCTCGAAAGGTCAGATCACCACAGAAAAATATGGGATGTGATATGATGGTTCTACATGATTATAGAATGCTAAAATAAATTTCTCCGGGGCCACATGCTTGTCAGAATCATCTGCTGTGAATGAAATACGACCCAGACGTGACAATCCATCCAAAGCGTTACAATGAGACTGCACGCATCTAAACTCCGCCGTGCCGAAATGTGGCACAAAAACAGATTGCTGCGGTGCAGACTTTCAAACGGTGCGGAGTGTGAAAAGGCATGGCGGCAGACGTGTGACATGGTGTGACAAAATGCGCGGGCTCTCACCTGGGTTTCCCAATAGGTAAGCCTTATAAGGCTGGATGATTACGTGTCTCATCCGGCCTTATTTGGCTTAACAGTGACGTTTCCTCAACACCAGCAATAAATGTTGCCCCAAATCATTGGGGTACTTAGAGTATTTCTATGCCCGCCTACTGCTGCTGGTATGTCGGAAATTTCCTATTTAGGTTTCATGGCCTTGCAATGCGTTGCAATCACCCAATAACAAACCTAGGTCTCAACGTGATGCAATAAAAGAGTCTCACGTTCCAATTATGTTCCAATTAGGTTACAATCGAGCCTTTCAACCAAAATTTCAACCAAGTTGGGTAATAATAGCAACATTGCAACTGGATTAAGATCCAAATCTCAAGGTGTGTTTCAATAATGTCAGAATAAACATGTGTAGGTTTCAAGTTAATTCGGACATCCTTGAGACAGAATAAATTTCATTGTAACAATATAACCATTCAAATGATTCAGATATTCAACCTAATATGTATAATCCTCTACTATTACCGCTACTACTTCTTCTTGCAGGATCTCACTGGCTGACCAGGTTGCTGCCCTGCTGTATCAGCTGACAATGAAACTGGTGCAAGTACCCCAGCCTTTTTGCCTCGGCCCCGTCGAGAAGACGATGACCCAGAGGCTACAGCTTGTGACGTGATCTCCCCATTGCCAGGTATGTCAGAAACTGCTGGTCCATCAGTAACAACAGCAGTAACAGCTGCAGCAGGCACAACGAGCGCAGTAACAGCAGCGGCAGGTACAAGTGCAGTGGGTGTGGTAACAGCAACTATAGGCACATTGGTATTGCCTGTGAGCGAGACTGGAAGTTGAACAGCGGCAGAAATGGGAACTGGGTTGATGATAGTTTCAGTGGCCTGCAGTGATGTTGCAGGGGTGATAGCTGGTACAGTGGGAGGGACAGGTGGCGCAATGACAACTGGAGTGTCAATTGTTTATTGTTGGTGAAGTAGAGATTGTGGGAGGTGCGGGATCTTCATTGATAGTCGGAGAATCTGAATCTTTGCAGCCAGCATTAGCAAGGGCTAAGCGCATTAAGTCAGAAGTGAAATCTTCGGCTTCGGCTTCTGAAGCTGCAACATTCGAGGTCGAGGACTGCCAGACGTGGGTGTCGATTTTCTGACAGATTGAAATAATGCGGGGCTCTTCCCAAAGTGTGACCCATAGTTGCTTGTAGGCCGTGAACATGGCTGTGTATGGTAGTTGAGATCTTGCACCAACTCCATCTTTAATGAACGAAGTGTCAGAGGACAGAATAAAAATCAACTAAAAATCATTAGACACTGAGAACGGATGATAGCGAACGAGGGACAACTTACCGTGACCCAGCCCCAGGCAAGAAGACCAGGGGTGCATGATGTTATGCCCCACTTCCGAGCATTACACTTAGCGCGCGGCCACCCAACAATGTCCAGTGAATTTTTTCCGAACATTACAATTCTAATCGCCTGTTATACACACATTAGTACAAGCACAGTTTCTTCAGGCAGCCATAGCAAAAATACCTTTGCGAGCGGTTCCCAGTTACCGAAAACTGTTGACATTGTTGGGTCCATTTCTTGCCTTGTAAAAAGGACAGGTGGAAACTTTGAAGATGGTTGACCAAGCAGTTTCTGGATGTCGGGGATTGTATCTCGCTTTGTAAAACTGGTGTTGAAGTAGGAAGAATCAAGGCCAAAAATACGCCCTGCCATCACTCGCAACTTGCCAATCTCACTTGAGCGACCGCCTTGAAGATGTTGTCCCAGCTGTGGTGTTATATACCAATAGTCAATATAATAGATCACATAACAATGAACTTCAGACCACATACCAACAATTGGAAATGAGTAGTCGGTACAAAGCGATGGAGATGATCCGGGAGAAGTGAGTATAGCTCTGTTACAAGACAGAGTTCTTCTGTGCTCTTGGTTGCATAGCGGCTCCCAGATAGGATGGCAGGTGGAGGCTTCAGCACAGGAAGTTTGAGGATGTGGTGTGTGGGTGGGAACATCTCTGCAATGATACCATACTTGTGGGAAAAAGTTGCAAGTTCAGCGTCAAAAGCTTTAAGCTCATCTGGAATTTGGGTACTTGAAGACGATCACCGTTGATTTGCTGATAATGTCTTATTTGTCTCGCCTAAAGCACGATTATTGTTCTTGAGTGTTTGGTTTTCGAGTTGTAAGCGCCGGATGATCTTCAAGGACCATGATTAGGAGAGCATATTGTAATACATAGTTGCAAAATGAAACATACCTCCATGTCCTCATGTTGCGGCATCCGACCATTCAAGGCCGATGGCTGGCTAATTGACGAGGCGCTGACAGACCCAGGACCAGAGTCTGATTCATATTCAGATGAGTCAGAGTTATCAGGTGCGTTAACTTGACGGGGAGTGTGCTGGGGCATGATAGGCAGGATTTGCGCAGTAGATTGGGAGACTGGTGGCCACAATGATGCGTGATGGCCGGTGGGGAATTTATAGTCGAAATTTGCTGTGTGTTGACAACCGAGCAGCATTTGATTCAGAATTGGCACCAAGGGAAGATGATCCATGTGGCAACTTACGTGCATAATGTACTTGATAACATGTAATAGCATGTCAGAAAGTAATATGAATCAGACATGAGGTATTAGCTTACCAGTGTGGCGTTGCCTGGACCATATCAATGTTCAGCATTGCAAAGACCTGAAATCACAAGAGATGAGTAAAAGGGCAACATAATTTGAACGCACCATTTTGACAAGCAATGACAACAGTAAAACATCGTCTAAGGCTCTGAATCAGCGATGCATGGATGTTGGAACCAAATTGAAACCAAATTGCAACCAATGGACTTGGCTGAAAAAACACGATGTCAGCTTATTACATAATGCTGTAACCGTCATGCTCACTGTTGCAGTTATTATTACTGTGATAATATCCCTGATAAGCAATTCAACATGTTCCAACTGCACGAAATTTAGTATCTGAAGCACGAGATGTGTCAATATCCGGAGCGCAAGATGTGTCAATATCTGGAGCGCGAGATGTGTCAATATCTGGTGTGTGAGATGTGTCAATACTTATCTGAAGGGGGAACACTGAGGAAGTTCGAGGACATGGTCAAGAAGGATTTCATAGGTCAAGGACATTATTACCCAACTTATGCTCTGAAACTCCCTTCCCCCTCAAAGACAACCCTTCCTCCTACCACAAATCCTCCTCCAGCTGCTTTGGCACCAACATATTGTGGCGCAGGGCATGTTTCAACTGCACGAAATTAACCAGGAGCGCGAGATGTGTCAATATCTGAAGGGGGAATGCTGAGGGAGTTTGAGGACATGGTCAAGAAGGATTTAGTAGGTCAAAAACCTTACCCAACTTACACTCTCCCTTCTCCCTCAAAGACAACCCCTCCTCCTAACACAAATCCCTTTCTGCCTCCTCCATGTATCGTGGCGCAGGGCATGTTCCAATTGCGCGAAATTAACCTGATGGAGCATGAGACGTGTCAGTATCTGGAGCGGGAATGCCGAGGGAGCTTGAGGACATGGTCAAGAAGGATTTCCTAGGTAAAGGACCTTTCCTGACTTACTACACACCCATTTTCCGAAGCTGCATGGGAGCAGGAGGTTATCACAACCGGTGTGGATGTGTGTGTGTGTGTGGGAGGGGGGGGGGTGCACAGTGGCCCATTGCCTTCTGTGCCAAGCCTCGAGGTGTGCCAATGCCAGGTCTGGCCCTGACCCAATCTAGATTAATTTAGGCTAGTCTGAACAAGCAAGTGGCCGCAACTTCAGCTGTGGCTTGAAGACATCAATGAGAAGTTCTCTAGTCAGGTGCGCTTGAGAGGTCAAGGTAGGTAAGTCCACCACATGTGAAACTGGCGCGGAAGGTGCTATCTCAGCCGGATCTTCCATGGTGAGTGGAGATGTGAATGTTTGGTCACCATATAGCATGAGCTCTCAGACTCATGCTGCTGCCAGTGCATGAACGGGGAAATCTATGATACTGGACCCAGTTAAATAAACATGTGGGGCCAGTGCAAGCGAGTGCAGGTGAATGGTTGAGCCCCCAAGAGCAATAAGTAGATTCAATGTGACACTAAGAACACAAAGTGACACAATGACAATGTAATGAAATGGACATAGTATACATGCAAAAATGAAAGTGTTAGGGTGTGAAGTGTGTAAGTGTAGGGGAAGAGTGGAAAGGCAAATGTAAGGCAGGATTGAAGCATGCAAACAAAAGGGAGACGCAGGATGGACAAACCATGGACTTCCTCTCATCGTAATAACTCCCTGATCCTTCAATCTCCTCGCATTCGGTTGCCGTCACATTGGCACTTGCCTGTGTGGACTGGGGCGGAACACCAGGTGTTTGAGGGTGCTAGAATGTGTGTGGGATGGTGGTGACAGGGTGAGGGCATGAACAGGTGCAGGCATGAAGTTGCGTGAGGGCGTCAATAGGTGCGAGTGTGAAGTTTCATGAGGGATGCGTCAAAAGAATAAGGGTGATGGTAGACGAGTGATGAACCTATTAGTAACCAGCCTCTGCATGAATCTCCTTCATTCAAAGGAATATATCTGTGTCAGTCGTATCAACAACCAAGAACTCGTTCGCTCTCGAACTATCCTCTGCCAATACACAACTGCGGATTATTGACTGGACCGAAAAGCACTCAGCAGAGGCTCTGGGCTTCACCTTGACTCGCCAAAATTTGAAGTCTTTATCCTTCCATGGTCGAGCGCCCACTGGTTGATCGTATGAGAGTGTGAGTGCAATAGGATAAGTGACATCCCCAACTATGCAGGTGAGGACTAACAACAGTTTGGCAAAGATGGGACCAGATTCTGCCTGCAGGATGACGCAATTGTATCGAGGTGATCCATGGAACATTGGATTACATCGGAGATAGTCCATGGAAATTCGCCAGTCAACGAGTGACTCATAGCTGACTTTGATGAATCTGAACTTGGTTATCTGAGCAAGGGTGAGATATTATCAAGGGCTGCAGATGTTCAACGCACCATGTCATTCGCAGCAAGTTGAATACGTCTTCCATTGGGAAATGGTATACCATTAGCAGCGAATGCACGATTCAAAAATTCATTTAGTTTGATCTGGAATTGATCAAAGGCTACATCACCTGCGTTAGCTGCTTCGATCTCTGCAAATGATTTGGTTGCCTGCTGCGAACCAAGACTAAAATGCTGCACGTCAGTTGGTTCAGTTGATTCGAGCCCATCTGAATCAGCCTCCAATGGATCAGGCACGATTGATGAACCGAAATTCTGCACATCAAGGCACTCCATCTTGCTACGAATGTATTCCGCAACTAAGCTATCATGGTTGTATCGAAGAATCTTTAGAGCATGTTGCTCTATCAGCACTTGATTCACATTGTATCTAAGAAGCTGGTGCATTACCTGTTCTGCGAAATTCTTGAAGTTTGTGTGATCTTGATAAGCGTCCTTCAGTGGGCCGTGCATTTTCTCATTCGGCTTCGTATTGTAGTTTCGAGTGACGCCCTTTGCCTCGATGTTGTTGAAGAGATGAGCGGAAAGATGCATCTTGGGAAAGTTCCATGACTTCTCTAGGAGGTCTGCTGTATCTTTGATATATATCTGACTTGTCAATCTGAATTAGTAGCATCAATTGATGACATACACAACAAAACATACATCCATGAGTTCAGTAAGTTCCAACAATGTATTTCGGCCATCCCTGATCGTATCCTCGGTGTGGACCTCAAGCGATGCATACGTGTTGAATTCCACGTAACTCCAAATACAACGAAGCAGAAGGTAAGCCTGTGGGTCCAGATCATGTTTGAATACATTATGGGCAGCGAAAACAATCAGCTATTAAATGAAGTGAATAATTGATCAAAAGCTTGAAATTAGATATACATACCTTTGATATATCCTCGTATTTTGTTCCATCAGCAAAGGATATTGACACCACCTGGTCAAAATGATTCAAATTTTGCCAACGTGGAAATGATTTGAAGCTGGCAATGTAAATTATCATCTATGTACCTATTACAGACAAAGAAATACTTGCAAGGCATCAATTAACACTGCAGCTTGCTGACCGGAATTAGTGATCCATTTTTGCAATTCCATCCACAGGTGATTGAACTTTCCCTCATCATTAAAATGAAGTTTGTTGAACGATAAAGCTTGGTAGACATCAGTGTGCTCCATGGTGTCAAATGCATTCTGATGGTGACAGTGGTAATGTTAGACAAAACAAAACAAAATCGAGGTGAAAGACTTACATCGACATCACGGAGGCTCTCGGAGCTCAATACCTGCTCTCGTACTTCCGTTGTCGTAGAGTCTCAAGCCTGAGCACGTAATGCCTTTGCATCTCCAGATGAGCGAAGCCGATATGTGTTTAGTCCCTTGGAGAGCTCCTCACGAGGAATGAGGCAGACAGGGCAAGGAAACTTTCCCATGAGTCCACGAATCAACGCCATCACAACTCTATAATAACAAACAAACATTCAGGTTCAGATACTACCTAGTAACATTTAGATCACTCACTGCTCTTCGTAGTCTGCAGATAGTATCAGTATTATTGGATAGAAAGTGCGGACAACATCGTCCCAACATCTAACAGGAGATCCGAGCTTCGATAGCAGCGCAAGACAAGCAAGCAGCGTCAAAAATGATGTATGCCATACCGCATTTTTGAAATTGATGAAGGCCGGCTTTTTGGAATGTTTCTTGTCTTCTTTTACCTATTGAAGTGCCAGTATTAGTTAGTGATAACACAATCATTGAGTAAAGCAAAAGCTACTAACAATGGGTAACCAACCTACAACTCGCCCACCACCCAAGCCCTCACCATTACGAACAGCAGCAGGAAGATTAGCGCACTGCGCAACTATCGGATAACCTTTTGCATGACCGAAGGATGATAATTTGGCTTTGTCTGCATAGAGGACAAATGCAAGCGGTGTCACACACCAAACGTGTTTGGTAGCGAGAACATGGTTTTTTATTTATATCTTCATTTCCCATATCATTCCTTACTCACCTTTTCATTTGTTTCCCTTCCTTTCCTTTAATTTTTCGATTTTTCAGCGATTTTCAACAGTATTATGGCATCCCGCATTTTTACGGCATTTTGCATTCAACGAGGTTTATTCACCTTTCCCCCATTCACACGCTTCCAACGCTCTCCCATCTTCACCCACTACACTCTCAGACAACCTCAGCATCAGCCAGACCATGCCAAATTGCACCAATACGTCGAAAACCGCGTCTTTATTCATCCTGTCCTCATCACCCTACCATTTCCAATCCTCTTCAGTGGTTTATATTCGTCGAACCATTCAAACCATTATCCACTCGCACCTCACCTTCATGATCACTGTGGACACCATGCCATTCCATCCTAACGCTCACCAGAGATTGCAAACAACCAAGTCCCTATGCAGATGACCAATCCCTTTATCATGCTGGGGAAGCGTCTTACAGACTGTGTATATCCCATGATCCCTGCATGTCGACATTCTGCACCAACAACCACATGACATCTCTGCAGCAGAGCATTTGGATCATCACACCATCATGGCATCATAGCATCATCACTCCATTCCATTCTCCACTGCCCATATGCTGCGTCATTGCTGCGTCACAGCTCTTGCATCATCACCGCACAGCACTTTGTCATGCTTGCATAGCAATTGGTCATGGTGACTCAGGTCATGAGTCATGGTTTGTAATGGTCACAGCCCTGCTTTATCATCGCTTTTTCATTCTCTGACTCATTCTTTGTCTTTATGACTCATTCTTTATCCCTATGACTCATTCTCCATTCTTATGCATAGGATTTGTTCTATTTTTCGAAATTGCTCAGTCATTACCCCTGAAGCACAGCACATTCATTCCATTCCCCCCTTTCATTGCCCTCTTCATTGCCCTCTTCATTGCCCTACTCATTGCCTGGAGCGTTGCTTTGCATACACAGATGTACACAGGTACTCTACTCTATATAAACCCTGTACTTTAGCTACAGAGAAATCAACTCATCCAGTTCACCATTTCATGTCCAGTTCTCTCTGAAGCCTCAGTTGGCTTCGCATTTTTCATCCCCTACGTCTTCCTGGACCTTGTTCACCTGGAACACTGTCCCACTGCCATTCTATTCTTTCAGTCCAGTCCATCATCTTTGCTGCCTTCTTTCTTCGTCCTCCAACACAGCTAGGTCACTCCAGACTTAGTTGTGCTCATCTACTATCCTCCAACACCTAAACCCCTCACACTCGAAGTGTGTGGTGCACTACCAAGGGTCAGGCCACCCAACTGAACAACTACTGTACCCAGTGCTTCTCAGCATAAGGACCACTGAGCAGTAGCGTTGCTAGGTTAGTTGTTTTGTTGTGGTTTACAACTGATCAGCAACGAAGATCGACAGCGGTTTGCCATCTGATGGTATCTTCGACTGTTATGATATTCAATTAGTATACTGAGACACACATTGAACTTGTAACACGAGTAATAGCACCACATACTTGATGTTCCCAGAAGGCATTAGCAGTCCAAGGCTCATGAATATACCGAACAAATTTTTTGCCATCAAACTTCGAAAGCTGTTGGGCATCAAAAACGAAATGTGGACCAACTTCAGGATCTTGAAGTAGGTCCACCACCCAGTCCCATAGTGAGTGATGAAAAAATGGAAAGGTCTGATCAACGCCTTGGAAGGGCACGACAACTTCTTCCTTTGTAAACTATGGTATTCAAAGTTAGGACATATTCTACACGCAGAGTGATCAGATACAGACAGGAGTCAACTTGAACGAGGCTGCATCCCACATGTCCCACATGTCTTTACGATTTCGAAGCATAAACAACTCGCATCTACTGCGGTGAATGAGTTTAATGAACCGGTCCGTCTGCTCATGAGTTAGTGCAGCTTCATGGGCAAGTTCGGCCACTTCAAAGTCAATATGAGTGCGAAATGGACGCCAGGGCTCAGGATCAACTTTTGGAAGTGCTGCTGGGGCACCGGGGCCACATCTATAATCCAAGTGGTAAACTTGTGTAGGACACCCGCTATTGGGGTGGTACCGGACTTGTATATCATCAACTTCAAATTGAGATACAGGTGATGCCATTCTGGATGGCGGCAAATGATCTAAAATACAGATGAAAGTTGTAAACTTGGATGCACAGAATGGTTTTAAGACATACCATGTTCAGACACCTGTCCTATATCAGTATCATCTGGATGACTGAAGTCGATATCGTTATTGATGTCCTGCGAATGATCGTGGGCAGCTTATCAGTGGTTGAATGAGTTAGGATCAGTGATTAAGGTCGCGAGATGATCACGACTCACTAAAAGCAGATGGTCTCTCGCCAACAAAAACGCTACCTTGCTGTACTTGTTCTCTCTCTACAGTGTGTTTACATTTAGTATTTTAGCATGAAGCTGTAACATCTGAAACAATGAACATACCTTGTTGAATAAGCCTCGCAAGCTCAATGTCCTCTCTTCTTTGTTCATATCACTTCCGGCAAGCATTCTTGTGTGTTCGGAATCCTTGATGATGGTATTGTGTGTTACAATATGAACATGTCCGGGGTGTGGGGTCAGAAGGCATTGAGATCAGTTTTGATCCAGTGGCAAGTCCAAGATTCAGATGCCTGGTAAAATTCGTTGAAGGTCTTATTATTAATAGGCCTGGGGTAAATTAAATACTATAAAGAGACTCACCTGTTTGAGTCTTCGCAGAGTCTGATGGAGAGATGCTGGGTTCAAACGGTAGAGTTGAGTGTGTGATGATAAGCTCTGAGGGTCTGGATATTTGTTCTAACATCATTCATACTAAGAATCAGTCTAATAAGACTTGACAACTGTGATAACGCACCTTGTAAACTATAATTGTGCAATTTGACAGTCGAAGCGGTCTGAGGTGTGACTCGGTGTGTCAAAAGCAGGATCGAGGGCAAATTGAGGGAGGATGGTGGTAGGAAGCAACACTGTAACAGTGACGTGATTTATTGACGGATAATACATAATCGAACCTGATGCATCATTACTAATGATAGGTACAACTCAAGTCATAGTTGACCTGTTACTGTTCCGGAATTGATCGGTTCCCAAACTCAAGAAGAACAAGGTACGTGCAAGGTGCCATTACTTAGTCATGCCTGACCCCCAGGACCTCCTTGCCTATATGTAACATGAAAAATCTAATAAGTCAGACCAAAGCTTGACTGAGGCACTATATAACATTCAATCTTGTTGGCAAGTTAAGATGTGCACCCGCAATGCACTCACTGCAAACATTCGTTGACAGTTTCCGCACAACTCTAACAACCCAATGTGCTCGTAGGATGTGATCCCTCTGCCCTCTGCAAGTGTATGCAATACGTCCTGCTCCATCAAAGATGTCGGGCTTGTGAGCTCGATGTGTGCATCATCAGCAACACTGTGGAGCCTGAGAGTGGAGGATGGGTGGCGGATTTGATGCTGTAGTGATATATTACGTGCAGCTGTGGTAGTAGAATCAATGCCAAAGTGTTTTATTGCTCGAACATAACTTTACTTACCTGAGAACTGACAAGGCGTATGAACAGCGCCACCTCGCTGAGACTGTACCAAAGCTGAGCTTGTTGGGGTGCCGCAATAATCCTTGAAGTATGGAAAAAGCTCCGCATGTCCATTGGGCGTTGCTGCAACTCGGTCGTGGTGCACTCGCAGTACCAAACCATGCAGATCCATCAGCTGATATTGGTTATGATACACTAGTTGCCAGTAATAAGGGTGAGCAGAAAGACATCAGAGCATGCTGCGGGAAATGACATACCACGTGTAAGAACATGTGTATATCTAGACTCGAGAAGAGCAGTTTCTTGAGCCTCACTAAGATTTACTTGAGAAATGTGTTAAAATACAGTAAATACTAGGAGAAAGAGGGAACACACACAGGAAAAGCCACAGTGGCTAGGAGATTGATGGCAATATGCCATTGAATGGCCCCGATGATTAGTTTCAAAGCGCACTGGAGTGCGCTGCTCTGTCACGAGAGCACAAAAGCACTCCCAGGTAACCCTGCGACAGATAACCCAGTCCTTGAGCTGGCGAGCGAGAATACAATCCCCGGTGACTCTGTTAATCGGGCTAACAATGAGTCAGCTAATGAGGAGAAAAACAGTAAAATCGTGACGCACTATGCTATTGAAACGGTTTCACCAAGCTCGTGGGAGACTAACTGCCGTCGTTCTCACTCCACAAGCCACCATCTCCAGCGCAAATCAGCACATTTAGTGTCCTGTCATTTGCATTAGTATCCGGTGCTCAAATCATAGACTACTGACCCATGACAATTCAGTCAATGCTGCCACTCACAATCACAGACAACTCAGAATGCCACATCAGAGTCTCGTCATATAGTTCTCTGGCTGGGGCACTTGATTATTAACATGCAGCTGAAACATCATCATATGACGTACCTGCCCCCGCACACTCCACAAACAACACAGCATCCAAAGCACAGTCACCTAGCACCATACCTTAGTCATTTTTAGCTGCAATATAATTATGAAGGTTGAAATAAAGACGAGTGTCGTCAAGTGTTGGAGAAGGACATATTAAGAGAATTTGAATAGGCCTTGTGGATATGCGCTCGGTTCATCACACATCTAGTTGAAGGATGTAAGGTGCTCTGAATTATGGGAGGGAGGAAGCACCAATGATAGAGGCTTTGCAGTTGTGCGCCCGGTTCATCACACATCTAGTTGAAGGGCATAAGCGATACGGTGCTCTAAACGATGGGAGGGAGGAAGAGAAGTAACCCTAGACTAGGGCCGTCCTGGGACAGATCTCCATATATGGAATAACCCTAACCTTACACTCGAAGATTTATTAAAACATGTAAGAATGCTCACTGCCTACAATGCTGACGCAGTGTCACCAGTAGTTGCTGGAGTGCCATACTGGTGTTGGGTGGGTTTGTTTGTTTGAGTTATGGTGGCTGGCAGACTGAGTCACACTAGGTGCAGATGCTGGATATGCTTGGAGGGCTGGATATTCCAGATTGAAATATTCTGTAACAATCAATATGCCCGCTTGCGCGTTTAAACTCCGCCATCGGCTTGTACCGAGTAGTAATTCCAACTTCGCTCAAACTTTGGTTACCATACAGGCTCTAATGCGGTGGTGATGGTTTCAAAGCCAGGTGTATGCTCCGGTTAGAAACCCAGCTGTTTGGATGAGTATTTCTAAGCGAGGAGGTCCTGGGGGTCAGGCATGACTAAGTAACGTCACCTTGCACGTACCTTGTTCTTCTTGAGTTTGGGAACCGATCAATTCCGGAACAGTAACAGGTCACTCATTACTCGTACAACTCGGTATCAATTATGTGACTCACTTTCAATGTCCCAACTTCGGTATGAATATTTCTATTGGGTATCAATAATAGAACTCAGGTGCAAAGATCTCGACTCGGTATCAATACGGTTGGAATCAAGTCTCAGAGGCATGTGATTGCAACCGACTTAGGAAATTTCCGACATACCTTACTGTCGGCAATGCCTGCTATATCGGGCCTGTTTTTTTTTTTTTTGAGTCAAATTTTTGTCCGGTTGGGGTATAGTACCATATGTAGGACATTTCTATCTAGGAAGAAGGGGACACCTGAGTCCCCCACCATGTCTCCAACTCTGCAAATGCCCTGGTGGAGGGTTGACCTCCACCAGTCTGCCGTTCCCACCGGCTGTTTTAGATGCACGAGTTTGCTACTCCATGGGGCCATATTGATACATTTTGTGTTTATGGTGAGCCTGTCGTGTGTTGGGGGTATACATGTACTTGGATCGCCGGAGGCGGTCTCTGTACGGAGGGAGTATATGGAGCACGGAAAAAGAGTAAGAGGTAAGATGGTTACAGCGCGGCATGCTGCTGATAGGACCTTCTGTACCGTGTATCTCTACAACGAAGGTTCTGACCCTCACCGTCTTTTCTCCTGAGTCTCTCTTCATCTAAGTCTCCAGATGGGTCATCCAGTGACACCTGTTGCCCTTCATTATACGAATAAGGGGGAAGATAATTTGTACTTGAGGCGGAACGAGTGTGAAGGTCTAGAGTTTAAATACAATTGTTATCTGAGAGTCAACGTGAGGTGGGAGGGACATCACTGAAGGTACAGTGGCTCAAAAAACTGTCCGCATGTTTGCGCTATTTTGACTGTTTACATCATTGTACAAGAATGGATAGGTATTCCCAGGACATCCTGCCATGGCCTGGGAGTACTACATCAGGGCTTCAAAATGAGCCCTTACCCGTGGGAATTGGTGGTCATATGGTGGCACTATGTGGTTTGCAAAACGATGACTCATGTGGACAGTTTTTTGACTCAATATTTTACATAGGAAATCAGGTATTCTAGTACTTTGTGTGGCCTCCCTTGGCCTTGATTACTGCCTCTATCCTTCTAGGCATACTTTCAATCAACTTCTGACAGTCCTCTGCTGTAATCTGTCCCCACTCTACCACCACTCTCTCCCATAACTCCCATACTCCTTTAGGGGGGTGTTCATAGGCTATAAGCTTCTTTTTGAGTATTCCCCAGAGGTGTTCAATGACATTGACATCAGGGGACTGTGCTGGCCAGTCAAGGAGATGAATATTATGTTCTTCAAACCATTCTCTGGCTCTCCTGGATGTATGCTTGGGATCATTATCCTGTTGGAAAATGATATCTTCTTCATCAATTCCTGATTCTGCCATGCTAGGCAGCAAGTGGTGGTTGAGAATGTCCACATACTGCTCAGCATCCATCCTCCCCTCAACCTCTGCAAGCATTCCTACACCATTCCACCCCATACACCCCCATACCATCAGAGAACCTCCTCCAAACTTGACCAAACTTGAGTGTCCCATTAATCTCTCTGTCTGTTAGAGGCCCCCCCTTCTTTTTCCACACATATACCTTTCCATCTGACCCAATCCTGTTGATTTTAGTCTCATCTGACCATATGACATGCTTCCAGTCCTCTACAGTCCAGTTTTGATGGGCCAGGGCAAAGTCCAGTCTTCTTTTTCTATGACTGATAGAAAGGAGAGGCTTCTTCTTCTTTGTTACAGCCTTGAGGTTGGCTGCCTTGAGAACATTTCTCACAGTTTGTGAAGATACAGGGGTAGTGATGATGGAATTGATGTGATGAGTGACTTGGACAGCATTGTCAGCCTTTCCTGTAGTAATATGCTGAATAATGGCCCTCCTATCAGTAGAGGTGAGTTTGGATGGACGACCTCCACTAGAGTTTTCTTTGTCTGGGTGACATTCTTTGGTGAGCTTGGCCACAGTAGACTTGCATACACCAGTTCTAGATGCTATTTGATGAGCAGAGAGGCCAGCAGTAGAGAGAGAGAGGATGTTATCCCTTTGAGCAGAGGAGATGGCTTTCATGGTGATTATGACTATCATACATGAGACTCCCTTCATTATATAGTGAGAGATAGGTTTAATAATGCCATAATGACACCACATTATAATTTATTTAATAATGGTATGACTTTATGGTGTCATAACCATTAATTTATATAGTTTCAATCTAGCCTCAAAAAACTGTCCACATGAGTCATCATTTTGCAAACCTCATAGTGCCACCATATGACCACCAATTCCCACGGGTAAGGGCTCATTTTGAAGCCCTGATGTAGTACTCCCAGGCCATGGCAGGATGTCCTGGGAATACCTATCCATTCTTGTACAATGATGTAAACAGTCAAAATAGCGCAAACATGCAGACAGTTTTTTGAGCCACTGTAGGTTTGAATCTGCCTGTACTGTTAATGAAACGAATGAGGGGTGCTAGTGCTTTAGCATTGGTGAGTAGGTACATGATAGATGATGCTTGTCTTCTGAGGATGGAGGAAAGTACATGTTGATCGCACGCGTAATGAGGACATGTCAGAAGGTAGTGCTGTACTGTTTCGAGGGCTCCTTTGCAGTGGGGGCAGTTGGGGGAGGCGCTTTTTCCAATGCGATGCAGATGCTGATTGAGAGAGATATGGCGTGTACGGAGCCACAATAGGAGGCTGATGTGGCATTTCGGAAGGTGTTTGACGAGGGAGATGAATGAGTTGCTTGCTGCTGTGAGGTGGGGATCGACTTTGAGGGTGCGCGTGTGACGTGGGGATTTGGACCAGGTTCTGGCCCATCTCTCTGAGGATTCCTGTCGTTGGGCTTGTTTTAATGCGGAGATGCTGCTTGGTAGGATTCCTTTATGAAGGTATGGTGGAAGGTGATGGGTAACACTACTGTCTTCGCTGCTCTCTTTGCCTCTTGATCCGCTTTCTCATTACCCACTACTCCATCATGTCCCAAAATCCAGTGGACATTGATCTTGAAATTGTGGTCTTTGCTGGCTTTCTTCAGTTTGTGTATTGCTCTGCGAAAGTGGTCTATCAGGTAATGGCCTGGTTTAGTAGAGAACATGTCACCGGATCTAATCATTGCTTGATTGTCGACATAGATTGATATGGGGTAGGTGACGTCCTCCTCCGTTGTGAGAAGCTGGGCCGCCAGTGTCAAACCTACTGATTCTGCCTTGTAAACGGTATGATCATCTATAGAACCCAGTGGTATCTTAGTGTGCTCAGACGATACTGGCCTTGTTAATATAAAACTGCTGCTGCGCCTACTTTACCGTCTATACCTAATCCGTCGCAATATACCTTGATTTTGTCAGTGTTAGCATTGTGCTCTGCTATAGCTTTCTCCCTCGATTCAGCGATGTTGGTAGCATACAAGTTGCGGTCATTAGGTGGCTGTCTGCTATGTGTAATGGTTTTGATGGAGGAAATGTCGAGTTGAGAGGCATGGAACATGTGGTGGAGGGAGGAGCGATGGCGTTTGACGTATTTCTTGGCTGCTTTTCGGACTGGTTCGTGTAGCGGGTGAGACTTGGGGTGAGCGGCTAAGCGTATTGCTGCTTGATAGCAAAGGTTCTGCATCCTATGTTCCATAGGAAGCAATTTCGCATGAACTTCCAGAGTATCCATCGCTGTGGATCACATTGCTCCTGTGATGCTTAAGGCGGCCAGTCTTTGGACCCGACCAATACAACATGCTACTCTGATGGATCCGAATTGTTGCTTGTCGTTATTGCCGACGAATATAGGGCGGGACCAGAGATCGACTGCATACAGCATCTTAGGCATAGTGACTGATAAGTATAACTGATGCATCAACGAGAGGGGTATTCCGGTGGAAGTGGAGGAAATACGATGTAGCTGTAATACATATGCTGTTCCCTTAGCGATGGCATAGGCTGTGTGGGCTTTCCGTCTTAACACTTGGTCGAGGATGACTCCTAGGAATTTGTGTGTTGCCGTTGGTGTGATCATGGTGCCCCATGTGATCAAAGGTGGGCGATCTTTCACTGAGTTCATGGAGAAATCCATCAGTGCAAACTTAGAGATTTCGAACTTGGAATTATGAGCTAGTGCCCATGCGTAACCTCCCCCTTCTCTTTCTAGCATGTCCTTCAAGATTGCGTGCATTTCGTGAAAGTCTTTGCCGATCATGATGAAGGCCATGTCGTCGACGAAGGCTAGGGTTCGTTCCTTCTTTGCGCATCCTATTGCAATATCAACTAGGTCAGAATCATAAATAATATATAGAATCATTGAAAGTGGATCTCCTTGGCCAATACCGTTAGTAATTGGGATCCATTCTGACAAGTGGCCGTCGAATTTCAGCTGGGTGCGTCTGTTTGTTAGTAAGCGTTCCATGAATAAGACTAGAGATTCGGGTAGCCGTCGTGTGCACATATTGTGTAGTAGGCAGTCTGTTACGGCATTGGGGAAGGCTCCTTCGATGTCGAGAAATAATGCTGATACTACTTTACCTTAACGCCATGCATCCTTGATGGTCGCTTCTAGGAGGTGGAGGGAATCCGTGGTAGATCGGCCAGGTCGTCCGCCGAAGTGAGTGCTGGGGAGGAGTTCATGATGCTCTAGAAGATAAGTCATTTGGTCAGTGACAATGGTGGTCAATAGCTTGCAGGTTGTATTGAGGAGCGCAATGGGTCTGTAAGCTTTGGTGACAGTGTAATCCGGTTTGCCTGGTTTACGTAGTACTACTGTCGTGAAGTCGCGCCATGGGTCGTAGTATGTGTTGAGTGAGAATACTGCCCTGAATAAGTGAAGTAGGAATGGACGTAGGAGGTCAGCGCAACGAATGAATACTGCATTGCAGATCCCATCAGGGCCTGGGGCCTTGTATGGGCTTAACTTTAATATACTTCATTGAAGTTGATTGGAGGTTAGAAGTGCTGGAGTTGGGACCGCTGCTGGATATTCGAAGTCTTCTGGTACTGAAGATGCTGCCGGTGGTGGGGGGAAAAAGGCTTTCACAAGAGCTGCGCTTTTTTCTTTGTTAGTGTCTGCTGTGCCGCCCTCTGAGCATTTGAGTGTGGGGATTTTCGAGAGTCCGCCATCGCCGGCCAACGCTGTAAGATACTTGTTAGCCATCCAGATTTTGTTACCTGTTAAGTTCTCGAGCCAGTCCGTCCAGTGATCTTTCTTGACTTTCTTGATGGCCTCTGCGTACTGGTTCTGCTTAATGCGGTGTTCCTCGTGACTGTAGTGGTTAGCTTGACTTCTATTGTGATACGACAGGTGACTGAGTTTCGCGACTTCTCACCTCATCATGGTCAGTTCTCTTGTCCACCACCTTTTTGAGTGGGGGTTTGGTTTGGATGTCAGGACTACCTGTTCGATGGTGGCTTGGATGGTTATCGTAAGATTATGAGCCGCTGTTTGAAATTCGTCAATAGTTACTAAAGGTTGGGCAAGTGGAATCTTAGCCAGTTCGAGTTCTAGTTTGCTCTTAAACGCCTCCCAATCAGCTTCGCGAAAATTGTGCTTGACTTCTGTTGTGGCTTGAGGGATTGCGAGCTCAAGTATACTAAGGATAGGAACATGGTCTGTAGCTGGCCCTCGTAGCGCGGGATTGGTAGTACAACTGATGAATGATTCTCCTGTGTGGTCAGTACAGAATACATTGTCTGGACGAGTCCAGTTCTTCAAACTGGAGGATTGAAGTGTTGGCAAACCTTTTGGTAACATCATGATCATTCTGTAGTCCGCGATAAGGTCAAGGAGTGGTTGTGCTGCATTAAGGTAATGGTTAGTGAATAGTTGCGTGTTTCAATCTTCATCCCACAAAGGGTGATGTCGGTTAAAATCTCCCAGCCAGATCATATGGTCGTCGGCTGATGGTCGAATTTGAATGATCTCGTGTTCAAGGAATGTCGATAGGGCTTCTTGGGTTGTCATTCGAGTGCAGTTGTTGTAGATATTGAACACTGTGCAGCGGCCGAATGGACCGAGGAATTGAATGACTACGACATCGGGAGATGGGAAAGGGATTTGTTGCCATGAGTTTGTGTTGAATGATTTTGAGATGAGAGTGACGGTGTGTGAGGTGGATTCAGGGGCAGTGAAGTGAGAGGTGGGGTAAACGGTGTGGAAGTAGGGTGATGATATAGTGTTTTTCATATGGTTGATATGTGGTTCTTGAAGCGCGATGATGTCCCATTTGTTGGCGATGGGACCATTGAGAAGGGGGTGCTGTGCTATGAGGGAAGTGTTGAGGTTTTGCTGCCATATGCGTAAGGTGGTCGTTAAGTCATTCCGTTGTTCAGACATGAGGGGGGGTAGGGGTCCGTGTGTTTGGGGAGTTTGAGGTGCTTGAAGAGGAGGGGGGAGATGAGGGCGGGTGTTGAGGGGGTGTTGGCTTTGCAGTTCCTGGTTCATTGGAGTCTTGGGACTTCGGGGGTTGATGGGTTGATGGTACAGGATGCCTCGAGCCCCACCCCATTGGGATTGGGATGGAGTTCGAGCTGGTTGGCGTGAAGGTGCGTGGGCGTGAATGTCCGTGGTAGCCAGGTGCGCCTCGCGAAGGTCTTCCATAGAATCTTCTGTTGTCGGTTGGTGGGTTGGTGTCGAAGGTGAGGTTTGTCTGTCGGAATGTTGGCCTTTGTTCAATGATGGGCTGCTCGGCTGGTTTATGGTAGGGAGCAGGTTTTGGGGGTAACATGACCTGCGTCCATTCCTCGTCAGTGGGGAAATAAGGCATGGAGTTTTCTGGGAGCTTAGTGTCGATTCCTGCACAACGATTCTCAAACTCTGGGCAGTTTTGATTCCAGCTTGCGTGGTCTTGTGAATTGCAGCTAATGCAGAAGAAAGTGTGGTAGGTGTTGCAGGTGTCGGTCCGATGATTCTTTCCGCAGGTGCCGCATACATCTTTCAGTGCATTGCAGTCCTTGGCTATGTGGCCCCAGAGTTGACATTTGATGCAGCAAACTGGTTCGTGTTTGTCTTTATGTGGGTGTAGTTTTTCTTGGTTGATATAGATGCTGTCACATAAAGTAGAGTTAGCTGCTGCAGGGTCAGTGAAATGAAAAATTGTGTGCGCCACTCTTTGATCTGTAGCCCTCTGGTTCTTTGGCTTGATCCAGCCTGCTGTTTCGATAGAGCCTGTCGAAAGGTTGTTTTCTGTTTTGATCGCTTGTAACCAGGGTCCATTTTGAACGTGTGTGGTGACCGAGAGGAAAGGGACGATGATAGAGAATCTGTGAGTTTTGATAGAGAACTGTGAGTCAAGCTTTTCGGTGATTTTTACCTTATTTTCCAGTGAGTGGATCCATTTAGCCACTTCTGCCGTAGTTAGTTCGATGATGAGGCCTCCATTTCGTAGATGAGTTGTGGCCTTGATTTGAAGATCGGGGGAGTCATTTGATTGGATTGTTGATAGCATTTGTTGGAATTTCTTGGTGATGTCTGCAGGATTCTCGTTGGGTTCATAAATCGAGCTGCCGGTGATGGGTTTGAGTAATATTTGGCAATCTTTGATGGCTGCCCTTAGTAGTGCTGCTGAGATTGGGGCAGGGATTGGGATGTTCTGTTGAACTACTGTACTGTAGGAGCGTGAATTGGCTGGTAGGTTAGATGGGAGATGTGTCAAATTGGTTTCCACCATCGTGGTCCTGAGTTGTGTGATGTCGTCAGCATTTTTCTTTAGCGTTTCCATAGCAGTGGCCATGGCAGCTAGTTGAGGTGGAATTGCTGTGAAGGAATCAACTACCTTCTCGAGTTGTTCGATGGTTCCTACCAGGTGGAAGGAGGTTATTTCTGCGATTTTCTTAGCTTTCAGTTCATAATCAGCCAGCCCGAGTAGGATAGCAATTGCTCTTAGCATGCCTCGTTGCAATTGAGTGACTCCTGGGGTGTTAATGGTGAATTCGAAGAGTGCATTCATCAGGTCTTCTATGGAGGCACCTGCTGCTGGGATCAACAAACCTTTGCTGACTAGTTCAGCTCTCGCGGTTGCTGCATCTATTACTTTCGAGGGGGTTGTTGGATTACTTATTAGTTCAGGAATTGATCTATTAGAAGGTCTAAGGAGCATGTTTTCTTTGTTTCTTGAGCTTGTCCGCGCAGTGATGGAGTCTACTTGGACTTCCACTGGCATCTTATGCAGTGAATTTTTGTGAGAAGTATTAAAGGTGAAGCTAGTAAGGACTATGTATCAGAGGAAGCTGGTTTGGGTAAGAACTAGTGGCACCTAAAGGCATCGAGTGTGCTGGTGAGCGCGATGTTGGAAGTTTTAAGTTCTGGGGTCCTAGTCGGGGTGCCACTTGGTACTGGTCCAAGGGGCGATTTGGGGCCTGTTGTTAGTAATACCAAGCGCCCTTTACCTCCTGACGTCTATGGTGGGTTCCCACGCACTTCTCCTCCTGCCACCAACATGTATGGCGTCATCCAGCCGCTCCCGCCCTTTGTCTACCTCCCTGCCTACTACACCCACGGCCCCTGGCTCCCAGGTGGCCTGCATGCATCTCCACTACGCAGCACAGGCACGTGCCATTGTCTGTGCCCACCCTCTGCTGCATCTATGATGCCCTCCAGCACCAGCCTCTCCCTTTGCCCACCTTCCAAGCTATGATGCCTTCTAGCTCCAGCCTTTCCCTTTGCCCACCTTCCAAGCTGCCTACACCTAACGCTCCTCCGGCTCACAGCTCATGCCCACTGTACAGTGCAGGTGCCTACAATTGCCTCCTACACCTAGTGCTCCTCCGGCTTGCAGCTGATTCCCACTGTACAGTGGCGCTGCGCAGGTGCCTACAATCGCCCATGTCCAGTCCCAACCTTGTGCTTACCACGTGCTCTTCTTCCTTCCTCATGGCCTCAACGTGGTGGCTGATTCTTAAGCCTGCAGACTCTCCACTGTCGTCCAGCACCAACGAACTCGTGCGCTCTGTAGATTACAATGCCTTCTGGGATGGGGCCATCATTACGAGGTGTGCTCTGTCAATGATGATGCATTGTAGAACTGGGACAGCGCTGTCATTCAAAGGACAAACTATATACCACTTAGTTGTTCTGTATATTGTATTAACATCTCCCCCCCATTTTCAGCACCTCTTTCAGCCCCACTGCTATTCTCTATACTGTATTAAACTTGAAAATAAACGAGCTTTGGAAGTAAAGGCTGGCATGAGTGTAAGGCAAGGTCAACTAACAAAAAGTGTATGTGAAGGGAACATTTTAATCAGGCAGATGGAACGGACATGTCAAATTGTGCTAAGAACTCATCAAAACCTTGAGGGAATTCTAGCATGCTAATATCCACATAGTGATCAGGGAGCAAAAACGGGGACAGAGATTCAGTGTTGGGAGTGAGGAATGGAGTAGGAGGCATGGGCGGAATGTTGTTGTCAATAGGGATAGACGGTGGGGCATTGGGGACGAGCGAAGTCGAAGTCAAATGCAGGCTGTTGTCAATGGGGATAGATGGTGGGGCATTGGGGATGAGCGAAGTCGAACGCAGGCTGTTGTCGATAGGGATAGATGGTGGGGCATTGGGGATGAGCGAAGTCAAAGTCAAATGCAGGCTGTTGTCAATGGGGATAGATGGTGGGGCATTGGGGATGAGCGAAGTTGAACGCAGGCTGTTGTTGATAGGGATAGACAGTGGGGCATTGGGGATGAGCGAAGTCAAAGTCGAATGCAGGCTGTTGTCAATGGGGATAGATGGTGGGGCATCAGTGGCATCTTCCTCGCTATCACTTGGAACAGTTTCGGCACTCTTGTGCATCTTCTTACAACACTGAGCATTGTCATCAGAATCACAGCATCTCTTCTTGCCCTTGTCAGAGCGAACATGCCGGCGCTTCTCCACAATAGTGCCGTTTTCAAGGTCCTCGTCCCTATCTTTCTCCATGTCCTCGAGCTGTTCTGGTGTGATGCGCTTCCAGCTAATGAGCCCCAAGCGCCACTTCCGCAGAAGCATCTCAAGGTCAGTGAGGGAGCTTGAGGCAGTGCTGAGGTTGACGAATGGGATTTGCTCTGGCCAGCCCTCAACGACAACCGAGTAACGCTTCACAATGTTACGAAAAAAGTGTGTCCATTGCATTGTGGCTTTGGGGTTTCTGGTAATTTTCTCTACAGATTGTCGTTAACAGAGACAAATGGGAAAAATAGGACTAGTACTTACATAGAGCTACATTGATTTCTGAGTGGATTTGGCCACGGATTTTAGCCATGCACTGCTGGTGGTTCTCCACTGTGCCTAGACACAAGTATGATTAGTTAGTAGTAGTCACCAGCAACAATGGAAGGAGACATGAACCTTTCATGCCCTGTATAGCAAATCCTTCCATCTTACTGACGAAGTCTTGATTATCTATACCTATAACAGACTCCATGAAATCGTGCATGCCCTCGGTCACAAACGTAACACCATGCAGGGGAAGATCTGTTGTCCCCCGGGTCATGTACAAGATGGTCTCCACTCCAGTACGAGAGCGCAAGTTATCGAGCTAGTAAAAGGGGGAGGGTTTGGCAGCTATAAGATCCAACATATGAATGGCAGAACTACCTCATTCTTGACAGCCTTCAGAGACCAGGTGACATCATTTATTTTGGACTTTGTGGAGATGCAATGACCGGTGGTCTTCATAACCTTGTGTTCCTCGTACTCTGCGACAAGACTCGACTTCTCCTCATCGGTGAGGCTATAGTACTCATCTTTGTAGTCCTTCATGATGCCTTCAAGCACATCTTTGCTGCTTGCACCTTGAGGGAAATTTTAATTTATTAATTAAATATGTCAAACACAGAAGGGGGGCTTACCATTCTCTTTGTCACCATCTTGGCGCTTCTTCCAAATGAAGGCATTCCAGGTGCTCACCTTTGAGTGCTTAGATCGCAGGAGTGAGTGTCCCATATGCAAATCGTTCTGCACTCAATGGATACTCTTTTTGTGGTCCACAGCGAGCTTGACTGCAGTGTCATCCACAGCCTGCCATGCATCATCAAGAGCTTGCTTGAAGCGACTGCAAGCTTCACATCGTCGTTGCGTAATTTCGGCACGTGCCTCTTTGCTAAGGCGTATCTTGGCGCGGTTTCAAGCAAGTCCCTGGCTGCACCTTGAGGGCTCTCGTGGTGTAGAACAGACAATCATGATAGCCTAGGAAACGGGAGATAAAAATCAGCACCTCTTTATAAGACATGGGTAGCGAAATCACACCAGATCATTGTAAATATTTTGAGGAAACATGATATGTACTAGACAGTGCCATAACGAGCTCGTGCGCTAAGCACTGGCGAC
The DNA here is from genome assembly GCA_016628065.1 of Suillus lakei. Lineage (NCBI taxonomy): Eukaryota > Fungi > Basidiomycota > Agaricomycetes > Boletales > Suillaceae > Suillus > Suillus lakei. The sequence continues at coordinate 506,228 of JABBWA010000009.1, read as the reverse complement.
AATCCAAGAAATTACATGATGAAAACAAGATAGAAAATATAAAATGCGCAAAAAGCGGCCAGCATGATAATGAGTAGCACCACAATCCTGAAGACCTTCCAAATGGAGGAAGGATTCTGTCCTTGGAAATTGATTCAAAAGTAGTGAAATATTCCAAACTTTGCTTACCCTGAGAATGACCAGAGTAGCGACCTGGAGATCTGCCTGAAGTGCCCCAGTTAGTTTAGATGCCTGCTCATAGTCGAGCTTCCATTTCGGAGACCTCAAATTTTCCTCCCAGCAGCTACTACGGACAGTGGAAATTAAGTGGTGTAGGGTTGGAATAATTTCATCCCCCAGCTTGAAGCGATCAATGATAGCATCAGTGTGGGCTCCAATACTCATTAGTGGCGGGCCCGAATTAAGGGCCTTGGCTGTTTCAGTGACCTGAACTTGACATAATGTCTGTTCCAGTGCCACATCCTTCTTCTTAATGAGGAATGCATCTGCAGGGCGACGGCGACGGACTTGAGTACGAGGACTGGAAGCTTCACTAGTCGCAAGGGCTTGAGCAGGAGCTGTGACTTGAGTACGAGGACTGGGAGCTTCACTAGTCGCAAGGGCTTGAGCGGCACCTGTACGAATGGCAGCCGAAACTGACGCTGACTGAATCTTGGATGCAGAGGAGAGCTCCCTCTGGAATGACGCTATTGGGCGGCCAGAGCACTGGATCTGTACACCAGTAGCAACCACTGGTCCTGGAAGGTATGGTGGTCCTGTGAGACTGATCTGCATGGAAGAGTCTGAAATGAAAAAGTTACATGATTGAACACAAAATACTGAGGATGGCCTACAATGATGGGGCGGCTCAACTTCTTCAATGCGACAGCGTTTCATGAAGCATTCCATGTGTGGAATAACAAATTCTTCACAAAAAGCTTGAGTCAAGACTGTGATATCACCCCCGATCCGTTCAGAGCTCTCACGTGCCTCCCGTGGAGTGACATATAGGTCAACTGTGATGTCCTCAGGAGATAGTGCAGTCTCTGCCTTGAAACCTGGGCAGCAAAGGAGAAGCGAGATACCGCCATCGAGGCAGTCTTGTATTGTAATCTGGCAGGGTTCATGTTCAATCTATATGAAAATTGAAATGAACACTTACTGAGTCAAACAAATCCTGTAATGACGCTTCAACAAACTCGTCACGAGAGATGGAACGTTCCTTTGTTTTGACGAATGAGTTGAACGCGGCATACGAGGGATGAAGCCCGTTGGGTCTCCTGGTGTGATAGTGTGTTCCATCGAGATGAGCGTCATGCCGAAGCAAAGCACGAGCTGCAGCTTGCCGCTCAGAATTACTGAATCCTTCTGCAAAACCAGAACAGTAAAGTGCTCCAATGTTATGTATTGAAAAAGGCGGGGTGGTGGACAGTTTCACAGCTGTTGCAGCTTTGGATATCACGCTGGGTGACATGAGGTTCGGGCCGGAGGTGCAAAAGAGTTGTTTGTGTTGGGAAAATGTTGAAGCAAGGAAGTTTAAGAGTTGCGCCAAAGATTAGTGCTTGTAAATGATAATGACAGAGCACTCATCTAACCATAGGCAATTCACCACTTAGAACTTCGACAGTGATTGAATAACCTGCTCTCATCTAGATCTGAAGTAAGTAGCAGATGATATGTAGAAGGGGATATGTTTAAGAGATAGTAGATCTGTTTAGTAGTATTGGACCATGGGTTGTTCACACTACACAGGAGTCCCACCACAGCCACGCTCAAAGACACAATATAAGTACTGTATACATATCAATATTAATATGTCTTTAGAATTAGGATGCAGAACATCGGTAAAGCACAAAGAACATGTCCAGAGTAGCAGACACTCATGAGTATCTCTAGAATTAGGACACAGAACCTTGATAAAGCGCAAAGAACATGTCCAGAGTAGCGGACACTCATGATTATCTCTAGAATTAGGACACAGAACATCGGTAAAGCGCAAAGAACATGTCCAGAGTAGCAGACACTCATGAGTATCTCTAGAATTATGACATAGAACCTTGATAAAGTGCAAAGAACATGTCCAGAGTAGCGGACACTCATGATTATCTCTAGAATTAGGACATAGAACATTGATTAAAGCGCAAAGAACATGTCCAAGGTAGCGGATACATATGATTGTCTCTAGAATTAGGATACAGATCATCAATAAAGTGAAGAACATGTCCAAAGTAGTGGTAGAACATTGATAAAGCGCAAAGAACATGTCCTAAGTAGCGGAACCCCCTCCTGTGTCCTCAGTCTACAATAGAATCAAGAAAGCTAGCAATACCGTCCATCTCTTCAGCATGTTCTTCCTGTCAGGAGGCATCTGCATCTACAAACTTGGAAGTGATAATCTCGTTAATATCTGATCCTGGTGCGCATGAATGAGCGCCGATGCCATGCACACCTGAGAATCCTGAAATGGCCTCGATCTGATTGAGCCAGAAGATGTGAAAGGTGTTGATTGCTGAGCAGCTTCGCCATTGTCGCCGCAGCTCAGATGCAAGGAGTGGGTTGGATGATTGGAGGTCTTCGATGACTTTTAATGTATCAGTTTCCTCATCATGAGTAAAGGTGCATAAGCAACAAATTTCTAAGTTGAGATGGGACACCTCTTCTTGTGCATGCAGCAACTTGAAATGCTTTGTGGTGGCTTTGCGGTAAGCAGGTTTTGTCCAGTCCGCTTCTCGAATATCAGTGCGTGAATAGTGCAGCAAGTCAAATTCCCCCAAAAAGCTATACTCTGCTATGTATGTCTTTCCAAGACAATTTCAGATGTGGTGGGTTAAGTGCAGCAGCCTGCGTATTATACCGGTTGATTGCATTATGGATTGCCTCTGAACAGCACTGCAGCGCCTTTCCGATTTGCTGGCGCAGTTTATAACCTAAAAAGACCATGAACGTCAGAAAAAATAAGCGAGATATGTGCTACCTGTGCCGGACAACAAGAGCTTCGAGAGCTTGAAAAGCCTCATGACCATGAGGTGTTCTAGATCATTGAGCACTGCATGATACTTTCCCAATGTAGCTTCTTCTTTGAATTGCAGATAGTCAGCACTCCCAACAGCCCAGCATTCCTCAATACTGAGTTGGATCTCCATGTGCACCACCAAAGCTTCTGCGTTCTGTATCTTGGCATAAGCGGTGTCAACGCGGATTCGAGCTTGCATAAGGGCAGCGCTGATCTCTGCAAAATTACCAGCTCCGACAGTTGTGAGTGCGTTATTGGCCGCAGATCAAGCAGCATTCCATTCTTCCCTTGAATTTAAATAGATTTAGCAAAGTAGAAATCCATAAGGCAGTGCTTACCGGCGTATTTCCAAGTCATCAAGGACCTCAACGTATCGAATACAGAGGCGGTCTCGGATTGGCGGCTGCTTCAGTGCGTCGAGATACAATTTTTCGTTGTTATAAAACTTCACAAAGTCTTCATCATTGAGATTTAACTCGGATTTGATGACGGAGAGCTCAGCTTCCAAGGTTCAAATGACGTGAGTCGCTTCTCGGTAGTGGTTGTGCAAAAAGTTACCTAGTAGAGTTAGAATCAAAATACAATCTCACAAATGAAAAAAAAGTTTACTGAGGGTGGCATATTTGTCAGCGTCCCAGAACATGAAGTGTTCTTCAATCGATTGATGCCGATGGAAAGCACTGGCATGACGTGTACTCCACACGAGCTCGTTTGATGATGAAAAGATGTGCTCGCAGCCTTCACCTTCAGTGTGGCCAGTCCCAGTTATGAACATCAGATGCCAGTCGAGTTGACACTTGCGGTTATGTGCATGTCCATGGAATGCACCAACCATCATGTGTAAGGCAAGCGATTGTGCACGCGGACCCAAGGAGCTCGTGCTCAATGTCTTCGAAAATGCACAGCCGATATCATAGGTGCAGGCTCCATTTTCCCCATATACGGTCATGAGGTGATCAACTGTGGCAAGCGCATACTTCGCTCTAGACAAATGAAATGATAGTTAGTTCCTGTATGTGGCACCGCGGGCTTCGGAGCTTACAATTCCCCACTTTGAATCATATCACAGACTACCAAGACAAACCGGTGATGGCACACGGCAACAAAAACTCCGGATTCTTCAAACACAGCAAACATTTTCTTGCATTGCTCGGGTCCAGCGTTCTGCCAATGGGCTGTACAGTTGAAAGGAATCTCGCCAGGCACTTCTCCGTCCTTGTGTATGTCCTCCCAGTCATCAGGATTGTTATTGTTATCCAGCGCCTAGTTAGACATTATTTTGTATACTACTAGCAGCAAAGACAACCTACAGTTCTCGACTTGACTTCATCTTTGAACTTGTCCACAATGTCGTGACTAATCCAGTAGTCAGTCCTCGGCCTCCGATGGTCATCGCGAGCGATAGAATTACAGATTGAAGACCCCCACCACTTGAGACTGTTGTTGCCATCGATGGTGGCAAACCAATCAAAATCAAGTGCCGGTGTAGGAAACATTCTGGCTGCAGCCCTGCAGAGGCCCATATTATGGAGTACGTCAAAAGCCAAGTTATCCGGACATCAGACCAGTCACTCCAGTCATCTCCGACGAAACCCGCTCAAACCCGACGCTTTCCCGCGCTCTCCGAGCCTCGGACCCGCCGGAGATGCACCGGACCCGCTTGCATACCTTCGGAAACCCATCCATCCTATGTCCTGTCCGTTCCGTCCAACCCCACTGGTGCATAGTAGCTTATTTCCCATGGCTGATGCAGTATACAGCGTTATTACCTGTGTTCTCACACGTCCGCAGTGCCTCATGTCAGTTTACATATCTCCGGACCCGATGTTTTCCTATTTTCAATATTCCGGATTTCTACGTAGTTAGTTATATAGGACTGATAGTACGACCAAGAACAATTACTTTACTGTAGGTGGGACTTCCCATCTACTTGGTCACATACCTGTCCTTACCTGTTACCTGGCTGAATATACCTGGTTATCACCCGTTCCACACCCGCTTCGGACCCGCAACCCTTGTCATTCGTTTTCCCTGACTTTCCCTTGTTTCTGGACATAGTCCGACGCTTTCCGAACCTGTTCCCTTGCTATTATCCGTAACCCGACGACCCGAAGCTCCGGACCCGCTTTCCCGTGCCTCGGACTTGGTAGTATACCTTCGGACCCGACATTTTGACCTCCGGACTTGGTCCGCATACCTTCGGACTTGTTCCTTTACCTTTCTGTGACCATAGATACTAACTATCAGACTTACATCAGTAGCAGACCCCTTTAGGGTCGAACATTCTTGCCTTGCAAGTGAAGCAGCAGGTATAGCATTTGACCTAACATTTATATCCACCTACAGTGGAGTTGTTTCCCACACCGGTTCGTCCACTAATTTGTAGGTACATGGTGGGCAGGCATTAGGAGCCACCAGTTTGGAGTGTTGTGTTTGAGTTCCCGCTTTAGCAATCGATCGACGCGGTAGAGGATTTCCAGGTATGCATCATAAGCTGCCAAAAATTGAGAGCGCAGATAGGGTCGATACAGCATCTGAAAAGCAGTGAGTACAATCAACAAATAAATTAAGTGAAACAACAACTTACATCATGCAGGTAGCACAGCATTTTGCAATGCGCTTGAAGGCTGAACCGAGGGCAACTTCGGTGAGCCTGCCGGTAGGCTGCAAGAGTACGCAAGGCAATGGCAATGTTGGGATACAAAGGGGAACACCCAAGAAACCCATTGTAAATAAGGGTCTCATTTGGGTACTTATGGTATGGCAAGCTTTCAAAAGATGTTTGGCATCGAACTACAATTCAAAATTGAGCGCGTATAAGTGACCACAATAGCAAGCACGTACAAAAGGTATCAACAAGCTCAATGTTGCTGAGCCCAGGACAGAAATCATTGAGAGGAGGAATGTTGTCAGGTCCCACAGGCACCAACAGAGGCATGCCATCCCCAGAATCATGGGACCGATAATCTAGATAAGTGTCAACAAGCCAGTCCATTTGCATGTCCCACTCATTGGTATGGAGCTCAATGCGATCACGTCAAGTTCTGGGGTCCACATAGTGGCTGACAGTACAATAATAAGCGTGAATAGATGAAAAGAAATGACGACCTACAATCCTGACAAGTCTGCCATTGTGCGAGACAGCCCTTCGAATGCTTCATATTCTCCACCTTCGTGGCTAAGGTCAAGGCCTTCATCACCTGGGGCAGGCTCATATACGAGGTTATCAATCATGATACCATGATCTATGATCATGCTCTCGACATTTTCGTGATCAATAGCCGGTAGTTCTGAAGGACCACATTATATTTAATTGAAGGAAAGTTGATGCAGACGTACCCTGCAGCACAGATTGACGCTTAGCATCAGCAGTATTCATGCGATTTTTTTGACCGCTGGCAGAGAGGACCTGAGATGTGTGATGGCTGCGTCTGAAATTATGGGTGATGGTTGATTTGGAAAGACCGCTAATTTTCACAGACTGCGAATGAGACATCGAGGACTGAAGACCATACAGTCCATTACATAGCTTGAGTGCCAGAAAACACTGTAGGCAAACAACTACTCACGGATGTTTAAAAAACCCGCTAACTGGGCAGAGAGTCAAAGCAATGTTGCACGAGAGAATGTGCTGGATGACAGTGGAGAGTCTGCGGGCTTAAGAATCAGCCGCCACGTTGAGGCCATGAGGAAGGAAGAAGGGCACGTGGTAAGCACAAGGTTGGGACTGGACGTGGGCGATTGTAGGCACCTGCGCAGCGCCACTGTACAGTGGGAATCAGCTGCAAGCCGGAGGAGCACTAGGTGTAGGAGGCAATTGTAGGCACCTGCACTGTACGGTGGGCATGAGCTGTGAGCCGGAGGAGCGTTAGGTGTAGGCAGCTTGGAAGGTGGGCAAAGGGAAAGGCTGGAGCTGGAAGGCATCATAGCTTGGAAGGTGGGCAAAGGGAGAGGCTGGTGCTGGAGGGCATCATAGATGCAGCAGAGGGTGGGCGCAGACGATGGCACGTGCCTGTGCTGTGTAGTGGAGATGCATGCAGGCCACCTGGGAGCCAGGGGCCATGGGTGTAGTAGGCAGGGAGGTAGACAAAGGGCGGGAGCGGCTGGATGACGCCATACATGTTGGTGGCAGGAGGAGAAGTGCGTGGGAACCCGCCATAGACGTCAGGAGGTAAAGGGCGCTCGGTATTACTAACAACGGGCCCGATATAGCGGGCGTTGCCGACAGTAAGGTACCAGCAGCAGTAGGCAGGCATAGAAATACTCTAAGTACCCCAATGATTTGGGGCAACATTTATTGCTGGTGTTGAGGAAACGTCACTGTTAAGCCAAATAAGGCTGGATGAGACACGTAATCATCCAGCCTTATAAGGCTTACCTATTGGGAAACCCAGGTGGCATCTCCAGCAGAAGCCGTCGCATAGAATGTAACACCCAACCGCACTTGTCCCTTCACTCTACAACTTGAGGAACTGCTCTCAGAGCTATCCCTTTGGGTCAACTACTATTCTTGCACCAAACAGGATTGACACGCTATCACTATAGCACACTTCTACAATTTCTCCCACATCACAACTTGAGCTTTTCACCATTGGGACCACACTTGGTAGCCAAAACAAAATGGCAAGGAATTATGTTAGTACCACATGGTAAGTCCACTACTTCCCATGTGCCTAGCTTTTCCAGCTGACTAATCTTGTAATCAACCACTTCCTGCCACTCTACTCCATCAGGACCATTCAGGGCCTGCTGCAATGTTAGCTCTGGCTCTACCGCAGCCATTGCAAGGTATGGAGCTTCTTTATTGGCTAGGTCTTACTCCCCTGGTTGCAGGGTTGTTAGTGCAATTGTTGCTCTCTCCCCCTGGTTGAGAGCTGCATAGTAGCCTGGTGGAGGTCAGGAACAGGTTACTCTGGGTGCCAGTGGTGTCTTGAGCTGCTGGGGTGGTCTGGTTGGAGTGGAAGGTGGCTGGGGCAGGATGTTCTGGGTGTTAGTCACAGTGTTAGGCGTTGCTGCTGCTATTGGTGGGTTGGACTCCCCCTCATCCACCATAGTCATACTCACTGGAATGAAACTCACATTCCTCTCAGTTGTCATATTCTGTGCACAGATCAGTGCTTCTCTCAACCCTAACCCTCTAATCAGTATTCAGTTCCTATCTAATCTGCCCCTATCCCAATCCTTCAAACCTCCAGGTCCTCCTGTAGACCGGTACTGCTTCAGCTGGAACCAATGGATATTATACCACTCCCCTTTATCCCTCAATACCTCCATACTCTGCCTCACCCATCTCCAGTTATCCAGTCCTATAGATAATCTAATCTCCGTACTCCGCCAGCTATACAATTCTCCACCCATCACATACATCATCTGCCTCTGCAACCCCTATCTTACAGTCATTACCATTTCCAGCTCTCCCTTCATTATTCCTGTACAATTACACTCCAGCTATGCCTCTGCTTCCAGTCATCTTCGCTTTAGTCTCCCGCCCTGATTTACAAAGTTCCGCCCACTTCTAAATATAGAAAACCCCTATCTCTCTGGTTATTGGTTATGTATATTCTGTCTTATTCATCTGATCTGTTCCCTGTTCATATCCAAGTTCATTTTGATTGTTCCATTCCATCTCATTATCTAATTTTCCATGTCACATACATAGCCCTTCCACTCCTCCATGTGCTCTGCTCTTAGCTCCAGTCTCTTTCTTGCTCATCCTGACACTATCTACTTACAGTATATAAGCCCCCTGTAAAACTTAGCAGATCCTTAGTTCAAATATTATTGTACCCTATGGGTCCTATTTCCCTCTGTCATCTACTGGACTGGTTCCCATGTCTGCTCCTACTCTAGAAGTCTTAAAAAGATTACTCTCCTTGTGACTTTCCCTCCATTACTCATAGGGTGACCCACCTCCGTTGTACTGCCTACTCTGGACTCTGTCTGGATAGGACTCTCGTTACCTACAGTCATTACCTCCAGTTGAATAATCTTAGTTACCCCCTCCAAGTTCCCAGACTTACGTTCCCAGAAACTGCATCTCCACCTCTACCTCCAGGTAGTCTACCCTTGTTCCTCTTCTACTCCAGATTTTGTCTGGGAGTAGCCATACCTCTGTTCTCCACCTATACCTCTGTTTGACTCAAGACTCTACCAATGGTAGTCTCGACTCCAGTTTCTCCTTCACTATCCCAACTCTGGATGTCCACCGGACAAGTCTGTTATTCAACCCGGACTTGTTCTGAAACACACCGGACTTCTGTTCTAGTCCATCTGAAATCAAGGGCACGTACTTGGGCAAGGGGCGCAGCACACAAGCTGAAGCCAAGCTCTTCTTGGTCTATCCTACTCCTTTGCACCTTCGGTGTGCATGGTCATAACACAGTGGACACTCTCCTTTTCCCAGGCCAGTAAATCTAATACCCCTTACTCTCCTCACCAACTCCCACAAATTGTGTCATCTCTGCTCTTGCCTCAAGCTTCAAGCTTCCCACCTGTTGTAATGTGGACATATGCTGGACATCCAAACTCATGAGCCTGGGCAAGGGAAGGACACCAACCATTGACAAGGTCAAAAGGGGTATGATCTGGAATTGCATGGGAAGAGAAATGGTTCTTGAGCCAGGTGGCATAGTTGACAGCCTCACTCCAGAGGAACTTTGGGAGATTGTGGGCAAGTAACATTGCCTGAGCATGTTTAACATGTGTTCAGTTGAGCCATTCAGCCATGCCATTCTGTTGGGGTGAGTCATGGACAGTCAACTGCCACTCAATGCCTTCCTTGAGCAGGTATTTGTCGAAGTCCCAACTCAAATACTTCCCCCCATGGTCTGATCTAAGGGTCTTGATATGTGTCCCATCACATTGACATACATAATGTATTGGTGACAGAGGTGTGTTCCTTGCCATTTGGTAAGTCTAATTTGATGTCACTTTTTCCAATCATACTAATGGCAGAGCCATCAGCTGTATGCACATCCTGTGGCTCTATGGGTATGAAGTTCAGGAACTTGGACTTATCAGAACAAAAATAAGATGTGGTGCCAGAGTCTATGATGGCACCATGCCACTCAACTAGTATGCATATCTGTTCTGCTACACTAGCAAGATCTGATGTTGCAAAGGTGTAATTGGATTCAGGGTCAGGAGCAGAGGCTGCAGTGTTCACACCTTCCTTTGGTGAGTGTCCACCCTTCTTCTGCCATTGATTTGGGCCTTGGCCCTCTTTTCCTCCCCCAGGTCTCCAGTAGTTAAAGCATGTTATGTCTGCATTAGCTTGGCTGGATCCACTGGGTTTATAGTCCTTTCCAGGACCACCTTTGGCCATCAGCACCAAGTTTCCAGCCTTCTTGGACCCACATCAATCTGTGAGGAGATGATGCTCATACTCTTCACTTATGACAGTAATGAGCTCATTAGAGGTGAGTGTCTTCTGCATTATCTTTTCAGCAGCATTTATGGTTGATAGGAGGGGTCTGTATGATTCAGGAAGAGAGCTGAGGATGGCATGGTCCTCAATCAATGAACCCATTCTGGCCAATAACTCACAAAGCCTTAATAGTTCCAAGAAGTGGGCTTTAACATCCCCATTCTTGTCACATCTCATGTCCTGGAGATGATGCTTGATAGAAGTCATTGATCTTCTTATCTAACTTGTCAATCTCAATCTGCATAGGTGTTGAGCCATTAGGCTTTGTCACTGCCTTTGTCTTCTCATTGATCACAAATGGTATCAGTTTCATAGCTCAACCATTGGTATAATGCATCAAACCTCAGGCATCAATGGCAGTTAGTGTTCCCTTCTTGTAGGTTACCCAATTCAAGCCCTCTTCAGCAAGTTTGAGGGTGTTAAAGAGCATAGACATGATGTTGGGGAGCATGGTATCCATAGTCAAGGCAGGGCTCATAACCTCTTGCGATGAGAGGGTTATGATGAGCAAGAAACAGAGCTGATAAGAAATATATTATCTCGGTCACTTGATAGGAACTTGGTAGTGCAACTCTAGTACCTGATAAGAAATATATTCTACTTGGTATGTTAGCTCTGATATGATGGATGGGGAAAAACACAATGTACATCTCAGTCACTTGATAGGAACTGAGATGTTTGGAATGTGAAGGCTCAAAGCTTTATAGTAGTTAGCATAGAGATGAAAAATTCTATTGTAGTTAAGGAAATGACACTTTGCATATACATACAGTATGAACATTGGCCCAACATCATCACATCATTCATTGTATACTGCGGTTGTGCTCGCAATATCATCCTGATATCTTGTTCAGTCCATCATCCAACTCTCCTGATGTGTCAGAATCCAACAGCTTGGGCCTGGCCTGAGTTTTTTCCAGGCCCAAGCCATGGCTTTCAGGCCAAGCCAGGCCCAGCACATTACTGATAGGATATAATACTGTTGGATTTTGGAGCTTCAGATTTTTTGTAAGACTACACAGGTATCTAACAGACCAGTTATTTCTATTATCATAGTATAGGATAAATACTAAGTATGAAGAGAATCAAATAGATAGTCTGATCACTCACTTTGTGTTGTATTTCTATAAATACAGTATATAAATTGAAATGTGTAAAGTCCTGTAGGCCATATAGAACTGTGAGCAACTGGATACCTTGTGGTCCGAGTGTGCTGGGACCTTGGTGGAACTGTGGGGTCTGTAGCTAGCTGGACAAGAACACAAATTTTGTACTTCCTGTGGGAAAAGTTGATGAATGCTGCACACTTTGAGGCATAATTTTCAAATTGCTCAAAATAATATCATCAGGTGGTAATTGAGACGTCATAATTTTTCCCGTTCAATATCAATTCATGCAGGTGATGTGGTGCATGTATGCAGGGGTATATAATAGTGCTTCGCTACTCATAAGGTTGTGTTGTGTTGGTGTCATGCATGAAATGATTCCTTTAAACCAGATAGTTGGTTGGTATTGGGCATCATGTCTTGCGCATTAATCTAAAAACTTGGTTCGGTTCAAGGGCATCCTGAAGACTGTTTAATGACATTGACAAAATGGTTTGGTACCGCTGTGCCAGCCTATTCATGGTGGGGAGATGTAACTTTCAGCTAAATTCAATAATACTTGTTTGCAATGAGTTTAACTTCCACCTCTTCCACCAATGTTAATGGATGACTTCCTGTAGGCAAAATAATCAGAATAGAATATTTTGGACTTTGAAAAACCATGGGAATCAAGTTTATTTTCTAATCTATACAACGATATTCAACCGTAGGCCATCAACATAGATATAATCCTTGATAAATGGATGATTTCATGTATTCTCTTCTGAATGACGACGAGGCGGACATCCTCGAGGACGAAGAAGGTGCACGTGTGCTGGCAGCAGCACTTATTGCTGGAGCAGAAGTTGCCTGCCAAGAGCGCATCAAGAACCGCCTCCTCAATAGATTATACCTTTACTGTTCACAGCTTCTTCCAAATCTGCGAGAAAATACACCATGGCAAGTGCTGTGTGAGAGCCAGAGTGACCGTGCTTTCATCACCACCATGGGATTATATGTGCCTACCTTTGAATACCTTCTTACCTCCGGTTTTTCCAAACACTGGTATAACACCCCCATCTCCCGTGATGATGTCAATACATATGGCACCCCACATGCAACGCGATGCTCTCTCAATGCTGCATGGTGCACTGGCGCCAAGAAATCATTATTTGCTTGAAGACTAGACAAAAGAGTGTTAACTAGGATCCATGTGGTATAGCGACAAATGAAAAATGAAGGGATATAACTGTTTAACGTGAGGACGCCGACATCGAATGGAGTGATCAACGAAAACTAGCTAGTATCAGGACCTATCAATTGGAGCCTGAGTAGGGTCAACCTTCAATAATAGAGAAGAATGGAGAGAACTTACCTGTTCCATGCAGCTCTTGTGATGCTGCGCAACTCACGATGAACGATGAACGAGTGATGCGAGATTGAACCACAAGCGGAGCGGTATTATGTCAGCTGATATCACTGGCATAGTGGCCCAAAACGGAATGATTCTAGTCAGATTAGTCTATTGGGGGGGGGGCCCCCCCCCCCCCAATAGATTAAAATGAAGTAAGGTTTATGAGGGGGTGCAAAATTAAGTTGGTGTGTCAATGTGGCGTAAATTAGCGGCATCGCGGCACACCTTCCTAAAGTAATAATATTTATTCTAATCCGATTATTTCGAGCCTACGGGAAGTCATCCAATGAAACGCTGTCCTTAGCCGTACATATATAGATATCAAAAATAGATCAGCGAGTGATTCGTGAGGCATGTACGAATGCACAAGTTGCAACTTGTAGGGTATGAGAATAAAGAGCCTCCGGAAAAAAGTGGCCGCGCTGCACACTAGGGGCGTGCCGAACACTTTTAGCAAATAATGAAGAGAGCCAGATAATAAAAAGACCATGAGTTGTAAGATGGGATTTCAGACAAGAAGCATGTCTCGCATGACTACTCGCCAGTCCACAGGCATCCCTCCTTCTCGACTAGTCCAAACTCGTCTCATGAGATCACAGACCAAAGCACAGTTCCCCACTGTCTCCATCTGCTGCTCCTGCAGAAGCTGCAGGAAGTAATCGCGGTAAACGGGCTCATCCGTCAGGCAGCCACAGACGCATATGTTGAACACCATACCGCGCACAACGTGACGTGCTGTTCTGACGTCTTCAGCACGCCTGAGACATTCGACAGTTTCTGCGACGTTATCCATGATCTCTGGGCATTGTGGGTGATCCCCGGATATGACGGAATGGAGATAAACAAGAGCAGACGCGCGGAATACGTCAGAAGTGAGGCGTTGTCGGTGAACTTTCTCTGTGTCAGCAGCGTAGGGGTGATCATTGTCATTGGTAGATTTTAGGATGGTTTCGATACGTTGCCCGCGTCTGACGAGTTCAGGAACGCTGAGGCTCCCAGTGCGCCCGAGATCTTCCTTCCACCATGCGAGATCAGCAATTTCAGCAAGGGCGATGACGTTGTGAGTTTCGCATCCCATGACGCCCATCATAGAAAACTCCGGCCTGCCGTCAATGAGGGCAGTGCCAGACGGATCATAAAGCGACCGGAGTAACATGGGACGACGGATCAGCGTTACCGAGGCGAGGACATCAAGCCACATGGACGTCTTGATTATAAACCGTATGCTATCAGTGCAAGATACCAGTGCACTGGCTGGCGAAGGGGGGTTCCGCTGGAGGAGGGCGAGAGAAAATCGGCAAGCACTGTCGAGGAATGCTTGCCACTGCCCCTGACCACCGGAGAAGAGGCAGTAGGAGACCATGCAAAGGCTTGCAAGAGCATCTCCCTCCGTGATTGGTTCTATGGCCCTTTGGATGCGTCTGTACACATCACGGTCTTCTGGCGCACTGTAACCAATCGAACCACCTTGGGTACTCTTACGGTGCAAATCCGCAAGTAAGTATACAGCCTCACGGGCCGTATCACTAGAATGTATGAGATTCCAGACGACGGCGTCAATGGACCCGTCGGCATGAGAGAACTGGATAGGAAGAACATGTTTCATATAATATTGTAATAACGAGTTTTGGTAGCTGTTCAGGTCAAACCAGTTCTGATGGATGGGGTTAACGGAGGCGGGCAAACGATATCCTGAGGGTATGACGGTATAGTTGTCGTCGTCGTCTGACCAGTGTGCATCGTACATTGGAGATAATTCGCTGGAGTGAGGTCGGGGTAGCATAGTGCGTTTGATTGGAGCCCTGCCGAAAGGAGGATAGTCCTAGGGTGTTATATATACCGGGTAATGATGCGGGCTTACATGATTACCGGTATACGATTCCTGAGCGCTACCAGGTGCACTCAGCCTAAGGGGGCCGGCTCAGGCTCGGCTCACGGCCTGAGGCCGGGCGTTGCACAGCACGTTAATGTGATACGAAGACGTAAGTCAAAGTTTCGAAGAATCGCTAAGCTGTGACCTGTATGTTTTGAGGCCTGTGTAAGTTAAGAGAAGGCTATAGCCTTTTGAACGGATTGCAGGCAAAGGTCGAGTAGGCTATCGTCTGGTTGCAGCCCGGAGGGAACGAGACTGCTGCGGTGATTGTTGACATCATTGATTTAACTATAAATTGAGTGGTGTTGCAGGCTGAACAAAATATAAACAAACTTCAGTTTAATTGCAAGGTCTTGGCCCTTGGGTTGAACGCGCATGATGGTTCTGGTGCCAGATGCCCAACTCGTGCGACGCTTTGTTCACTTTTACGCTTTCGAGCCAGAACTGGCCCAGCTATAATGAGCGACCGTCTTCGTTTCACATACTAGTCCGGCTAGGGAAGACTTAGAGCCACCCTACAGTATGAACAATATCAATATAGTCCATATGGTCAATGTGAACTTTGAAACGCACCCACGGTGGAGCGTTCGCTACTTAACGTTTAACCTTTGGACACCTGAGGTTGAAATCAGAATTGAATGCGCTTCGCCTTGGAAGAAGTGGACTCCGCCGAAAGTTCCGGGCACCTGTCGTACGACTGTCATCCCAGACCCTGCAATTTTCGTCATTTGTCAAGGAAGCTCGAGTTTGATATGGTATCTGCAAACAATAACATCAACCTATTTGCAGCATCACCGTAGAAGGCGATCGCGAGGAATCTCTGACAATTAGATGACGCACCCTGTCAATTCGTGACTGGTCCGTGCACGTCGGTAGTAGATAGTCACCGGGCGTTGGCCGAACCAATTTGTAGATGTTCTCGCACATTGCCAGGGTCTTGGATACTGCTATCACGGATTGCATGCGCCAACGCCTCGGTGTTCCGGCGACGTTTTTGAATGCATCTGTCGCTGCAACTACTGGTTATGTAAGGGAGCCAGTAGCTAGGCTTGTCAAAGCAGTCCTAGATCCTAGTAGATTGATTGATATGTAAGGCACCACTTGTGAAGGATTTTTTTTCTTACAAGTCGTAAATGACCCTGTAGTAGGCTATAATTCGAACATAACATTCGATGCTTGAGAGTTCGTGACGATGAAATCCCGCCAGTGTTCTTTGATTAGGTTGATCCAATTTTGATCTGAATGCCGCAGCCAGGGCTATAACAAGCAACCCGACTTGAAATTGGGAGATCTCTACAGCAATCGGATGTTTTTATTCTGAATAGGACCTATGTTCCGAGTAGCTCGCAGATGTCACTGTCATGGGACCAGCTCCAGAGTGTTATGACCGGTTGACCGAATTTGAGAGAGAGGGACCAATTTGAAACTGCATGCACCCATATATGCCAATGAGGAAGTTATTACACAACGATAAGCAAATTAATTCGGCTCACCCGGATGGCAGCGGCGGTGCTGGAGATGGACATCACATCAGAACATCATGCGGTGGCATATTGGTGGCATCAACCGTAGATCACGACAGGAGACATCCTTGTGATGGCGGTGCCCCTTGAGGCTGTGGAGGTGTGTCTAGAAAAACAATACATAGCATTTGTAGGTCGTGTGTAGTATGAAGCACAGATGCAAGTTGTTCGTGAGGCATGTAGTATGAGTTACAGCTTGTGTGGTATGAAAATGAAGAGCTTGAGGAAATAATTGGTCGCGCTGCACACCAGGGGAGCGCTGGATACTTTTAACAAATCATGAAGAGATAGCAATGAAGGGAAAAAGTCCATGTGTCGTTAGATAGCTCCTAGACAAGAAGCATTTGGGACTGTCGCATGACTACACGCCAGTCCACGGGCTCCCCTCGTTCTCGGCTGCTCCACACTTCTCTCATAAGCTGAGCGACCCGAGCACAGTTCCCCACTGTCTCCGTCTGCTGCTCCTGCAGGCGCCGCAGGAAGTACTTGCGGTATTCAGGGACATCCGTCAGGCAGCCACATATGCAGATGCTGAACACGACGCTGCGCACAACATGACGGGCTGTGCTGACATCTTCAGCACGCCTGAGGCACTCGACTGTTTCTGCGATGTTGGTCATGATCTCTGGACATTGTGGGTGATCCCCGGAGATGACGGAATGGAGATAGACAAGGGCAGACGCGCGGAATACGTCAGAGGTGAGGCGCCGTCGGCGAGACTTCTCTGTGTCTTGAACGCCAAGAAGGTAATCAGTGTCATTGGTAGTCTTCAGGATGGCTTCGATACGTTGCCCGTGTCTGACGAGTTCAGGAACGCTGAGTCTACCGGCACGCCTGCACTCGTCCTTCCAGCATGCGAGATCAGCAATTTCAGCGAGCGCGAGGACGATGCGGTTTTCGCATCCCATGACACCCATCATAGACAGCTCTGGTCTGCCATAATCAGGAGCAGTGGAGGGATCATAGAGCGAACGGAGCACTTCAAGGAACTTGGGACGACGAATCAGCGTCGCAGAGGCGAGGACATCGAACCACATGGACGTCTTGATAATAAATCGCATGCTCTCACTGCAGGATCTCAGTGCCCAATCTGGCGAAGCATGCTTCAGCTTGAGGAATTTGATGGAATATTCGCAAGCGCTGTCGAGGAACGCTTGCCACTGCCCTTGACCCCCAGAGAAGAGGAAATAGGAGACCATGCAAAGACTTGCAAGAGCGTCTCCTTCCGTCACCGGTATCACTGGTGCCCTTTGGATGCGTGTGTACACATCATGATCTGCAGGCGCACTGTAACCAATTGCACCTTGGGTACTTTTGCGGTGCAAATCCGCAAGCAAACATGCAGCCTCTCGGGCTGAATCACTGGAATGTATGAGACCCCAGATGAGATTATCAATGGACCCGTCGGCATGCAAGTACTGGATACGGAGAACATGTTCCATATAGTGTTGCAATGAAGCGTTTTGTCGCATGTTCAGGTCATGCCAGTTGTGATAGATGCTTGGGGTTAATGGGAGGGGGCATGAGATACCCAGAGGGTATGACAACGTTATTATCGTCTTCGTCCGGGAAGCATGCATGGTACGTTGCAGAGAAGTCGCTGGTGTGAGGTCGAGGCAGGATTGATTGCGGCCCTGCCAAAAGGAGGGCTTGAGTACTATGATACATACATACACTTAGTAACGATACGGGGTCTTACATGATGGTTCTAAGCTAGTCGTATAAGTAGTGGAAGACGGATACGCAGGCAGCATAACCCCGGGATAATTTTCCCGAGCGTCCAATGGTGAATCAATGTCCTGCATCACCGGAAGTCCTGCGACAATATGAGAAAACAAGAAAGGATGTTCCACGATAGGAGTCTTACGAGCATCAGTGTCCCCCCGAAGATAATCATTACGGGCTATACCCGGGTGTCGCTCGTCGCTGGAGATAGACAAGGTCGGGGTCTGCGGACTCGTGCTCGGGGAAGCATAGTCCGCCGATAGTGATAGAATAGAAGGTTCCTGGTCATTAGGGCGAGGCCCAGCACCAGAATGCCCCTTAATCATTCCTTGTGCGGCAAGAAAGTTTTTAATTTTTTCTCGTAGGTCGACAACCTTGTCGCTTGCCTTGAGGGATATTATAAGTCAAATGATAAGGGAATAATATAAATAAATAACATACACGAAGCCATTCTGGACGCTTTGCGCCAAAACCAAGACATTGCAGACGAAGACGAACACATGTTTGGCAGCTGCCGTCTGCGTTGGGCTGCTCGTCGCATTTCTAGGGAGGGGTCAATGAGCGTCTGATGACAAAGAGGTGATCGAAGATCGAAGGAGGACCTACCTTCCGGCGGATTCTGCACGTGTAACAACCCGACTTGGCGCGCACAGCGCCTTTAGCCTTGGGCGCTCCGGTTCGTCTACCCAGTGTAGGAGACTTTGGTGCGGCGGGCATGATGATTAGGAAGATAGAGGTATAACGGGAGTGTGGGGTAGAAAGATACAGAGAGAGAAATGGTATACAAGGAGACAGAAAGAGACAAGAGGAAGCGACACAGGACGCATTCTATGTAAGAGAGTATAAGTACATAACGTTCGACGAGAACGGGGAAACGACAACACCTGTTCAACGAACAAAATAACCAAAAAAGGAAAATAGTAAATCTATGAACAGAAGGTACTTTCGGGGTCTTTCCTTACCAAATATCCACCCCCATACCATGAGAACCTGGCAAGGGGCGCTTTTGCTTCCGCGCGTTAAACGGCACTCTTGCATCGCGGCCTTCCAATCCAGGCGCTAGCTGATCATCATTTCATGATCAGTGTACGGCTTGTGTACGACAATGTACGCCTGTGTATCCTCACGAAATTCCGATGTCAATTCGCTTCGAAATGTTCGACACTTTGTCACGGTACAGCATCCAAGAATCCCTTCTATAGCCACCTGTACGATACTGCCTCCTGCCACATAATTTGTAGTTGGATAAATCGTTATTTCGTTATTTTGTCTTCCTCGAGCACATAAATATTAACGAAACATATCATATCACCGCTACACAGAATGTGTCAGCAGCCACAGTGGCAGTGTAAACCCAACCATACTTACCGTATCTCGGTGCAACCTTCAAACCTTCTCGGGAAAACATGTGCTGACCTGCCTCATGCCTCGCAACAACCGCTACGGTCGGAGTGGTATCCATCAGAGAGCCAGAGAAGTGAACCCCTTCAAGGACTGACCCTCTCCGGTTCCTATTTTGAATGCCGTTGGGAGACCCCATGGACCAACAATAACGCTCAAAATGGATCCGCTTGTCAAATCCTCCGCGCTTGTCGCTTTGGCCCTGCCAATAATTATCAAACTAGTATTGTATGAAATCACATCAGAACTGCCGAACAATCAAATAAACATAGTGTCAGGAAGAGATTTCCCATTCATCCAACCGTTGGTAGCATAAGCGAATAGAGGTTATCTACATATACTGCAGAACACCAGACTGAGGCATATTGAATAGGTCCAGAGTTGTGGAGACTAGATATCGCTAGAAGAGGAATAGAACCGATGCTCGTGAGGCGATGAATTATGACAGTCGAGTTCAAATACAACCGGGGAAGCATGATTGGAAGAATACTGACGTGAGAGTGTTACATTGGAGGACAACTGAGGTGACTTGAAAAAATGCCGTTATCTTGCTTTGTACTTTGTTCTAGTCCTCCGAAATGGGCGCTGCGGAGATGCCACTCGGTCCGCTTATACTCAAGTTCCTGACCTTGTGTCTCAACCCACTACTCGATGCCGATCCTCCCCCAGAGCCCTGATTGGCGTCTCCACCAGAAGCCGGCGGCTTCGGGGCGCTACCGACGTTTCCACTTGCGTCTCCTGGCATAACACCAGCGCCTGATCGTCGAGCTATAAGAGCACGAATGGCACTAAGCCATTTAATTTCTTCTTCCTCGCTTGGAGCACATAACAGCAGCGTCCTTTTCGTCGTGACTATCTTGAACGTGAAGTGACCGTGCGAGTCATCGGGTGCTGTTGACGATGATAGTGGCGAAGTGGAAGGGGGAGGAATAGGTGCGCTATGCTTGTGACTCCGCATATCGAACTCTAGTGCATCGAGAATCTCCGAAAATGAAAACTGCCGATGGGGTTTTGTGTCCTGATAGCCATATTCAATTGGTCCCGTGTTAGCAAGAGTCCGACGTGGCAAATACAAGAATACCCATTACCATGTGACTTCCCGAGTAGACTAATTTTTCGCCATTCAACATGAACCAACGTTTGCGCCAATTATGTCGTTTCGAACCGCATTTCATCAAGTAACCAGATAGGACTATCTTGGCGCCTTCTTTTGGTATAGCTTGCGTTTGCGTGGGTGAGGAAGGCATTGTAGGGCGATTCTGCGAGGAGGTCGAGTAGGTCCGCTGCGCGCTCGGCGAGGCATCATCTGAGTCCGAGGACGTTATATTTTGAGCGTGGGAGGTCTGCGGAGGCGAGTGCGATACCATAATGCGACAAGGTACTGATTGAGCTCCGGGGATTGGTATAGGGGGTGTTATCAGTGATGTTTGAGTTGAGATTGTCATGAGAGCCTCCCTGGCGTCCTGTATTGCCTGGACCCACCGCTGGACCTCCACCGGACTTTCAGCCTGGAGATAGAATGTTCTAACAGTGGATACAACGCCAAACGTATTGGTGTGTTTCTTGAGCGTGACCTGGGGTGCAGGAATGTACGTCAGATAGATCCAGAAGGCGTAACAGTTGGTATTCCGCGTTCGTCTTGTAGTACGCGATATGTGCGGGCCGTAGCACGAACCATCTTTTCTTCCATGTCTGTGATAATTGCTATCCACACCGAATGCGATGAAGACGGTCTCCGATGTACGAACCTTGCGTCGCTCGCCTTTCTTCCATAGATAGCCCGACTTGATCATCTTCTCGTCGAAAGAACTGTGCGGTGTCTCGGCCTTAGTTGCGGTCCTCCAACCACCTTCTTCCTCCTCTTCGTCTTCGTCAGACTCCTCACCACTTCCTGATTTTCCCTCTGCAATGGAGGATAGTGGGGGCTGGGACGTGCTGCCGGAGACCGCGTTAGAACCATATGACTGAGATGTTGGGGAGACAAGATCGGGAGACAGAACTGAGTCCGAGTCAGACTCGGTTCCAGAAACGTGTGCTTGTGACACTGGAACAGCCTGCAGGGTTCAGATCGATCCGGATTATGTGACAAAATCAGGAGAATTAGGGTGACTTTGGTTGGATGCATACGAACCTTCTTAGGTCTCGCTGTTGAATGAACGGACAATTTTCTTTGTACTTCTTGTAGTGACGGCGGTGGAGCTGAACGCGAAGTACTACTAGTCGTCATGGGTGGGAGTGAGATGCGTGTGGGTTTTCGTGACCACGAGGTCACAACAATCCCTCGTGACATATAGTCACGGCAGCGACGTGGCTCAGGCTGCGCTCAGCAGCGAGCGCTCGCACTCGACCAATTAGACTTGCGTAAAGGAAAAACGATTAACAGGTGAATCCAGTGAGTACTTGTTGCGAGAGTGCAGCCTGTACTATAGGATAGACATGATTTTGGATGTTGAGGACTAGAGTGATTCACGTTCTATAGACTCATCTGCTGCAATACCAAGTGCATTGGCCATGTCTTGTTCAAAGCGACTCTGAAATAGCACTGAGTGCGCGCCTGTCAGGTGATAAGATCTCGAAGGAATAAATGCAACCGGTTCCAGATCTGGCAATCGCTGGCCAGGAAGCTACGTCTGATCTGTTCCAACCTCTTCATCTCTTGCCTTTGACGATGTCCTCTAAATTCGAAAAAGCTGTTGCGTACGTCCAAGGTCTGGACAAGCAAGGATCAGGCCCGGATGCTAACACCAAGCTGGAGGCGAGTTATCATTACTTTGAAGACCGTAGACGAGCCAACTGATTGATACGGACATCCACAGTTTTATAAATTCTACAAGCAAGGTAGCTGTGTTACATCTGTAGAAGAATAGAAACTGACTTTTCGGCGATCAAAGCTACTGTGGGAGATGCAGACCCGGCCAAGGAAC
The DNA here is from genome assembly GCA_016628065.1 of Suillus lakei. Lineage (NCBI taxonomy): Eukaryota > Fungi > Basidiomycota > Agaricomycetes > Boletales > Suillaceae > Suillus > Suillus lakei. The sequence goes on along the minus strand of JABBWA010000009.1, from coordinate 483,865 downwards.
CCTCTAGATTGCAATTCATCGAGCGTGCTAAATGGTGAGTGGAAATAACTCCGGATAAGCTGTCCTGATCTGTTTCGCAGGGTTGCTTGGAACGGCATCAAGGGAATGTCGAAGCAGGATGCGGAGGAGAACTACGTGAAACAGCTTGTCAAAGTTCGTGATAATTTCCGCCCGCTGATCTTGCATCTGAACATGATTTCAGTACCTCAAGGAGAAGCACCCCAATGAGCCTATCCTCAAAGAGCTCGAGGGTTAAACGTTAGACTATCTGCTCGCTGTGCGACACGTGGATACAGTAGCGTACTCGTGTTTTGTAATTCAACTAAGAAGCGATCGAGCTGCCACTTCACCCGAACATATAGGAGTTTTTCCACAAGCAGCCCCAAATGAGATTGGAACGCCCATCAGAGAGCGCTCAGAACGTGCTGCTAAGTTAGGTGCCTTGACTCTGAGTTGCTACCACAGGTTACACTTGCAATCTCCGATTCAAGATCACACAAATGATGATGAAGGGGTGTTCGAGGACCTGTCAGGTGACGCCGGCCACTGCGGTTGTTAGTTGTGGTAAGTTTCGGCGCCCATTTTTCATTCCTGCCACAGAAGCCAGGAAGTGAAATGTAAATGTAAAGAACCTGGCAATTTCTTCGAGATGATCGGACGGATATGACAAACACCCGAATACCTATCGCGTTCCATTCATTTACAGCTGCAGATGCCAAACAACGTTGTGCCTTCGTGTGGCCTAGACTCGGATGTGGAGCCAAGTTGGCCATGACATAGTGGTCCTCGTAGTGCGGTCTTCAGTGACCCCGGTTGCCGGCAGCCCCATGTTGGCTGCGGAGATAAAATAATCTGTTGGAATTGCAGTGCCACGGGATTGAACAAGGTTCATACAGCATCGAATTAATGAGCTTCGAATTCCTGGCAAGCATATGCTCATGCAGAAGCAGTTTCATGACACACGGTGGGTAAGCTTAACACAACACTCAGGCGTATATATGCGATTATCGCTGGACCCTGGCGATCAAAGCTTCCCGAATTTTCAGTGGAACTCAGACAAGGTCGGGAAATTTCCACGAGCATTTTTGAGCTCAGCGAGACGCGCTACACTACCGCGATAGCGGTACTGCATGCCGCCGCCTTCAATAATAGAGTAGGAACGACCATCTTCATTCGACCAAGGTCTGTCTAGGGGACAGGCATGCCGCAGTGCATTCACTTTTAGGGAGTACAAGATTAGCCAGTTTCCGCAGCATATCATTAATCTACTTATCAGGGATTTCAACGAACTTGGCGCGTGTCGTCAATTTGGGCTTACACTTGAAACCGAGCAGGAGTCGAGACCAGTCAAAATCCTTGAAGTAAACCTCTCAGCGAACAAATATAGTATCAACTACTAGTTTTGAATGCTGTTCGAGGCGTTTCCTGACTACCCAAACGGTTCAGCTCGCGGCTCGAGTCCTTCAGGCTTGGCCTGCACACCATGTAGGGTCAACATTGATGGCACGTTCTGGATCACAGCATGTAACCAACTCAGTGCTCAGCGCTCAGTGGTCGTGTTCTCGAATCTGATTGCTTGTATTGCCACTGATCATCAAATTGACAATGCAAAATCTTCTGTGCCGCAGATTTACGTTCCCCTTCACTCTCTAATCGCTTGCCGTATTCAAATACCATCCAAAGCGGTCTGATTGAAAAGTTCAAGACTTCATTGATGTAAGCGGTTGGTTAAAAGGTTCAATTCATTCAAATGCTTTTGTACTTGACTAGAAGAGTCCGATCAAGGAATCCTGTTCTGTAAGAAATGTCTCAATGCCTCCAGAGCCGGAACTATCCTGTGGAGATCCGAAGTAATTAAGTGAAGAAACTCTCCGCAGGCCCGACGGCGGTGTGACCCTAGATCTAACTTCACACTTCGGTCACTATGAGCCCACTTATACCCACACAACCGTAACTCACAATCAAGCTCAAACCAACAAATCACATTGCTCAATTTGGTGTCACATGTACGTATGATGCAGATAAAATAACGGCAATTTACCGATTGGGAGGGGAACGTACTAGCAGTGCATTATGCAATCTGCTCAACAATGCGGTCCCATATGTGCCCATTGTGGTTTCTCTAGCTACGAGTGTCCCCATGCGGCGCCGTTGAACCCTATGTAGGTGAGTAAGGTTGTGACTTGGCTTATCGAGCTTCGTCGGAACTTAAGCGCCCCTTTAGGATGTGCAGCGAAAGCCATGCTTTCGCCTTATCTTTAAGAAATTCCAACTATAGGCACTAAAACTAGGACCAACCCTGAACCTTCTACCTCGGTCACCGGGTTTAGTGAACCCCAGGAGTGACAGCAAGCATTGACGAATAGCAATTCAAATTTTGCCTCGTGTAGGTGACCTTACCATAATGGTTGGAGCCTGTAGCACTTTGTCTTGTGCTGTCGGGGCGCATGACAAGCACAGTGCACTAAGCTTGACAGGGACAGGGGTATCCACAACCACCCATAGCACGTTCGTTCTGTATACTCTGCATCTGTCATGGCGATGCTTCGTGGTCGATATGATCCGTGACTGTCAACGACAAAAGCGATCATTATGCGGACGGGTGCCGCCTGACTATATGTCAATAACCGAGTTGACAGTCATAATGGCGATGAGGACGGTGTTGTGGAACATGATTGATTGTATGTTGGCGTCTTTCGGCACAGGAACATAGGGCTCACTGTCTTACAAATGACAGACGTGGGCAGATCCCTCTATTAATTCTCTCATAGCCGCCAAGAAGTATCCGGATCCAGTAAACCATTCTGGAACGGTCCCTTCTGCGTTTTATTATATCAGGGTGACCGCGTGCTAAGTGATCCAAGACAGGCTCATGATCCTTCGTTCGACTACTGAGTGTGGCTGTTCCGAGGTACTCGCGTACTCGTCGTCATCGGCTTTCAGTACATGCACCGATCACGAAGACCGTAATGCATCTGATGTTTTCCTGTGGGCGTCATTATGATCAACGATGAATGATACGCCCGAGTGGTCTACCTGCCAAAGAGACACATGTACAATGTTGGACACTATCCTGACAGTTGAGCATAGTCCTTGCACCATAACCCACGCTCCCCAAAGGTGCCCAGGGCGCAATGCATGGTTCGAGGCCTATAGTCACCAAATAATATTTCTTTTCGAATACATCTATGGTCCGAAGGTGTCACGGTGGTTGGAAACGTTAGTTCTGGAGTAATAATAGTATGTATATCACGCAAACCAGAAAAGGGAGTTGGGTGAGGAATAATCGTCGGTTATACGATATCTCTTGTAACATCTACTAAAACAAGGGCGGTAAAGACAGGAGGGCAAACAATACCAATACAATTCCTTCCAGAATGAGTCCAGAGATTAACAAAGGGGTAGAAGTTACAATGATCACAATGTAGGCACACCACTGTCAGGGTTGGCAACGTACAATGATGCTCGCGGAGCTAGACCATACTGAATGCTTGGACGGGTACGGGAAGGCACTTCTTCTCGCTTGCGAGTATTCCGCGGAGGTGGAGAACGTTCCGCCACCAGATTGTTCGTCATCTGCCGTTCGATTTCCTGAACCCTAGATGTCACAGCATGAGTTGCGGTCCGAGAACCATGTGTAGTGGGTCCAGTCCTCGAAAGCTCCTTTGATGAAGAAGAGGGATTTGATACCGGAGATATGGGTCGGGAAGAGGTAAGCTTGGTTTGATCGGATGATAGGCCGCCCAATATTCCATGTTCATTAGCACTAATCGAACCAATCGAAGCTGTTCGGTGTGACGTGGATCCGTCCGAAGCGATTCGCTGTACGACATCATAGCTTCCACCTAGCCGCTCTGCAACCTCAGTGTTCGCTGTCCGGCCACTATGGACAGATGGAGAGATCAGGCGAATATGTTTCACCATGTGCTCATATTTGGACTCAAGAGAGTCCCGGGAAGCATTCGATTCGCTGATCGACATGAGTCGCGGAGCTGGGTTAGGGTCTCGTAAATCCAGTGGTTTCTGACCGGTGGAATTGCGTTGATCAAGTAGAGATGTCTTCCTAAATCGCACCCACCAGCTGTCCGATCTTCGAATGGGGTTCGAAGGAGGTGAATACGAGTCGAGGATGGACGAGTGGCGGCGTGAGGGCTCAATGGTTGAAGAAGAGGAGTATAATGTGGAGGGCGTCACAGGACTATAAGGCGGCTGGGAGGGAAAGCTTGGCTGGGAGGGATAAGTGTTGCTGGAAGAATGGCTCTTGGAAGATGAATTATTATCTTGTGATGAGCCAGGACATGATGCTAGGGTGTTGGTTGAGTCGGATGCGACCTCAAGTAAAGGACTGAGGGTGGGAAGTGGGTACGGAGAGAGACAGAGGGGTCATCAGTGGACGAAGGGGTGGCAGGGTCTCGGCTCCCAGCATCAACATCGATGTTGTCATACTCGCCATCAGGCTTGAGTGCCCCATGGTCTGGCTGATACGAGTCGTACTCCCTATCATGTGGCACAGGATCTGAGAATGGATCTGCGTATGACCATGAACTGCCATCTCGTCCATGGGGGTGTCCGCTGTTGGGCTATCACGTTGTCTTCAGTGAATCAGGCCCTCGTGGTCACCCTCAATTTTCTCCCAATCATCCCATTCTCGGCCGCTATTTCCTCCACTGGGCTCCCTGGAAATCATGCCGCGCACCATTGCGCCCATAGAACGTATGGACCATGCACCTAGTCCCGCCGCTGCCTCCCCTGTGTAACATATCCAGAGGACTGCCCCACCCGAATTGTCGCGTGTCTTCGTCGGCGAACATGTCACGGCGCGGGCGAGGTGGCAAGGGGGAACTATGTTTGTTTAACCCAAGATGAGCAAGAGCTGCAGCCAGTGGGGCGCGTGCACCTAGAAATCCGTGGCTCCTCTGAGATTCTGTCTCGGAACCCATGGACAAGAAATTAGCGGGACCACCATCGGTACTGTCGTACTCATGGTCACCACCAAGAAGGGAGAACCTGCCGTTGCTCGAAGACTCACGTCCCCGCGAACGTTTGATATACCAGACGGCTGCAAGTCCACCAGCAATGAGCCCAACGATGCCGAAGGTGGTACCTAGAGCGATAGCAGTTATATTGTTGTTACTAGAGCTGGAACCAGCACCGGCAGTATTCGTCGGGTACACCACTGAGGGTGCACCTGCACTCCCACCACTTGACCCAGACTGGCCAGTTTGAGAAGGTACAGGGAGAGAAATTATGGCTGGGGTCGAACCCGCGGGCGGCGGGCTATAAGAGAGGACCATGGACGAGCTGGAAGGATTGTATATTTGCATGGTGGCAGACGCAGGGGCAGAGGATCCGTAGCCTGGATTCTATCAGACAAGAGCAAAGAGCTAACAGGGCGACAGGGAGGTACTCACCAAAAGCAAAGAGCACTTGACCGTTGCACTGTATTGCCAGATGGTCCTTGCGAGCGCCAAGTTGTTGAAGTGACTGTGCTTCTTGCCAGACCATTGGATTTTGGGTGGTATTCAGTATCCATCCATCGCTATAGGTTGTCTGTAATTCGCCATCGCCACCCCCATGAATTAGGATTTCTCCAGTAGCGAGGACAACAGCTGCGAAGTCGCGGCGTGGAATTGGCAGGGTGGAATTCGAAACGGATATCACATCCCATGCGAGGGTTGCCTGTGTCGTGTCAAGAGACCAAATGGAATTCAGGGGTATAAGCATCCCACATGATGCGCAATATCCACCCAAGACAAGGAGTCGTCCGTCAGGAAGGATGAGCGATGCGTGCCCATACACGTCAGGCGGCGTATTACTATCAGATGGAAGCACCACGAACTCTTGCAACAAAGGGTTGAAGAGGTAGTGATCAGAGAACGCATTTCCGGATCCATCGGCCTTCTCACCGCCGACAATCCAAACCTTGCCGCCAGTTGATGATGCTGAATGACGAATCCTCCTCATTGGTTCGCCAGCCCAATTCTGAGGCTCGATGAAAAATGACGGGTCCGTGCGATCGTAAGCGGAAACAAGCACAGCAGAATCATTAAGTGAAGTGAGGACTGTTTGGGAATTTGGTCCTGGTTGACCTCCTAAAAGTAGGAATGAAGAGGTGTTGAATGCGGAGAGTGTGTGCCATCCTAGAGAGGGTGAAGAGCTCGTGGTGGTTGTATTTGAGAGCAGCTGCCACGGCGGAGACGTGGCACTGAAGGATATGGAAAGGTCAAGTAGCAATAGTTCTGATGTGGGCGGTGCTGATGTGTACGAGTATTGATCATACTGGTCTGTCAGACCTCCGTGAACATATAGAAGATTTTCTAGTAAAGCCACCGCCTGTCCCCATCTACCTCACCGTCACTGATAACTATCCGTCAGCAAACATAATAAACGTACCTAGGTGGTGGCGTGTATTGACATAGGGCAAGTGGTATCAAGTAGTACAGCACGGCTGCTGCGCGCCAACTACCAGCCATGACATATATAGAACCTAGTATCTTGTTCAGTGACCTGTGGAAAGAATTGACCGAAAGGTTGGATGAATGTATAAGTTAGTTGTATGAACAAGATATAAGTCGTTTTTCGTGAAATGTCGTCACGGAGGAGAGTTGGAGTGCACAAGCTGGTGGAGAGCTTAAGTACAGAACGTTCACATATGTACGTTGAACCAGAACCGCAGTGGGCCGGGGCCTTACAACATGTGCGATGTCACGGCATACCCACGTGGAGTCAAAATAATTTAAGCTTTCGAACAACATGGGTTTGCTTGCAACCGTCAAAGCTTTGGCCAAGTATATCGCCTGACTGGCACAGGCTACAGAAAGCACTAAGTGCTATCGGAGGCAATGATCCACCCATTTAACAAACACAACCTGTAAAGTTATACAGTGGTTCGCAAAATCGTAATCATTACTCCCCGCGCTAAAACATGGCGATGTATCTAGTGCATCTGCAGAAACGCTTTAACGAGAGCTTGTTTTAAGCCTTATGACTGCCTCAATGGACACGCCATTCCAGCGCTCAAGAAAGGGAAATGTTGCTGCCAGTGTTGAACATCGGATCAAGTTACCTACTAGTACCGTAAGCGTGAGTATCCACCCTGAACACGATTGACGCTGTGCTCTATTCACGGAACAGTTATAGATCACCAGTTCTTCTTAGTCCATGCCCTTCGTCCCTGTAACGACCCGCCTGCATGACTACGCTTGTTGATAATCAAGCCATCGCCAAACCTAAGTCTGTCTTTCTGTGCTGATCTAGACTTTGAGCTCAAAGTAAATACAATCAATCCAGCCTGGATGATCTCACAACATTCATAATCAAGGCTGAATATGCGGTGGCACATGGCGGATTTAGTTGCGTTTACAAGTGTACTTATAATCCCGGGAAGCAGCCAGTGGAAGTATGTTTCCGGATTGTATCAGCCACGAGCAGTATGTAACCTGACATACCTTCAGGTGGCAGTCAAGATGCTTTACGCACAACATGATCAAATCGAGGACAGAGAGGTAAGGGGGTATTTATTCGGTTTTCAATCCAATGTTCCTCAATATCCTTGAATTGCAGGCCCTGAGGAGAGAGATAGGTGTTTGGAAGAGATTGCGCCATGAATGCATTGTTCCACTTCTAGGTTATACCAGCCACTATTCGCCCGTGTCCTTAGTGTCGCCTTGGATGCCAAAGGGGACCCTCAATTTGTATCTCCGTGGCAAAATACCGCTGGCAGAAAAGTACCTACTGGTAAGTTGTTTCAAACATCCCTGGGCCTCATCTCCTCATCAGCTTGATTTAGCTGTGTAATGTGGCGAACGGCCTACACTACTGTCAGCGCTTCATGACTGATACTATCCAGCGGATGCTGACTTTCTGCGATTCTAGTACATTCGGAATCTGTGGTACACGGAGACCTCACGAGCGTAAGTTATACCATAAACTCCTTGTCAACAAATGAAACACTGTATTTGACAGTTGAATGTGTTGATTGACGAGAAAGGTCAAGCGTGTCTCACTGATTTTGGGCTGTCATCCATGGTTAAGATGGGTCAAAGATACGGATACCTCCGTCCCCACGGGAAAAAGCCTGGAGCCACACACTGGTCAGCACCTGAATTAATCGATGAAGGTGGAGATGGAGATCCAACGAGTTCTCTCAATCACGGAGGGGTTGCGGAGAGATATATGCCATCTCCTTCAAGTGATATGTATTCCTATGGCTGCATCATGTTTGAGGTGAGCTTGCCGGGAGTCCAGCAAACAGATTATAGTGACGACGATGATAGGTTCTTTCTGGTGGCATTCCTTGGGAACGTTACAAGACACCTGTTGCTGTCATCCTGGCAGGAAAGACACCTGAGCGTCCACAATCACAAGACGTGCAAGATGAGGATTGGATATTTATATTACAATGTTGGCTGTCGCTCCCATCCCTTCGGCCTGTCGCATCGCAAGCACTTAAATTCGCTAGAACTCGAGCTCGCCCGTTCATGTCCACAGGTAAGGCATACTGATCGTGTTGTATACGGGCCGTCGAAACTAAAACTTCCTCTTATTATGTAGAATTTCACGAGACGTCTAGCCGAACTTCCATATACACCGCGCATCTAGATGACGCAAACGTCTACAACTTATCTTCCTTAGTACCTTCACATACGCGACCCGCATTTCCGGACCCTGTTACATGCTGGAAGTCGGTTAATAAGCTAGCGAAAGCGCTCATTGACCTATTCACTACTCGAGGGGACCAGCGTCTCCTTAATGATGCCATCCAGCTGTATCATGTTTCCCTCGCCACGCTCCAGCCCACTTCCATCACTTCTTCGCTCCACGAAGTTACCGCGGCCATTACTCATATTGGCACTGTACAAGGAGATGATGAGAATTTGGATGTGATCGAACGCCTTCGCCTTCGTATGGATTCTGTCGATGTTACTGATCCCTTTCATTTCACGGGTTCCAGCTACCTTAGCCTTGTCGACATAGCCAGGCATATGACAGACAAATGTCCGGATTCCATTTCCAGCGCAAAAAATTGGTACAGGAAATCATTCAGCGATGGCATCAGCGGTGTATTATGCCGCTTGCAGATAGCGCTGGCGTGTGCTCGGATCGCCGAAAAGGTTGTGGGGGAGGACGAGTTCAGGCTGGAGGCGTACGAGATGTCTCTCCAACTACTGCAATCGCATATATCTACAACGCGCACCGTGTCGTGGGCGGTGGAACATCTTTCGACTTCTCTTGCAGTCGATGCGGCAGCGACGGCACTGGGTCTAAAAAAAGTGGATAAAGCTGTGGAGTTATTGGAGTGGGGGAGAGAGCTACTATGGGCATATATTGCGCGATCTCGCACCAGGGAAGAAGAAGAGGAGGAGGAAGAAGAAGAAGAAGAAGAAGAAGAAGAAGAAGAAAAGGAAAAGGACCAAGAAGAGGAAGAAAAAAAGGTCTTGAAAGTGGAGCAGCTTCACTTGCTTGTGAGCGGTGTACTAGGCACCTCGCAAGAGACCTCCAGCCTCAAAAGCGCCGCCGTGCCTGATGCAAAAGTACACGAAATACGAGAGGCGGAGGGCACGCCATGCTTGCATCCTCAAATATCTGATTTGTTGAAAGCAACGCAGGATGGCCCGGTGGTCATGCTCATCGCAAGCAGACAATCACAATCATGCGACGCCATCATCGTATCCAGCGCGTACCCCAACCCGCTTCACATACAGCTGAAGATATCCTTCAGTTCTCTCGCGAAGTTGTCGACTACTTTCCAAGCTTGCACCTCTTCAGTATCAGAAGACCTTGAGTCGGTAGAAGACCAGCTGAAAGAGATACTGTGCTGCTTGTGGAATGATGTCGTGGCTCCGGTAATTGACCAGTTGAAAGAGACAATACCACCACGGCGTGGCTCTCGGATATGGTGGTGCCCCACGTCGTTGTTCTCCACCTTGCCAGTGCATGCGGCAGGGGACTACACTGCGGAAGGGGTACAACTACCACAGCTGTACGTTTCATCCTACACTTCCTCTATCTCGTCGCTGGTTCGCGCTCGCAAGTGCGCGGACCATCCTGGGTCGTCTTCGAGGTTTGCTGCAATATACCAAGCAAAACCACTTGAAAACGACGAAGGGAAGGAAGTTGAATACCCTGCGATCAAGTTCGCAGAAATGGAGCCTGAGATAGTGAAACGCAACTTACCCCCGTCGCTCTTCTTCACAAGATTCGCCGACGCAATAAAGGAGGATGCTGTCGAGGCCTTCAAAGACCACGGATGGTTTCATCTAGTAGCTTATGCTACACAGAATGCTTACCAACCATTCAATTCCTCCTTTTTGATGCGCGACGGCTTGCTGTCGCTTCCCGACATCCCCTTGGCCTGCTCTGAGCCAAAAGAGTTTGCCTTCCTCTCTGCGAGACCGATTGGATCAAGGTTCAGATGGATGCAGAACGAGACCACTCAGTTTGCTGCCGGGTTGCAGTTTTCTGGATTCAAGAGCGTTGTTGGGACGATGGGAAACATGGATGACTCCAAGGCATATGAAATCATCGATAAGTTCTATAAGGCTTTCTTTTGTACTGAGACCCCAGATTGTACCCGGGCTGCGCGAGCGTTGCATGACGCCCTTGAGGAAATGGCCAAGGGTGAATTGTCTCTCAGACAAAGAATCGCCTTTGCGCATTTTGGACTATAGCTAGTATAGGATTTGGAGAAAGACGAATATGAAACTTAATATTTGTGCCGGTTTTTGCATGACAAATTAAGCTTGACTGAAATTCGAGACGTGCTAGGTGAGACAGGAGAAGGCGGTGGTACGACGACAGTGTATGTGCACTACAACGCAGAGTCTCTGTCACACTATATCTCATGGAACCTTTTGAGATGAATAAAGTGTGCCTTTCAAGATTGCGAACGCTTGCCAGATGAAGGGCATCACCTTGCTACAATGAAAGCACTAATGCAGTGGAGGGTATCATCCATGACGGTGGAATATTCTTCGAACCTATTCATGCAAATATGTTACAATAGGAGCGGCGATTCCGAATTCAGACTTACAGCAGCCCACAGTCTGGCCCAAGATAAACGTTTACGAGGGGTCATTGCCAACGATGGTTCTGCGACGGGCTCATATTCTGTAGTGGTCGCCCGCACCTTCGCACGAGAACAGTGAGGAAAGGAGGCACCGGGGAAAGTAGGAAATACAAACCTCTGAGCGCCGCCCGGCAGCTTGCTTGGTTCTATAGGCGTCCATTCCTCTCGCGAATGGGACATTTACCACTGGCACCTGTCGTGGTATATGCAATGGGGTATTGACGAATCGTTGCCAAGTAGAACCTCCTTTGACTGGCCCCCTGTTACCATTCCGCAGCCGTGAGGAAGACTGTTGGAACGCATTTGAATGCGAGCCCTGATAAATAAATTTGTGATGCTGTTGTGTGAGACAAAAAAGACGAAGAACATACTCTGAAAAAGTCATGCTCGGTATCATAATAATCGGGGAATCCAGTGACGTCGGCCTAACAAACTATTGGGTCAGTTCTGCGCAGAGTCTCGTGGGTTAGATCCTGACATCAACAATGTCGCGAAAATTGCTCTAGCAAGAATGTGAGTGCAACATAAATCGTAATAATATTCTAGCACTTACATCCTCCACATCCCCCTTTCGAATCGCCGAGGTGATTTTTCCAATGTTCCAGGTGTACACCTTACCCCTTTCGGTACAAGCAGCGATAGTGCTTTCATCGTCAGAGAGCGCAATACCATTCGCCTCGTCACATTTGGAGAGCTCGAATGGGCCAGAAAGGCGCTGACGAGTCTTGAGATGCCATAGGTATGCATGATCGACAGATGCAGTTACAAACACGTGTGCTGATACTGCAATATAATTGATCGCATGTGAATGTGCTCGTATCTCAGGCCACACTTCCTTTTGCTCGATAATGCCCCATATTCGAACGGTATGATCGACAGATCCGGAGATGACTTGACTCCCATCTTTGGTCCAAGCAACCGAAGAGACGGCCATCGTATGGCCGCGGAGTGTTGCTTGTATATGCCCTTTGTGAGCATCCCAAATTTTGATCGTAAAGTCTTGCCCCCCGGTGGCAACATTTTCTCCATTTGGGGAGTAAGCGACGGCGTAAACAGCCTTCTGATCGGTTGACAGAGGTTCGAAAATAGGTTCTCCTGAGTCGGCATTGCAGATTATGAGAGTGCTGTCTGCTGAACAGGACGCAATGTGGTTCCCATCTGGAGACCACGACACAGACCAGACTCTCTGTTTATGTAGCTTCCAGGGTCCAGCGAGATGCTTGCCGGAGTCTGCATTCCACAGCTGAAGAGCGCAATCGCGACCCCCGCTGACAACCTTTTTGCCATCGTGAGAGACTGCGACAGTAGTAGCGCCCTTGTGAGACCAACAGCGTTCTTTTTCCTTCGTTCTGAACTTCCAAACAACGACAGTGTCATCATCGGAGGCGCTCACCACACGTTCGTTGTCGGGAAAAGGGGCAACACACCATGCCCGTCGCTCATGGCTGCCAAGCATATTTCTATGGATTTGTTCTATTTCAGGTGGATTGGGAGAGGCGTCGTGAGAGGTTCGATGCGGACATGTTGGATTACTATAGGAAAATGATGCAAAGAAATGAGTGAGTGATACAGCACACATGCAAGTCCAAGGTGCTACCTACCAACAGGAAGGAGATGGAGGCCATCGAGCACGAGATAGTCGATGGGCGGCTTCCCTAAATATGTCATGGATAGTTGTCTTCTGTGGGTCCATGTTTGTCGGCGGTCCACAGCATGTCGATCCTTGGCAGTGCAGAGTGTGAGTTTGTTCAAGGCTGACCAGTTCCCAGAGGTGAGTGCTGTTCTGTGCTGTGCATACACCGACAAAAAGCTGTGGCCTGACAAGCTTCTTTAACCAAGTAAACCAAATAAGCAAGATGCACATACAGCATGGATAACACACGCTCGTTCTATGCATTGCCACTCAACCTTGTGATATTGATAGTGTCAACGAATGGCATCCATGTCAATATTTCGGTGTACAGAAAAGTCTTGGAAGTTGAAAGTATTTCCGGAATAAACCTAAGGCAGCTGATAAGACTGGGGGTCAAAAGGCGAAGGCTCGGAACTTTGCAATAAGCGCTCAATTGTCCGCGAGGCTTGAAGATATTGACTTTGTATTGAACGATGGGCATAATGTGATAGGCCGAGCGAACATCATGAACTGACAGCAGATAGCCTTCCTACAAAAACGACCATGCTAGCACTGATAACTATTCGACATCGAAAAGAGGTGATCTTAAGCAGGGTCCTTGGTCCAGAGGGCAGTTTGTTCCCTTCTGATGCAGATTCAATTTGTCCGAGAATGACAGCAAAATGAAAGCGTTTCCGAGTTCTGTGAGGGTATTGCTTACGTAAGCCATTCTGGTCAACTTGCCGAGATCTAGACGGAATTAACATAGCTGATCTACAGTCCTCCATAAATTACCAAAAAATGTCCTCAAACCCGCTTTGTAAATGTCAGCGGAACATCCCTGACACCCATTGTAAGTGTCATGTTGGCCTGCATGACTCTTTCGCGCCATTCCTCTTTAGTTTCCTTCTCTCCAGTAGAAACGTTGACAGACAGAAGCGGCTCGACGCGCCAGTCACGTAGAAGCAGTACTAGGAAACAAACGGCCTCAGTCGTCGCGAACCTTTTGCCAAGGCAGGAGCGTGGACCTAGGACCAGCGTTGAGTGATATGAACGAGACCAGCAGCATGCTACATACCGACGCTAAAGCCAGTGTGATCTTCGCCGTCTGCGATATATGCGTTGCCCGCACTGTTCGCATACCATCGTGCAGGTTTGAACTCTTCTGGGTCAGAGAAATATTGTGGGTTGTAATCTAGTCATCCTGTAGGGTGAAAGAGAATTCGAGAACAAAATAGCCACACGTACGGACGCCGACCATGTCGACCACGACCTATTTATCCACAGTATGAGATGAGTAGCCATCCACTAGGGCATGAGTTGCAGCTTACATGTGTTCCTTTCTTGAGTGGCAACATCTTCGGCTCCTCACCAATGCCTGAAAGATTGAGCACCGTGTCTTGCTTCGCTTCCCTTATGAGATATACACCAGCAGCTGGGAGGAGCTCAGTTTGAGACTAGGTAGAAGAAAAGTCACGTACGGAACATTCTGATTCCTTCGTAGAATGCCGCAAGAGCCTTATCTAGTTTACTATAGTCGTCGAATGTCTAAAAATGTGATTAGGTATATGTATCAGAGACGTCTGATTTCGAACAGGCTCACAATCTTGCCGTGTTCGCGCCCTTCGGTGACTTCGCGAACTTGCTCGACTATCTCATCCTGAATAGATGGGTGTAATGATAAGAAGCCAAGAGTAGCTGCCAGACTGTGTGATGTGGTTTCTGCGAAGAATTACTTGAAATCCCAGTATGCTCAATGTGGTGAAACGCACCATGGCCAGCAAATAGCAATGAAAAGATATTCCCGATCTACGACAACTATTCAGCAGAACAATTTTCGAAAAAATTTGCAAAAATGTACCAATTCCTTGTCATCCAGACGCATTTTTCCGTCATCATGTTCGCTCGCTCGAACAAACAACGAAAGGATGTCTTTCGACGTGTCATCATCTGCAGAAGAATTTATGGCTTCACGCCTCGCCTGGACGTGGGAATCCATGAACGCCCTCATGGTATCGAACGCTTGACGGGTCTGGCGAACCCTGCGGATCATAAGGTCAATAGTACTCAACTCGAAGAATTAGAGTAGGAAGAACTACCATGGCAGCGGCAGTTTCCAAGCCCATTTTGGAGCTGCAATCGCAAAGGCATTTCTGAGCGTTATAATTTCTAAGCACCGCTGAATCGTCATTTGTCCATCGTGAGAGGGGGGCTCTCCCCAGGAAAACGGGAGACCGAAGCCGCAAGTGGCGATGATGAGGAGGGTGAACTACAAATAGTCAGCCTCAAGGACTAACGCTGCACCAGGACACTTACCTTGGTTGTCAGTGATTGGATACGTGGAACGTCTATCGTCCCTTTCTCTGCCCACCCCTCGCAGTCAATCATGTCGGAATATACTTTGTGTGAAGCATTCCAGACAAGTTGATAACTGTTAAAATAGGTTATGGTAGGTTTCTGCCGCAACCAAGCGCAACACGCACGTATCGTTATTAAACGCAGGTCCAGCGATCCTCCTGTGCTTTCTCCATTGATCCTGTGACGCTGCCATAACGAGACTCGGACCCCAAAACCTGACATTCATTGGGATGATGCAATGGTTTGACAGAGGGAAGTCAACTCACAGAAACGCGCGACCCATATCATCAGTCTTCCCAAATGCACCCGTCTTATGACCAGCGGTCACGACCTGCCTGGTGACATTCATCGATCGTGTATATATTGTCGGTGCACCAGAGAAAAAAGGTACCACCGAGACCGTGTCGCTGCCAAAGCGGTGATAAACTAGTGGCGGACGGGGAGAATAGTGAATACGCTAAACGTGCGGTGAGGGCGTCGGCAGCTCACTGTTTCTGGTATGCCTCCACGTCCAGACGAAGATCACACCTGGTGGATTGTATTAGGCGATAGTATCATACTTTCAAAGAGAAGATCCCATACCCGGATTCCATGACCTTTCTGGTACGAGCACACCTAGCAAACTGAGAGGCTGAAATGGCACCCATAAGCCCGGGAGGTGATCCACCGCCTAGACAGTAATTAATATCCATTATGGTCATAGAAAATAATGAGGTCATAGGCTTCGAGGCTTCGCACCTTCAGACCCAACACGAATTTCAAGGCCTTTGAGATCGTGACTGCTGCGACCAGCGCAGTCGTCGCGGTTGTCCAAGATAAATCTACACAGAATTTTAATTCAGCTCAGTTATCGAGGAAACCACTTACCCATTCCTGATTTTATGAAGTTCGGAATACAGTATGTATGTACGTTGCAATGAAGCTTCGAGTGTGACTTGAGTTGGCACCGAGTGTTATGTGGCCTGGTCAAAACGAAGGCTGCGCGTGTGTGCCAAGTTGGCTGATTCCAGCACCGTGGCACCACATTTCCCAAGCTGAATGCTGAAACGCCGACATATCAACAAGCATGAGAGTGTCCTCGGACTCGTTCAAGTTGAACGCATCGCAGTACACAGTCTCCTAGCGATCAGGGATCATCGATCATCGGACGCCGATGGGCCGCAAACGGTTATGTATAATATATGGCGGACGTTCGGCGGATATGAATATCAGTCAAATAAGGAGTTACACAGCGGTCGCGGTTATCAATTGTCTTCCGACTCTTCAGTTAGCTGTACCACGTTACCTCAACGTGAAATTACAAGTATTGCTGGCAGCTAAGCAGGAAACTTGCTACAGAGCCGTTACGATCATTATCATCATGTCCGAAACTCCATGGCATACGGTGTAAGCATGTCGTTCCCATCTTCCGATCTCATCCAAAGTTGTATCATCATGATAGTACCATACGAGTCCCCTTTGCAAATTCAAAACACGCGACGATTGCAATGCAAGTGATTGATGTGGATGCAGAGCTTCAGAGAGCAGCCGTCAAACGCACTTTGACAGTGGACGGTAATGATCTCGTCGCGTATGTATTCACAAGAGGTCTCGAGCCCATCACACATGATATTGAACTGAAACGCAGGTCATTCGCGACTTCGACTGTTCGACTGGCGAGGCTGACAACGAATGGCTTTTTGGAGAATGTAGATCTAGTCGCCCGGACTATCAGCGAGTTTGGAGAGGACTCGGAACGAAAACAAGTGATATCTACGTGATGATGAGGAAAGAAATGGTTTGTGACTCTGAGGGATACAAAGTTCCCTTCGACGGTCTTCATGGTACAGAAGAAGTTCACCGATCGCCGAATTGCGATCGTCTACTTTACACGTAATTTTATTTGGCTTCTTATGCGTCGTCCGCGTTACCCTCAGCTTCCTTTGCCTTCTTCTTACTCTTTTTGCTCTCACGAAGGGACTTGGACAGCAGGCCTTTGAGCTCATCATCTTCCAACTCCTTCTCAGCCTTCACCAGTTCCGGCTTGTACCACACCGGTGGGTGAGTCAGCAGCAGCGGGCCAGCAGGAACTAATGCGATCGTAAAGTGGAATGCTGCTACAAACGTGTTTGCAGGAGTGTACCTACGGTAATGTCAGTAGGAGCGTTAGGAATTGAGGACGTGATCCACGTACACAACTTCGTATGGCTTGATCAAGCCATGTTGTACGGCCTCCTGAAGACCAAGTCTTGCTCTCTTCTCATCCTCCAGTGCACGAACATTGAATGGGAAGGCGCCAGCCTTTTTCTGCACTTCAGAGAAAACGGCACGCGAGTTCTTCATCTTCAGTTGATAGGTCACTGAACTATCTTTTTGGTAGATAGTCGTCCGAGAATCCTCGATACGTGCCTGTCGATTGTTCAGCGATCGAGGTTCATTTCCGTTTACAGTCAGCATCAGACCTTGCCGTCCTCTCCTGAAGAAATGAGGATATCAATCCCATAAACCTCGTCTTCCGCGAACGTGATTGACTCGGTATCGCGTTTCTGCGTTTCGTTCGGGTTGAGAATGATACGTTTCTTGCCATCAATGACATTTTGCGACTGCTGACAAGAGAGCATGCCTGATTCCGTAGCATCAGATTCGAACTACTCGCATTTAAGTTCATCACAAAACTCACCTTCGACAGGCTTGCAATCCCAAGCCGCAGCAGTTTTCGCGACGGCATCGGTAACCGCAAAGTTTTTATTGCCAACCTTCACGAGCCTCATGGCGATCTCAGCTGCATGCCAAGCTGCCTTGATCACATCTGCTTTTCTGCCAGTCACGGGTTCTTGCTCGGATGCGCCGATGACAATGGTCTCCGCACTAATAGCAGCGAAACCGTCGATGTGTGCACCGATGTGAAGTTTTACAACATCGCCTTTAGCAAGGGCCTGGGATGATAGGGGATCTGAACTATAACAGAGCGAAATTCTAAAAGGGTGCACACGGTGAAATAAAAAAAATCCACGCACGCCAGGGGGGAGAAATGGGCGACGGTGTTATTTACAGAAATTGATGTTGGGAATGCAAGGCCTTTTTCCGAAAAGTCATAAACATCATTTCAAAAGCATAAAAGCGATCTGACGCACCCTTGCTCATTTTGACGCCCTTCAAAGCTTTGTTGTAAACTCCACCAGTCCCCTCCTCGATGAATTTGTCGCCCTCAATGCAAAGATCGATGATCTTGGCGCCCTCGACGCAGATTTCGATCAGCTTCTTCATAACATCATTTACGATGTCACCAGCAGTCTACACGACATCGCAGCCGTTCGATCAGACTTGATGAACAGAGGACGGTGGTTACGCCCTTCATACCTTGTATTTTGTTACATCGGCTTCGCTGATCAGCCGGGGTTTTTCAGCAGGTTTCGGTGCATCTGTGGTAGCCTCAGCCATAGTGTAGGATCAATGCAAGAATAGGAATAATCAAAAGAGAGTGCACGCGAGGATTGGAGAGATTGACTTGCAGACACTTCGAACTTGGTATTCCCGATATGGTATATCTCTTTCCAAAAACATCTCATGATCTCATCATCAAGACCCGCTAGCACTTACGGTCAACGTACGGACTCCTGAGTCTACGATGCCTATTTGCCTCCATGTTAGAAGTATAGAAGATTCTTCGTATATAATACTGTTAACTTCCCAAAGACCACCATCCATTCCCGAATGCCAGACAAATCCGTTCCTTAGATTTTTTTTTCAAGGTCGCTCTTGAAATGGAGCTTGCCGACGGACATTTCTCCAGGTGTGTTCGTCCACGTTGCATCTGGGATACCAAACAGTTTTTGTCAGCTCATGAAGCAATTAATCTATACAGTGCCATTGAGCGCAACTCTGTGACCTCGTACCCGCTGCGCCCGATTTTTTTCAAGCTACCTCAAATGGAATTTCACTCAGCAGTTTCAACTCCTTGACATCTCCCCAGGTGTGTTCATCAATATTCCAACAGATACACACATTGCTGCGCCAGCGCAAGTCTCTGAACCTGCGGCCTCTATACCCGACGCGTGGGTTCTACCCGCGCGGGTACCCGGGCAGCCCTACGAGTCTGCAATGTAATATTTTGACGCGTTGACGCGTACCGAGGCCATGTATATCCATGCAATATAACTCATAATGCTCAGAGTCTTTAGTCCGGTGCTCTCCGGTGGCGGGTATACAAAACTTTGGCTACCATAAATTTCAGCAGCACTCTTCATCCAGAATGCTGAATGCGCCATGTTTTGCTCATACTGGAGCTGCGCCTGGGGAGGCAAGATAGATTCTTCGCTGTGCATTCACATGTATCCATCCAGGGTGGATTGGGTACGTAACCAAAGCGCAAATAATCGCTCTCAGTCGTGTGGAAGCGAAGCAGCCGTCAAGTATCACGCTACTGACGCGTTCTTCGTCTCTCCTCGGCGGGGTCGGATGAAAAAGAAATAAGGTGATTAACAAGAACGAGTTCGTGGGTGCTGAAGGCCTTGCCAATATTTATAGATCTGGCGGGCGGAAGGAGTTGAACAAGATGAAGTGATAAAGGTGGTAAGTCGAACGTGAGCCATCCAGAATATATACACTGACTTAGGTTTCCGAGCGTCATGATCGAATGTTGCAATGTCCGGGCCAGGTCTATGCAATGGGCACCGCTCCTGACAGGAGGAGACGCATAGGATATTGGACTTTCTCTGGTAGCATCTGGTAGCACGTACGCTCTCTGCCAGCACTATCGATGAGGCTCTAGTCGTCCACGCGCGCTGCTATGCTCAGGCATGATTCTGCTGCGTTTCGAGAAAATGGGACACCTCCCGCCTACTACATCATAACGCTTCTCACCTGACATCCCGTATCTGGTACCAACAGTATAGTACCTGCGCGGAGCGTCAATTCTTCATGTATCAACCTTTTTTGATCCAATAGAGATCTTGAATTTTGATCGCGCTGTCATAGTCTTCTATTAAGCCCCAGCCTTCTCCTAAAGGTACCTCTACCTGGCTAGGAAACTATCTTAGTATGTGCCTTCTACCAATGCGATATAAACAGGAAGAACCCCATGAGTGCTACCAAGTAATTAGTCGCGAGGTTTATCATATGCTAGTCACACTTGCTAATCCATCAACCCCACAGAGATGCACAGTCTCACGACGAAGATATACCATAAGTGTCTCTATACTCCCTCATTGCCTGCAAACTCCTCTTCTCTTCCTCGGTCGTTTCCCCTTGCGCTGCCTTCTCCTCTAACCACTGCACTAGGTCCCGCATCTTCAATACACTTCGTACCTTCCCCTTGCCTCCAAGCAAACTCTCCAGCTTTGTCACCGCGCTGACCTTGCATCCCTGCTCGTCTATCTCGGAAAACTCCTCGCGATCGAGCAGCTGTACAACCCCCACCACTTCTCCGCCCTGCTGAACCACGAGTTTGATCGCACCAGCTTACTGCGAGACCAGTAGTCATCACGTCATCCACAATCACCTACACGCCATTTCTCATCACGACCTGACGGCCATCCGACGACATTGCCGCCTTCACCATGATCTTTTGCTTCCTTCCGATTGTACGCGAACTTAACATCGCGGCCATGCATGGATGCAAGCACGAGCGCAGGTACAAGCTGCGAGGGAAATGCCTTTGTAGGCAGGTCCAAAGAGAATATCGAAGTCGGAGAAGGGGTTTTCAGTGAGATCATCAGAAGAGGCCGCAGCGCAGAGGGTGGCAGCATAAGCTTGTGCGACAGTGTATAAGATGGTACCATCAGGACATGAGACCCGCATTGAAGAAGTAAGGAGATTTACTGGTGCGCGTCCAGGATGAGTCGATGGAAACTATCGTGTAGGTCACTTACCGGCCTGATTTGAGCGTGAAGTCACCAAATTTGAGAGCGCCGACTTGCGCAGCTTGCTCGAGGAGCTGCGTCTTGCAAGACCCGAGCGAAGACATCACGGGATAGGGAGCCTCGTAAACGCGCGGGATGAGATATCTGATAATACCAGGTCCATAATCTGTGGAGTGTTATGTTTTTTAGAAATTTGTCACGTGTTAAATTCATTCCCAGCTCACGTGAACGCTGGTCCAAACCAGAGCGTTCTTCGAACAAGAACGTTGCATTGATCCTTGTAAAGTCACAGAGAAATGCAGGGACGGCCATTTGAGGACATCAAGGCTGGGAAGATAGCGGAAGACCACTTCCATCGCAACGATATCAGCACCCCATATCATATTCGTCAGACCATTCATACCTTGGAGATGATGGACCCGGCGGACGTTTCCAATTTCATCGGGCAGCACGTCTTTCTTCGCAAAAGAATCTTGGGCATGGGTGTCTACACCGAGGACGAAGCCGTTTTCCGTTTACTCTGGGGACTGCCAGCAACGCCTGTATGGCAACAATTTAAGTTGGGACTCATACATCGCATATCCGTAGATCACCATGCGTTCGTGCGCACCACCATCTCATCTTCCTCGACGGAGTCGAACCCCTTCGCGCCGTGGACCTTTGAGAGCTGTGCGGCATGCATCATCGCCGAGGCATCGCGTCTTGTCGACATGCAAACTATCGCACCCTCCTCCCGCCCAGAATCCGAGTACGCACATGCGGAGAGAGCTGTTAGAATGGGGCCGAACGCCAATCCTATTACAGGGCTACCCAAGCATAAGCATAATCCAGGGGGTGTGCTTTGCACGACGCCTGGATGCGGGAAGGGAGATCATGACCATAATCATTGTTTTGCGAAGGGGGGCGGAATGGAAGGTCAAGCTCCACGGCAGCGCAAAAAGAGGAAGAAGTTGACTGGCACTAACGCGGCTGCTGTTCCCGCCACGTCAGTATCGGACATGATTCCTGCATCTGCTGCACCAGCGAACCCCGCTGCGCCCATCACTTTAATTTCTTGTGCGTCCACAGATTCTACCTTCTCGCCGCCTATTCTCCCCTCGCCACCCGGCATCGCGGCTCGTGTTCTTTCCACCATCCTGGACTGTAGCACCTCGCTCACGCTTATCAGAGACCGCGAATTCTTTTGGTCGTATTCCACCGCTGATCCTGTCACTGTGCGCACGGCCAATAGCGGACATCTGGCTATCTCTGGACGTGGCGATTGTCTAGCCTGGCTCACTATCAACGGGAATCGTCATCGTGTCCGTCTGACAAACTGTCTGCATGCTCCTGACACGATGGTCAATATTCTTTCGGTCGGGTGGATGGTCACTAAGGGCTGGGGTTGTAATTTTCGCGGCAAACCACCTCGCTGTGAGCTCGTGTATCGTGGAACTCCCCTTGGGAATATTCCCATGTCTGGGGGACTCTTCTTTGTTGATCTCACTTTAATTTGTCCTGAGCCCGAGTCTACCTCGCTCCCTCCACAACTCGATGTCTTTGCCTTTGCGAATGTTGCTCAGAACCTCGATCTATCGCACACTTGCATCGGAGGTGATGCCGTCAAAGATCCGGAGGGGTGCTGACCGGGCCGTCCCTAACCCTATCAAAATACGAGTCTTGCATCGTGTGCGCCCGATGTATGAGGGTCTCATTAACTTCGCAATTCGGCACGGAAAACGTTATTCATATTCATCGATGGCTCACACGAACGTTCTCGACCGTCTTGAGCTTCTTGCCAGCCACGATCGGAAGCGTGGCATATGAATGAAGGCGTATGTATGACTTCGTCGGAAAAGAGCAATTTTCATTTCTCACATATTTTTATAACCCTCGCACGATTCGATCCTTATACCTAAACTGTGATTCACGACACTAGTACTGTAATGTATCGATCTTGCCCGAATCTTGTTCACACCCTCTTGATCGTTTCCTCGCCAGCTCCTCTCTGTATAGATACATAATAACGTATAGTTCACAGCTGTTTATTGACAAGCCTTATAATTCTACACGTCCCATGTGTTAGGTTGATTTTCCAATGTCATGGGCGACAATCGACGATGATTCGAACAGAGCCCGGACCCGATCACTCATATCAATACTGGCTAAGGTGCAGAAGATCGTATATCACTCTAATATACGGGAGCCACAGGTATGCCGAAGATGCATAATATCATCAGTTCATTCATTGAAACATGTGCGAAATTGTGCATGATGAAGGGGTATATGAAGTCGTGCGTCATGACTCATCATTTAAAACATACAAAGCCACGAAGACTCCGGCAATATTCTGCCGGTTCATCTTGAGAAGAACATGCATCTTCCTTTGGCAGAGAATTGCGCCAGAGGCGCCAATCTGGAGGTTTACCGACGGGCTCGCTCCACGTCAATTCCGCTCGCATGCGTCCCCGTACGCTGGTGCGATCCGCCATGTCGCTATACGAACGCAAAGAAAACATCAGCTATGTAGGTTCGTTCATCAAGAAAACAAATGAATCACTTTTCCCAATTGATCCAGTCGCGTTCAAAGTAATCACGAAGCGGATTGGTGGGCGATGGGCGGAGGTCGGACCAAGCTGAGGTGGTCTTCTGTTGTGTGGTTCGGACGACTAGAGGCGTAGGGTCATCGCCGTACAGTCGTTCGTAGGCACCCCAGATCGACTCTTTACATCCAACAATTGTCCGCACGGTCCGCGCTAGGTGCATGCATGCCCATGACGACATGCTCCGTTGAGAACCCTCTGCCGTCATCACAGAAGCACGTGTGTTGTAATCGGCTTCGGACGACGGTTGGGCTGACAAGGCTCGAAGCTCGAAAAGAGTCGCGGGATCAAGCTGTACTGTCGATATTGAATGGTGAGTCGTGAGTTGTTGTCTATCCGAAGAGTTGCGTGGCAACGGGATTTGCAGGGGGGGATGCGACCGAATACTGGAGAATGATAACGAGAGATACAATGGCAAGACGGAAAGTGGTTGCGGTGACAAGAAATAGTTATCGAGCATATCCTCCCACGCGCGCTGAAGCCGTGAGTGATCTTGAGGATCTGGGGGTTTTGGATGCCTAAGTTTGGCATCCAGCGCGGAGGGTAGCGAGGTTGATGAAGATCCAGACAATGTATCTTGGCTGGCATTTGTGTTATTTTTGACTTTCAAGGACGAAACAGATTTGTGATAAGGGGTTGCAGTCATAACCGTATTCGAGCCCTGGGTGGAATTACCAGAAGACTTTCCACTGCTGGGTGTCACATCGTGTGATCGTGTAGATTGGCAGGGGAATAACAGGTCTTCTTCAATAACCTGAAAGTCTGTCAGGGTAGCCCCATACGTAATACGACCGAAAAACAGCTCCGCACCTCGAGTACGCCGTGAGGTTTGAGGATACGGGCGATCTCCTGAGGTGAGTCGGGTAAAAGCAATTCAAAAGGTCTTACGACATGCGACAGACAATTCGCTTACCGCCAGAACTGATGGCCACTGTGAAAGGGCCATCAGCAAGTCAACAAGGCGACGTCAGAAACACTGACCTCATCTTCTGGGATGTGCAAACCCATTCGAACCATCCTCACGAAGTCAAATTGGTTGGTCAAAAATGGTAGCTTTTCTAGTCTGAAGAAGCACATCAGATATGATGCGGATTATGGAATACGCGCGGAACATGTTACAGATTGCCTTGAACCCATTTTAGCCGACGAGAAACAGACTTATCGAGGACATTAAAGCGTGGTTGGGTGCGCTCGATGTCGAACCCAACAACTGTGCTGCCCTACAGTCTCCCGTAAAAAAATACGGATGCGTTGTATGTATTCTCACCAACCTGCCATTGCCTGGCGGCCTCGATGGCCCAAAGACCGCGCCCACACCCGAGATCAAGAATTGTAGACGGAGGGCCGTCAAAATCATAAAGAGTCAAGCTCCTGCAACAGTTTGTTATGAACATATGATCCCAGTGATCACTGGAACATCATTGGTAAGAACGGCGAAAGTTGTTTTAAAAAAGAACTCACAAATTCACGATGTCATTTGTATATTCCAAGGGCGAAATGATCTCGCCGGGAAGTCGCCTACATTTCGGCAATGAAAGTAGCTCGACGTCGATGTTCGTATGTGGGCTATCGTTCATGGCGAACGGAGATGGTGCATGGGCATGTATGATGCCAATGGTCATGAATATGACAGTGGGCGCTATAGATAGGCCAGTTTATATGTAGGCAGGAGGACTTGTGACGCTGAGAATAGGACTGAGGGGTTTCGAGAGTTAGCAGTGTAGCCTAAATCGACATGATAAATTGATCTACCTTAAAAAAAATTGGGGAGATGATGATGGCCGAGGAAGGCCGCATCTTCTCCAAGCATGTCATGGGGGTTGTACCATTCATGCAGGGCCGCGAAGATAGGAAAGATGCCGTCGCTTGAGTTCGCTTGAAGCATGTAAAATTGATGAAATTCGCACTTCCCGTCGGTTTCTCATAATTAATTGGGTCCGCGGTGGTGCCCGGGGTCCTTAAGAGTGGTTTGTGGGGGACTCGACGGTGGTCCTATTGGGTGATCGCTACTGAACTTCACCTGGACTTCGATGAGCTCGCTACGTCTCATCCGCAACGTTGCATCCAAGCGACATTTAAAACTGTCGCCCCTATCATGGCGCGCCTACACAACGCCTGCAACTTTCAAACCCCAACAAAAAGACCCTCAGCTTGGCGATTACCCTGACCTTCCATGGGTATCGAACCAGGAACTCCCTGCTAGAGGCTGGTGGGATCAACAAATGCGACGGAACTTCGGTGACCCGGTCAGCCCATTACCCAGTTCCCGGCGCGTAATCGCGTCTCAGACTTTACCTTTTTTCAGATACAAGAATACGACGAAGTTCTGTCCATGTGGGGTCCTGATACTCCTCCGGTTCCTCCGCAAAAGGCTTTGTTCCAGCTTTCTCTCGCCATCTCGGCATTTGTTGGCTTTGGTTTCCTATGCAAGTACGCGCTCATGCCAGAGAGACCAACCGTACCCCGGGAATACCCGTACTCCGGTCTTGTACGTGAACTGGGCGGACTTGAAGAAAACAAGGTGGGCTTATTCCACGTGTGCACTCGATGGGTCAATTTGACACTTGTTCTAGGCTAGAGAAGAGACTGAAGAGATCGACGAGTAATATTGCGGTGTACTTAGACCTCGCGTTTCTTATCCGGGAGAATTTCACTCTCACGCGTTATGCTATCTTTCCATGATGAGTCTGCCAATTCGCCACCGTTCACTGGACCCGGCCAAATGTCTTGTCTTTCCTGGAAATAACGCACGTTCAGAACCTCGGATCTCAGGAAGTGCATGTGCTATGATGATAGTTATGTACGTGTTGCTTAAGCTAAGAACCTTCGGACTCTGCCGCAAGTATGGTGTATCTGTCAGGTATTCGGGTCCCTTTTGCCACTGGTCTCGCCCGTGGGCGGAGACGGGGTTTTGAAGCTTCTGTGGCGGAAGGACCGTCGTCATTCACTTTGTCGACATACTCATCCCCGCTTTCAGACTCGGATTCCTGAAATGCCTTGGGGGATGAGCCCCGTGCTCTAGCGCCGCGGCCCTTGCCTCTGCGGCTAGTTCCTGCCCCCTGTCTTTTCTGTTGTGCCACCGTGAGACTAGTTTTCTTTCGGCTCTTCTGGTAAACGCCTGTTTTCCTCTTTTTAGTTGCAGGCTCCTTCCCGTCTTCAGTTACAAAGTCAGCTGCCTCATCAGATACTGGCGTGCTTGCATTCCGTTTTGCCTGCTGATTTCGGAAATCCGTAACCACCTTGCTGGAGACGCTTGCTTCCATATGCTTGTCGTTTCCGTGGAGCATATGATCCGCTACCGGGTACAACATCAAAAAAGCTGTTTAGGTTGCCCTGCCGATTCATAGCTGCGGCCTAGCAAACAAATTGAGTTAATTGTACACCCGAACCTTGATACGCCACATGACTTGGTCCGTACCTGGTTCCGTTTATTCATGTTCTGAATGATCGGTAAAAGTGTCTCATCAACTTTGGCTTGGTTCCAGCGTAGTTCTTCGTGGAAAAAGCTGCGGAACCTTGTGAGCAATTTTTTCAAGTACCGGACGTGGTCATTACGCACTGTCGGAGAGCGTCGAGGTCGGGCATACCCCATTTAAATGGCTCATCCGATGAATCCACCGTCGGATGATAATACGCATCCCTCTGCAGCACGGAGATTACCCCTTCATTGCACTCCAACAGAACAGCAGCCACTCACCACCAACGCATTAGGCCATTCCGGGGGCAGGTATAGGTTTTTAAACTTCTTTTTCTAGATCAAGAGATAGAGATAAGCACATATGATCTAGCATCAAAAAATTTCAGCAAGGCACATACGAAACGATTGCGGAATTTGGTAGTATTGTCCTCTGCTCGGTCCCGCCCACTTTGGACTTTGGTCCACCAGTCCTTGAATTTATGAAGGCCGTCCTCGCCCGGAAACTCTTTCAGGAGTTCCATGGCCATTACAGGGCCAACCCCAGGAAGCCCCTCGACGTAGTCGCTTCCGAGCAAGTACGCCAGGCGGATGAGCGTATCGCGTTCCAGCCCAAGCTCCCGCGACAGATCGGATGAGAGAAAACATTCCACAGTCTTCGATTGGTTGAACATATTCTTGAAGACGCGCATGCCCCCGAAAAGGAAAACATCTGAGTCGTCCGTTATGATGCCCTCGACCAAACCCAGCGATACTAATTCTGCGCACTGTGCTTCGGCTTCCATCGGTGCGGTTATGTATGGAATCCCGAAGAGACGCAATAACAACTTGGACCCGATAATTAGCTCAAATGAGTCATACATCCTGTAGCACGGCGCATACCATAATTTGAGAGATCATCTGTTGAGTAATGTCTTCTGAATCACGCATCGCTGCCTTCTTCTGCTGATTCAACGTCCGGATCTCTTCATCGATCTCATGTCTGACGGCATCCAGATCTTTGCCCTTGACTTGCGAGATAAACCGGACAAATTCGCCTTCTTCAGCATGTGGATCCATTTCCTCAGCAGCATCCCACGTTTCTGCGGCAGCAGATGTTGCTCCTTGACCAGTACTCTCTGGAGCACCACCATGAACAGGAGACGGAGACCGCGACCATGCGATATCGGATTCATCGTCGCTCTCAGGTATCCGAGCCTCGGACGCGACCACACTAGAGGTCGAAGGCCGTGAAGGACGTTCTGATATCTTCGGTAGCTGAAAAGACGTAGGGAACGTTGACCGTCGTTCTTTCGCCACATCAAGAACCTCCGGTGCTGAGATGACCGCAGGTACAGGACTCTTGGCGATCTTCTGAACGTGACCGTCATCAATGACCGTGACTTCCTCCATGTCGTCATCCGAATCTTGTGCGGCCTCCTGCAACACTTTGGGAGATTGTGGCGGCTTGGCATGGGCGCTAATAGCAACGGGCGACGGCGATCTGTGTGGTACCTCGACGGGCTGTACAGGCAATACGTCATCCATGCTCTCATCTGATTCTGACGAGAGCAATTGAATGAATGGCATGGGACGTGACGCTATCTTTGGTGAAACCAACAAAGCCGCCTTCCCAAACGCAGATTGCGATGGAAGATCATGCAGAGTTCCAGACGGCCTTCGTATCGGACCGGCCCCCGCAATCGAAAGAGCGGTCTCCAGCCGAGAAGGGGACGCGTATAGATCCTCATCAGAATCATGGAGTCGAAGAGCAGGTTTTGACTGAGGGGTTGCAGGAGGACTAAGTTTGGAAAGAGAAGGTTCTGAAGTGGCTAAACGAAGGTCAAATTTCATCATATCCTCCTCTGGAAAGACGTACTAGTCTTATAATGTGCAGTATGATCTTCCAGTGAAGCCTGAATGGCAAGAGCAAGCTCAGGATCCTTCATGTACTCAAATTCGTCGTCAAGAGGTCTGGGTATATCGTCGTCGTCATCTAGGTCGAATAAAGGCTTCGATTTGATTCGCCTCTGGACAGGTTTTGGCACGGGTGGCTGCGAGCGTTTACCTATCGCGTGCAATGCCATACTTGCCTGGAACTCCCGAAGATCGGGGTCAGGGGCTACATTACCTGGTCTGACAGTAACAACACAATGAACAGATGATCAATGATAGTGAAGGATGCCGGCAGCGTACATACTGACTTCCTCCATCTCCATATCATCGTCGCTGTCGCTTTGAAGCGTGGGCTTATCTTGATCAATTTCAATTGGTTTTGAGCGTGTGCCATCGTCTCGGATGCCCAAGACCCAACCGCCATCTGCCCCTTCGTTCTTGACAAGAACATACTCTCGATTGCGTTCACTAGCAATTCGAACAGGAATGGTGATGTGTGCTTTACCGATGCTGTCGGTGGTCGTCAAGAGCTGTTGAGTCAGAGCATTCCGTTGCTTGAGATTCTTGATCTGTTCTCGAGAAAAGTCCAGAGGAGTCTCTGCCTTCTTTAACATGTTCTGCAGGCGCTTGTACGATGTTTGACGTGATTTCAACCGGAGGTCACCAACAATTTCATACTGAACTTCTGTAGGCAGCTCTTGGAATGCTGGAGAAGAGACATCAAAGTCCTCTGGACGCATCTCCTCTATGAATGTCCGGAGCTCTTCCTCTGTGGCGAGTCGCGGATCTGGAGCCTGCGAACTAGTAGCCTTCACCACGCGCTCTTCGAGGTCCACTTCTGGAAGCCTGTACGGATCGTGGTCATAAAAGCGGGCCTTCTTTTTGGACGAAGGTGGTGTTTTTTCTGCCTGCTTTTTTGCTGGTGTCTTCGGAGCAGAGTTATCAATGTCCTCAAGATAAACCGCATTCTCATCCAGGACTACGGGTCCCGAGGGCGCTTTCTGTTTGCCCTTTGACAATGGAGGGCTGGCTCACATATATAAGCATTTACACATTCGTTCAGGATACGATAGGTCGCATACTGTGACGCTTGAGCATGTACCAAAGCCTCCCGCCTCATGTGGGCCGCCAACAGCCTCTCCGCAATCTTGGCGTGAGTTGCAACAGCACCACTCTTCTTCTTCTTACGCTCGATCTATACCGTACCGTCAACATTGCGGTGAGCTGAAAGAGAGACTGTCCTACAATTGTGTTTCTCTTCAGTACAGGAGCTCCTCCATCAAACACAAATACTGGGCGAATCCCGTAGAATAATAACTTGCAGATACGTCGAAAGAAACCAAGCACGTGTGCGTTAACCAATGCACGTCCATCCTTGTCGCGCATAGTGGCTTGGAACTGGTAGATCCAAATACTAGAATCGATAGCGAGCGCTTTCCCTTCGATGGTCTCGAGCCTAACACGAAAACAACGTCTAAGCGTGTCAGAAACCCGGAAGTCATTGAGAGTACATACGGTACTGGACGACCCACTGGAGACAAGAGATCCCATAGTGACTTCACACCCATCTGTCAGTCTTCTGAGAAAGTGAGTGTGAGCGTATTGGGGTAGAAACTTCGACGAACACTAATGAGCCGTTAGAGGGTCTGAAACAGCCTACTAACGCTGGTCCTTGACTCGGACAAGACTCCTGATCCGAGCACTGGTTCACGTGGGCCGAATATTGCATCCGCTCTCCAAAGTTCACCAGTGAAAAAACTAGTGTTGACAGATACACCTGATACTACCATAACAATTTCGTCAGGGACCCAGATATAACTATGCAGAAGATAATTTGAGATGACCAAGTCCATGAAGAGTGGAGCTACGAAAAATGATAAACTAGGCAAAAGGCATTTTATGGTCGTAAACTTCATAAAAAGCGTGAATGAATTAACCGTCCTTGCACGCCTGGCCGAGAAGGAGAAATGCCTAAATGATTATAGAAACAAGGAACTGCAAATCAGCTTTTGGGGCTCTCACGCGAATCGACGGGGCGTGGTCCGGCGGGCGATCCTTGACCAGCCGAGCTGTTCCGAGACGAACTGTGACCAGTGCGTTGGCCCTGCGCGAGCGAGCCCGGGGGACGAAGGTCTTCCATATTAGCTGGAGAATACCGTGCGTCGAACGCCGAACCACCTGTCATCTGCATGCCCATACCGCCCATTGCTCCCATACCACCACTTCCCATGCCCCCACCTCCCATACCACCACCTGGCATGCCACCGCCTCCCATACCCATACCCATAGCTCCGCCCATATGATTCATGCCCATGGGGTTGCCCAT
Source organism: Suillus lakei (assembly GCA_016628065.1). Taxonomy (NCBI): domain Eukaryota; kingdom Fungi; phylum Basidiomycota; class Agaricomycetes; order Boletales; family Suillaceae; genus Suillus; species Suillus lakei. The sequence continues at coordinate 452,789 of JABBWA010000009.1, read as the reverse complement.
CATCGGCACGCCCATCATCGACATCCGAGGATCATAGCCCATCCCACCGCCGGTCATCATGGGATTCATGGGCGTAGGGTGCATGCCATCGCCGACATGTGACCCAGCAGAGGAGTATGCCATCATAGCTTGTTGGTAAGCAGCTTGCGCTGCCTGTTGTGCAAAGAACTGCGGATTCCCAAATCCTGGCATCATACCCGGATAACCCATATATCCACCGGTCATCATCGGGTTGGCACCATTCATCATCGGGTTGGCACCAGCCATCATTGGGTTCCCACCCGTCATCATCGGGTTCATCCCCATCATCATAGGATTGGCCATCATCGGGTTACCCATCATGTTCGGGTACTGCTGTCCACCTCCGTACATGCCCTGCATCTCCAGTTGATTGCGTTGGAAGTCGTCAATCTTGCGCTGTCGATCTTCAGCCATCCTCTTGTCGCGCTCGCGCTCCGTCAGAGCAGCACCGACGCCACCCTCACGTTTACGCTCGCGCTCATGAGCAGTGATCGCGCCCAAGAGACCCGTCTGAGGCGGTGGTGGTTTATTGGGAACGTTGATGAGAGAAGCGCCAGTTTCCCGCGCAAGTTCTTCTTGTCTCTTGGCAGACCGGTCCTGCTTGTCCTGCATCCCAGCAGATAGCAGACCATGTGGAGTGAAGGCTTTCGTCATGGAATGAGAGGCAGGTTCTAGCTGAATGAAAGGGTCTCGTTGGTGTGAAGGAGCTTCAGGTTGGGGATGAGAACCGGGCGTGCGACCAGGATCGAGAACCTGTGTCCAAATACTCTGGCGAGCGGCAGCGTGTTGGTTAAAGTCCGCTTGTGGACGAAGAACTTGGGAAGTATATTCAGACTGTGGGCGCAGGTGAGGGGCATCATCTAGTGTTCGCATGTGCTGATCAGATGCGAGTCGCCTAGGTGGTGGCATGGCATTCATGTAGTCATCTGACATACCGCCTGTAGATCATGAGTCTAGAACACACAACGAAAACAGGTATACTGACCTTGTGTCAGCGGTCTCGGAACAGGTGGCAGATTACGAGGATGTCGTAACTGTGCGTAGGGATTCGCGTCCGTCGCTTGTTCTCCAGGCGTCACAGCACGCCCCGCGCTACCGGGACGCAGAGGTCTGACAGCCGGAACCGGTACAGGCGCGACAGGACTGGGCTTTTTGCTCTCCAACGTCGAAGGGCGCTCCTCGTCAGAATCAGCGTCCTCGTCATCCTCTTCTTCTTCTTCCTCTTCCTCCTCTTCTTCATCACTACTCTCGTTCCACCCTGAAAGCCTGTTCCCAGGTGTAGGCACGCTTCCCGTTTGCTCTCCCAGGCTTGTGAAGCACTACCTGATGCTGCGCCTGAGCACGCGCTTTTCTCTGTGCCGCCTGCTTGGACGGTGCAAACGACGACCTATACTGCGTAACACCCTCCGAGCTCTCAGATGCAGCGCTACCCTCGACAGTAGGCTCTGATGACACGTCTTGATCCGGCGGCGGCGGCGGCTGGGATGCAGGTGCAGGCGGCGGTGCGATATCTGATACACCATCGAGAAAAGACAACGCAGCAAGTGCATCTACATTAACGTCGTCACCGCTGTTCTGCTTTTGGGTGGTCTTCTGCTGCGAATCCGCCATGACTTGAACGTGCTCTAAAGAAGGTGAGGAAACTAAGGTGGCTTCCACATTTAGGCCTCGGCTATTAGAAGTGGGTTGAACACGTGCACCGGACGGCTTACGGCCGAGAGAAGGGCGCGAGCCAATCGTGCTAGGTTCGCTAATATTAGCCTCCGCCCTTCCCAGCTCTGAGAATGACATCGGCGTTCCCCGACGCCCTGGTGATGGACGCAATGGGTTGTCAGATACTGAGCCCTCGTCGGAGTATGAGGCTTCAGAAATGGTGGTTGGGACGCGCCGCGGCGGGTTCTTGGGCTTTTCGTCAAGTTGTTGCATGAAGAATAGAGCGTCTGTAAAGATACTCTGAGGATCTTGTACTAGGGGCTGTGTGGGGACGACAGGAACTGTTGCTACAGAAACAGGGACCCGTGGTGTTGGTGTATGTAACTGCGCTTTGGGAGGCAAGGGCGGAGAGCCTGCATTATGCAGCTGTGTTATGAACGGGTGAGGTGGAGACATTGCTCGAGGCGGCAGCTGCAAAACATCTTGTACATCTTGAATAGAAGGTAACTCTTTATCCTTCCCTTTGGGAGAATAAGGCGATGTGAGACATGAAAGGGGCGAGGCAGGTGGGGGAGTTCTTGAAACCGGTGATCTGATGGGCACAGGAGAAACAAGGGCCGACAACGACATTCCTGGCGAAGTAGGTCTACCAATTCCCGAACTGGGACTTGTCGAGCCTGTGGAAAATGTAGGTGACCCAGGAGACTCGGGCGTAAGGGGAAGTCTGAACCCGCCAACATCTACACTCGCAGCTGTCGACGGCACTGTGCTCTTCGTTTGCATAGTCTCCAAGCTCGGCGTAAGCCCTGAGTCGGAACGCGAGGTAGGAGGAGGGCTTCCTGTCAGTGGGAGACCAGTCATTGACCCAGGTACACCCTCTAAGACCGGGTGCAACGAACCGAGCGGAGAAAGCATCTGCGACTGGCTATGCTCGGACATGGAACGCGACATAAAGTCCTGATGCCCGCTACTCATCGACGGCCCAACCGAATCTGGCTTCTCACTCGATATCGAGTTGCTAATCATCATTGACTCAGGTCCGTGGTGCTCGTTCGACATCGAGCGGCCTTGCGTATGAGAGAAATCGGGAAGCGTTTCGCGCGTTGCGCTCCGTTCTGTAATGGGAGAAAGAGCGTGACCGACAGTGAGGTCTGGGGGAGCGCGCGAGTCGAAGTTGATCGTGGGGAGCTGGGGGGCATGCACAGGCTGGCCGTTTTGTGTCTGTGATCGGGGCTGAGCAACGGTTTGTGATGGCTGTTGCTGTGCTGGTCGATTTGGATCAGCACCCAAAGCCATGGGTAACTTGGGGGGCGATACAGACGCGGCACGTAATTCGGGTATGCGAGAGTAGAGGATATTTAAAAGACGATTTCGAATGGCGGAGGTACGGTCGTCACGTGGATCCATAGACTCTGCAACTTCACGATCAAGGAACAGGAGCTACCATCCAATAAATCAGTGGACTGATGCTGACAAGCAAATTGTACTTACATCTCTCCCTGGATTGACCGGGTAAGCAAACATCAACGAAACTGGATCACGAGGGTCCCAGGTGTACGCTTTCGGACGTCCGTATAGCTCAAATGCATCATGAAGCGCTAAATATACGGTGAGCCATTATGTTCTGCGCAACTAGGATACTCTACTCACCAACGAGCCACTTGAGCATCTCAGAAGCTTGCGTGTTCCCAGCCTCGAGCTCAGGCATAATAAGCAACCACCCCTCCCTGCGTTTCATCGTACCCGCCATTTCCTCATCACCAATCAACCCCTCAAGTTTCATGAGCGTGCTGCGGTTGATCAACTCCGGGCGCTCTGGGTACACCGCGAACGCCTGGGAAACCTCCCTAAGCGTAAGAAGGGGGTGCTTCTTGTCCTTTGGCCTAGGGGTTGCGTAGAGTGCCAGCAGAGGCTTCATTGGGAGAGGTTCAGGGGAGTGATCCCGCGAGAAAAGATTTGACATGCGCTTTTTGGGAGTAGGTGCGGTGCCGGTGGTAGTAGATGGGGCCCCAGGGTCGTTGGACGAAATTTGCGACCCGGAGATGACCATCCACAGGCGTTTCCAGTCTGTTTGTCCAGCGACACGTATGAGCACCCAACCTTCCATGCGACCACGGACGAGGGTTGTGCGAGTGTCTCTGCCTGAGAAACATGAAGTCAGGGACGAACATAAACTCCAGTGAGGGACTGACCTTCAAGCAATGTTATGCGTATCAAATGAGCAGTATACATTTCTTCGAGACGAGACTTTTCCCAAGCAGATAATCGTAGAGCTGTTGCCCATGACTCCAAAGCCTGGTATTGATGGACAGCTGAATAAGAGCAAATTGGAGCCTGCTGTGTTGAGAGTGAGGACGTTTGTGTATGTCTTGCGCGGTTGATCTGGATTCTCAGCTGGGCCAGTCACTGAACCTAGTACGTGAACGAACTACAGCCAGCGTCATTACCACCAGCATAGAAAGAGAACGAAGTGGACTCACGGCATCTGTAATATTCACATACGTAGGAGGCACCTCGAGGCCCTGCTTGTTTGCTGCTTCAATCTCCTTCATGTCCCATATGCTCAAGGTTGTGCCGCTAAGTTGGGCCCAGACGTCGACCCATCCATCATCTTTGGGACGTTGGCCATCCGGTTGGCGCTGTACGCGTTTCACTAATGGGCCGCTGAAGTAGACCTTCCGAGCATGCGCGACGGTGAGCTGAACAATGGAGCGTATTTCAGGGTGAAGAGAGGGGACAGAGGTAGAATCTCTGCGGGCTGCCAAAGCCGTGCCGGACTCTTGGTCATCCTGCTTCTCTGGCGAGGAGCGCATTGGACCCATTGTTTGAGGGCGCGGTAGGTTATTTTGTGGTGCAAAGTCGCGGTCTTGCGTGCCTGTGCTTGGGCGTCGGTTAGATTGCTGGTGGTGGTCTGTATTCGCGTCACTTGAATGTTGCAACTGTTTTCGAAAAGAAAAGAAAGATGAAGTGCGAATGTGCGACATTGTATTAACCGCTGATTGAGGTCTCAAGACCGACTGGTCCTCCTGTTGAGTTGTTAATGTTGTTACTGCTCCAGCGCTAGGGTTGTTGTCGCCTGGTGGACTTGTTGCAGGTTGTCGTGCGTGAAACTCGTGTAGATCGGTTCCTCTACCTGGACTAGCTTGTCTAAGCTGTTGTAGTTCGGCGGGAGAAATAAAGCCACGATGACGGTTATCCCACTGAGGACTACTTGAGCCTGAGCTCATGGATAGTGCCATAAACCGTCAAAGTGCTCTACTTAGGTCGATCTCAAAAAGTTTCAATAGACGCCAACCCACGAATTATTTAAAGCTAGACCTTCTACTATGATACATGGGGAAACCAGTTTGCTTGGGTTGGGAGGCGTATCGCTTTACCGGTGCACGTGCTAGCATAGCCTTGAACCCATAACGTTCACGACAAAAAACATACTATAACCTGGCATAAGACAATGACTGGGCGTAATCGTGACGACGACACGAGGTGATAATCGTCCGTACGAGGCACATGAACTCGATCGAATCGTCAAGATCAAGTTGGCAAGCCTATCTTCTATATGACAATGAAAAGAAGGTCCTTTGCTTTCCAGAAGGACTCTCGTAACCATTCCATGTCTAGTCTTCATCATCTGTAACCGAACAGCGTCCCTCTGACCTCCTCGAAAAGTGCAAGAGCTTGCTTCTCCCGAGGAGACGACCATGAGGTGTCAAAAGTTCAAATGAAAGCCACACTGATGCTGACGAGAGGAGACGTACATTCGTCATGAACCCACGATGATAACCGATATGACCGCTGATATGGTCCCCCGACGCGGCGACCTGCAATGAGCTATCAATGACGAACTGTCGTTGAACGGCTCAGTTCCGTTTCATTTAAATCTCTGGATCAGATATCGACGTGAAGGTCTGGAGGGGTTGATAGGGGTTGTGTTCGTAGTGGAACGATGTTCCGCGTTATAATCTACGGTCGTTGTCTCGTAGAGGTTCGCTTGTGCGTTTCTATTCGCTTGCGAGCTGCGGCTCAGCTGCCTGCGATCGATCCTGGTCCGTGCAACAGCCTGCCAGCATCGCGCTCTTTTGTGGGCGACTATGGGCGACTATGTGCGACTATAGGAATATTATTAAGATGTTTGAAAGTAGTCTTGACAGTTGTTTGATCGACTCATTGAAAAAGCCGCACTATCATATGATTGGCTGTGTTTGAGTGCTCACTACCACTGACTTGGACAGCTAGCAGACTAGTCTGCTTATGCCAGGCGCCAAAGGAGGGCCATGGCTGACGCTCATCGAGAAATTCAACCAGCGTATTACATTGCTGACTTGAAGCAATGGTTTCCAGGTCCAAGTGAAGATAGAGCAGAGCACATGCCCAGCTCCATCCGTGTCGTATCATGGAACATTGATTGCATGAGGCCAGAACCAGACCTCCGTCTAGACGCTGCTCTCTCCTATATCCAACACAGAGTCTTCAAGTGCAGGACAAATCGTAGACGTCCTGAACCATGCTCTATCCTCCTCCAAGGTGTCCTAGCCACTGCATTCGCTACAATTCTCAACAACAAGTGGGTCCAGAATTTCTTCGTCGTCATTCCTTCAACCACAGACGCCTGGCCTGAGCTTGCAAAGTATGGCACCGTCACCCTCCTCTCTCGTTCCCTCCATATCGCAAAGTCGACTTCTATCCATTTCAGCTGCTCTGAGTCGCAGCACCATGCTATCTTCGTAGATGTCAAGCTAAGCGGCCTTCTGGATACAGCACAGGCTCCCCTGTCGTCTGCGTCTACCGTCACCCTGCGAATTGCCAACACCCACCTCGACCCATTACCCGACAGGCGCCCCAATCAGGGAGAAACAACTCAAGCTCGTCGCTGATGCTTTAATGCAGGACGGGCCTATTCGGAGGAGTCGTTGGAGGTGACTTTAACGCCATTACGCCCAATGACTCCGCATTGGTAGAATCTGTTGGCTTGTGGGATGCAGTGGAGCGGTGATGATGAAGGAGGCTTCACTTGGGGGTATCAACCTCGTTCTCCGCTCGCCCCAGGAAGACTTGGACAAGTTGGTCTACACAGCCTCGTCCAGGCTTCTTCATCGATACACCAAAGAAGCTTGCTGTTGGGAAGAAATACGGGAAGCCGACTCGGAGGAGGTGGATAAGCGACCATTATGCTCTGCTGTCCAAGGTGCAATGTGTATATTTCGCATCCGACGCTTCAGATGTAAGTTTGGTATTCTCGACGCTAGCATATTTTAGTTTTCATGAGACGTTCAGTACGATCCATCAGATCATGGTACATGTCCAACAAGGACTGAGAGAGCAAAGGAACATCGAAACATGCTCACTTGATGTGAGTACACACTTATCCTAGCCTAGGTGCACTTCTGACTTTTTGTGACTAGCATCCACTCGTATCTCATTCACCACCATGTAGCAAATACATTATTCCACTCCACTCTGGCACCAATTCCCAGTCCAGACGGAAGCCCTGGAAACGTTTGCTGCGCATGAAGTCATCAAGGTAAGGCATACGTTCATGTTGCAGGAATTCGTGGCCTTTGACAGATGTAGCCCAAGCATAGAACATCCTTCTGACGGAACAAGGTCTCATTGAAAGGAAGAACCAGATGCCCGATTTTAAGTACTAGTTCGTTGCTCCACTTTCCCTCCTACACGTATCTGCGCTTACAAATCACCAGACCCGCACATACTCGCTCATATAACGCATATGCATTGCACTCTAACTGGACCTCACACAACTACCAATTTATCACGATTTACTGTAGAATATTTTGTATGACCATCACGCCGTCTTGGATTTATCGTAATCTATTTCTTGTGTAGATTCAAAGTCCGATGATCATCTCTCACCAGCATCGCCGATGCGGGACAGCTGACCGGCAGGCGTGAGCAGGGAGCAAAGTGTTCAATATCTAGTTCTCCATCTCGGACCCATCCAGAGAGACCTCCATGTCAAACACCAACACACCCCCACAGCCCGCAGAACGACAAGACATCCACAAATCATGCCGGACGCTCGAATCACTCGTGAACATGCTTAATGACTACTGCGAAGCTGCAGGAGCTATCGTCGCACTACAAAGGAAGCTCTCAAAGGCTCTCAAAGAAGCCGCAGCGCTCAAAACCACCAATGAGGTCGCAGGTGCGTTTGACTTCCAAGTAATCGGGCGTTCTCACGAATGAACGTGCACAGGCAACGCTTTGAACGCTAGCGCGAGTATATTCGACGTTCTTTCCGACGTCGACGCCAAGTTTGCAAAGATAGCTGATAAGGAATGTAATGGTATCAGTTCGGATGTGAAAAAATGGTTCAAGAAGCTTGCAGTACGTTTACGTCCCTCCCCATCCACCCCGCTCTCACTCATCCACCGACTGAAGAAAGATGAGAAAGCTCACGACGAACGTATGAACGATTCAAACGCTCGTATCAAGCAAGCTGGTACGTCACATCATATGATGTTTTTGTTCTTCGTGTGGATTTCGTTGTCTCAACGGTTCCTGTAAGGTCAGGCATACGAGAAGAAGGCTAAGAAGAGCGCACGCGATGTTGGGGAGGAACACGCTCGTTATGTTAATCTTCTCAGTGTGCTTGGTCCTGAGATGTGTCAGGAGAAATAGTGCGTTGCACGTATAACTATTGGAGTGGCCTTAGTTCTGACTGTGCATTCGATAGCAATCATGCCTTGCTCGTGACGCAACAGCATACATCGACTACGTACAGCGTAGCAGCCTGCCTCTCGAGGGTTGCAGATGCAGAATGGGTGCGGACATGTGAAAGCATTCGTCGATTCTCGCCGTCGATTGGACCGCTCGGCGAATGGCGAGCTCTCTGTGAAGGTGCATGGATGGGTCCACCACCTGATGACCTACAGGACATATCACCCTCACCTGCCCAAGCTCCATCTCCAAACCGGGGTGTAACAGAATGGGGACAAAATATCCCGCCCGGCAGACAACAAGACCAAGGGTCGCTCCCCTTTCCCTCACACACCAATCCCATCGACCTCGAACGCCCCCACCCGCCATTCAGCTCCAATGACCAGAACCAGAACCAGGGCTCCATCAACTCAATCACGACACTTAGCGCGTTCCCTTTCCCACCAACACATTTCCCCATTCCTCTAGCTGCCAATGAAGCAGAGCTGCAGCGCCAGAGAACGCAAATGCAGAGTCTGCAGGTTCCTCAACCAAACCAACCAGTTCAAACAGCTCAACGGGCGTATATCCTGTTATCGGAGTCTCCACAACCGATTGAGAGTACGCTTTCTGATGCGCCTACGCTCGTTGATGGCCTCAGGTTGCATTCTGCGTCTCAGGGACAGACTACGTCTTCGTCTTCGCAGTATACGTACTCTGATACCCACCTCGAAGAGAGAATGGCGCATGAACAAGTCGGATCGGTTATATCGACGGGTAGCGAGAGGAAGATCCTAGAGCAATCACAGTCACAGTCCCGCGAGGAAGTAAAACCCCGCCGGCCGTCCCTGATCGCACGAGCGACTTCAAGCGAGAAAACACTCAACAGCAAGCAACCCGAGCACACTCCTCCAGAGCACGAGTTCGGCGCCTCAGTAGAGAGTCGGAGTGCTTTCAAGAGTCGAAGTATCGATGCTGCCAAGAAGACGCTTGACCGCACTGATAGTTCTGTGAGCAATGGGAGTATTGTTGCAGCTATGCGTTATCGTTATGGTCGTACAGTTAGTATCGGTATTTGATTCTTTAACGTGTTGGGCTGATTTTTGTTTGCTTTGAGATTGAGCCTTCGTCTCTGGCGCCGAAAGATGTTCCGCGGTTGCCGATGAGCGTTTCAGACCTCGCTTCTAGGTATCAGCCTATCGATGAGCCCATGACTCCTCGGCGCAGCAATGGCTCGCCCACTGTCGATAGATATTCGGTCAACCAGGATGCTCCTACTTCCCAAGCCACCCGTGACATCCCTACCGGCGAAGAAGATATTCGAAGGCGGAGGCAACGCATCGAAGAGCTCGCAGAGCTAGAGCTCAAGGAGAAAGAATACGAGCTCCGACAGCGCGAACGAGAACTCAATCAGAAAACACGCGATTTCGAGCGCGATCGACTGCATTTCCTCGATGCACGGGGGGATCTTATTAATACGAGTACAAGTACGAGCGAAACGCCCAAAGGGCCGCGTGTGACCCCATTCCAGCACAAACGCGGCTCGCAAAGCACCTCACACCTCGCACCACCAACGAGCTCGACTTCACCTCAGCAACGGGGATCCCAGTCTCCATCGCACTCCCAACCGTCTTCTCCTCTGCCTGCAAAAGGCCATGCACCATTTTGTGGCTGCGATACTTGTTCTGTCATTAAATACAAAACGGCAGAGGTTTCCCCTTCTCCCCACGATCTGCGTCCTCCAGTACCTCCCATCCTCTTACGCCCCGAGAAGCCCAAGGGCTGGATACGGAGATTGAGCATGCCTGCTGTCGGCGCTGCGTTCTCGTTGGATGCGAAGAAGAATGCGAGCGCTACGAGTCTCAAGGCTGGGTTGTCATCTGCGGTTGATAATGGGAGACGGAGGAAGCGTAGTTTTGATCAGGGGATTAGTAATCGGAGCGTTGGGATGGTCCGGAGGTAGCATGGTGTGTCCTTGGTTATTTCGTTTTGCCTTTGGGTACCTGTTTGATTGGACCTATCCTTTGCTTGCTTGGTCTACAGTTGATGGATCATCTGTCCTAGCTTACTTACGAACCATGCATGCTATGAATTATGGTGCTTCTTGCTGTGAATGTCGCGCTTGCCTGGTCAGACTGAATGGATAAATCACTCCGAGATCGACTAGTCTGACTACGTCCTCATCTCAAAGACGTAGTCCAGACTGGTTACGAGTCCATCACTTTGGCACAATGTATCAATCCACTTTTTTTACGTGTCGATACGCGCCAGCATGCTCGTTGAATGACTACTGTGCGTTGCCTCTTAATCCTTGTTTCTGCATAAAACAAGCTCGCAGTACGCTTTCCGTACCACCGCTCAACGAACAATATGACAAGCGCGTGAACACTTTGTATCACGTTGTCGTTCCTATCAAATTTTGCAAGATTCAGAGCCGAGGTCTCCTAGAGAGGGAGTTCATCAAGCGCAGTTGCCCGCTGTTCACGCTTTCCCCGGATTACAGAAACAAAGCGTCAGGTATCAAAATTATTAGCTCCAAGAATAGTAGTATCACGAGTTCGTCAGAAGTAAAGTAAACGATGAGCAATATCACGAAGTAGGGATCTGTGTAAAATATCCGAGCGCCTGCACCTTACTTCTTTTTCTTCTTTTTCCCTCCCCCTCCCTTACTAGTGGTTTTCGCCATCGGCGGGGCAGCTATCCTCCCTTTCTTGTCATCAGCCTCTTTCTCTTCCTCGACATCATTACCCTCTCCATCACCTGTCGGCTCTCCAGGAGCAGCGGTGGTTTCCACAGGAGGGGTCTCTTCTGCCGCTTTATCTGCAGTTGTTGCTGCATCGTTAGAAGGTGTTGTTATCTCTTCTGTTGCTGGTGGTACCGCGTCCGCATTGGTCGGCGCCTCAACTGGAGCAGGAGATTCTTCTGTCGTTTGTACGGGAGTAGCCGGCGTATCACCTAGTGTTGTGTTGCCTACGTTGGCAAGAGCGTGATGAAGTGGAAGCGGGGATGCGTCAGGCTTCGGTGAGGGCATGGAACCCTTCTTGTCATCACCGACGATGAGGTTACTGAACGATCCTGCAAGAGAGCCGAGACTTCCAAGAGAAGAATTCTGTTCAGCTGGAAGTGAGGATAAGCCAGGCTTCGGAGAGCTGCCGAGGAGGTTACCGAGCGACCCTGCGAGAGTAGAGCCGAAGCCTCCAAATGAGGGTGCAGCTGGCATAGACCAGTTACTCGTCGATTTCGGCACCCCCCATCCGGCGCCGGTCTTCGCACCCTTCGCACCTGAGGCCCATCCGGTGCTACCGCCTCCACCAGAGGAACCCCAAGCAGGAGAACTAACAGGCTCTTTCTGTTCAGTGGAACACCATGCGTCATCGGGGTTCCAATCACCATCGCCAGTGGCGTCATCCGCTGATGCAGACGGTGCTTCCGACGTGAAATTGAACTCGAGTGAGGGCACAGAAACATCAATACCCAGAACATTGGATTGCGTCTCTGTGACAGTTGTCTCCGTGTGCTGCTCGGCAACCATCTCAGAAACCTCCGCAATCGCGGCGAGGTCCCTGGGAGCTTCCATAGAGATGAACTCAGTAGGAACTGTGTCTGCTGGTGTGGTAGATGATGGAGGGCCTTCCATCCTCGTCTCTTGCATAATTTCAACTGAGAGCTCTCTCGTTGTCTCCTGGTGCACTTCAGAGACGACAGTGCTAGACAGCGAGTGATGGGCTTCTCCGAGTGCAGGGGTGGGTGGCTCTGAAAGCTTGATCTCCACAGTCTTTGGCGTGACTTTGTGAGAGAGCGGAGGGTGAGCTTCGGTCTTCGGCGTTGTTGGCTCGAGAGATCTAGATGTTTGAACGAGTGGCGAGGCTCCAGGCGTATTCGCCTTGGAGGTAGAGCCCCAGACAGATGTAAGGGCTTCTGCTAGCTGACCTGGACTCTTGCCCACGGTGGTGTCAGCTGGGTCAATTGGGGAAGGAGGTACGGTGGTCTTGGGGGTCTTGTTTTTCCCCTTGCCTTTGCCTCTGGCAGCAGGTTCAGCCTCCCGTCCACGGGTTTCGACAGTAACTAGAGGTGCAGGCTGGACGGCAGCTGGAGGGGGAGACTGGGAAGCAGCTGAGAGTGTATGTTGGGAAGAAGTTGCATGGACATGCTGAGAAATAGCCGAGACAGAGACTTTAGAAGCAGTCGAGATCTTGCGGTCTCGCTCAACAGTGCTCGCAACTACTGTGGAGACCTTGGACGCGGTAGACACAGTCCGTTCTCGCTCGACCTCCCGGATGCTTCGTTCAGTTGTGGGTGTTGGTGGCGCAGGATGAGAAAATGGCGTTGTGCTATTCCTCACCCCACGCTCACTGGCAGTTGGGGTCGGAGGCGAGGGGGTGGCTACCTTGGAAGCCGATGACTGAGTTGTGACTACGCTCGTCCGGCTACGCTCTTGGACTTCTAGGAATGTGGCATCCACTCGTGAGGATCCCAGAGGAGTCCTGGTACCTGATGCCAGTGACTCGCGAGAGGCAGCGACGGAATGAGAGCGTGACGGTGCAACGGAATGAGAGCGTGATGGCGCAACGGATCCAGAACGCGACGGGGCATAGTCATCCTCAGAGATGTCTGGTTCATCTTCGTCGGCACGATGGCCGCTCTCGCTATACACGATAGACGCAGGTCCACTATAGACAAAGTTAGAGATGTCACAGATTCTATGCGAATTTTCACATACTACTTGATCGTTCCCTAATCACAATCGACTTAGCACACATCAGAAAAAATACACGGAAATCACGCACGTTGTCATTCCACTTTATCCGCGCTTTGAACTCGGTGAGACCAAAGTGAATCTCGACGCTGAACACGATTGTCCAGTATGCCTTGCCGTTCTTGCCTTGTTTAGGTTCCGCACTTCCGCTGAGGAGCGACAGATCAGCGCGGACTACACACAAAGTCGAATAGTCCTCTGTCAATGGAAGGCCATAGATCAGCACGGCATTAGGGCTCGTGTTCAGGGATACCCACCTGCGTGGCGTAAAATCCACTGCGGAATGGTGTCACCACCTCTATAGCACCATATCTCCACCTCAAACACAGAAAGGGTTGACAAATTCGTGAGTTCCGTGCAATACTTCCGCGAGAACACCGTGGATTCCTTAACCTTCACACACTGCAGATGCGCACGTTCAGCGCACGTTCCAGTGAAATCACTCAATACATACCCGAGCAAGGATGCAGTCAAACGCATCGGGCAGTAGCCGAGGACCAGAAGGAAGCTCGCAAAGTCGATCTTTCCGAGAGTGGTGCTCCGGATCGTTGGGATCATACTCACGCAAGTACTCCACCCCGTACATGAATTTCGACATCCGGGCCGAAACATGGTGATCGCAGTAGAAGCCAAGTGCACCATCGGCCACGGCTTTCGAGCTAGATCGTACGATATCAGATATATGAAACACTGGAATGATCGCATAGCCTCTTACGTCTGGCTGTCAGGTCTGCTCACAGTAATCTTCAGTGGAGCGAGGCGTTCCTGTAACTGACTAAAGAGCCACGGGCTGGCCGCGAATCCTCCCACCAACCAAACGGACTATAAAAAGGCGATTATTAAGACCTCATGGTGGTTGGTGATTAGTAAACGCACTTTGATCATCCCTTGCGACGCGTCAACCTGGGCTTTAATTGACTCGATCGCCGCCTGGACAGAAGGCTCGAAGAACTCTGCCACCTCCGCGCTATGGAGCGTTATTTTTGTAATCATAATGGAAGTTTGTTCGCCTACTTACCCATCGAGTTTCAACTGACCTCCACGGATGCCGGCTGAGAGATCTTTGTCAAGCGGAGAGCCGAATGGAACGAATTGTAAATCCTTCTTGTCTCGGAATAGCCGTTTAGTGGTCTCATCGAAGCGTTTCGTGATGTGGTCCATCGAATCGGGAGTGCCATACTTCGAACCTTTGAGTCTCTCTGCACGCAGGATGAGATGATGCCTTGTGTATGATGCAGCCAAATATAGTTCACCTTCAAGGAACTCCCTTGCCCTTCGGCTGACGAAGACTGATCCGGCAAATATACCTTCCGAAGCAAACGATCAGATGCGAAAATAGACAAGAGGACGCGTCACCGCATTCTCACAATCAGGAGGAGCCACCTCTTCGATTACCAGGGGATTGGTCCCTCGGACTGCGTAGGAACTGATATCAAGCGTGCCGCCGCCCGCATCAGCTACAAGGAATCCGTGCCTAGAAGGATTCTAGGGAGACATGTCAGACAAGCAGTTCATGTGTGCAATATGTCCGAAATACACACGGAAAGGACATCGGCTGCGAGACCGCTCTGGACACACGCGTGGAGACTAGCTTCTCCTTCTGTGACAAACCGGATTCGCGCGCGACCTTCGTCTGTATCAGAAATTAAACCCCCATACACAGCTGCGCGTCGCATCTTCGTCTGCTGAGCACCTTCCCAGCCGTTGGGATGACTCAACACGAACTCGATGCTCTTTTCGACATGGTGCCACAAGGTCTGGCCGTTAGCGTGCGTGTCTATGATAAAGCTCTTCGTGCAGCGGAAGAGATAAGCAAGGAAGTCTCCAAAAACATCAACGGAAGTTTTATGTCGTGGCAGTGGACTGAGACGCATCCCATTCATTTTCAATTTCATAGTCTTCGGCCGGAGGCGAAGCTTGAAACTAGTAAGTAGCAGTGTCAAAATTTGATCACACAGGAAGGAAGGAATACATACAGTTCCGTTTTGATCCATTCCTCGTCTTCGGCCTGGCTTATTATGGAGGCATTGTCTGCCTCAGCGCCAGCAGCCATGACTCTACCATGCTTGTCATAGTACATGACGGAGGGAATCTTGGAATTGCCAGCTACATGTTCTTGACCGGGAAAACTGCCCAGGGAAAGGGCGGACGCGTTTTCTGTCAGAGGGTGCGCGCCATTCGAACGAGATGCTCACCGAGTGACACCGTGGATTTTTGGGACCTCGCCTGGTTCGAGTAGGGCATATGATACACCACTGAAAGTGGTTCCGACGTCAAGAGCGATGATTAGTGCACGCGATGAGCCGGCGTATGGCTTTCGCGTGTCAGAAGTTGGCTTCATGCCAGGTGCAGATAATATTGAGAAAGTCGGATTGTTGAGAGATATGAGCTTACGAGGTCATATATGAATGTTCTAAGTCGGGGGCGGGTGACTCGAACAAAGGCAGTCCACACGAGGCTACGATGAGGATGATCGCAGCGTGTCAGCAGTGCCTGCAGCACCGACAAGGGCTAGAATGAGAATCAAATGAAGTGAATCAGCAAAAAGATGATTGGACTTTGCCACGAGGATGATCACGTACATTCTTCTGCCATTGGCTTTCCACGAACAAAAACGCAACTGCCTCGAGGCTTAAGAAGAACCTCGTGCTGCGCTGGAAATAGGGCTTGGGACTTGCGTGTACAGCAGAGATTGCCCAAGGAGGGAATCCTTGCCAGTAATTTGGTTGGAACCAGCTGGCACTGTGGCAGAGCCTGGCACTTGTCAGTGATTATATCTACCTCATATGATCTTCCATAAAATCTCGCTAACGCATAGATCATAATCAAGCCAGTGATTAGGGCTGAAGCAACGCGCTGAAACGGTGTTTGGTTGTCCGTTCAGCCGCCATGCTCCCTATCGCTAACTTGAATCTCAAAGACCTCTACCAATCAACCTTCGAGTTCTTTGCCTCGCGTAGTCCTTCCTTTTCTTTCAGTACTTTCAGCGCTGAAGACTCTGTCTCAGATACATCCTTTCCGTTGACGCCGAGAGACCCGACACCGATAAACCTTTCCCCAGACGACGAGTCTGCTTCCTTACGTGACAGGTTGGATGCTGCCGAACGCACCTACAGTCACACTACGTCCGCTTGCAATCCATCTTTTGGCGCCTCTGCTGCAGCTTCCACTCTTTGTTCAATGCGCCGCGAACACGATGCTACAAAAAACGAACTCTCCAGAACCCAAGCAGAAGTCGCTCGCTGGGAGGAGAGGTATAAAACCCTCGAGAAGACCCTCAAAGAAACGAGAGACCTTTTGAAGGTTAGAGACCAGGAGATCCAGGTGCTTAAGAAGGAGCGTGAAAGGCACTCTCCCGAGCGTCATCGTCCCTCCTCGCACACTGATCGTCGACGAAGCCGTGATCCCGCCCGTCACCGATCAGACTCATTTCAGTCTCAGCATATCCGACTGAGCGCTGACTGGTCAGAGATCCGTGACGATCCCTTATCGCAGGCCAACGGCAATCATCGCCGCAATGGCAGCGACCCCCACCCAGACAACATGTCTACCGTGTCCGAGGAAGAGCGAGCCCAATCTCGCGGCTTAGAGACCTTCCTCAACAAGATTGATTTATGGTCTGGGGCGCAGGTCATACAAGCCGTGCAAGACCTCAACTCTGAAATTCTCCAGTTCGCAGCATCTGCCACAGAGCTTTGCACGTTCTCGAAGCAGCGCCCTAGTGCAGCCAAGGTTACGCAAGCTTCCTCCGAAGTTGCCACGAGGTTGGGTGCTGCCCTGAGTCGCTTGTTGGCAACTCGGGATCACTCCCAAGATCCTATGCTGGTTCAACTAGCTCTTCAGGGTTGCATCTCGTATTGTATATCCAGAGCACTATCATCGTTTTGCATCGGTTACCAGTCCAAGGCCAACATCACTCTGACCCAGATCTATAACCACATGTTCCACTCAGGTGGGTTCCCAAAACATTTTGTCGCTCGCAATTCACTCATATCACTTCAGAACCTCAGCCAACATCGTCACGATGGAGAGCACTGACTCATAAACACATTCATGAACTCCACCCCGAACTTAATGAATACGCAATCAATGAGATGACGGAAACGATCTTCCGCTGGTCGCTAGATATATTCCTCATATCTGGCAGCACCAATCCGCAGCCCAATCCGGCATCGCGCGAGAACTTCCGTGCTCGCTTCGGAGCCCAGGTCAAACGTATCTCGAAGGCCGCTTGCAGGCTCGCGCAAGTGACGAAGGAGGAGATCATGTCCGCAAACTTCGAGGTCATCGCTGCCGATAGCGGCCAGCCGTTTGACGGGCAGGAAATGATGGATGCGTTTGAAGACTATAGATCATCAGATGGCGTCGTGCTGTGCACGACGGAACTAGGCCTACGGTGCTCGACGAGAAAGGCTATGAGCGATACGCCAGCTTCAGAAGAAAGCATAGATCGGCGTATACTGTTACGACCCAAGGTGGTTCTTGAATCTGTTGTAGAAGTTATTGACCCGCGATGATATCTCTTTTCTTGTAACAATCTTCTGCTGCATCTATGTACCTTGCATCATCCCCATCATCCATACATACCACCCACCGCTGTTGTACATTCTCTGTACTTATACTTACTTCACGGACGTTACTTACTAGTAGATCACCTGGATATTGTTTATCCGTATTTGATCCTAAAGGTGCTGTTCAACAAGCGCAAACAACCATCCGCTTACCTTCCTATTCAGTATGACACCTTAAAAATTCCTTCAAATCTAATGCGGCCAGGGAGTGATCAGAGACGCCAGCATGGCCTCAGCCTGCCCAAGTCTTTACTCGAGCAGATCAACGCCTCAGGTAAGCTCATACAATGTTTGTCTTCGAGCCTGTCGTGACGGTGTATGCAGAGCAGAGCTCTCATCGACACAAAAGTGGTCGTTCCCATGCATCACGCAAGGATGCGCGAAAGCAAGAGCGGACGGATCGCAAAAAGAGAAAAGCAGATCACTTCATACATAGTGCTCACTCAGCTAAACGGAAGACGGAGGAAGAACACGTCGATTCGCCGCAGAGAAAGCGTATGAAGACGTCACAAGAGTCAGTTTCCCGACCACCTGCTTCAAAGTCACACAATGCTGCCACCACCAAGGCAGTATCTCATCATAGACCTGAGGAACCGCACACCACCATCGAGTCCGTGCCGAAGCAGAAGCTTAAAACCACTGCGCTAGAGAGACTCGTAAATAAATCGGCTGCTAAACCACGCAAAGTTGCATCTACCGGCCCTCGAAATCGTGAAGAAGAGGAAGAGGATGCATATATCGCGTACCTTGAATCAAAACTGGGTTATGCTGGAGGCGGTTCACGCCGTAAGGATGATGACATGGATGGACTAGGAGGTATGCTTCATTGCATCTTTTCCTGGGGAATATATCTTACAATTCTTGCGCAGATCTATTTGACTTTACAGAAAATATTGTGACGGAGATGCCAGTAAGTATGTTTTGGAAGGCTACGCGTTGTGTTGTGTCTGAGTGTCCACACAGGACTCGGATTTGGATGACGAAGTGGGGGATGAGGATCAATCAACATCTGAGGAAGATGAAAGTGAGGGATCTTGGGAAGATGAGGAGTGGGGTGGCCTTGACGAGCTCAGTAGGAATGACGGGAGTGATGCTGGTGAAGGTGATTCGGTGGAAGGTGATGACCATGAGATGACAGAGACGAAACAAGGCGAGCCTTCCGACGCTCAACCCAAGGCTGCTGGTCAGTTTTACCTTCACCCATTGTTTTCTGGGGTTAGAATTCATCATTCTTCACAGGACGCTATATACCGCCGGGATTGAGAAAACAAGCCAATGGCGATACAAATGAAACAGAGGAACAACTCAAACTTATTCGCCAACTGAAAGGTCTGATAAACAGGTATTATACTTTTGTATCGTTATGGTCCACTCAAATTTACTTGGCGCCCAGGATGTCAGAACAAAACATTGCAACCATTTTAGATAGCATTGAAGATGTGTATCGCAACCACCGCCGGCATGGTTCGTACTTATTTCTATCTGTACTGAACATGGGGCTTATCTGTTTCCTCAGACGTCACCTCGACCCTCACCAACCTCATCATTGACGGCATATCATCCCACTCAACCCTTCTGGACTCGTACGTTGTCTTACATGCCGCTTTTATATCTAGCCTTCATAAATTAATCGGCACTGCTTTTGGTACGTGTCTTGTGAAATGACATTCTACCACCTGAGCTGACGCGCCTCATACACAGCGGCGTATTTCGTTCAGAACGTAGTGTCCTCATACGAACAACACCTCGCGTCGGTGGAGGAAAAGTCAGCCAACTCAACGGAAGTCCCTGAAGACCTAGGAAAAGAGTGTTCCAACCTCATCGTGCTTTTATCAGAGCTCTACAACTTTCAAGTCATTTCGTGCATTCTCGTTTATGATATCATCCGCGGCCTTTTGGATAAAGATCTATATGAGTTCCGCGTAGAGCTTCTGCTGAAACTTCTTCGAAGTAAGTTCTAGCGTGTCTATTCTCGTCGCATCTTAACCATGCGCTAGGCTCCGGCCAACAGCTACGACAAGATGATCCCATGGCATTGAAAGACATCGTAACTCTAGCACAGTCACGGGTCGCTGGACAGGCCGACACTATGAGGTACCACGGCATCTCATCTCTACTACCCACTTCTCACTGCGAAATATAGTTCACGCACGCGTTTCATGACCGAAACATTGAATAACCTGAAGAACAACAAAATCAAGAAGACGGCCGCAACACAGCATCAGGGGGGCGATGCTGTCGAGCGGATGAAAAAGTTCCTCTCAGGGTTGGGAAAGAAGAAGCACGGTAGGTCGTTCCTCCGTCAGGTTATCTAAGATGGCACTAAAGTGGATGCAGTTCTCGCTCATGAGCCGTTGCGCATTACGTTGGAGGATCTCCATTCATCGGAAAGCAAAGGAAAGTGGTGGCTTATCGGCGCTGCATGGGGTGGGGACCCCCTGGCCGATCAACCGCGCGAAGTTCCCCAGCAGGGCGGGGAAGCCGAGACAGGTGACGTCAGCACTGCCGCACTTTTAAAGCTCGCGAGGAAGCAGGGCATGAATACAGATATTCGTCGAAGTATTTTTGTGGTGCTCATGAGCAGCGATGTAAGTGACGTCACATCCCCACCATCAAATCTCATTTTCTATTGCAGGATTATCTAGACGCTTGCGAGCGACTTGCGCAACTCGGCCTCACGGAAGTGCAACAGCGCGAGATCATCAAAGTAAACCTGCATTGTTGTGGAAATGTACGTGATTTCGTAGGAATTTGCATCGCCATCGTCGGCTGAACCGATTTTGCAGGAAAAATCTTATAACCCGTATTACACGCTCGTCTGTCAGCACCTGTCTCAGCGTTCGCATTCGTACAAGATCACGTTGCAGTTCTGTTTATGGGACTTTCTTCGGGACTTGGGCGAAACTAGCGTCGGTGGGGTAGAGGTAATCAAAAGCCTGAAAGATAACGATGCGGGGTTTGATGTTAAATCCATGTCGCCTTCGCGAATGAAGAACGTCGCCAAAGCATATGCATGGTGGATAGCCAAAGATTGTTGTACGTTGACGATCTTTAAGGTGAGCCTAGGCGCTAATTCAAGCCGGGAATTGCTGGAACGGTAATTTTACAGCCTGTGGATTTTACAGTACTCAAGCCACAGACGCGCACTTTCTTGAAAGAGCTATTCATACAGCTCTTTATTGCTAGTCAGGTTTCATCGCCGATGCTCAGCAGCGACACCGGCGACTACCCTTCCATGAGAAACCGTGGATCACTCGAAGAAATCTTCTTGAAGGCATCAAGGATCGAGAACCTGGGCCTTGGACTGGTGTTCTTCATGTCCAATACGTTCAAAGGAGAGGATGGGTTCTTGACTTGGTCTAGTTCATTGGCAAAAGAGACGTTACAGACTGGAATGGACCATATCCCCAGAATATAGCGCTCAATGCTAATCTACGCAGATTTCGTGAATGCCACACTAGAACATGCACTGCCGGTGCTCCCGCCGAATGAAATGATTGGGTGCTCTATACGAGAACTTTGCAAGAGTGTCAGCATCTAGTTTCGATAAGAAATGTGTGCCACGTACTGGTATTTCAGGCCGGTTTCTTCGGTAATGAACTTCGATTGTAACTCAACCTCGGTAAAGTTACAAGCTGGATGAAGGGTCCTTATTCAGTTTCACCAGCCGGGCGGCGTAATGCATACGTACATGTAATTAAAAAATACCCGCCCGGATTCAAGAGCTTCGCGATACGCATCGGATAACCTTCTACTGGGACCCTTCCATTCTTATCCTTCTCCATCAACGCGATGGCATCGTATGTGCCCTTATCAAGGATAAGATCCCAAGCTCCGTTCAGGTCAGTTTTCTGATCATCTGCGAGTAATGATGGGTCCTCATGGAGGAAATCGCACACTCTAAACGTAATGGCCGTAAGATTCCGAGCGTGCGCCACCGATTGAGCGAGTTGGACAGCGCCTTCACTGTAATCAATTCCTAGGAGTCGCTGTGCTGGATAGCACGCCTCTCCACGTCCCTCCGCAAGCGCGAATAATAGTGCACCGTTCCCACTTCCAACTTCAAGGACTGACATATCAGGGCGCGGAGGGGCGTGTTGCTTAGCCCACCTGACCATCTCATTCATCGCCTTTTTGCCGAACCTAGGCGCCAGAAGTATGGATGTAATAGAAGTGATGTGAATACGCACCATATTTCACCCTCATCACCGTTTTCGCTGAAGTTCTCCAATTCTTCTTCGTAAACGTTATCCCAACTGATTATCGATGAGTGATGGGACCTACAAGTTTGCACAGAGGGTAAACACGCCTACTGTTCTTTCGTACCGAGCTTCGAGGGCTCGAGCTCTGATGTGTCCATGACGTTTTGGGGACTGCCCTTGGTGATCTTGGAAATGGAGCAAGCCGTTGACAGGATGATGCTGAAATGTGCTGCTTAGTAAGCTGGTCAAATCCTAATATTGACATGCAGCTTGCATGCAGGACAGGGTGGCTCTTTCGACTGTCTTTTCATGTAGTGAAGGATCTCTAAGAAGCAGAATCGGACGGCAGATAGTATAGCGAGTCACGACCGAAGGATTGAGTGGTGATATGTATTATGATGGATATATTAATGTGATAGAAATACAGAGTAGACTTGAAGAATCTGAGCAACTCTCCCGGTTCAAGAGCTTGACAATGACTTACCAGTACCATGAGTAACCAAGGGATGAGAGCAAAAGGCTATCTCGACTTTCCATCTGTCTTGTCCAACAGGTCTTTAGCTTCGTTGATTTTACTCGCCATGTATGGCGAGCCCCCACGGTCAGGGTGGTTTGCGAGCATGATGTGACGATGGGCATCTTTCAACTTGTTGCGTAGTGTTACGCCGTCTCTGCAAAAGGTACTGCCGTCAGACTAGGTGATAGAGCGTGCTGAAAGTGCAAACTTTAGCCCAAGGATTGCAATAGCCTCCTTGCGATCCATTTTCGCTTTAAAACCACCCTTTACCCACTGGTCCGCTGCCCGCTTTCCAATAATACCATTGCGCACAAGATGTCGTCCAACGAGAGCAGCTGCGATAGCTCCGACACCGACAATTACAGGAGTTGCCATGAGGAAGAAAAGAAGAAAGCAGGCGTGGCTGTGCTGAATTTAGTCACTGTGACGCGATACACGCGTTTTCTTGAAATGACTTATCACACCGCCTTCAATTACTTTTGCGCCAATTCAGCTCTTTGTTGTTAATACATGGTGGGCGCAGTGAGCACTTACAAGTTAGACCGAATAGCGCTGAAAAGCATTGAATTATGCTGAATTTCAAGCAAAACTAGTTACTCTGGGATAATGGACACACAGAACCCATTTGTGCATTGTTCTTCAAGCACAGCCTATGCGTGGTTCCTTGCCCCCCTTTCATTGCTAACTTGCTGTAAAACGCCGTTACCATTCATTGACAGTAGACGCTCATCCAGCAATAAATAGCTGCGGCCTTGGATCACGTTCCTACATCCTCGCTTTTGGCGCGTTGACATCGTGCGTTTTCTCTCTCCCTCTTACATCCATGACCCACACGATCTTCTCTCTGCAACAGAACGTTTATAAGGCCGATTATGAGCCCATAACCGTCGACGACGTCGACGAGAACAATGTTTCTTCTTCAGCCTTGCGGCGTCTTATTGACTCAGCTCAAGACGCCACCGTTGGTGTCGCAGCAACGTATCGCCCCGACTGTACCCTTTCGTCTTTAGCATTTGCAACGCTCACCAGAGCGCTCGTCATCCACTTCTTTGCCGCAAAGAAACAGAATACGCAGCAGCAGAAGAAGAAGAAGAAGGGCCAGGAACAACAGCCTTCGGTTTCCCGAGGACGTATCCTCGTACAAGACCAAATTTTGTGTGACCCTGACATCCAACTCTATGGGTACAGGATAGACAGGGTTGCACTTGGTCTCCACCTGGACCTTTCACTTCGGATCAATGCCGCAGTTGACATCTTATCGGTGTCTCGCAGTGATCGGCGCTCCCTCGAGGCAACCATGGACGCCTTGGGTGGCGAGCTCTTACTCCAGAAGCAGAACGTGAAAATCCTCTTCGCTCATAGAGAAGGAGACGCAGCAACCAAGGATGTGGCGCTCCAGGCTTGGGCAGCAAGTCGCACTGTTGCATTTCCCTACATGACGTCCAGATTTGATCGCATATCTCGAATCGCCACAGACACGATGCCAGAATGTGTATGTAATCTTCATCACGTCATCGACACTCCCTCTGATCCATAATACCCGCAGCACCTGAGTGACCTAGCGAAGATTTCTCGTGACGCTGAAATTTTGGAGTCTTTGAAGCCAACGAAAGTTGTCAACAACGTCAAAGATGGCTTAAGCATCTCAAAAGGCGGTAATCTCAACCTTGAGTGCACTCGCTTCAGAACGCGAATCATGAAGAACAGTGATCAAGTATGTACATTTATGAGACGTTGTGCAACCCACTCTGAACGTTCGTACTTACAGGTCATCCACATCGAAACGCTGAATGGAGATCGGCTGTCGACGATCACTGGTCGCGCACAGCGAATAGAGGGAAGACAGGCTCATATCAATGTCAAAGGCACGGCAAATGCTTCGGGCAAGGTCCTCCGTGTGACCACTATTGGGAAAGAAGACTTGACAGCCGCTGAATCATGCAGAGAATTTGTAGTGCTAAAGGCCCTTCAAGGCACGATCACGTTGACCGATCATCCATTCTTCTGTAGTATCTGGGCACCGTCATTAAAGGTCTCGTGGCCGCCTCTACCCAAGGATACTTCCAGCCCACCTTTCGTTTACAATCCGAGCGGTACATTGAACCTTTCGCAGTATGAAGCAGTCGAGCGAATTATTTCGCAAGCGGACAGGGATCGTGTATTGCTTATTCAGGGTCCTCCTGGCACTGGTAAAACAACAGTCATAGCGGCCAGTGTCGACAGTATCATCAACACTGGGTCCGAGGATCGCACAGTTTGGCTTGTGGCACAGTCGAACGTCGCGGTCAAAAATATTGCAGAAAAGCTTGACAAGGTTGGCTTTCGCGAATTCAAGCTTTTAGTATCCAAAGACTTCCATTATGACTGGTATGTCACACCTTCCTCACATCTCCGTCATACTGAGTTTTCGTGTTGCAGGCATGAACACCTCTACGAGAGACTGGAACATTGTTTTATACGATCCGACGTGTTTATTGGCGGGGCTGTTGCCGTTGAGCGGCTTTTGCTCGACATACACTCAAACACAAAAGCAAGAGTCATACTTTGCACATTGAGTATGTTGTCCAATCCTCGCATCAATGAAATTACTCTTCAAGTCCCGGTACAAACCGTGATATTTGACGAGGCAAGTCAAATCGAAGTGGGAGACTACCTGCCGCTGCTTCAGCGTTTCCACCCTACCCTTCAAAAGATGGTGTTCATCGGTGATGACAGACAATGTGAGACTCCGGTAGTCATTCCATCATTGGCCTGTACTGACTTGGATCTTAGTGGCGCCATTCGGCCAAGATGACATTGGGAAGCTACGAAGTGTTTTTGAGTTCCCGCACCTCCGAAAGCGGGCACACTTTTTGGATACCCAGTGTAAGCTCGTATCTCGACTTCATCTCTTCGTTGTTTCAACTCCATGATCCAGACCGCATGCCACTCGTCATTGGCAGCTTCATTTCCCGTCATGTATACAATCAGAAATTGATGACTGTGCACAACAACAACAGCAGGGCAGCATGTCGTTTCTTGGATGTCAAAAGGGGCCAGGAGCAGAGAGCGGGAAAGAGCTGGATGGTATGTTTCTCCTCTTCAACCTCGTGATATGTCAGCCTCATGATGTTTGCATTAGAACCCACAAGAGATAGCCGTAGTTATCCACCTCGCCCGTATATACCACGGGCAAGGCAAGCAATTCAGGATCATCACCCCATATGATGGTCAGAGGTCTACGATCGAAAGGCAACTTGAATTAGCGAAGCTTCCATGGGAAGACAAGTGCTTCAATGTGGACTCCTTCCAGGGCAAGTAGTTTTTTGACAACCTGAAAGGATCTAGCTGACGTTCGCTGCAGGAAATGAGGAGGACCACATAATCGTCTCTCTAGTCCGTACCCAGGGCGTAGGGTTCTTGGCTAACGCGCGCAGGACAAACGTCATGCTGACACGATGCAAGACAAGCATGATCATTTGCACGAACCGTGATTTCGTGACCAAGGGTAAAGCAGCAGGCACGCTGGTCGGGAAGCTTGCTGCTGCCATGGGCCCTGAGGCCTGGCTGGACGGTCGTGATATCGTCAATGGCATCTTAAGGTGATTTGCAATATATAGATCGCACTTCTTGGATGAGCTTTGGGACTTTCTTGTCGCATATTGCACTGCACTTTGTATTATATGGCAATCAGTGTATGTACATGTAAGTTGGGGTCTGTTACTGTTATGTTGAACCACGTGCATATGGGAGCTTGCACTTAGTGTGCGCATCGATGTCACCAAACGCACCGGACAGTCAACCTCCAGCCTGAGGAGGCCACCTTGATGCCAAGGTCAGACACTGAGTCCCAGTGAAAAACGACCAGAAAGAGGTAGATAGCTAGCAATAGACGTCTAAGTACAAAATGAGATAGATAGAAATCTAAATAATTCGAGATGCAAAAGATGCAAAATGTAAAATTAAATGCAAAGTCCAAACTTGCAAGCAAGGTTTGTAATTTGCAGTGAATTTGCTGCAGTTGTTGCAAACGAAACTTTGCAAATTACAAAGCTACGCCTACATTAAGTTTACATTGCGATTGCGCATATATGCCAAGTTAAACTTCCCTTCGTGATCGCACAGCCGCTTAATGGATTGTACAACGTCCGAGAGCCTCGAGGCTGGTATACACCGACTCGCAAACGGTACTGACACTCATATATGCGATTGTGATGCCTGTCTTCGGAAGAACAAAGGCAAGCCCAAGCAAGTACCTCGAACTACTTACTTTCGGCACAAACCCAGCAGAATTGCAAGACTTTTCCCCCCACCACTTCCTGCACAAGCTGCACCTGCATCATCGTCTAGTAAGCGTCCTCTTGATGCTTCTGATCACCCCGATCAGCCTCCCATATTGAAGCACAAGGATGATCGGATTATTGCCATTGATGCAGAAGACGGTGCGTTCATAAACCTGTGATCATTATTAATTTGCTCATATGAATAACAAGATCTCGATATACCTGAGGCTGCCAATAATATTCCAGGCCCTGATGCACTCAATGGAGCTTTCGATCACCTCGAGGACACCAATTTTGGTGATATGGGACCTGAGGACAGGGAGGAGGAGGAGGAAGCTCGAGTTGAGGAGGAGGAAGCTCGGGTCGAGGAAGAGGAAGCTCGGGTTGAGGACGTTGTACCTGAAAATTTCGATCAAGACATGCCCCTGGATGACATCGATCCCAATGGTGCGGGCCCTGACTTGGGCACCATGGGCTGGACGGACGAGGACTTAGATGAGTTACAGCAGTTGTCACATCTTGAAGATGCACAGGATGCCATGTTTTTCATCACCGCTCTTCGAAAAGCCTCTCTTGATGATGCTCACTTGTGGCTACCTACAGATGTGCTAGACAGACTCCGAAATCCCCCTCATGAACTTCCTGATACATCAGATCCCGATCTCATCCTATCCCTAAAGTATTATTTTGCCAATACAACGGTCCATGCTTACAATCTTATTCACAAGGCTACAATTGAACGACATCCTGAAGACGACATATACAGTCACTACCGCATGAAGCAAGCCGTCTCCGAACTTAGTGGTGTCGTCCCGATCATTAATGACATGTGTTCAAACACATGTCTCGCATTCACAGGTCCGTATGCTGTGCTCAATCGTTGTCCTCGATGTGGAGAAGATCGATGGGACACCAAAAAAAGCTCACCTCAGAAGAAGGTAGCTCGGAAAACATTTGACACATTTCCCATTGGACCACAGCTCCAGGCCCTATGGCGCCATCCAGACCAGGCCAAGAAGATGTGATGGTGCCAGGAGTACACCAACAAGATCATCAACGAACTGAAGACTACTGACGGCATTCCAGAGGTATATGAAGATGTCCTCCATGGGAAGCAATATCTGGACGTGTGCCAATCTGGCAAGATTAAAGATGGTGATGCAGTTCTCATGTTCTCGATTGACGGAGCGCAACTCTATGAATCCAAGCAGTCAGACTGTTGGATATACATTTGGGTAATCTTCAATCACGCGCCAGACAAACGGTACAAGAAGAAGTATGTACTCCCAGGTAGTATCATCCCTGGCCCAAAAAAACCGAAAAATCTAGATTCTTTCATTTTCCCCGGCCTACACCATCTTCGCGCGATCCAGACTGAAGGGCTACCAATCTGGGATGGTGCAAAGAAGATTCTATTCAGATCTAATCCCTTTCTCTTTGTTGCAACAGCAGACAGCCCCGGTATGGCATTCCTCACTGGCCTCGTTGGTCACCATGGCAGATTTGCATGCTGTCTCTATTGCGGACTCCTGGGGAGGCACAAACCAGGTGCACCGACCTACTATCCTGCCCTACGTCAACCTGAAGGTACCGATCATCCTGATCACCCCGACTTCTTCATTGATCGGCTTCCCCTTCCCGGATCATTTGATTATGAATGGAATCTCAAACACGTGATCCGCTGTTCCACCATGGCCGAATACGAGCTTGCACGCCTTGAGACAGGCATTACGAAACCTAGCATCTTCTGCGGCTTCGACACTGATCGTATTTTGCTGGTCCTGCTCTGTTTTGGCTCTGACATCATGCACATAGCTGCCATCAATACCAGTGATCTCCTTCTACCCCTCTGGAGAGGAACTTTTAGAGCTGAGACAATGGATGATAAATCCACGTGGGCCTGGGCAGTTCTGACAAAGGCGACTTGGAAGGCCCACGGATCTCTGATCGCAGATGCAACACCCTTTCTGCCGGGTTTGTTTGATTGACCCCCTCGTAACCCTGCGGAGAAGATCAACAGTGGATACAAGGCCTGGGAATTGTTACAGTTAACATAGCCCCTATTCATTTTCCCTCCTATATGACTGTCACGTGCACTGGCTGCACCCGAACTAGAGCATGCTGTGCTATCAGAGGTCACTGCCACCTTGGCAAACCCCGTGGACATCTCTCTGACTGGTTACCAGTGTAGGAAAATATCTGGCTGCAGCCCTGCAGAGCATCATTTCCCCATTCTAGTCAATACCTACACTTACAGTCCGAAGTCATTCCGAAGGGTCGCGAACAGTTCCGGATAGTTGCGGTCAGTTACGCACCTTCGTGCGTCGTTGCGGTGGCTCCGCATACTGGGTCACGGTCCGCATCACTCCGCATAACCGTACCGGGCCCTCGCATCGTCCTCCCATGTCCTGTCCACGTCCGTCCAACCCCACTGGTGCATTATTAGTCCTTACCTGTTGTCTATTGATCGTTTGCAGGCTGTTTTACATACTTTTCCCATGCATGAGGCCAGCTTAGCGCTATTACATCTTATAACACTCCGGACTCGCTTGTACATATGCGGTCGCCTGCACAGTCCCGGATTCGTATGGACTCACATAAATACTCGCCCAGGACTCATAACTACTCACTTTTCTACATTCCCTTCCTTTGAGTCGGTGTTGCAGGAGTCACTAGTATAGTCTACCTCGCTCTTTGTTCTTGCGCAATCGATTGCAGTTCTCCCTATCTCGCGCTTGACCTCTACACTCCTTTGAGCGTTCGACTCTTGCTAGTTATACCTAGAAACCTCGCTGCATAAGAGTTCCGGAACAGATCCCGGTAAATCTTCGCATCACATCCCTTATACCTGGTACCCTTACCCGTCATACCCGTCACCCGCTACCTGGTACTTGGACTTGTGTACTTGGCTCCCTTCTAGTTATATTCGCGCTCTCTTACTCCGCGTCCGCACCGCACTCACCTCGCAACTCTTCCGCATACCCGCATCTCGCATCTTCGCCGCATAGCTTGCGGAGTCCGTCGCATAGATCGTAATACCCAGCCGCACTTGTCCCTTCGCTCTTACTTGAGGAACTGCTCTCAGAGCTATCCCTTTGGGTCGACTACTACTCTCGCACCTAACAGGATCGACACGCTATCACTATAGCGCGCTTCTACGATTTCTCCCACACCGGCTCTCCGGTATTGTTCCCTTTTACCCTTTACCCTGTGTACAAACCCTTAGGCCTGATTGCCTTTCTTGATCAACCCTTGTCGATACCCTTGACCCTGATCTACAATCAATGACTCACGTCTATTCTTATCTCTGACTCATACGTGACTCATGTACTATATTTAGCTCACCATTCCGGACACGTCTCCTTTAGTACTTACCCTTCACCCCTATATGTAGTTCAGTCTCAGCTTGAACTATGATACCAGTTCCCTATAAGTAGTTGACCTACTTACCATTGTATTCTCCTTAACTTGAATCTACTTGGTATTTGACCTACTTGGTCTTAGACCTACTTGTACTTGTCTTAGACGTACCTAAGCTCCAAAGCCACTTCCTCTTAGCTAGACACTTCATCTAGCTATCTTGTAACAAGTCCAAGACAGGACTTAGCTTCGTTGTGACTGCACACTCCACGTGCTTGCAGTCACCGTCCACGTCATAAGGCCTTATCACAAGGCAGATGTTGAAGACACAGCCTCAGCGCAATCTCTCTTATCAGAGACCGCTGTTGTATTCCATCCAAGTCCCTGTGTTACAGTGTGCGTAACAGGAATGGCTTCTCTACCTGTATGGGATGGCACCGGCGACACTCTATGGCATTCTGCCTGAACCCTATTGGTCGCATTTTTGCCATCTTGCCCAGGGACTATGCATAATGCAACAATACCATATATCTCAATCCGATCTCGTTGATGGCCACCATCACCTTCTTAATTTTGCAGATGAATTCAAAGAGCTATATTACCAGCGTCGGATCGATCGTCTTCATTTCGTTCAACCATTGCTCCACTCGATCACACATATTGCTGGTGAGACTGTCAACAAGGGACCGCCTATCTGCTCATCACAATGGACTATGGAACGCACAATTGGTAATCTGGCCCAGGAGATTAGACTACATAACTCCTCTGTGTATGCTAATCTCTCTCAATGTGCTGCCTGCCGCTGTCAAATCAACGCCATCAAAGCCATCATTCCGACGATCAAACCATCAAGTAACACTCCCCCAAAAGGATCGCTGGATCTCGGACAAGGGTATCTATTACTCTGTCGAAGGGAGCGAGCGGCCCATCTAGTCCGTCCTTGTGAATCTGACGCAATCCTTCATTACTTGGCCACCAATGGCATCCATGTTCCTTTTGCTCCTCCTGTCACTAGATGGGCTCGATTACGTGTTCCTAATGGACAAGTTGCTTGATCGGCCTGGAAGGAGAATGGGATGTCGAAGCAACCAAGGATGGCATGCAACGTGAAGGTAAGTTTTTAAGTTTTTTTGATCGATCAATCGATCACATATTCATTTCCAACTTAGTTATTTGTTGATGGCCATACAAGCATTGCGGAGGTCTACTTCTATTTCAACATGACGATTTGCGATTGGCAGAAGACCCTCGCACTTGTCTCTGAATTCAGTCAACCACACCCGGAACTCCTCAAACGATCCTTTCAAACAGTCTTCGCATGTCGTCATCATGGCAACAATTCATTATGACTAATCGAGGTATCTACTATACAAGCAGTAGTAGCAATGGTTCCACATCAATTCCCAGGAATTGATGGAACTCTGTTCTACCTGATAGAGCGCCCAGGCCTGGACCTACTGAGAATGGGAGGAGCTGAGGAACATATAGCAGACGAGGAATGAAAGATGTTCATATGTACTGTACAATACATACAATGCAATGCATTTCTAACTAATGTCTCTGAGTTGTTGTTTAATTGAACATACTGCGTGAAAGCTGTCGTCTGTTTTTGAATGATCATACCATTTTTCGTCTTCTTCACACGAGACATACTTCCAATAAAGCGAGTCCGGTCCTGGGGGGCTTGGTGTGTCGAAGAAGCCTCTCTTTTTGGGGGTGATGGTTGCGCCAGTGATCGGAAGTTCCTCGATGTCACTTTCAGGCTCAGTGACGCTGCTTGGATCTTCTTTCGGGGGAAGAAGCTTGATTGGAAGTTCGAGCTTGATCGAAAGTTCCTCGTCGTCAGATTCCGGTTCCGTGACGCTGCTGGGATCGTTGTCATGAACATTCTGTCCACAGCCCTGCAGAGGCCCAATTCACGGAGTACGTCAAAAGCCCAGTTATCCGGACATCAGACCAGTCACTCCAGTCATCTCCGATGAAACCCGACGCTTTCCCACGCTCTCCGAGCCTTGGATCCGCTGGAGATGCACCAGACCCGCTCGCATACCTTCGGAAACCTGTCCATCCTATGTCCTGTCTGTTCCGTCCAACCCCACTGGTGCGTAGTAGCTTATTTCCCATGGCTGATGCAGTAGACAGCATTATTACCTGTGTTCTCACACGTCTGCAGCGCCTCATGTTAGTTTACCTATCACTGGACCCGATGTTTTCCTGTTTTCAATATTCCAGATTTCTATGTAGCTAGTTATATAGGACTGGTAGTACGACCAAGCACTCATTACTTTACTGTAGGTGGGACTTCCCATCTACTTGGTCACATACCTGTCCTTACCTGTTACCTGGCTGAATATACCTGGTTCTCACCTGTTCTGCACCCGAAACCCTTGTCACTCGTTTTTCCTGACTTTCCCTTGTTTCTGGACATAATCCGACGCTTTCCGAACCTGTTCCCTTGCTATTAACCATAACCCGATGACCCGAAGCTCCGGACCCGCTTTCCCGCGCCTCGGACTTGGTAGTATACCTTCGGACCCGACATTTTGACCTCCAGACTTGGTCCGTATACCTTCAGACTTGTTCCTTTACCTTTCCATGACCTTAGATACTAACTTCCAGACTTATATCAGTAGCAGACCCCTTTAGGGTCGAACGTTCTTGCCTTGCAAGTGAAGCAGCAGGTATAGCATTTGACCTAACATTATATCCGCCCACTGCGGAGTTGTTTCCCACATCATCTTTTGGGGGGAGAAGAGTAGGTGGTGGTGTCTTGATTGGTGGTTCCTCGTGCTCGCTTTCTGGTTCCGTGATACTGTTGTCTTGCGGAGGTGTGGGTGTAGATACACTAAATTTTCTTAAGTAGATATGTGCAGAAATTTTTTTAAAAACTTACTGTGGTAATTCTGTGAGTGCCAACAGACGCGCACGAATCCTGTTAGCATGGTGGGTAGGCCAACATGCAGGATTCGAAAGCAGGTCATCCGACAATGTCATGACGGGTGTACTAGAGTGGGTGGAATTGTTGGTATTGATGCTAGATAAAGTTGTTAGATGTAAAATGAAAATACAGATCTATCTCACCTGGTATCAGCTTGATAACCATTGAGATCATCAAAATCTGGATCCGAAGACATGTCCAGAAAATCTTGGACAGCTGGTGGTAGCGGCATGGTGCGAACTTCTTGTTGAGTTTCCTTTCTCAACTTCCTCATACTCATACCATCATGTCCCTCAAAAACACAATCTCATCCACCAGATACCTCAACTCCTCGACATCTCAAATCAATTCACAATTGTTATCACAGCCCTTTGATCCAAATATTGGGCCCGGCGACACATACTATTTGTGTGACCCAATGGCAACTTGAGAACCCAGCGTGAGTCATCATATTAATTACATTGATGTATTGAAGCTCGTATTCTCATATGAAATACATGGTGAGTCTCTGATGTATCTAGATTCACTACTCGGCCAAGATCCATTGGCGTGCAAGGACTCTGACAACAGTCAGGTCGCACAACTCAAACAGCAGCTCACTGAATTACAGCATGCTGTTGCGAGTCTACAAGCCGATAGACTTCGACTTATCAATGAGAACGCTGGTCTCAATATGACCTGCCAGACTTTACAGTAAGTAAATTCAACTGAATATATGCGCATATATGTGCTCAAAAAATTGCTACAGGAATATGATCATTAATATGCGAGGTTCCACAAGCTCTGTGTCCTCAACATCTTCATCATTGCCCCCTTCCGACACCTCAAACATGATCACCAATGAGAAGCCTTCCTTAGTGGACAGGATCGTCCCCACAGAATCTGATCAAGAACTTGATCAGAAGGACTATCCATTCGTCAAATCATGGACGAGGAAGGAATGGCAGGACCAGAATCCAAAGACGACATCAGCTGTGCCTGGAAGTTCTGGAAGCTCGTCTCGAGGATCTGGGCGCATGGCGCAAGGCGTTAATGTTGCATGCACATACATACAGATGAGCAAGGTGTACCTGTCTCTGCTCAACGCGCTGTGGGAAACAACTCCGCAGTAGGCGGATATAATGTTAGGTCAAATGCTATACCTGCTGCTTCACTTGCAAGGCAAGAACGTTCGACCCTAAAGGGGCCTGCTACTGATGTAAGTCTGATAGTTAGTGTCTAAGGTCACGGAAAGGTAAGGAAACAAGTCTGAAGGTATGCGGACCAAGTCCGGAGGTCAAAACGTCGGGTCCGAAGGTATAATACCAAGTCCGAGGCGCGGGAAAAGCGGGTCCGGAGCTTTGGGTCGTCGGGTTATGGGAAATAGCAAGGGAACGGGTTCGGAAAGCGTCGGACTATGTCTGGAAACAAGGGAAAGTCAGGGAAAACAAATGACAAGGGTTGCGGGTCCGAAGTGGGTGCGTAACGGGTGAGAACCAGGTATATTCAGCCAGGTAACAGGTAAGGACAGGTATGTGACCAAGTAGATGGGAAGTCCCACCTACAGTAAAGTAAAGAGTGCTTGGTCGTACTACCAGTCCTATATAACTAGCTACGTAGAAATCCGGAATATCAAAAACAGGAAAACATCGGGTCCGGTGATAGGTAAACTAACATGAGGCGCTGCGGACGTGTGAGAACACAGGTAATAACGCTGTATACTGCATCAGCCATGGGAATTAAGCTACTACACACCTGTGGGGTTGGACGGAACGGACAGGACATAGGACGGACGGGTTTCCAAAGGTATGCGAGCGGGTCCGGTGCATCTCCGGCGGGTCCGAGGCTCGGAGAGTGCGGGAAAGCGTCAGGTTTGAGCGGGTTTCATCGGAGATGACTGGAGTGACTGTACTGATGTCCGGATAACTGGGCTTTCGACGTACTCCGTGAATTAGGCCTCTGCAGGGCTGTGGACAGAATGTTCACGACATCTCCTAGGGACTTTAGAATCTGACTGTCCGCAGTCAGCCGTTACCGGTGAAACATTGACAAACATGCAAGTTTGGCAACCAGGACGTGCAGGTGATCACCGGGTATGACAGTAGTATGCGGGTAAACAGGGGATGATGAATCTGATGTATCCAAGGGTGTATGACAATGTCCGAAGGTATCCGCCGGGTCCGAAGCTCGGAGAGCGTGGGAAAGTGTCGGGTTGACAGGTGCGGGTTTGTGGGTAGTGCGAGAACATAGTCAAAAGTATCCGGGTACGTGGTGCATCACTGGGGGGCAGGTGCAGAATGATAGGTCTTGTGTTTCAACATACTCCTGAGTTAACTGAATGCATGGGAACAAGTCTGAGGGTATGCGGGTGCGTGGGAAAAGCGGGTCCGAGGGTGCGGGTGTGCGGGAACATGTCCGGAAGAGGTGCAAAAATGTGGGTACGTGTCCGGGTCTAGGTTTCTCTGTGTCAATGTCTCTTCCAATCACTTCTGTACATCTCTGCAACATATCTCCAAATCTCCGGATCTGATGCTAGGTCTCCAAGTGTCCGGGTCCGATTTCTGAGTCCCCTATGTCCGATGTCCAGGTCTCCCCACTAGGGTGTCTAAAAAAAATAGAGAAAAAAATGATCAAAAGTGCGAAGCAAAGGTATCAATCGGGTAAGAATCCTGGTACAGGTGTGCGGAGTACCATCCGATTTAGCTTCATCGTGCAACTTCCGGGTTCTCTCTACCATGGTGCAAGTCCGATGTTTCCGGGTTTTCTGGGTTTTCTATGTAGGGTAAAAGGCGTGTGCGGGTTTCACGGTTCGAAGTAAAAGAAATCAATACTGGGGTTTGTCTCCGCGTGTTCACAAGTCTGATGCTATAGTCCGAAATTGTCTGGTGCTAGTCCGAGTCTGCGGGTCCGAAGGTAAAATAGGGGCTCGGGTATGTAAGGAAAATCACCGGACGAAACCCGGGGTAAAACGAGTGACTTCTGACGTATGTGCAAGTTCCTGGTATGTATATCCGCATTTCCGGGTTTTTCGGGTTATGCGGGTCTGGGTTTCCGGGTCACTGCTTTTTCCGGATTTGGGCACGTCTTCCACATTCATACCGGGTGAGTGCCATCCTTGAGTGCGATGGCCGAGGGTACTGGTAAAAACCGTATACTGGGTGCTGGTATTGGTTTCTGAGGTGCGGGTGGGCCGGGTGTCGAAAAAGCGGGTTTTGCGGGTCCGAGAGCGCGGGAAAAGCGGGTCTGAGGGTGCGGGTTTGCGGAGATGCGGGTCGGGTCTTCGGGTTGGTCGGGTGTATGCTAAACCTATACCATAAAATGTAACCAGTGAGTAACAGGACAGTTGCTGCAAGTACGAAGGTGTCAGTGATATCCGGGTGACAAGGTGCAGAGATTTCAGGTTCATAGTCTAGGACTCCAATGTCAATATCCCATATGTCCGGGTAATCAGGTGCGGAGATTTCGGGTTTTCCGGGGTTTGCGTCTCCTAGGGTCTTTGGATCTAAACTGGAAATGTCCGGTGTCAGTACATCTGTGCCAATAACCTCTGTGAACATGTCCGATGTTTCTACTGCAAAAAGCGGGTTCCCGTGGTTCGGGTTAGCGGGTGCGGGTGCGTCGGAGATCGTCGGGTTGTCCGGAGTTTTGACAGTTTGCTGTACTTCTTCATCCATGGCCGGGGTTTGAGGTGCGGGTTCGTTGACAGGTATTTCTACATGTAATGCAACTACTGGGACTACTGGTGCTGCGGGTTCCGGGTATCTGGGTGTCGGGTCCGAGGCTCGGAGAGCGCAGGGAAAGCGGGTCCGGAGTTTCGGAAAACGTCGGGTTAGCAGGTCTGGGGTAGTATCTAACTTCCCCACAGGGGTACATGTCCAAAATCTCGTTAGCAAAGTCCGTAAAATTGTCACCAGTGCAGGTATCGCAAAATTCCCATACTTCTCTCTCCTCAGGGACAGTGTACCTTAGGGCATACTTGAACAGGTCTTTGTCAGGTAATCCATTGTCTTGTCCGAGTTGATCTACTGTCTGCAGGAATGTCAGTACTTCGTACGGGTTTCCGGTGAAACGGGGGGCAAGTCCGGAGCTAGAAAGGGGCATCATGGTTGCGGGTTAGCGGGTCCGAAGCGTGGGAAAGCGGGTCCGAAGTGCGGGTTTCCGGGTAAGACCTAAAAATACCAAAAATCGAAACTTAATCAGATGAACCCCTCGTGGTGGGCTCCAGTTGTGGGAAACAACTCCGCAGTAGGCGGATATAATGTTAGGTCAAATGCTATACCAGCTGCTTCACTTGCAAGGCAAGAACGTTCAACCCTAAAGGGGTCTGCTACTGAGATAAGTCTGATAGTTAGTATCTAAGGTCGTGGAAAGGTAAAGGAACAAGTCCGAAGGTATGTGGACCAAGTCCGGAGGTCAAAACGTCGGGTCCAAAGGTAATCTACCAAGTCCGAAGCGCGGGAAAAGCAGGTCCGGAGCTTCGGGTCATCGGGTTACGGATAATAGCAAGGGAACGGGTTCGGAAAGCGTCGGACTATGTCCGGAAACAAGGGAAGGTCAATGAAAACGAGTGACAAGGGTTTCGGGTGCGAAGCGGGTGCGGAACGGGTGAGAACCAGGTATATTCAGCCAGGTAACAGGTAATGACAGGTATGTGACCAAGTAGATGGGAAGTCCCACCTACAGTAAGGTAAAGAGTGCTTGGTCGTACTACCAGTCCTATATAACTAGCTACGTAGAAATCCGGAATATAGAAAATAGGAAAACATCGGGTCTGGAGGTATGTAAACTGACATGAGGCACTGCGGACTTGTGGGAACACAGGTAATAACGCTGCCTACTGCATCAGCCATGGGAAACAAGCTACTACGCACCAGTGGGGTTGGACGGAACGGACAGGACATAGGATGGACGGGTTTCCGAAGGTATGCGAGCGGATCCGGTGCATCTCCGGCGGGTCCGAGGCTCGGAGAGCGCGGGAAAGCATCAGGTTTGAGCGGGTTTCGTCGGAGATGACTGGAGTGACTGGTCTGATG
The DNA here is from genome assembly GCA_016628065.1 of Suillus lakei. NCBI lineage: Eukaryota > Fungi > Basidiomycota > Agaricomycetes > Boletales > Suillaceae > Suillus > Suillus lakei. Next base: position 414,843 of record JABBWA010000009.1, on the reverse strand, counting down.
TCCGGATAACTGGGCTTTCGACGTACTCCGTGAATTGGGCCTCTGCAGGGCTGTGGACAGAATGTTCACGACAGCGCCAAGACAATCCGGAACCTCATGCTCTCGAGCTTCCGGCAACTTGACACTCAAGGCCTCGCCCCAGATTCTATCGGCCAAGCATCCCTGCAAGTCTTACACTGGCTGATTCACACGCTACACAAACATTGTTTCGAATTTCGTTTATGTACTGACAACTGGAAGGTCATGAAACTCATGACCGAGAATTACTTGCAGTGGTTTAACTACCACGTGAAGAAAAGAACCGGCAAGCGCATCAAGGCTGAGCATGGAGAGAGTAGTCCAGATCTCTCAGAAAATGCCTTACCCTCAGTTCAGAAGCGCAGGGGTAATCCTGATCAAGATCTCGAAGCCGATCATCCAAAGAAGCGAGCACAAACAGCTCAGCCTGAGCCTATCACCAAGAACATTATCACCGAGAACGATGAAGCGGTAAGTTTTTTTTCTGTATTTGATGCTCGCTAATCTACCCATCTACAGATGCCTGATATACCACGACACCCTTCACTCAAACATGAGCCAACTCCACCACCCCGTGCTGACAAGGGAAAAGAGAAGGAAATCATTGCTGTAGAGATCAACAATCCGCTGTAAGTGATCGTTCTATCAATTGATCGATCCTACTGATGCTATCAATTAAGTTCTAAAATTGCCTTCAAACCTCACCCCAAACCGATCACAAAGAAGGTCCCTACTTCTACCTCTGTCGCTGACTCTTCGACTTCTGGAACTACTACCTCCGCATCAACTACAACCGCCCCTCCATCCAATATCCTATCAGACACTGATGCATCTTCCCTGGCTGTGAAGATGGAACTCCTGGCACCAATTAAGAAGCGACAACCGAGTACTAAGCCAATGCCCATGAGCCCCAAGATCACGGCGTGGTGAGTTCTATTTAATATTATCATAGCGAGTAAGGTTAACGCGATCATTATTCTAGGAATCTTTGTGCCCTCGAATGGCAATCAAACAGCCATCAAAGAGAACCAGCAAGCATCTTCGCAATCTTCTGGAACGGTCTATCGAGCACCGACAAAGAGGTACGTCATGTTAATATTGATTTCATTTATCTACTTACTGCTCTCATAGGCATACAAGCGCAAAGCGGTTCAACAGGTGTGTGGTATTTACTCTAGCTTATGTTTATACTAACAACAGTTTGCTTTATAGCTCCAATCAGCTGGACTTCCTGCTGCCGTTGACAATGCAGACGAGGAGTGATGCATGGAGATTAGGCGGGATGAGTGGGATGGGCGGGATGAGCGGGATGGGCAGCGATACCCTAACCATAGCAATACACACATATACATCATTCAATGCAATTAGATCCCTATTCATCCCACCTAATTGTAACATTCTGAGCTCAATTTTGCATCTAAAATTCATCTAAGGCCATCGAAAATCCTATCTAAGCAGTAAATTTAACTCTCGATCTCTATCTTTTTGCGTCTCAAAAAGTCCCACTTTTCTAAACAGGTCGAAATGTAGCGAAAACACTTATTCACTTAAATTTTTTTCACTCCTTATCTACACATATCTATCTCCTTCTTGTCGTTTTTCACTGGGACTGAGTACTGACCACCCGAAATTTGTCACTGCTCCACAGCAATATACATACACTGCGACGGGGGAGTCACATACTATCCGTTACGGTCTATTCGTGATGTGCCCCCATTTCGTGATTTTTGTCTACAGCATGCAATTTTAAAGTGATTGCTTGGCTACTTCACTATAAGTATGTTCTACATATTATACTAGCATATTCCAAGTGAAACAAAACAAAACCGTTGGGAAATGGTGGAGATCGTGTTTTCAGTGTGACAGCAGCAAAAATCACGAATCAGTGTCACTTGCCGTGGCTGCTGAGGTCGGACATTAAATTTAACAGTGCATTTCATTGCCTGCAGTTCGCGACTCGTGAGCAAGTGGTGAGTGCTGAGCAGGGCTCAATCACCATGCCATGGGGCGTCACCGAGGCAAGCTGGTGGTGTCTACCGACCCCGATTATGAGTCTAGATTCCGGACTTCACAATGCATCTATGTATCAATCCATAATATCTACATCCATTCCCTCAGCAATATTTTACATAGCATTAATAATTTGCATTTAGCTCTATAATTCTCCGTACATACTGTAGCCTACATAGCTCACAGATTTACTAGTAGCATCCTAATCAATTGCTGTTGAAGTGCACGAATCACGATCTAAACCCGAGCGGACTGTAAATTCAACCAGTGTGACTGTCCGTTACTATTCGTGACATGAGTGTGACTCACGAAATACAGGCTCATCACGAATAGACCGTAAGGGATAGTAGTACCATGAAGTTACTCATTTGAGGTCCTGACCGGAGTTCGAAACCTAATAACCTAATGTGGCCCGGCCGGGCCACTGCAATTCCCAAGAAACTGGAATTCTCGAAAGTCCGTCTGTCCTAGCGCAACCTTTGCACTCCTGAGACTCGGGCTTGACTGACAATTGTCTAGCTTGGGCTCAATTAGAAGTGTCACTCACTGGCAACCGCTTCCCTAGATGATGCATCTTGAGGCAGTGCACCTCCACAAATCCGGGCGTGCTTTCATATTATCTTGCAGTTGTCTGACAGATTGGATAGACTTGCACTACTCAGTCTTGCGGCGCTGGTCACGGGCTGCAGCAACCACAGCAGCGCGCGGCTCAAAGAGCTCGCCATAGGATTTTATGCCGCCCCCGCAATTTCGAGTGAGTAAATGTACCACTCGATTGTTGACTTGCATCATAGATGCACCATAAACATCACTGACAGCGCCAGCACCTCTGCTGTCTCACCAGTACGTGCAGCTACTCGCTAGGCCAGCCCAGCAGTCATTCAATGAGGCGGGTGTTATCAGAACGACCTCGCCGGCACTTGATCACTCTGTCAGGGTTAAGCCACCTAGTATCACAACGCCGATGCCCCACAAAGATTACCGTCAACCACCATCAGTAACTAGCGCGAAATCAATCTAAACTGTAAGTTTCTTCACGCTAATCACCCTTGCAACAAGCGCACAAGCGGCGCCATTCCAACAAATATAGCTAGTGCCACTATACTAGTGCTGGTGGAACATGTGCGAAGCGCACCAATCGTCTTGTCGATATCGCAACTTCCGTAGCACAGTGTGCAAGGGTCGATGAGGTGTCGATAGGTGTGAACTTCCACGTCAAGAGGTTTGACTTCTTTCCATGTTCTCTCAGTCGGCAGATCCAGAATTTTGAAAAGCGTCTAGACCGTACATTGCACGAAACAAATAGTACTACATTAGGATCTTGTGGACCTACCCGATGAGTCGGTATTAACTGATTCCTCCCTTCCTCGTGAATTAATTCATTGAATTGTTTTGTCGAACCCTACCTGTAAAAGTAATCACATCGCCTGCAGGACAGGGAACCTGGAAGTTGTCTTGACCGGTTTTTCATATATATATGTGAAAGAACTCTAAGAAGCAGAATCGGCAGGTATAGCGTGTCACGACCAAAGAAGCGAGCGGTGATATGTATTATGATGGATATATAAATGTGATAGAAATACAGGTAAAGAGCTTGGCAATGACTTACTGGTACCATGAGTAACCAACGTACGAGAGTGAAAAGAAGTTACCTCGCTGACTTGTTTAACAGGTCTTTAGTTGATTTTACTCTCCATGTATGGCGAACCCCCACGGTCAGGGGTGATTTGGAAGCTCGATGTGACGCTGGGCATCTTGTAACTTGTTGCGTAGTGTTACGCCGTCTCTGCAAAAGGTTTTGCCGTCAGAAAACAGGTGATGAAGTGTGTTGAAAGTGCCAGTGCAAGCTTTAGTCCAAGGATTGCAATAGCCTCCTTGCGATCCATTTTCGTTTGGAAATCACCCTTTACCCACCGGTCTACTGTCCACTTTCCAATAATACCATTGTGCACAAGATGTCTTCCAATGAGAGCAGCTGTATTGCAGGAGTTCAATGTCATGAGGAGGAAAAGAAGAGAGCAGGCGTGGCTGTGCTGAATTACATAGTCACTGACGCGATACCGCGTTTTCTTGAAATCGAACGTTGAACGACTTATCACACTGCAGCCCTCATCAATTACTTTTGCGCAAATTCAGCTAATCGTTGTTGATACATGGTGCACCTACATGAAAAGCGTTGAATCATGCTGAATTTCAAGCAAAACTAGTTACTCTGGGATACTGGACACACAAAACCCTTTTGTGCGTTGTTCTTCAAGCACAGCCTGTCATGCGTGGTTCCTCATCCCCCTTTCACTGCGAAGTTGCTGTAAAATGCTGTTACCATTCATTGCGAGTAGACGCTCGTGCAGCAATAAATAGCTGTGACCTTGGATCCCGTTCTTGCATCCTCACTTTCGGCGCTTTGACATAGTGCGCTTTCTCTTTCCATCTCTTACACCCATGACCCACACGATCTTCTCTCTGCAACAGAACGTTTATAAGGCCGATTATGAGCCCATAGTCGTTGATGATGTCGATGAGAACAGTATTTCGTCTGCAGCCTTGCGGCGTCTTATCGACTCAGCCCAAGGCGCCACTGTTGGTATGGCAGCCACGTATCGCCCCGACTGTACTATATCCTCTTTAGCATTTGCAACGCTCACCAGAGCGCTCGTCATCCACTTCCTCGCTGCGAACACACAGCAACAGCAGCAGAAGAAGAAGAAGAAGAAGAAGAAGAAGGGCCAGGAACAACAGCCTTCGGTTTCTCGAGGACGCATCCTCATACAAGACCAAATTTTGTGTGACATTGGCATTAAACTCTATGGATACAGGATAGACAGAATCGCGCTTGGTCTCTTCCTGGACCTCTCACTTCGTATTAATGCCGCAGTTGACATCCTGTCGGTGTCTGTCAGTGATCGGCGCTCCCTCGAAGCAACTATGGACGCCTTGGGCGGCGGGCTCTTACTCCAGAAGCAGAACGTGCAAATCCTCTTCGCTCATAGAGAAGGGGCCGCAGCATCCAAGGATGTGGCGCTCCAGGCTTGGGCAGCATGTCGCGCTGCCACACTTGATGGCATGACGCTTAGATATGCTGCCCTATCTCGAATCGCCACAGACATGATGCCAGTGGTCGTATGTAATCTTCATCACGTCATGGGCTCCTCCCTCTTATTCATAATGTAGCATCTGAGCGCTTTGGCCAAGATTTCTCGTGACGCTGAAATTCTGGAGTCTATGAAGCCAACGGAAGTCGTCAACAGTGTCAAAGCAGACTTCCTTTCCAAGAACGGTAATGTTAACCTTGAGTGCACTCGCTTTAGTACGCGTATCATGAAGTCTAAAAATCAAGTATGTGAATCCATGAGACATTATGCCACCATCCCTGAACGGTTTTACTTACAGGTCATCCTCATCGAAACGCTGGTCGGAGATAAGCGGTCAATGGTCACTGGTCATGCACAGCGAATAGATGGAAAGCAGGCTCATATCAATGTTAAAGGAGATGTACATACTTCAGGGAAGGTCCTTTCCGTGACTACTGTTGGGAGGGGAGACTTGACAGCCGCTGAATCACTCAGAGAAGTTGTAGTGCTAAAGGCGCTCCAAGGCACCATCACGTTGACCGAACATCCATTCTTCTGTAGTATCTGGGCGCCGTCGTTAACGATATCATGGCCGCCCAACGACGCTTCCACCGCCTCGTTCGTTCACTATCCTAGCGGTAAATTGAACGACTCGCAGTATGGTGCAGTGGAGCGAATTATTTCGCAATCGGACAGGGATCGTGTATTGCTTATTCGAGGTCCTCCTGGCACTGGCAAAACAACAGTCATAGCAGCCAGTGTCAACAGTATGATCAACACTGGCCCTATGGAGCGTACAGTTTGGCTTGTGGCGCAGTCCAATGTTGCTGTCAAGAATATCGCAGAAAAGCTTGACAAGGTTGGCTTCCGCGATTTCAAGCTTCTTGTATCCAAGGACTTCCATTATGACTGGTATGCTGTGACTTCCTCACACATCCATCACACTAATTTTCTTTCATGTTGCAGGCATGAACACCTCTACGAGAGACTGGAACATTGCTTTATCCGATCCGATATGTTTGGTGGTTCGGTTGTTGAAATTAGTCGACTTTTGCTTGACGCAAGAGTCATACTTTGCACATTGAGCACACTAGCCTAATCCCCGTATCGATACCATCACTCGTCTTGTCCCGGTACACACCGTGATATTTGACGAGGCAAGTCAAATCGAAGTGGGAGACTATCTGCCGCTGCTTCAGCGTTTCCAGCCCACCCTCCAAAAGATGGTGTTCATCGGTGATGACAAGCAGCGTGAGATTCCGGTAGTCATTCCATCACTGACCTGTACTGATTTGGCTCTTAGTGGCGCCATTCGGCCAGGATGACATTGGGAAGCTACGAAGCTGTTTTTGAGTTCCCGCACCTCCGAAAGCAGGCACACTTTTTGAATACCCAGTGTAAGCTCGTATTTTGCCTCATCTCTTCGTTGTTTCAACATCACGATCCAGACCGCATGCCACTCGTCATTGGCAGCTTCATTTCCCGCCATGTATACGATCAGAAGTTGAAGACCGTGCACGACATCGACAGCAAGGCAGCATGTCGTTTCTTGGATGTCAAAAGGGGCCAGGAGCAGAGAGCGGGAAAGAGCTGGGTGGTACGTTCCTCCTCCTCACCCTCGTGATATGCCAGCTTCACGTCATTTGCACTAGAACCAACAAGAGATATCCGTGGTTATCCACCTCGCCCGCATATACCACGGGCAGGGCAAGCAATTCAGGATCATCACCCCATATGATGCTCAGAGGTCTACAATCGAAAAGCAACTTGAATTAGCGAAGCTTCCATGGGAAGACAAGTGCTTCAACGTAGACTCCTTCCAAGGCAAGTAATTCTGTGACATGCTGGAAGGACCTGGCTGACGGTCACCGCAGGAAATGAGGAAGACCACATAATCGTCTCTCTAGTCCGTACCCAGGGCGTAGGGTTCTTGAATAACGCGCGCAGGACGAACGTCATGCTGACACGATGCAAGATAAGCATGATCATCTGCACGAACCGTGATTTCGTGACGAAGGGCAAAGCAGCAGGCACGCTGGTCGGGAAGCTTGCTGCTGCCATGGGCCCTGAGTCCTGGCTGGACACTCATTATATCATCAATGGCATCTTAAAGTGATTTGGACTATTTACATCGCACTCCTTGGATGAGTTTTGGGACTTGCTTGACGCATATTGCACTACATTTTGTATTATAACGCGAAGGGCCGCTCGCGGCAGAGCCCGCTACGGTCGCCTTCTGCAATTATTATCGAACTCGATTCTGCTATCACAATTGTACTTGATCCAAATTTGTGCTACAAATACAAGTGGTCGGCGAAATTGAAAGGCCCATAGTAAATGATAGTAAACGAGTTCCTTTTATTATTATTATTATTTTCCTTCTGTCATACAAGCAAATGAAGTTGCGAGAAGGAAGCGGTTGATACAAGTACAGACTGATGCTTGCGAGTGCGTCATTGTGGGTCAGTCCATTGTCTCCTTTCATTTTCCCTTGTTATTTGTCCCTCAGTGTGTTTTGTTTCTTCACAGGGTTGACAGCGACATCGAAGGTCGAGAAGGTCGCGATGGCCGAATTATCCTTGGACATGTCAGTCGAGGTGGTCGAGAGTACACCCTTCAAATGTTCGCGATGAGTGAGAACCTAATAGACTGTAAACTTTCTACGGACGAGTCAATGTCCGGAAGTCCACTAATGCATTCAGAGCCGGTCTTCGTAATATTCTATAGCCATCAAAAAAACTGTCCACAGTATGATCATTTTGCGCTATTACAGATGAACACAAGAAAGACAAGGGAGATCGACCCGCTTGGGTAACTGCAATTACTTCTTTGTCTGTAACAACAGGCGCAGAAGAAATTATATTTTCTGCAAAGATCAGAGTAAATCAATAAATAAAAACGTCTAATTCATGTACCCTCAGGCTGGAAAATCCAGCTGTGACCAGCAGAAAGCTGCGTGACATCCATGTCCGAAGGTCGTCGGAATCGGGAGCCATCGAATTTAGCATGAACAATTGCGAGCCAATCACAGCCAAGCTCGATATTGTACCCATTTAGATAGACGGGACGAAACGTCTGTCGGGAATGGTACCAACCATCTGCATCAACGGTCGGCACACGCACCGGACAGGAAGTGGTCTCTACAGCATCCCCGTTGCGATTGGTGACAGATCGCGGCACATTCCAATCATGTAGAAAAGACAACGATACGGTCGATTCAAGTCTCGTATCGTTGACGCGGATAATAGCAGGAACAGCATCAAGTATTTCGCAGCAAGTTGGAAGACATGATCGAGTGACGAGTACTAACGAAGATCGTAGGCACTATTCGAAAGTTAATCGAAACAACCAAGGACCGACCGCCAGAAACAGATGAATTTAGGGCCGGAGCGCATTTCTCTGCAAGATGAGAGGTTTTTACCACGAAGACTTGACGAAGACACCACAAAACCCGCTACTGCCGTAGCGGGATATGGCAGTCAGAGTCTACATAGTAGAGACTCATTATTTTAAACCACAGATGCCATATATATGGCAGCTTGTACTTAGTGTGCGCGTCAAGGAGTCATAAAGCACACAGGACAGTCAACCTCCAGGGGGCCACTTTGGTGCCAGGCCAGGGTACTAACCGCCCGAAATCTGTCACTGCTCCACAGCAATATCCACTGCGACGACCGGAGTCACTTAGTATGAAGCGTCGGTGGGTGGTGTTCTACTATATAAGAAGTTTGTATGGTAGTAGAAAAACACCCACCGACACTTTGAAGGTGGACAGAGCTAGCCGCTGATTTGAACTAGTGCTGCTACTAGGCTGGGCGCCATTGGGACTAGAGCATAGCATGCATTCGAGGGAGAGCTTGGCGTTCTTGCCATATGTTCCTCATGCTGTAGCACCGGTCACAATAATCACGTAACAGGCAGAGCGCATGTAGTCAAATAGACTTAGACTATCAGAAAGCACAAAGGAATCAACCTGCCATAATGAACGAACGGATACTGTCACTCAATACAAAAGACGGCTATCTTCTTTCCATTCACCTTTGTTGGGAGGGCAATATGTAACAATCGGCATTCTGGCCGATGGCGACCCAAACAGCGCGCATAGCAGGGTAAATTTGGACTCGGCGAGTCGAGGCCAGCAATGTGACATAGCCAACCGAGTCTGTGAAAAGAATCACAGATGCATTTAGATCCTCCCATGGAGTTCCGGAGCCAGAAAGAGAGCTTGACCGGGCAAGAGCTTGGACGACACTTGGGACAAAGCGGCAAAGGCTGCGGAAAGATTGTGATACCTAAAGACAATGGAAAGACTCGGAAGGCCGCTCAAAGGGCTGGGAACCACGAGGACTGCTTGGAAATTCCAACTCGAGTCAGGACTCAGCAAGCGCCCGCTCAGTCATGAGGCGTCGGAGCCTCCTGCCTCATTGCAGACTAGAAATAGAGTTGCATTTTGGTTGCACTCCACCCGCTACACATTGCCACTCACCGCCATCATCATCCAAAGCTATCCAAAGCCATCATGCCCATAGCAACAAGGCTATTCTACCAGACTCTCGTGCAAGTTGATAGCGGACTGCTGTCGGCCTACATTATCCCTGAATCTAAGTTGATCGAAGAACAAGATCAGCTGCGCAGTCTGTTAGAAAGGAACGAGGGACGTGCCCTTGGCCTTGCTGGCGGATATGCACCCACCGGAGAGCTCGCGATGCTTGCCATCGCCGACGCATCCACGATTATAATCATCGATTTCGAGCCGAAGAAGAGCAAGGGCAACGAACACGTTGAACGCCCTGTCACACCCCCCAGTGAGGTAGATAACACTGCCGCTCGGGTGTTTTTGACACAGAATCTCCTTCGTCGTACCACTGGATTCTTATACGCATTCGATATTTCACCCATCGCTCTCGCTCTCTCTCAAACACTTAATCTTCGAATCGCAAATGCAATCGATATGCAGTGTGCAGGAGCGAAAACACGTGCCCCGCTCGCCACCGTTAAACAGGCCGTTGGTGATCTTCATCCCATCCTCGATGTAAACATCAACGAAGTATTCCGCAACGATACCATCAGTGACTCTCTCCCCGCTTTTAAGAATGGTATTACTCCACTTGCACAACGTGCATGGATCGCACATTATCTCTCGCAGCTCGCGTCCATGGAGGATCGCCTGGCGCAAGTACCCCCGGTGGACACCTTCCGGCTCTCTGATGAGGTGAGTTACTGCTTGCTTGGCAAATGATGGCGCTGATCGCTGTAATCACAGGCATTGGAGTTCCTCGCTAAGAGCTCGAAGGATTCGTTCCAGCTCGAGCAGAAGAAGCCGACCGAGGTCACGCGCCAGTTCGCCACTTCCGTCGATCACAAGAACAACCAAATCGATGCTCAGGCAGACCGGTACCAGAATAAAATTAGAAAGGGCAAACACCAGGTATGTTGTTCGCGCATTCACGCCGTGCCTTACCTGACGACCAATTTTCTCAGCGTGCATTCATTGATATTGGCGCGTGCGCCGGGCGGGGCTTCACTGTCAACGGTCAGGTTGCCAAGGCTCAGGGTCGCACCGCGAAACTCGCTACCACCAACAGTCTCAACTTCGTCGGCAAAATCATCGGTTCGATCAAGATCGTCGGCCGTGATGACCCTACGCAGGCTGAGACACAGCGTGCTCAGAAGGTTCTAGAGATCCTCCAAGGTCTCATCAACCTCGAGCATGACAACCCGTGGGTGCAGCTCATTTTCTTTTCCTCTCCCAGGGATGACTTCGAATGGCCCTCCGCCTGGACGGAGGAGGCGAAAGACGCGGTTCCAGTCAGATACCGTGCCGACCGTGTCAGTCGCCCCCTCAATCCATCCCAGACGAAAGCTGTGAAGCAGATGCTCCAGCAGTCGAATGATGGGCGTCTTACTGTCATCCAGGGGCCCCCTGGGACCGGTAAGACCACTGTCATCGCCTCATTTGTTCAGACTGCCCTTGCCGGTGGACTCTCTGGCATCTGGCTTGTTGCCCAGTCCAATGTTGCTGTCAAGAACATTGCCGAGAAACTCGCTGACTTTGGCCTGACCAATTGGAAGCTTCTCGTCTCGAAGGAATTTTTCGAATACTGGTAGGTCCTTTTGTTGGTGGACTTTCCACTTTAGGCAGACTAACATAATCTAGGCACGAGCACCTCTATGCCAACATTCGGGCCAATATCATCATATCCGAGGAGTTCCCTGCACCGGGTTTTTTTCAGCAGCTCCAGACCTGCCCAGTTATTCTATGTACCTTGTCTATGCTCTCATCTTTTGCTCTTCGAAGGTATGGAGGTTTTAATGCTGCGCCCCTCAGGACCCTCGTCATCGACGAAGCGTCTCAAATCGAGATTGGTGACTATATTCCTCTCTTTACGTCTCACACCTCCATTCGAAAGGTTTGCTTCATTGGTGACGACAAGCAATGTAAGTCTTTCTCCTGCATGACATTGCATGTTCTGACATCTTCAGTGCCACCCTATGGTCAGGATGATATCCAGGACCTGAAGAGCATCTTCGAGGTCAAGCATCTCAAGGACCACGCCATATTCCTCAATACGCAATGTAAGTCCTTCCTCTAATCTCCCCCTACCCCAAATTTCATCATTTTATTGTAGACAGGATGCCTCCTCAGATTGGAGGGTTCATCTCTCAAGCTGTGTATGATAACCTACTCCAGTCGAATCCGCTACACCCGGTCACGGACGAGAGGATGGCTTGTCATTTTATCAACATTCCCAGCCAGGAACAGCTCCATGGAACTAGCTGGAAGGTAAGTCACTTCAATTCAGTCGCTCGCGGTTGCTCAATCTCGTGCACAGAACCTTGGAGAGTGCCAAACCATTATCCACATCGCCACCATGTTGCAAGCGCTGAATAAGCAATTTCGAATCATCACCCCTTACGACGCTCAGCGGAGTTTTATCGAGGAGCGTTTAAAGCTCAACGAGCTTGATTGGGAGGACAAGTGTTTCAATGTCGACTCGTTTCAAGGTTCGTTCTCGCGACACATTTTATGACCATCACATTTATGATTCGTTCACGGCAGGTAACGAGGAAGATTACATTGTGATCTCACTCGTACGGTCCACGGCGCTCGGATTCCTCGCTGATTTGCGCCGGACCAATGTCATGCTTACTCGATGCAAGAAAGGCATGATCATCTGCACGAGTCAGAAGTTTATGAAGCGGGCAGGGTGCGACTCGCTCGTGGGCAGCTTATTAGAGTATTACGACCACCAGTGGATTGAGAAGGATGAGCTGGAGAGGATTGCGGTGTAGGTGGGCTTGCAGAAGTGCTATTCGAAAGGTCATTATCGGACTTGAACAGGGCTCTGAGTGCTTTCGCGATGATGGTTAGTTGTACGATACTTTACAGTCGGTTTGTACCATAGCTCGCGTGGTCGGTTGTACGATACTCCTGGGTAGGCATGGTTTTTCTTGGAATAAAGAATGAGGTTTTTTGTTTCAGTTGCGTCTGAGTGGTGTATTGTGCCGTATGCAATAAGTAGGTATAGTTTAGTTTGATACGAATGAGAATAGGGAAATCTAGTGAAGTCTGGATGTCGTGATCGCTAACACAAGTTGGGCAGGAATTGTGCGCCGACAAGTGAGGACGGTCGTTAATGACCGTTTCATGACTGGCGTAGAATTCTGGAGTGTTCAACAAGCTTCTGATGAACCGGCATGTTGTCCGATCGCTTGCGATTATCTAGTCACGATCTCCATCAGTGTCGGGTCCTCGCGTTCACGAGTCAGGGCACACACCTCGATTGACGCCCCCAGGCTTATAACCGCGCCTGCATCCGCGTTTCTACTCCATCCACTGATTTCTTCTTTCCATCTTTCAACTCGAGCTCTCCAGCCTCGCAAATCGCCCGCATATCCCAGAGCGCATCCGCGATATGCTGCTTGAACTTGTTGGTGGAGGTGAGCGGAGATGAGAATTTGGACTCGACGCAGAATTTGATACGATGGGGCGCTATGAGGTCTGTGAGAGGACAGAATGTAAGCTTGGTTTAGTGGCGAGGGAGAGCGTGTACGAAATCGCCAATTCAATTCAAAAAATGAAACACCTTTCGGTCAATCTGGTCAACCGATGGTGATGCGGCGGTAATAACAGATACAGACGGGAAATCATGTAGAAGAATGCCCATTGATGTTCGACGATCCCGCAAAACGATTCTGAAAGAGGCAAATCAAACTCACAATTAATCCCATAACCATCCTCCCAGCCAGCTCCAAAGCCAGTTCCTCGGAATTGGTCACCGGCGCTCAGGCCACTAGTGCTGAGTTTCCACTCTTGAGAGCGAGAGAAAAGCGGGTCGGTGAAGAGAGGGTGCGTGGGTTTTGCGCTTGAACTCGAGGGAGAGTCCGAGGAGGAAGCAGACGTGGATGCGTCCACAGGGAGTTCTTCGAGCATCAGTTTCAGGCCTAATAAGTGCCTATCGATTCCACGACCGGTGGCAGCTTCCCTTGTGCGCCTTGCATGGGTCTGGATGGCGTGCTGGAGAAGAGGGAAAAGTGCGCGGGGCTGACCAGATTAGTAGATCGGACGTGATAGAACGTAGGGTGGACCCGCAAGAGAGGCAGAAGAAAATCATGAGTTCCCGTCGTCACTTTGAGGGTATGAAATGATTCACCTTCACTTCATGTTGGCCCCCTTCTGCCACATACTCAGCTCCACGTCCCCATTCCTTAGCAGCTTGCACAAAATCCAACCCGGCCACACTCGCACTCCTCACGCACTCTGTACGGCCAGCATTGAACATTCGTGTAAGGGCTGTCTCGTAGGTTGCTGTGAGGAATCCACGGGAGCGGTACCAGGCGAGTTGGAGTGCAAGTTGAGTATAGGCGTCTGGTGGGAGGCGTGCTGGATAGTCAAATAATCAGTGACGTTTGCGACAGAAGAAAGAAGGGGACAGGGGAGGAGTCAAAATCTCGCGGATATGGAATCCAGACGTTCAACACAACACAAGACCCGGAAAATCACAAGAGGCATCGACATCAAGTCGCAAACTCACCAACATTACTAATCCAATCTGCTCCATATTCCCCGAATTCCAAAATCCCCGCCTCTGAGTTATTGATCGAGGCCTGAGCCCGTCCTTCCGCTTCTCTAATCTGAGCTTCGATCCGCTCGTCGGTCACCCAGTCCAAACGAGTCCATCCGTTCTCACCATCGCTCTCGCAAGCCTCCTCTGAAGTAAGAGGACGTGGAACAGGCTCTGAGAATGCAGAAGAGTCGATACCAGCAACAACACCGTAATCAAAAACAATGCTAGGTACTAACGCATCGACAGGTGCGTGTTCGCCTATTGCGCCAGCACGCGTATTGCGTTCCAATGATAGAGTTAGGCTTTTGTCGAACCATCTGTTCCGAGCTCGGGGAGGGGAGCGGGTGTTATGGAGGTGTGCGTGGATTTCTGCGTCAGAGTCTAATGCCGGGACACTTGTGTGAGAGGATTGGGAAGAACTCGGTGAGGTAGGGGTTGGGTAATGCGATGGCATGGCAGTGTAATGATCAAGAGAAAGAGCCATGATAGACTCGTTGATTGCGCGGAAGGTCCAGTCGTTTTTGGGTGACAGGGAGAGCAAGTGCTGGTAGTTCTGTGAGAGTGACGTCAGTTAGTAACAGGAGTCGAAAGATCTTGATATGAAGATGAAGAAAGTAGTTGTGCCGAAAACAAAAAGTAGAAAATACTGACCTCTGCCCAACGATCTCTATCATCCGAGGTCAAGACACCGACCGGCACAGCGCTTTCCCTAGCCTCTATTCTCTTAATTACGTCCAGCACTACCGCACGTATTCGGTCCTCAATCGTCTGTACAGGCAACGGTGTCCGATCGTCCTCACAGACCCTTACGGTATACACAAAATCATGTAGCATGAGCATGATATCCTGGGCATGTTTAGATGCCGGATTTCTGGTTGCAAGAACATCCGTTCCAGCTCTTGGCAAGCGACATGTGTTGAACATCTTCTCCGTATTAGTGAGGAGCCAGACACCGGTACGGGTTGTATCAGGGTCTGGTTGCTGGTTGACCATGCGGGCACGCCAGTCGAGAACGCGATGCAAAATGCACGCGGCCCGGCGCACCTGCCAGGGCTCTATACCTGATATAGTGTCACCGCGCAAAATCGATTCGGGTATGGAGGGATCATTAATGAATGTAAGCCACCAATTAGAATTAATGGGGAGCGGGGCACGCCATGAGAGATAGGCATAGTTCGTCCAAATATTATCGTCTAGCCAGTTATGTGGCGAACGAGCGTCCAATTCTGCGGGCACGGTAGGTTGGATTGAATTTTGTTGGATTAACGTAAGGACATACCATGGAGTTTATGCTGGCAAAGGCGGCCGATGCCTTTCTCGAAGTCATCTACCCATTGAACGCGTTTTTCGTAGCTGGCTTCAAAGAGAGAGCGACCGCGTGCCTCGTCTTCGCGTAAAAAAGGCTGAATAGACTGCAAATAGCGGTCCAGCGTCTTGCGAAGGTCTGGCACAGGCAAACGCGGCAACTTTGGCATGGTGCTCAACCCAGCGCACCTCGATGAGAGGATGAACGGGGAACTCTGGGATAGCCTCGGGCAGTATCGGGGGGTTATCCGGCCGCCTAATATTGACCTTGAGATCATGCCAGTCGCGGTGAGCAAAGCACACACGTGATTCAAATCATAAAATGGTGTGACACGCGCGCGACGTAACGCGCCTTTGTGTCATTTAGCAGCTTCGATGACTGAACCCGCTGCACCTGCAAACATCGTTAAATGGGTCAACGAGCAGTATCCACGTCCAGCTGTAGATCCAGTAAAATTCTAATTAATGGTTTGCATTCATGATATTTATTCACCCGCAGGTTTGGCTTCGTGACTGTTGCTCATGGATCGCGTCCTCCTACTCCCTTTCTCCAACTGGCTTTCAACAGTTTAGTTCTCATGTAACTTCTCAGTTTTTTCAGTCTAGCCTCGCAGACTCTACCCTGCCAAACACTGGCCTCCCACAAAACATTCGTACCATCAAACGAGCTCGCCTTACAGGCCCTCCATGTCTCGTAGAAATTCGTGCCATCAGCGACATTGCCAATAGTGCATTTAGCTTGATGAACGTCAGGCAAAATCGCATGGATCGAGCGGACTTGGCTGGCCTTGTCAGGGAGGATGAAGAAGATGCAGAAGAGGACGAGGGCCCAGTCCCAAAGTATCCAAGAGGCATGCTGCGTCTCGAGTTAAGCGATGGTCTTACAACTGTCGAGGCTGTGGAATATCGTTCTATACCACAGCTTGAACTTGGCGTCACTCCGTTGGGGTACAAGGTACGTGTTAGTCACTCGTTTTGTGTCATTTTGATAGAGTCTGGCGGTTAGATCCTTTTGAAAAACGTACAGATTCGCAGAGGCATTCTCTTTCTTGAACCCCAGACGATTGAGCTGAAAGGACATCAAACAGAAGACCATGAGGTAATGCAAGATGAAATATTCCTGCGCAGCCTGAGACGGAGGCTTGGGTGAGTTACATCCATATATATAACTATCAAGCTAATACCACTTAGACAACCAGACCCAGAACCCAATCCACAACCAGCTGGTGAAGCTGAGGCTCCGCCGCAGGCGCCCCCGCCCCCGGGGCTCCATCCCCTTCTGTTGCTAACAGACGACCTATTGGTAATCCACCCGAAGGTTCAACATCGACCAATGCCGCACCTACAGCAGTCCGATCGAGGCCTTTATCTACCGCAGCACCGAAACCAAGCTTAGTACTGGCAACCTCGAAACCGAGCTCCATCCCCCCTTCCACCCCGTCCACCCCCGCCCCACCCCCTAAACCTAAACCAACCTCCTCGCTCAAGCCTTCCTCTGCTCTAAATAATTCTGCGTCGACCACCTCGCCATACTTTTCTACGTCTTCTACACTGTCTTCCTCAATCCCTTCGACATCAACCTCGGGTAGGCCTAATCCACAAGATAACCCGTCCGCCCCCCTGGCACGGGCTCGGATCCTATCTCCCGCACCACGGGATGCCATGTGGAGCTTGGATGACGAGGAATTTGAGGCTTTCATAACTGAGTCCGGATCAGCTCCTATCTCACCCCCAAAGCCTATTTCCAAACTCCCGTCAAAGCGAAACGCTCCACCTACAAAACCAGCTGCTTCACCACCCCGCCCCCCATCCCCACCTTCAGATTACGATTCAGACTTGATGGACCTAGACGTGGATGATGAACTCCTTGCACATGCGGAGAAACTAGAGGCAGAAGCATTAGCGGCTATTTCTAAGCCATCGGGCGCGAAAGGCTCAGGTTCTAGTGTGCGGGATATGGGTCATATGAATGCTTCCCGGGCGACGGGTCCACGCTATCAAGGTGTTCAAGGAATTAAAACTGCTCTGCAGATAGCGCCTGGCTCATCTCGACCGTCCACAGCCCCGGCCGTTAACACAACGACATCGCGTCCTCGAATCGGTCCCGCATCCACACAACGCCAGCCCGTAAACTCCACCCAGCGTAGGGCTCCGGGCCCTGCTTCCACTCGACGTCAACATGTTCCATCCACCTTGCGGGAACATGTCCTCAACGTCGAATCGGATGATGACATGTATGTGGACGACTCGGACGATGGAAAAGAGAATGTTCCAACACGGACACGGATGGTTGATGAGGATATAATTGAAATTTCTGATTGAGATTTTTTTGATAAATATCGCAAGGTCTTAGTTGGGTATATGTGCTGTCCCTTGTTCAATTATATCACCACTTGCTTTCAGCTGTCTGAAGAGTTACCCGATCCCAGCTTCTTGTACAATCAGGTGAACATCACGATGCGACAGGGGATTAAAGTGAAGGCCAAGACTCGTCATATGTCATCTACTGCACCTTGGATTCCTCCCTGTTATACTTAACTACAGTCTTGTCACTGACCACATCATTATCAAGAATCCCTTATTGTAAGCCGGAATTTCTACCAACTCCGTTTCCACCTTAACAGTGCCCTTCTCGAACACCTCTCCATCCCACAAAGATGACCAAGTCTGGGGAGAATGAGAGAACATCTGATACTCGGTGTTCGATATATCGGCGGCTCCGATGCCCTTTTCGAGAGCCCCCGTGTGACCGCCGCAAATCACAGAGCCTGGCTGAGCAGATAAAAGACCTGCAAGAGCCTTGGCAACATGTAATTGTTTCTCCTCGTTGAAGAGGTGGAAGAATCCAATAGCGTTTATTGCGCTAATGCGGCCATGAAGGGGGTTGAGGGATTTCAGCGAGGACAAATCTATGGCTGGCGCCGGAGAGACGTCGTTCGACGGCTCAGCGATGGAGAGAAATGCTGGATCGAAGGCATCTCCAGGAAGGAGGCATCCGGGGTAAGAAGCTGGTGTCGTCTTGAAAAGTTCGTGGCTTAGTTGGAGAAACTCTGCACATACACACATCATTAACAAGAATGATTCACATAGGAAATGGATTACCGCTCTGAATATCCGACGCAATAATGTTTTTCGCAGGAAAACCATCTGCCGCAGCCTTTCTGGCGTCAACGCCGACTTATAAGGAGTCGCGATTATTCAACAAGACCTAATAGAGATGATGATTGGACGTACAACAACACCCAATGTCGAGTAATACGGCATTGGGGCGCTCGCGACCAAGCTTGAGGATGTGTTCATACACAGACAAACTTGACAAGTTTAGCCTGAGGAATGTTCATTTCTGTTCGATGCGCAGCTTTACTGACAACATACCGCAGGAAGAAAAATCCATGAATACAAGGATATGGTGCAACCTGTCAGTGGCAGATGGTTATACAACTTATTACTAAGTTTTCTGGGAATCATTCGCCTTGTATGCTTTCGCTTGAACTTCCAGGATATGCCTTTTCAAGTCTTCATCATCATCGATCCCGATTTGCGTCTTGAAGAATGCAATTTGTGCAGGAGACAAGTTGTAGTGGCTTGTGTCTATTGTTGGAATTACCGCGGTTTGAAATGTTACGTCGCCCAATGTCATTGTGGAGTCCTCAAGCTCGTGCATAGAGGCGCCTTCCATCTTCATGGGATGCAATGTGTCCTAAAGCAACATTCTACGTCCTTTTAAACGCGGCTGACTCTCCCATGAGCGTCTCCGGGTATCAAGAAAGTGTCCGTTGCTAAATCTGTTGCTGTATCATTCGTTACTTCTGCTATGAATGTGGCTGTGTGAATAATCAAAATTCAGTACGAGTCAGCAGTCCCTTTGACTAGACTGCATTCCTATCAGTCCCTGGACTAGCCTGGACTGCGAAGATGTGCTGACGCAAGACTAAGAGGTAATTCGCACTATGTAGGCAATGCTACACGCCGCTGCAGCGCGCGGTGGAAGTTAAGTCCACTGTCAGTCAAGCACTGCCCCTGATGGTGATGCACGCCAGAATAGAGGACTAGCCTCATGATGAGGTTGCCCTGGCTAAAACATTTAAGCACTAGTGCTACCGGTGGGACAGTTGGTTGATCACTGTACCATTTGATCCGTGTGGATAGTGGTGATTCAACAGTTCTGTTGTGCCTCTGTTACACTCGTCCTCGACATCGTGGTATGCGCTGAAAACGTTCATATTGTTATACCGCCTCGAGTCGCTATAGAGCAGAGGTGACATTTGTAACCCTGTTCGTCAAGTGGATATGCGGAAGTCTACTGTGCGCGGCAGATTAACCCTTTTGGACACACGCCTGTGTCGGGTACTCGAAGCATCTCTTTATGGTGTAATGGATCTCTTGCATTGTAATCCGTCAACTATGAGTTACAAGAGAGAACGGAGGTAATCCGTATTCCCGAACGCACATGGGTGAATGAGGTTCGACGGTAGAATATTGAAGTTTCCTACTAGTTGACCCACCTGCATCTTGGATGCGCCCACGGAGACCCAGATCCTTGGATGGTGTCCTGCAACTATTTGGTTCAGAATTCATTCAAGGATCTGGGTTTTCTTCCTTGGCACATTGTTATGGAATGGCGCTCATGAATCACCAAGGTTTTACAGAAGTCTACGGGCAGGTACTGGATGAGAAATCATGAAAGCGCTTATGACCGAAAAAACAAAACGTACCGTCAGAGAGAGCACCTTGATCATGAGTAACGGACGAGAAATAAGCTCGATACTGTAAAAAGTTCCGATCATTAGCAAAATCACGTCCTGATCCGACGTCAATAAACTCCATTCGCCTGCCTTGCTTGAAGCCGGAGTCTAAGACGTCATTGACGTCGGATCGGACAGTGGTCAACTCGGACGACGGGAATGAGAACGTTGGAGCGGTGTATCCGCGACTGTGTGCCTGCGTGTCGCGAGCAAGGCAAGAAGTGGTGAAGGGCACTACGCTACGACAAAGCCCGAAGGAGTCAAGGACACTGAGTAGCTGACTAAACTACGGTGCTACGCGGCTGCTACTCCGCTCCTACCCCCGGGGTCCCCTACTCCAACGTCCCAATCCCAGCACGGTTGTTGGTGAGGATGTGGTGGCTCCGAGGCGATTGAGAATTCTCTGATCAGAAATTCGGGAGAACGGTGTTGACGGTTGCTGGGCGAGGTGCTTACGCTATCGACCCTTGGCACCCCAATTTGAAGCACATCTTCCACGAACGATATCATGGTCTTGAGAGGCCCAGGCCTACAGTATAACCTGTATCTTGCTGATGGGCCAGCAATAGTACTGGTGGTGAGATCGTCCGTTGCCTCTAGTTCATAGTCTAGCCTGATTGTTCTCCATCACTGATCAGGTTGCAGTTTCCGTGTCCAGAAGATGACCCTTGGTGTTATTGTCCGTGGTCTCGAATGTCGTGGATCCCCGGCCCTCCAAGGAAGAACAGTATGTACGTGAGCAGATCGCGGCAGTAAGGATTTAACACGACTTACTTGTTTAATCAGATTGCGGTCTCAAATGTCGTTGATTTTTCCAAGGTCCCGAACTAGAATAGGTTGCGGATGACATGGCTCATCCACGATGCGCATGAAATAGCGGGACGATCCAGTGCACTCACTAGTAACTACACGGAATTTGAGGGTGGTGGGTGGCATGGAGGGCTAAGGCAGGTTTTAAGATGTGTCGAGTCATTGACTTTTAAGTTGATCGAACCTTACTGAACTATGACTAGATTATCGACGATCTGCTCTTGCGTTGTTGTACACGGGCTCCTTTAAAATCGACTGCGATGTTTGTATCTACAATCTTATCACTGACCACCTCATCATCAGGAATTGCACCTCGTGGATCTCAACTTCCTCCAACTCCGTTTCTACCTTTACACTGCCCTTCTCGAATACCTCTCCATCCCACAGAGATGTCCAAGTTTGGGGAGAGTGAGAGAACAACTGATGCCTTGAGCCCGATATATTGGCAGTTATTATGCCTTTCTCGAGAGTTCCGACCTGATAACCGCAAATGACAGAGCCTGGCTGCGCGGATAACAGACCCGCGAGAGCTCTGGCAAGATGCAATTGTTTCTCCTCATTGAAGAGATGGAAGAACCGAGTAGCACTGATTGCGCTAATGCGACCATGAAGGGGATTGAGGGATTTCAGCGAGGACAAATCGATAGCCGGGGCCGAAGAGACGTCCTCGGGCCGCGCAGCTATGGAGAGAAATGCTGGATCGAAGACATCTCCGGGAAGGAGGCATCCAGGATAAGAAGTTGGTGTCGTTCTGAAAAGTTCGTGGCTGAGCACGAGGAATTCTGCATGTATGCATACATCATTAACAAGAATCATTCTATTCACAGACGAAACGGATTACCGTTGTTGATATCCGACGCAATAATGTTTTTCGCAGGAAAACCATCTGCCGCAGCCTTTCTGGCGTCAACGCCGACTAAAATGGAGTCAAGCTCATCCAACAAAGTTGATCATAATCTGACGTACAACAACAACCAATGTCTAGTAACACAGCATCGGGGCGCTCGCGACCAAGCTTGAGGATGTGATCATACACAGGGTAACTCGATATGTTTAGACTGAGCACGGTTCCCTTATCATGGGTCGACCCGGATGCATAGATTTACAGTTCACGTACCGAAGAAAGACAAATCCGTGAATACAAGGATACGGTGCAATCTTTCAATGGCAGAGGGTTATTCAACGTATAATGAGGTCCTCTGCAAGTGACTCGCCTTGTATGCTTTCGCCTGAACCTCTAGGATATGCCTCTTCAAGTTTTCATCGTCGTCGATACCAATTTGCGCCTTGAAGAATGCAGCTTCTTCGGAAGACAAACTGTAAAGGCTGGTGTCTACTGTTGGGATCGATTGGAATGTTACGTCGCCCAACAACTTTGTAGAGTCATCGTGTATAGCAGCGCCCTCCATCGTGATAGGACGCAATTTGTGCTACCGCAGCATTCTACATCCTTTTCAAGGCGACTGAATGTCCCCCGGCGTTAAGAAAATGTCCGTTGCTGTAATACGCTAAGTACTTCTGGTATGAAGTGAGGCTGTGCAATGGAGCAGATAATCACAAATCACTTGCAGTACGAGCTAGTACGAGTCAGTAGTCCGTTAATCGGATCGTATTCCTATCAGTCCCTGAACTGCGAAGGCATGCTACACGCCGCTTCTGAAACTAAGGCTCAGACATATCCACAGACAGACGATTATTGTCGTGGTGATCAGTGCGTGAGATCACCCGGCCAAAAACTTTAAGTAGTACTAGTGCTATCAGCGCGATAGTTGGTTAGCTCACCGAGTCTGAAGCTGTCCGAAGTCAAGTCATCGTCACGGATGATTGATCCGCGGGGATGCTGCCTAGATCATCTGGTTCAGGTTAGTCTGTACCTCCCTCTTGGATTTGAACGATGTCCTGCAACTACTTGGTTCAGATTTCCAGTTCGAGAACCTGGATTTTTTTCTCTCCGTATTGCTAATGAATAACAGTCATACTTTTGTTTCACAAATGTCAAGTACAGGTGCCGAGACGATAGTCCTTGGTGTCATTGTCCGTGGTCTTGAATGCCGTGGGTCCCTCCAATGAAGGACAATATGTTGGCAGATCGCAGCGGTAAGAGTTTGGCATCACTTCCTTGTTTAAAGTCTCAGACTGCAGTCTCGATTTTTCCGAGGTCCCGAACTGGAGCGGACAGTGGGTTCATTTCATCTGCGAAGCGCGTGAAATTATTATGGAGGCGGGCCGATCTAGTGCGCTCACCATACAAATATTGGGGGTGGTAGAATGACACAGTGGAGGGCCGAGGCAGGTTTCAATATGAGTGTTGATTCCCCTCAGTTGTCCTTAGCTCCAAGCTGGACGCAAAGGGGCACATGGCGCTGATGCGAATTGCTTCGCGGGATCAAGCGCTCCGTCCTTCTAGCGTGTAGATGTAGATGACGACAAATTCTTCTAGCATTCAAGTTGCCATACACGCAATCCTTCAAATCGACTGTGATGTTTGTATCTATAATCTTATCACTGACCACTTCATCACGAGGCGTTTCCTCTCGTTAATCAGTAACTCCGTTTCTACCTTCACACTGCCCTTCTCGAACACCTCTCCATCCCACAAAGATGACCAAGTTTCGGGAGAATGAGAGAACGCCAGACGCTCGGAGCCCCCTCTATTGGTAATTATAATGCCTTTCTCGAGATTTCCGACGTGATGACCGCAAATGACAGAGCCTGGCCGCGCAGATAACAGACCCGCGAGAGCTCTGGCAAGATGGAGTTGTTTCTCCTCATTGAAGAGATGGAAGAGCCGAGTAGCATTTATTGCGCTAATGCGACCATGAAGGGGATTGAGGGAATTCAGCGAAGACAAATCAACGGCTGGCGCTGGAGAGACGTTGTCCGACGACTCAGCTATGGAGAGAAATGCTGGATCGAAGACATCTCCGGGAAGGAGGCATGCGGGGTAAGAAGCTGGTGTCGTCTTGAAAAGTTCGTGGCTTAGTTGGAGAAATTCTGCACATACACATCATTAACGAGAATGATTCACAGACGAAACGGATTACCGTTGTGGATATCCGACGCAATGATGTTTTTCGCAGGAAAACCATCTGCCGCAGCCTTTCTGGCGTCAACACCAACTAACAAAGAGTCAAGGTTATCCAAGACAGTAGATGATGATTGGATGTACAGCAACAGCCAATGTCGAGTAACACGGCATCAGGGCGCTCGCGACCAAGCTTGAGGATGTGTTCATACACAGGGTAACTCGATATGTTGTGGCTGAGCACGACCTTGTTATGCGTCGATGCATAGATCTACTGTTTACGTACCGAATAAAGGTAAATCCACGAATCCAAGGATACGGCGCAAACTTTCAGTGGGAGAGGGTTATACAACTTATAGTGAGGTCCTCTGCAAGGGACTCACTTTGTATGCGTTCGCTTGCACCTCCAAGATATGCCTCTCCAAGTCTGCATCATCATCGATGCCAATTTGCGCCTTGAAAAATGCAACTTCTTCAGAAGACAGACTGTAAAGGCTGGCGTCTAGTCCTGGGATCGACGCAGTCTTAAATATTATGTTTCCCAACACCATTGCGGAGTCATCATGCATAACTGTAGGGCCTTCCGTCATGATGGGATGCAATTGGTGCTGCCGCAGCATTCCACATCCTTTTCATAGTGACTGACCCTGAGCTCCTTCCGTTATCAAGAAGAATGTCCGTTGCTGTAATTCGCTACTTCTAGGATGAAGTGAGCTGGCAACTGCTGGCAATCGAGCAGACAATCACAATCACTTACAGGACGAGTCGGAGGTCCATTGAGTGTATTGCAGTTCCTGAACTGCGAAGGCGTACCGGCGCAAGATCAAGGGGCTGACGCGGCGCGCAGGAAGGCAATATGAGCACCAGCGGGCTGCTGAATCAGTGCTCGAGGCATGCATTGATGCAAATTTCGAAACCGGTTTGCCATCTGCAAACATAAAGAAAGCAGATTAGCTCAACTAAAATGGCAATTGTTTGGCTTTTCCCCTGGCAGCCCCTCAATCGCCTATCACACGTCAGTAGCTCCAGCCAGTAAGAATGAGTCCAAGTCCCCGGTGGGATGTGTTGCTCGCGTCTACTGCTGCGCCTCGAAAGACATCGCATGGCTGACCAAGCTACCGAAACCCCTGCAAAACCCTTGCCTACAGTGCGACCCCCTGCCTGGTTTATCCCACTCCAATGTGATGAGGAACATTGAATGTGGAGATACGCACTTACCTTCGACGTGATCCACGTGTGACCAACTGAACCTTAGCTTCGGTAACACCTCAAAAATAACTCCGGAGTTCTGGCGCTTGCTATCAGCAAATATTGTTTGCACTCTATAGTGTTTCCACGAGTCTTAGACACGTCCTGCGAAGTAGAATCAAACTAGGTTTACAGGGAACCCGAGTTAACAAACGCGTAGGGTACAAAAACTGTAACTGCTGTGTATATCAATATGAACATTTAAGGTTCAGCCGCAACTATAACGTTTCGGCTCTTTCCGAGTCGAGCTTTAAGTCCAACACTCAATATTCAATATTGTAAAGCACCATGCACAATCTGCACGATGTTTCAGAAACCAATGTCAAAATGGGAGATCTCCTTTGTGTCCCTGCGAAAGTTGCTCCTTTCTGCAGCCTCCCGGTTTCTCGGTTGCTCGTCCTTAACCTTCACAGCAAAATACTCTGCAGGGGAATTTTTTGGCGTTGTAACTTGTTATTGCGTTGTATTTCTCCACATGTCACAAATCACCTCAGCTCAGTGTGAGTGGACGTGTGACGAAGCTCTTATGGTATGTATAACAACAGTACTGCAGAACCGTTGCCATTGCGGCACTCCAAGTTGTAGTGATGATGCCACCCAAGGACGATATCATGGTGGAGGGTAGTACACAATAAATATTGGATATGATGGTCAGTGCACTACTACCTACATTAATATATATTGTCTGCTATAAGACTCGGACTCCGAGCCAGTGCTATTGTGTATGGCCTCAAGGATTCACAGCACTGTGGATGATGCGCCTACTGACTGTACTAGCTATGATTTAGTAGTGTGCTTAGTGCTGAAGCTGATCACTCCCGCCTTCCATGCAAACGCGTCCAAGTAAGTAAACCGATTTTCGGGGTTTACTTCCCACAGTCGAGCTGGAGCAGAGCGTGAAATGCACTCACCACGGTGACATGGAGGGCCGAGGCAAGTCTTAAGATGAGTTAATTCCCTAATTTCCCTTGCTGGGCAGTGGCTAGTTTGTGGATGCTACCCCAGATCTAGGCTCTACAATAAGCTACACATACATTCCCACAGATCGACTGCAATGTTTGTATCTACAATCTCATTACTGACCACTTCATCGTCGTGAGTGTCTTCCCGTGAAGCGGAAATTTCACTAACTCCGCTTCCACCTTTACACTGCCCTTCTCGAACACCTCCCCGTCCCACATAGATTTCCACGTTTCGGGAGAATGGGCCAACGAGTGATGCTCGGTGCCCATTACATAGGAGATTGAAATGCCCTTTTCGACACGTCCGACCTGATGACCGCAAATAACAGAGCCTGGCTGTGCAGATAACAGACCCGCGAGAGCTCTGGCAAGATCCATTTGTTTGTCCTCAGGGAAGAGATGGAAGAGCCTAGTAGCATTTATTACGCTAATGCGGCCATGAAGGGAGTTGAGGGATTTCAGTGAGGACAAATCAATGGCTGGCGCCGGAGAGATGTCGTTCGATGGCGCAGCTATGGAGATAAATTCTGGATCGAAGACATCCCCGGGAATTTGACATGCGGGGTAAGAAGCTGGTGTTGTCTTGAAAAGTTCGTGGCTTAGTTCAAGCATATCTGCACATACACATCATTAACAAGAATGATTCACAGACGAAACTAATTACCGTTGTGGAGATCCGACGCAATGATATTTTTCGCAGGAAAACCATCTGCCGCAGCCTTTCTGGCGTCAACGCCGACTAAAGGAGGAGTCGAGGAGTCAAGATTATCCAAGGCAGTAGATGATGATTGGACGTACAGCAACAGCCAATGTCGAGTAACACGGCATCGGGGCGCTCGCGACCAAGCTTGAGGATGTGTTCATACATAGGGTTATTCGATATGTTCAAGCTGAGCACGGTTGGCTTGTTATGCGTTGATACATAGATTTACTGCTTACGTACAGAAGAAAGATGAATCCACGAATCCAAGGATACGGTGCAAGCTTTCAGTGGGAGAGGGTTATACGACTTATAGTGAGGTCCTCTGCAAGTGACTCGCCTTGTATGTTTTCGCCTGAATCTCCAGGATATGCCTCTTCAAGTCTTCCTCGTCATCGAAACCGATTTGCTCCTTGAAGAATGCAACTTCTTCGGAAGACAAACTGTAAAGGTTGTCGTCTGGTGGTGGGATCGATGCAGCCTGATATGTTAGGTCGCCAAACGATACTGTAGAGCTATCGTGCACAACAGCGCCCTCCATCGTGGTGGGATGTAATTTATGCTGCAACAGCATCAGCATTCCTCATCCTTTTAAAGGTGACTGACTCTGAGCGTCTCGCGCTATCAATAAAATGACTGTTGCTGTCATTCGCTACTTCTGGTATGAAGTGAGCTGGAAACTGCTGGCAATAGGGCGGATAATCACATCACTTAGGGTACGAGTCCGAAGTCCGTTAATTGGGGAGACACTGTTAGCAATTCGATTGTTACGATAGATAGAAAACAGTTGCAGTGCTGACGCGCGGCTTGACACGGCCGCCATGTCGGAGGTGTGACGCGGCATGCGCGTAGTAAGCGCGCCTGCATTCTGATCTGGGACCAAAGCAATGCTCGAGACGCCCGGCTGCATAGAATAATCAAATCACGTAAGGTCCGCAAATGGTTTGACATGGATGTCAGGCTGGTCGTTTGTTCAAAGGAGGAAGATACAGAGCATTTCATTGAATCGCTGGCGTTTAGGCACGTCGACAGTGTGATACATATCACAGAGGATATGTTATAAACGAAGATTGTCATCAAGGTGGGAAAATTGTCGAGTTCGAGACGCTTCAGGTGTGCTGCGAAAAGCTTGGCGAGACGACCTCCGTGTACTTACCTGACATGAATGCCTTGTTACGAGTCCAGTATACAGTGTATCATTTGCCTCCAATTTGAACTCGAGAGATGTTGTGGTACGCTCCTGTGCTTGTTCGTCGAGAGCTTTGCCGAGAATCAGGCTTTTCGTTCTCCTTGATCGATACGACCAGGCCAACAAGAGGGAGGTGCACGGGAGTGAGTCCTGCAGCGGCCTTTCGCGGAAGTGTGAGACGTTCAGTGCCTTGAAGCCAATTTAGGCAGTGATAAAGGTAACCCGCAGATCTGATGTTACCGGGCAGCGGGCAGCTTTACATAAAAGGAAAGTATGTCAAAGATCCAAGGGAAGCAGGCAGGGGAAGCATATGGCGAGCGTGAATCGGCGGGCGCAATTCCTGTATCCTTTTCTAGGTTGTTGTCCCGATCACAGACTGAGCAAGTCCGACTCAATTGGACTATAACTTGTCAGCATGAACTTTCCAATCTGTTGCAATACCAGTAAGTAGTAAACTAGTGACTAGTGATTGTAGCCGCCGCCTAACAGGCATTATCTACGAGCCATTGGCACAACCGCAATGAGCTGCGTGCCAGTTTCCCGGTTACTGATAGCAGATTGACAACTTGCATACTTGTGAAGCAATTGTGAAGCGTTCATTGCGTGAGTAGTCGCCACGTCAATCATTAATTATGTGTGATATGCTGCTGAGGTGGTTATTTCTATGAATCGAGTATGTTGGATCTAGATCTCATCAGTGGCTGGCGGGATTGCCAACTTACCGGAGATGATCTCAGGGTACGTCGCAGCTGATCTCCATAGTCACCAAGCACCTGCTTATATGCGTAGTGTGCCACGGTTTTCTGAAGTGCAACTTTTTGGGCCCGCAGTTATGAGTGATGACTCTGATTTCGAGACTCCTAGCCAGCGCTAGCATATTCAGCTACTACATTGCATCCGAGTTGATGTCGCAATTCTTGTAATATGTGAGGTTAGAACGTGGACTACTTAGGTACTTTGTTCAGCGATCTTTCTGCTGCTTGCCAGAAGTACCAGCTCCAAAGCTACCTTGGCGGCCGGGCTAAGTTCGTTTGTGCCGTCTATTTTTCCTTGACGCGTTCTTGTTTTAAGCTTCAGTATTACATAAATGACGCGCACACCTCGTTAACGTTTTAACAAGAATAGATTCACAGACGAAACAAATTACATACCGCTGTTGACATGGACATTTGACGCAATGATGTTTTTCCATGTGCCGCAACCTTTCTGGTGTCAACACCAAGTTTGTCCAAGAACGCAGGCAATGATTTGACGTACAACAGCAGCCAATATGTAGTAACACGGCATCGGGACGCTCACGACCAAGCTTGAGGATGTGTTCATACACAGGGTAACTCGATATGTTCATGCTGAGCACGGTGCCCTTGTATGTGTCGATGCATAGATTTATTGTTCACATTATACATATCGAAGGAAGACAAATCCATGAATACGAGGGTACGGTGCAATCTTTCAATGGCAGAGGGTTATACAACTTATGATGAGGTTCTCTGTAAGTAACTCGCCTTGTATGCTTTTGCCCGAACCTCCAGGCCATGCCTCTTCAAGTTTTCGTCATCATCGATACCGATTTGCGCCTTGAAGAATGCAGCTTCTTGGGAAGACAGAATGTAATCGCTGGTATCTGCTGTTGGGATCGATGCGGTCTGAACTGATAAGTCGCTCCACAATATTGTGGAGTCATCGTGCAAAGCAGCGCCCTCTATCGTGATGGGATATAGTAATGTGGGCTGTCACAGCACAATGCCAGCATTCCTCATCCTTTCCAAGGTGGTCAACTCTGAGCATCTCCCAGCATCAAGAGAATGACCGTCGGTGTGAAGTGAGCAGATAATCACAATCACATGTGGTAGTTCCATGAATTGAATTGCATTCCTATTAGTTCCTAAACTGCGAGGACGTGCCGACGCAAGATCAAGAGGTGAGGCGCACTTGAGTAAGTTACACTAGGCATGCTACACCCCATTTCCGAAGCTCAGGCAATGGAAGCGATATCCGCAATCGGCACTGCCACGAAGATCAGTGCGCGCCAGAGTACACGGAGATCGCCCTGGCTTAAACCTTTATATAAGTTAGTGCTATCAACACGGGACAGTTGGCTTGCGCACCGTGATGATCCGCGGGGATGCAGCGGGGTGAACCTCACTGAAAAGTGGATATGTAGAAGTCTACCTGTGCTTCTTTTCGCAACTATGTGTGATGAGTTGTCATTTTGAATGCGCGCGTCAGGACGGTCAGGTACAGGAAGCATGTCCTTGTGGTATAGGAGATCTCTTACATTGCAATTTCGCAATAACTATGGGTTACAAGACAGAAAGAGGTTAATCTAAGCGCTCGAACGCACGCGGGTGAAAAGTTCAACGGCACTGAGGTGTCCCTAAGGCGCGTCCAAGATGTAGGTGGTTCAGGGAATCATCCAAGGATCTGGGCCTTCGTCTTTTTCTTCTTCTTTGTGGTATTGTTGAATGACCGCCATGAATCAACACGGGTCTCACGGGACTCTGTCAACAAGTAATAGACGATGATTCATGAGAGTGGTTGTGACCGAAGAAATTATAAAACGCACCTTCCCACGTTTTATCTTCCTCCGCTTTGCGTTTCCTTGTAGCAACTTCCTCCTCCTTTTTCCGAGCTTCCAGTCCCTCATTTGCAAGGTTCATCTTGATCGCTCTGCAAGAATACCGGATCATCAGGACTGCAATAAAGCTGAACAATAAAGACAAGTGTCTCACTTCCTGCGTCTAACCTCTTCCTCAATTAATAAGTCCTTCACCTTCGCTCGCAACTGCACCTTGAAGGATGGGACTAGCCCCCGAAGTTTCGGATCATCGTCCTGCGTGCTCGTAGAGAAACCATGACTGCGGAGGAGCTGTAGACGCGCCTCTGCAATTGTGGCGTCAAGAGCTTCGCGCTTAGCAGTGTCGGATAGCTCAGATTCGGCCTGAGTCAAGAGTGAGAATTTGGATCCAGAAGCATACCGCAAAATAAATGATATGCGAGGAAAGTGAACATTCAAACTTCCGTTGGTGTGAGAGTATAGTGAGCGACAGAAGATGATACAGAAATGAACTCAATAAAATAATTGGGAACATAGGAAGGGTGTTATGAAAGGGAGAAAAACGCACCTTCTTGAGAAGGTCGAATGCATCTGGAGCACGAGCGTGGGGGGTCTTGTCAGGATGGATGACTGGTTACGGAACAACGTACGCATGCACAAAATCGACCAGACAGGAAGCGAAGCCGAGTTCAGAGTCGGCCAGAATCACCAAACGAACAACCATGATTACAAACCCGTCAGCTATGTTCGATGAACTAGAGGATAGGTGAAGCGAGATCGCTCACAGAGAGACAACTGTCGGTATCTGCGCTTGATTCCTTCGGGCTTTGAAGACTCATCTATGTCGAGAATATCATACGGGCTGTGTCATAATGCTAAATAGGTTGATCAACTGCAACAGGTAGCCACGTACTTGAGCTTGAACGCCTTGAGAATTCGCTCGACCTCGAGTTCACGCTGGAAGGCAGATGCTTCCCGAGAGAGCAGCTGCTCTATATCAGTATCGCTTGTCGAAGTGGGTGTCTTCGAACTAGAAGGTGTTGATGTTCCTGTCGACATCTCGTGACTCGTCGTAGCTCGTCGTAGTCGCCGTCGTGGGTGTTGCCGCTCTGAAGTATGGTTTTCAAAGGCTCCCCACAGAAAAGTCACGTGTTTGCCACTTAATGGTCGGAAGCGGAAATGTCTTGCTCGCCATCTTGAACGTTGACGGCGATGTCCTTCAAGTTGCGTGTGCCTCTCTTGAAGGCATGCCGTGCGCCTCAGTTGGTGAGAGTGTTTTCGGATCAATCATCCTTGTCACGCTCAACTTTCATAGACTGCTCATCACTGCCCGAACGCATTCCCCCGATGCCGTTCATTGCATACTGTCAACAGCGCTCATCCCTTGACCCTTCTTAGTAGAAGTCCATGCTCATTGTGGCCATCACGCTCCCTATTTTGGCAAAAAATGGCCACCAAGTCACATCCCAGGACACCTTTGAATGCTAATTCACGCGCTCCACCATATCCATCCCGGCAGTCATTATACGCCGCCCGGAATCGCAATCTGCTGATGTACTCCTCTGCTGTCGTACGCTTTTTCTGCCTTATCCCCCACATATTTTCATTCCATCTCGACAGATTGTATTCGCAGTAGGGGTAACTTATGCTGCAGTTCCGCTCTACCGGATGTTCTGCGCAGCTACTGGCTTCGCCGGCACTCCAAATGTCGGTACAGGCCGATTCGAACCTGCGCGCTTGGTTCCCGTTGACGGAGCACGTCGCATCAAAGTTCATTTCAATGCTGACCGCGCTGAAGCGCTGCCGTGGGCTTTTACTCCACAGCAGAAGTTCGTGACGGTCCTTCCCGGAGAGACCAGTCTTGCTTTTTACAAGGCAAAGAATGAGAGCAAAAAGGACATAATTGGAATCGCAACATACAATGTCACACCTGACCGAGTGGGTACTGCATTAGATGTCGGACGTCAGCAGTCATTGATGTTTGATGGTGCGTAGATCGCACCGTACTTTTCGAAAGTAGAGTGCTTCTGCTTTGAGGAGCAGAAATTGCTTGCAGGAGAGGAAGTCGATATGCCACTCCTTTTTTTCATAGATAAAGATATTCTCGACGACCCTGCGTGTAGGGGCATTGATGACGTTGTTCTCTCGTATACGTTCTTCAGGTGCGTCTCTCTGTTACCCGTCGAATTTACCAACATCAAATAATGATTATATAGAGCCCGTCGTAATGCTCAAGGTCATCTTGAGCCAGATGCAAGTGACAAGGACGTTCAGAATTCTCTTGGGTTCGGGGATTACGAGATGGCACCGCGTGCAGAAATCCGCAATGCGCAACCAGGAAAGAGCTCGTGATTTATGTTCGCTTGGATGAATTTCCACAGAGCAGAGCAAGTCTTCCTCGCACTCCTTTGTATATCTATTCTACGGCATACATACCAGTACTTGTTCGGACGCAACGGATCCTCTCATCTGGATAACTTCAAGCACCCTGCCAACCACAAATCCAGCACACAACTATTAATGCTGCCCTTCGATACTGCGAGAGTAACGGTTAAACTTGTTGTCTTGATTGATCATATGGCCTGATCGGTATGCGTTGACGGTTTTAAATTCTGTACACGTGCGATTTAACTTGAACCCACACGAACCCTAGGCATAATCTGGCATGGCTGTTGATGAGCTATAGCTGTTGAAACCCAACAATATACTGGGGTATATACCCTAACACTGCCGATATTCCGCCGTTGCTTTTGGGTTATGGCGTCAGGAACAGACTCTGTACTTCCAGCTTGCCGAGAACTCGCCCATCATGTTGTTCTCTAGTAAAACAAAGAGCGCAATCATTCCCGTTATTCGCAGCAATCCAAAGTCCGCCCTGATATCCAGCGGCAGCGAGGCTTCGTTCCCGTTATGAAAATCCAGTCTCTAACGTCCCATAGGAGTGCTCACACAGTCTGACAAGGGTGATTTGTTAAACGCAGTGAGTGCAATACGACAGACATCGTGATTTTAGAAACAGAAGATGTTCTCATAAGCGCTGGATCCTTGACCACGCGTTTCCAATGTTCCCGATCAGCAGGACTCCTGGCCAGTACAATTGATGCCCTGTTAAACCCAGCTTCCGGGGGACATTTCTTTGTGCACCTAAACGCATGTGATTGCATGGCCAAGGGAGGGTTTGGGGAATGTCGCATTTATCCACAACTTGAAGTCAACTGAGTGCTGCTGTGCGAATATCCACTGTCACAGTAGACTGGAGAATTCTAGCCAGTCCGTCAGATCTAAGTAAACGTAAACTACTGAAGCCGATTGAAATTTGAGTTACACTACGTCGGTTATACCCAGGTATTGCCACCGCCGGTGGACTTCGTCACCGTGTCGGCTTTTTTCAATAGCACATTCGAGTCCGCGTTTATTAACTCAAGGCTTCAGCTTTGAGTCTGCACTCGTCCTTATCTCCACATGAACGGTTTCCGCAGAGCACTGAGGACTACTAGTCTTCACGCGAACTTGCGCTCATGCTCTAACCATCATACTACTCTCACGTCTGTAGCAGTACATCGTAACCATTGGTTCCTCTATGCCCGTGCTTTCTCAGCTTCGGTAGACGCAGAGCCTTCAGAGACACCAAAGCACAAGCCAAAAGCCAGCACACCACTTCGTCGTAGTGCATCTGCATCGATACCTATTCGTTCTAACCCGACGCCTACTAGAAGTTCTATCAGGCCTGTGATCACTCTTGCAACAGCAGAACGCTACCTATTGTCAAGACTACGCTCCCGTCTTCCGGATGCTCAAACACTTCACGATGCCTGGTGGGTTCCACACTGGGGCAACGGGGGCGAAATTTTTGTCTTCTCGAATGGAAGTTTTGTGTGCTGGGGTCTTGGAGAGGGAGAAGCGCAACAATTTGCACGAGAAGTTCTTGCCCCTAGTGAAGTTGGCCGGTTAAAGGATCCAGAGACAGAGGAACTGGAATTTGTGACAGATCCGACAGAGTGGGTACTTTGTTCAAGCCAAATTTACTTATTAAATCTTCCTTACCAGAAAAACCCGGATACAAGGAGATTTAATTATACTTGGACGTGTAGCGCCACTCGAGCACTCTGAAAACGCCCCCGCCTTACCACCAGTTTCCCCTGCACTCCCCACAGATACCCTTCTGGCGCGATATACATTCTCCCAAGCATTATCACGTTCTACAGCACTTTCAGGCCTTGAAGAATCACTTGAAGACTATCTCTCCTCCGTAGCACTCCTCCCACACTCCCTCGAGAAGACCGGGAAGCCTGGTCTGAGCAGGGAAGCTCTTATCAAGAAGCTCGGAGCGCTCATGAAGTTTCGCCAGGGCCTTAATCTCAACAGGGAGAACTTCTCTGACACTCCAGACTTGTACTGGACCGAGCCTGAATTAGAAGGTTGGTGCGGTGGTTGTGGGTTCGCATTGATCTGACATAATCTGGAAGGTTTCTTCAAATCGATGACTGCGGCTCTCGAAGTGAAGGCTAGAACCAACGCGGTTAATGAAAAAATCACCTATGCCACAGAGGTGAAACACTCGAGGCAAAACAATTCACGAAACTAATCGTCCAACCCAGGTACAATCAACTCTCCGTCAGCTACTTACGGAGGTACGTTATCTGACTTCAAAGATCGTGGGCGGACGCTGACCTTTCTGTAGTCATCTACTCACCGGATGGAACTTGTTATCATCGCCCTTATCGCCGTGGAAGTTGTCATCGTACGTGCCTCCGACGATTATTTTAACTTTGCCTCCTCATCTTGTGTACCTTCTCATTTCAGGCTCTGATACGGGATGGCCCCGAGCTCTGGCAAATGGCTTTTGGGTCTTCTCATGTTGAAGATAAGATATCAGCGCCTCATTCATAGGCGATTTATATTCTTAGTCCTCATTGGACAGGTGATCTGTGG
Organism: Suillus lakei; assembly: GCA_016628065.1. NCBI lineage: Eukaryota > Fungi > Basidiomycota > Agaricomycetes > Boletales > Suillaceae > Suillus > Suillus lakei. The sequence continues at coordinate 379,203 of JABBWA010000009.1, read as the reverse complement.
GTGCTGTTCTGAATTCAGACATCATTCATGTTAATCGGATAGGCATAGAGCTCAACCTTACATTGCATTATGTATTTACATTACTCAACACTCGCAAGCTTCTATATCTTTATCATGGTCAAACTCCACTCAATCTACATTGTTACGCTGTTTCCTATCTTCGCGGTCATGTAGGGCCGCCTACTCACTCTTGTTGCTCGCGCGAATCAAACTCTTTGCATTTGTGGAGCGAGGCTCGATGGAACATACGAAAGGTTTCGGTCGGCTGCCGACGTGATTAATGTTGCGTGGCCATTTGAATCGAGGTCACTTACACTGATAACGCCAATCCTGCCGTAAACTCGGCTTTCACATCGATTTCACAACCGGTCGCGTCCTTCCCTTTCCCAATGCGTAACGTTGCCAAACAGGAGGCAACGGAGGCCCAAATGCTCTGATCTGCGATATATAGTCCGGGGCACTTCCGTCTGTTTGAGACCCTTGAACATCCCAGCTTGGCAAAAAAATTATCTGAGCGCAGCTCACCGTCCAAAACCAAAGTAGGGCAATGTGATACCTTCCAGAAGTTCTCCTGTGGCTGACAGATACCGTTCTGGCTTGAAGCTCATTGGATCCGGGAACCGCGTTTCATCATGTGTGATCGCCCTGTGATCCGTCAAGTCAGATAGCAAACTAATCCTGTAAATGTAAATGACTTACCATATGTTTACAACAACATTGACACCTGGAGATAAGGTTTGGTACAATTGATTGGTGTCCATAGATTGTATCCACACCTTTTGAAATATAATATCCGTTGTAGACATCGCTTGTACTCGTAGCATGCGGAAGGGCTGGTGTACCGCATGAGCTCTTGGAAGTACGATTGGTGATGTGTTGACTCACTGAGAGGAACCGTCGGTCGCCACCGAAGAGTCTCAAGATACACTGCTTCAATATAGGGAAGCTGTTCTCGGTCACTGAAATCGGGGAGACGACTGTCGCCAACCACCCTATCGATCTCTTCTTGCGCCTGGCAAAAAAATTGCTAAAGGAATGGAGGCGCATATTCATGGATTGGACGAACCTTGATCTGGACCTCTGGATGAAGGACCATAGCAAGCAGGAACACAGACAAGCTGGAGTCGGTCTGACGAGAGACGCGTATCGGTGACCCAGGAACCAGACCAAGTTTTGACTTTGACTTACAGTTTCAGCTCCACCTTTGAATTACCTTTCTCTTGAGTATCATAAGATTCTCGCCATGACTGAAGAAACGCACCCAAGAATACAGTTCCAGCAACTGCCTTGATTATCTTTTCGTCTTCAACGGTGACAGTGTCGTCCTTGGTCGCATATTTGCCCAAAAGATCCTTGACGAGGGACTGTCGCGTCGTCCCGCCAGCCTTGCATGAAAGCATGAGAAAGGGGACACCTATTATGAAATAACATTACCATCTCAACTTTCACATAATCTACAGGATCGTTCAGGATGTCACGAGCGAGTCCGCGACACTCTCCAGCCCAGCGCTTATACCTTCCCCCCGGAAACCACGAGGGTAAGTATTGTACTAGGATAATACCATTAGTAAAGTGGTTGCGCATCCAGGGAGGACTCACAAAATGGGATCACTCCGATCAACGCAGCGCGCTCTGGCTGAGAGTGCCTTGGAAAAAATATTGAATGAAACGTTCGACCTTCATCACAAAAAGGATCCTCGGCCGGCGCAGGATCGTAACCGTATGTGACAGCCATGATGATCGCCACCGATAACCTACGCATGATAGTTATTCGCGTTAAATGAAGAGAATATTATCGGTACATACGCTTTTATATGCGCAGGGTACTGAGTCGGGGAAGCGATGACATTCTCCAGGAATTGGTGAACTTTTGAAAGCTGCATGGACTGATATTCGAGACAGGCTTCCTTGCTGAATCCTATGTGGTACATCTTCCGGTCTGCAATCAGATAATTCAAAAAGCCGGATCATCACAGTCAAACCGAAACGAACGTTGCCGCAACAGGTTCCCATAGGGCAACAACCCGGTGGCGAAATCCATCCCAAAACTGTGGGTAGTTTGTGTTATCGAGGAAGAGCACAGTAATAAGCACAGGACATACAGCGCACTCGTGGAAATATATGGTCTGTCAGAATACACTCCAGAACGCTGGTCAAGAAGTGTGTGCGCTAGCTCCTCGGAGTTGATAACGAGGAACTCCTGTCCGAGAATAGTTGAATAGACAATATCACCTTCGCAGCACATCATTGAGTCGCGTCTTAAACCATTCAACTGAGACGTACCGTATTTCCTCGCCCAATCAGTATATGATAGCCAAGGTGCAGACACATCGAGGTCAAGCACATTCCCGAGGATCGGCAGACCCTTGGGCCCTGGAGGGAGTGGCAAACCCCCCCGGAGCCTCCGTTGCTTCCAGACGCGAATGGAGATGGACAGCAGCAACAAAAATGCAGAGAATAACAGGAGCTCCGGCATTTTCAACATTGTTGAAATCCTGGGGGGAGGTGCGTTGTATGTTGGTGATCTGGCCACAAGACTAGGATGTCACTTATACAGCTGAAGTATCACCAAGACAATTCCTTCAGTTCTCAGGGCACTGCCATCATGGCCATTCGAGTTAACCCGGTACTTGATATGCAGAGCATGGCAGTTCTTGTTCAGTAAGACTGACAGATTTGGAATCAAAGACTGACAGGTTTGGAATGAAAGACTAACGATGCTGAAACAATGTGTGGCCATGACATCACCTTGAGCAGCTTGTTTCGTACACATGTCGTAAATCAAATCACTGACCCCTTCTGGCATAGGTACAAATCTAGCGATCCACAGATCCGCCGAGTTGTTGCTTTCGAATTATGACGTGGGGTGCTGGTCTCCAGTATGCAAAGCCTTCAGGTGAGAGTACGTTTGAAACCGCTAGGAAGTCACTGGCGTAACCAAAATAAGTGTTTGAACTTAAACATGATACCACGCACCCAGCGGTTCTAGCAGATTATTCGTTCCATCATTTTGTTCACCTCCTTGTTGTCTCGCTCTTGTCTAGACCAGTTCTTTCAATAAGGCTATCACAGTCTATTCAGAAAGTCTTGATTCACGTGTTTGTAATGGTTCAAAAACAAGAAATTTTTAAAAATCATTTAAATCAGTTTCAAGTTTTGTATACCTCCGAGTCTGAACGGCTTCAAACACACCATCTGGCACATATTTTTTCACTCGAACTCCCCATGGCCTACCAGAGGATTAGTCCTGATAAAAAAGAACGAGCTCTGTACCTGCATTTAGAGGATGAATGGTTTGCTTGAACGGGGGCACTCAAATTGTATCTTGTCGCTCACGCTTTCTCCACAGTGAAAAAGGTGGCTTTGACGGCTCTTTTGCAACATAGCCAATTCCCTGTAGCAGGACCTTCGTGAAGTTTGCTTCAGGTGACGACGCGCAACCCTTTGCCTACCGTCCTTCCTTTCCTTCGCGCTCTCCCTCGGACTCCTGGTTCTCCTTCCTGTCTTCCCTCTTGTACCCACCCACCCGAACCGCTAGGATTTTTAGGGTTTCTCCGCTGTTTCGCCTGTCGAGCCGTTTGGGGTGGTCTTCGTGGCCTCACAGCTCTCGGATCTTTGGTTTCGGATCGATAGTACTGATTTTCCTCGTAGCTTACACTGCCCGTACTCTAGTGTGGCGTTTGCACGACCACCAATAGAAACCCATTTGTATCCCATGTGATTAACTCTTGTCTTGGCCTTCGAGTTATCGCGCCGCGCGCGTCGTATCGATGTTTCACTTATTTCACGTGTTAGCCTACAGAAAACAGATAAAAGACCCAGTAGTTAGTTCTGTAAAGCTCGGCGTTCTTGCAACGAAGCTATTACCTGGTGATCTTGCGAGAAACGTCTTTGTCTTTGTCATTGTGTCTTCACCTCAAGTATTACCACTTCGAGCTGGCGCCACATCTAGTCTGTCCCGTAGTCTGTCCACACCCAAAACACACAGGTGCGACTTGCGGATTCTTCCTCACATGCAGGATCTCCCCCCTGCTAATATCGGTCCGAGGCTCGTTCGCGCGAGAGTATGAATATCTATGGATGTCAGATAGGGTGTAACGAATGGTAAATATGCAAAGGAATAGCGTCGTTAATTGGTTATCACTTGCAGGTGGATTTCAAATTCGTTCCTGAGAAGACCTAGCCGAAAGGGCTCGCTGCTTTGCTGGCGGCATTGAAGGATCCAAAATGCGTATACGAGTGAGTGGATTCGCTAGAATTTGCCTCCCACCGCTCTATACGCTCTATACTTTGGAAAATACCCTGGCAAGAACAGCAGCATGTTTTCTGAACACATGCTGCTGTTTACCATTCGTTACACCCTATCATCCACCCCATCCCTCCTCCAAGTGCAGGTACAGAGCTCGTTCTTTTCGATTATGATTGATCTCTGGTAGACCACGGGGAATTCGAGTGAGAAATATGTGCCAGATGGTATATTTGAAGCCGTTCAGAGGCATACAAAACTTGAAACTGATTTAAATGATTTTTTAACATTTCTTTTGTTTTTGAACCATTACAAACACGTGAATCAAGACTTTCTGAATAGACTGTAATAGCCTTATTGAAAGAACTGGTCTAGACAAGAGCGAGACCACAAGGAGGTGAACAAAATGATGGAACGAACAAGCAAACTTCAAGGATCTTGAGCTATCGTTATTGCATGTAGGAAGTACAGTAGGAGACTGTGTAGGAACGAGCGAGTAGGATGTATGGTGCAGAGAAGGAAGACAAAGAGAGAGGAACCGAACACTCGCTCAGCTGGACGTGTGGTGCCGGTTCCTTCCGAGCACTTGGGAACCGGGCCGACCTTTCACATTAAACAAATGTCTAGAAATTCAATTTTTGGCGCAAAAACTTATCCGTCAACAGCATATTGCATACTATTGGTCACCTGATCTCGTGCAGTCACAGAATGGTCACATTGGCCGATTTCGTAGTCCGCTCGGCATCTTAAGGGCAACGTACAATATTGCCTCTGTATATTCAAGCTCCGAAGTCGCTTTATGCTGCGAACGTGACAAGAAGACATTGTCACGGCCTCAAAACTATCTCCTCGATTTCTTGTCAGATGGCATTCATTCAAGCTTGCAGGGCATTCTGGAGCATTATAATTCAGTTTTACTCAAGTATCTGTAAGAATTGTGGCAGACAAAGTGTGGTTTTGGAGGATGCACGAGATGCAGGTCGGATGCATGAACGGGTGGTAGGCAATAATATATGGATCAGGCATATTTCTATCAATGAATAATTGTGTGCGTCCAAACATTGTGTTCTGATTTGTGATTAATTATGCATTATGAGCATTTCTACTGTATATGAGAACATGAGAGGATCGGACGGGAGACGAGATTGGGATTAGGACACCGGGCAGACTCAGGCAAGGTCACAAGCGACGAACATAGGGAACAAGAAAAGGACCAGAAGACGACGAAAACCCACCCCACCGCTACCTCCACTACCACCCGTCCTACCCACCAAACACACCAATCTGCGTCACTAATGCACCTCTCTTGTAACTTCATGTATAGACTGCCCTTCGAGACTGTCGAGTGCACGCTTCAGTTGACAAAACACTACGATCCAGACACCCACACCCCACGTCACGGAGAAAGAAATTGTCATCGTACGTGATATTTCATCCTCACCTTATGCACCTTCCTATTTCGGGCTCTGATACGGGATACCCCCGAGCTCTGGCAGATGACTTTCGGCTCTTCTCATGCTGAAGATCAGATAGCACAAGCGCCTCATTCATACTAGGCGATTTATATTCGCTGCCCTCATTGGACAGGAACATTTACGATCATCTTGACCAGATAGACACAGAGCTCAGACTTTATATATTTACACTACACACCTCATGTTTATCACGGTCGTTCTCCACTCAATCTACATTATTCGTGCCATTTCATTCGTGGGGGTTTGAAGTTGTGTAGGGGCCGCCTAATCGCCCCTGTTACTCGCGTGAATCAATCTCTCTGCGTTTGCAGAACGAGCCTCGATGGAACATTCGAAAGGTTTCGGTCGGCTGCCGACGTGATTAATGTTGCGTGGCCATTTGAACGGAAGTCACGTACACTGATAATGTAAATCCCGCCGTGAAATCGTCTTTCACATCGATTTCACATCCGGTCGCGTCCTTCTTTTTCCCAATGCGCAACGTTGCCAAACTGGAGGCAACGCAGGCCCACATGCTCTGATCTGCAATATACAGTCCGGGGCACTTCCGTCTGTTTGAGACCTTGAACATCCCAGCTTGGCAAAAGATATCTGAGGGCAGCTCACCGTCCAAAACCAAAGTGGGGTGATGTCATCCCTTCCAGAAGTTCTCCTGTGGCTGACAGATGCCGTTCTGGCTTGAAGCTCATTGGATCCGGGAACCGCGTTTCATCATGTGTAATCCCCCTGTGATCCGTCAAGTCAGACAGCAAACCAATCCTGTAAATGACTTACCATGTATTTACAACAACATTGACACCTGGAGATAAGGGTTTAGTACGATTAATTGGTATTATAGATTGTATCCACACCTTTTGGAATGTAATATCCGTTGTATATATCGCTTGTATTCGTAGTATGCGGAAGGTCTGATGTATCGCATGAGCTCTTGGAAGTACGATTGGTGATATGTTGACTCACTGAGAGGGACCGTCGTCCGCCACCGAAGAGTCTCGAGATACACTGCTTCAATATAGGGAAGCTGTTCTCGGTCACTGAAATCGGGGAGACGACTGTCGCCAACCACCCTATCGATCTCTTCTTGCGCCTGGCAAAAAAAATTGCTAAAGGAATGGAGGCGCATATTCATGGATTGGACGAACCTTGATCTGGACCTCTGGATGAAGGATCATAGCAAGCAGGAACACAGACAAGGTGGAGTCGGTCTGACGAGAGACGCGTATCGGTGACTGATGAACCAGACCAGGTTTGACTTTGACTTACAGTTTCAGATCCACCTTTGTATTACCTTTCTCGTGAGTATCATAAGATTCTCGCCGTGACTGAAGAAACACACCCAGGAATGAAGTTCCAACAACTGCCTTGATTACTTCTTCATCTTCAACGGTGACAGTGTCGTCCTTGGTCGCATATCTGTCCAAAGATCTTTGGCAAGGGACTGTCGCGTCGTCCCGCCAGCCTAGTATTAAAGCATGAGAAAGGGGACATCTCTTACGAAATAACATTACCATTTCAACTTTCACATAATCTATGGGATCGTTCAGGATGTCACGAGCGAGTCCGCGACACTCTCCAGCCCAGCGCTTGTATCTTCCCCCCGGAAACCATGAGGGCAGGTATTGTACTAGGATAATACCATTAGTAAAGTGGTCGCGCATCCAGGGAGGACTCACAAAATGGGATCATCCCGATCAACGCAGCGTGCTCTGGCGAGAGCGCCTTGGAAAAAATATGAATAAAACGATTGACCTTGACCACGAAAGGATCCTTGGCCGACGCAGGATCGTAACCGTATGTGACAGCCATGATGATCGACGTCGATAACCTACGCATGATAGTTATTCGCGTTAAATGAAGAGAATATTATCGGTGCATACGCTTTTAAATGTGCCTGGTGCTCAGTCGGGGAAGCGATGACATTCTCCAGGAATTGGTGAACTTTTGAAAGCTGCATGGACTGATATTCGAGACAGACTTCCTTGCTGAATCCTATTTGGTACATCTTCCGGTCTGTAATCAGATAATTCAAAAGCCGGATTATCGCAGTCAAACCGAAACGAACGTTGCCGCAACAGGTCCCCATAGGACAACAACCCGGTGGCGAAATCCATCCCAAAACTGTGGGTAGTTTGTGTTATCGAGGAAGAGCATAGTAATAAGCATAGGACATACAGTGTAGTCGTGGAGATATATGGTCTGTCAGAATACATTCCAGAACGCTGGTCAAGAAGTGTGTGCGCTATCTCCTCGGAAGTGATAATGACGAACTCTTGTCCGAGAATAGTTGAATAGACAATATCACCTTCACAGCGCATCATTGAGTTGCGTCTTAAACCATTCAACTGAGACGTACCATATTTCCTCGCCCAATCAGTATATGTCAGCCAAGGTGCAGAAACATCGAGGTCAAGCACATTCCCGAGGATCGGCAGACCCATGGGCCCTGGAGGGAGTGGCAAACCCCCCCGGAGCCTCCGTTGCTTCCAGACGTGAATGGAGATGAGCAGCGGCAACAAAAATGCAGAGAATGACAGGAGCTCTGGCGTTGTCAACATTGTTGAAATCCTGGGAGGAAGTACGTTGTATGTTGTAGGTCTGTCCACAAAACTAGAATGTCATTTATACAGTTGAAGTATCACTAAGACAATTCCATTTGGTTCATCCTGGTACTGCATTCATGACCATGAAAAGCTTCAAGTTACCGTTGTTAGATCCTCAAAGACTTGTTAGGCAGGGCATGTTCAGTCAGACTGACAGGTTTGGAATGAAAGACTAACTGATGCTGAAACATGTGTGGTTATGATATCGCCTCCTTCGACTAGCCTTGAGCAATTATTTCGTACACATTTCGTAAACAAAGCACTAACCCCTTCTGGCAGAAGCATGCATGCGTCGATCGGTATAGGTACAGATTTAGCGATCCATAGATCCGCCAAGTTGTTGCTTTCCCTCAATCTCGAATCGTGATGTGGGGTGCTGGTCTCCGTATCCGAAGCCTTCAGGTGGGAGTACGTCTGAAACGAGTTACTGGTGTAACCAAAACAAGTGTCTGAACTTAAACATGAATGATACCACGCACCTAGCGGTTCCAGGCTATTCATTCGATCATTTTGTTGACCTCTTTGCCACTGGTCTCACTCTTGTCTCACCCTAAACCAGTTTTTTCAATAAGACTCTTACCCTGTCTGTTATGCAAGAATTCTTTTAATGGACCAGCGTAGAATTAGAATATCATGAACACGCCGGAGCCTCGCAGTTACAGAAATGCTCCTTGTGTATTTAAACAAACAACTTCAAGGATCTTGAGCTACCGTTGTTGTCGGTAGGAAATACATGAAAAAGTTCTCGAGATTATGGGCACCCTGCGCGTTGCATTCTGAGTGTGACAAACAAGAGCGCGATAATAGTTACACCACCAAGATATTGATTGAACTCATCGTCTCTTGGAGGGTGGTGGATCCATAAAGTCCTCTGCCTACTTTCCTCTTCGATCCAAAGCCAAAAGCGACCTTCGTGCGGTCCGACGGCACAGGAGTACCTGTTTGTGTTGGTGTATCTGCAGCTGACGATATGCGGGAAAAGCCTGGCTTCATAAGTGGGGGTGAGTTCGATCCATTGAGGGGTATAATGGATGAAAATCCTGATGGGGCAGGACTTTGGGAATTGAGGTGAGACTGCAAATGTGGCGCTGGCAGCGTCATGAAACCAGTGGACTCGAGCAATGGAGCACCGGCCTTCCCTGAGTCCTTCTTTTTGCTCTTCGCCTTCTCAGTCTTGCCCTTTGACAGTGGTTGAGGATCCAAGAACTCCGACGCTTGAGGGACAGCACTATACGTAATGCAATCAGGGGCAGTAAAGGGACAGACACAGAATGAACGTACCCTCTGTTACCCACAGACAGCACAAAGTGAGCTTGGCCAGTTTTCTCCTGGCGGATCTGAAAGGCACGGTTCATGCTAAGGGGGGTATCACCACTTGCCATAGCTGCTTGTTTCTTCTCCTCCGCAATTTTCTTCAGCCTTTTCTCCGTCTTCATCTTCCCGGAGCCCTTGCCATGGAATTTGTGGGACAACGCTTTCCACGACTCCTTCGGGGTCAGCACACGGCCATACTCATCGTAATAGACAATTTCAACATCAGGTTTGTAGTCCTTGAACAACTCCAGCTGCGCGCGAGCCTCTTGTTGTTCTCGGAGTCGGTTCTCGTATTCTCGAGTCGCTTGGTCTTTGTTGCCACTGCGAGACTGTAAGCGATCCGTTTCGCGTTGGGTTTGTCGATGACGATATTCGGCGAGGAATCGATCCCTGTGTAACTGAACATCCTCTCGCGCGGTCTGATCTGCCGATGGCAGCGCCAATACACCCTGCTGCCGAAGAAGTGAAAGGGTGGCCGCCATACCAGAGCCAAATGTCTTTTCTCCTGACGTCCCAACCTCGATATCGTCGTTAACTGCGGCGTTCTTCTCCTCCACTTCAGGAACGTCTTCCACCATACCCTCGTATTCCTCTTCCTTGACAACCTCACCAGCTTCAATTTCGTCAAGAACCTCGTCATCTGCAGCCACTGAAAGGTCACGAGACGGCGATATCTGTTTAGCAGGGGTGGGCTCTACTGATGCCTCTGCAGGCTCTGTCTTCACTGCAGCCGTGTTGTACGAGATAGCCCGGACGAATTCCGAGGTATCGTCGAATGTCAAACCATTGGCGCCGTCATCCTCTCCATCGTCTATCTGTAAAATGTCATCTGCTTGACTCGATTGTTCTCGGTTGCGGTCTTCTGCGACTAAAAACAGTTACTCCATGCCCTCACAAGGAACCAGCCCAACTTACCTTTACGGGCAATCTCTTCCGGAGATAATTTCTTGGGTTTGTGAAGCTTCGCTCTTCGGGACCGAGCAAGGGCAGCTTGTAGCTCATCGTCATCGACAAAGTTGGCGTCTAACTCACGTGGCCTAAGCACAACAGATGTCTCATCAACCTCCATAACATTCTCGTCGCCATCAATGGGGGCACGACGTGATGAACGTTTCTTCTTGGTCTAGTGGATATAGATGACAGGTTAGATCAACCATGGGGTCAAAAACGTAAGTGGCGCTTGCCTTGGGCTTCTTGAAACCGACATCTCCCTCTTGCAGGTAATCACGCGTTTCCAAATTTTCTAGAAATGACGGACATATCAACAAAGGCAAGGGACAGAGTAAAGATAAGAACTGACTGGCGTAATCTATTGACAACAAAGATTTATTTACGCTTGCTAGTTCGTGTTTCACCTGAGCGCCACTGATTGTGGTAGACGTAACAGAACTACCCAAACGGAAATCCTGAAAGATAGGCAAGGAATTAATTGTGGTGGAACGTTAACGTTGAGGATAAGACACATACAGTTTCCCTGGAACCTTCAATATCCTCATCATATTTCGCCAGAATTGATCTCTTCATTCCAGCCCTGCCTTCCCCAAATTCGTCATCGTCATAGCCGGTGTAATCCCGTCTTTTGATCTTCAGTTCATTATTCTTGCGAGTACGTTCTTCTTCAGCCATCTCAACATTCTGAAGTTCATCCTCTGCGTGAATAAAATTAAAAAGAGCAGCATTGTAACAAGGTTCGCAGTGAACGCACCTTCATTGTCAAGAATACGGCTGTCTTTCAATGTGAGAATACGGGCATCGCCTTCTCCGAGGTCCTCAAAGTCGTGGCTGACTTTAAGACCAACCAAGTCCTCTGCGGATAGACTATCAGGCAAGTCACACTTCGTGATACAGGGACTACACGCACTTTCTGTATAGTCGTCACCCTGAAAAGCTTTGTCCAAGTTCTCAAGCTCCTGCTGCCTTTTCTTCGCCAGCTCCTTGTCACGCTTCTTGGCTTTCTTGATCCACTTCAGGGTGTCTTCTGTATCGCCGTCGGGGTCACCAAGTGTTGCACCCTTGAGGGAGGCATGGAGCTCTCGTCTGTTCCTCACCCTGTGGTTGCAAAAAATGAGCAAAAGCTGTTGACTGCCGTAGAGCCAGGATAAATGAATCGAAACTCACTTCGCTATCCGGTCAAATATTTGCCTGGAAAAGAGAGACGTCAATCAGAACAAGTCGTATACTCAGAAACGAACCATGTAAATACTTTGTTTCTCTCTCTTTCACCTGTCGCTCGCGTTGCTTTGCATAATTATCCTCCGCTTGCTTCTCTTTGTCGTCAGCTGGTGCAGAGTCATCTGTAAGAGGCTTGAGACCGAGAGAGATACGGATCTTGTTCGTCTCCTCGAGACTGATGCTTTCCTCCATTGGCATTGTGGCTTAGAATGACGAGCAAGAATTGAGTACTGGGGAACACAGCGAACCCAGTTGCCAACTTGGGCTCATTAGTCATTGGCGTGAGATTTGCGTGGAAAGAACATTCCACATTTGGTTGACACGCATATATGTTTTTGTTTTTGGTCCTTAATATAAAAATCTCAGTCGGAGTTAGTGAGACGTATTACTATGCCAAAAATTAGGTTGTGCGTCCATCAGATCTAGTAGTGCTTCTACTCACTAGTACTAATATTAGTGTACATTGTGTACATCAAGTTCCTAGGCCGGTGCACACATGTGGCTGGATTCTCTGAATCCACAAACACACTGCATGTTAGCTAGGCCCATTGCAGATTACCCGGATATGAATATGAATATTTTATTTAGCCGCATCTACTCACATACGGAAGAATTCTATTTGTCACGTGCAGGCATATCTCGGCAGATGCAATATATTTTATCGCATCCCCACCGAGATTTGACCCATATCGCCCCATGTACGGCTTAAGTACATGATCGTATGATTAATAGGAGGCCTCGAGGCAAGAACCGATTTGAAATGTAACACACTCAGATCTTTACATGCACTCACTATGGCCGACTATGGATTCGGGTGTCAGATCTTTTCTTACTTAGTCGGGCTAACGAGATGCATATGGAGCGCGAGTTCTTTTGACCTTCTCTTCTTTCTTTCACCCTTACTTTTTTCAGGCCATCTTCATGTCTGCATCAGCGGACTACCGTATCCCAGCTCTTGCTGCCATGTCTGCGGTGGCATGTGGCCTGGTTAGTTGGTGGTCATATAAGAAGAGAAACCCAGGAGGTCTTCCCCTTCCTCCAGGTCCCAAGCCGCTCCCAGTAGTGGGTAACGTGCTTGGTCTCAAGGTTGATGAGCCATGGGTCACATATACGCAATGGGGTGCTACTTACGGTAAGATACTAATGGTCTTGGTCCTGCAGTATACTAATCCTCACGATTCATTCCAAGGCGAACTGGTGTACTCTCGTCTGCTTAACCAGGAAATCATTTTGATTAACACTGAGAAAGTCGCGAGGGACCTGTTAGAGAGGCGCTCCAACAACTACTCTGACAGACCTGGCATTCTGTGCCTGACGAATGACTTGTACGTATAAAACCTCGCATGCAAATGTCAGATTTACCGAATCACGGCAGTTTTGGCTGGTCATTTAATTCAGTCATGATCAAGTATAATGATCGTTGGAGGCTCCACCGACGATTGTTCCACCAAGCATTTCGCGCAGAAGCAGCTTTTACATATCAACCAATGCAACTTCGCAAGGCGCGAGAGCTGTTGAACAACTTGCTTGAGGCCCCGGTAAACTGGAGGGCGCATTTCCAGACGTAGGGATATTGATACAGTGTGCACTATTTTGATGCTGATTTCGCAGATCAGGCACTCGGCCTCTATTATTATGTCTGTTGTTTACGGTTACGAAACTGCCCCAAGGGATGACCCCATCATTTCCATCGTCGAGAGAGCTGTCAACTTAGCAGTGTCTTCTATCAAACCCGAAGTTGCTGCCTTCCTTGGCGCATTCCCATTTTGTGAGTTTCTTTACTCTTTTGTGACTACTTGATGTCTCACAGACTTACAGTGCAGCACATTCCGTCCTGGTTCCCTGGAGCTTCGTTCAAGCGGACAGCTGCCTTATCCACAAAGTACGCCGAGGACATGATTGAGGCACCATTTCAGTACGTTGAAAAGAATATGGTGGGTTCAAGCATCTCTTACCTTAAGTCATTCATCTCATCTGAGATGAATAGGCGTCAGGCTCGGCATCCCCATCTATGGTTGCTGACTCTTTGAGAAGAGCCGAAGATGAAAACGTGTCTGAGACGTATGTCAAAGCGATCAAAGAAAGCGCTGTGACTGCCTTCGCGGGTATGTTGATGTGACCTCAATATTTCCATGCCTATCCCTCATGTTATTGTTTCCTCTTAGCTGCTTCGGAGACAGTAAGCCATGTCGCGACCGTCGGAGACGTTGCTAACGGTTTTTCGCTCAGACCTCATCGACTCTGCTTATTTTCATCCTGGCGATGCTGCAAAACCCGGAAGTACAAGCACGCGCACAGGCCGAAATCGATTCCGTGGTCGGTTCGGTCAGGCTGCCGAATTTCGAGGACAGAGTCATCACTGCCATATGTCGAGGCTGTTCTCCGCGAAGTTCTCCGATTGGCACCCCGCTGTACCATTAAGTTCGTATCGTACGAAATATATGTTGTGAGTGAATGGACTAAATGTGAATGGCACAGGCATTCCCCACGCTACCACGAATGATGACGTCTATAACGGATACTTCATCCCGCAAGGTGCGACATGCTTGATAATTCTCGCTTATCTATTGACACGCATCAGGGGCTACGATTATAACGAACACATGGTGAGCATTACCAATCGACTGACTTATAATGTGTTTGCCGCTGATCAACTACCCAAGGGCGATCACACGCAACGAAGCCAAGTATCCCAACCCAGAAGAATTTAGGCCCGAGCGCTTCTTCTCCGCCGATGGCGAGTTGAACAATGACACCGTGAGCTTTGCCTTTGGTGCAGGCCGCCGAATCTGTCAGTCGCTCGCTGGGCTCTATTATGCCTCCTTGTGTTGTTTTTTCTGATCGTGACATCATAAAGGCGTCGGGCGATATATCGCGGATGCATCCATCTGGTCTGCAATGGTTTCGATCCTCGCCATCTTTGATATCAAGAAATGCAAAGACGCGCAAGGCAACAATATTAATGTAAATCCGAAGTTTACTGCGGGCATTACTTCGTAAGCTTCTTTTTTGTGTGCATTTCTGATTCTAATACCTTCTTAGCCACCCCTTGCCCTTCCCTTGTCTCGTCGTCCCCCGATACCAAGGATTTAGCACTGAAAAGCTTGCTCAAATGTTTTAAGGTTCAGTCATCACAACGTCTGGTTATAGCTGGTTCTGGTGTTGTAAGCTCTTCTTTCTTGGATGTACAATAGCTTTCCGATCCTCAACGTTTTATTGCTAACGATATCTGACGTCCACTCAAAATGTCCTCACGAGTTTACGTTCATGTTGTACTACTACTCGCTTAATACGTCTGGGAAATGATCATGCAAACTCCGCTTCGCAATCAACTACATCGTATCAAGACATGATAACCTCACCCTCACGAGTGGTGGCGCGGCCGACAGAGCCTGGTATCTCAGGGCAGGATACGGTCTCTGGAACGAGGTTCTTCTTCGCGGCAAATCCTACAGGCCGGACAGAGACTCGTGGACCGGAACCAGGTTGAATCCCGCCAATTTCATCAGCAGACAAATCGCAAGGACTGGAGATACAGACAGCCGAGAGCGATCTTGTGTGTGTCGTGTAAGGAGAGGAGGAAGATGTTTGTTCACCCACACTTGTAAAGAGACCAGACGGCGACCAATCGGAAACAGACGAGATCGACGACGAAGGGGGCGTGGACGGAACGAGCTTGCCGGAAGTTGCGTCCTCCAGCGCCTGGAGTACGCGTGCCGTAGCTAGGACGCAGCGTGAACACCTCTCGAATAGCGGGATCATAGATCACAGTAGAGATCTTGGCTGTGAACCTCTGTCTCTCCCGCCGCTGGGTTTCACCAGAAGTATCAACGGCGGAGGAGTAGTCCACGTCGACACGCGGGGAGCTAGCATAGACCGAGAAGTCGAGTAGATCAGCTGCAGATGCGACAGAGGGGACACCCTTGAAGTATGGGGCAAAGTACGTGCTGCCTCGGTCGCCGAATGGAGAAGCGAACCGGTTCTCTCCTGCACCCTGGCGAATAGGAAGCTGTTCGGATGAGTAGGCGAGCGAAATTGTTTCCTTTGGGGAGAGCTGGTCCATACTTTGAGGGAAGCGGATGACAGGGACATTGACAGGTCTGCATCGCCGGGAAGCGAGTTCTTACCGGACTGGAGCTGCGTGTCGAAGACAGGTGGCCAAGAGCTGCGGAGCACATATTCATGGGAATGCTTAGGCAATGCATAGGATGAGGGAGGAGAAAACGAAGGCATAGGTAATTCCGGACGAACGGACAGGGGATGAGACAGTCGTGGAGATCCCCGAGGATTGACAACATTACAACGACCAAGCTCCGGGTCACTGGTGTTCGTCGACGATGCTATCTCTTGGCCTTGGGTAGTCCTACATCTGGCGTCTTCAAGCTGCCGCAGGACGACATTCTGTGGCAGTACGAAAGGCTTCAACCCTTTCGGCCTCTGGGATGAGACAAGTTGGACGATAGTAAAGAAGCTCTGGCCAGTCACTGGCAGTTCCTGGTGTATCGGACGCCTGAGTCGCTTGCCTTCCACCAGTAGAGGGACCGAAGAACGAACGGAACAGTCCTGTAATGAATGACAAGAACTTGTGAAGAAAGAGGACAAAGGGGTGCAGAATTGAAGACATATTCGTGAGCACTGAGGAGTAAGGACAGTGGCGGACTTGTTCGCGCACGACTTGGTGGTCGGGTTGCAAAGGGTATCGCAGCAGTGCCTACGCTGCTGGCATATAAGTACCAGTGCAGCATGACGGCTGACATGTAGCTTTATCGTCACTTGACATATTTACGGAATTGTCAGCCTCCCCATTTTGTTGGCGAGCGAGGTTAGCTGGAAACCGGGCGACAGTTGCCTCCAGAATTCGAAACAGTTCATTGTAGTCTGAGCAGCTACAGACTCGGAACTGGGGGTGGGAGGTCGAAAGGAAGGCACATCATAATGTGGTGTCATGCCACGTATGATGGAGATTGCAGTGAACCTACGCATGTACGGCAACTGTAGTACTGTACAGAGTGCTTTTATAACGTTCCAATGCTCTGAATTCCAAGGTCCTTGGTGACAATGCACGGGTCTTTCTCCCTCCCCTTCCCGCCCTCGAATGCCCTCATTAATGACTCCTTGCCCCTCGTCGATCCTGTGAAAAAGGACAGATTAAGTTGGGTATTGGTTAGTGAAAGAAAAACATCATTACCATTTTACAGAATGGGCAGATTTCTCCAGTATGACTTTAACAGTCGTCCACGAAAATCGGGCTATGGATGGGAAACCGAAAGTAGGGTCAAGTGAGTCCTTTAGCCAAGTTTGAGTCTTTGGATCTGCAACTACGTTCAGCAAGGAGGCAATTAATTTCCTGCGAATTAAGTAACAGACCTGATGGATAGCCACTCCCGAATTCTCTGTTCCAGCTCTTTTTTTGAGCATTACTATTGTCATCTTCTTCGATTAGTTCTTCGAAGGTCCAGCTATCCACACATGCGTCCCTTGTCACCTTTGCCGCCACGCTGGCTGCTCCCACAATCTTGAACTTTGAATCTGCTTTCGTGGTCACGGTAAAACTGATACCCGGGAATTGTGAAGAAAGATACGCTTCGTAAGTAGTTGTGTTGCCCAATGCATCCACATATACCTAACCAGAGAATAGTTTAGTATTCATTCGAAAACACTGGGCGCACGTTAACCTCAGACAACTGGAGTCCGCGCTGAAGAACGTCGCGTATAAGCAATACTGTTGCATCCTGGGATTGCTTGTTGAGATTCGTTGGGGGAACCCTCAACATCCCAGCTGATATGGCTTGTGGGCTAGTTGCCATAAGAAAGTCTCGCAAAAGAAAGAACTTTGTGTATGTGTACCTGATGACTCGGACAGACCATCCGAGATTCTGGGGATCAGAGTTAAGCACGCCTAACAATTGGGTTCGCCTTTCCGGAGTGAGTGTTTTTGAGTCTAGTAGAAGACATGGTTCGTGTTATGATGTAGGTGAGCGCTTGAGAGATGTTTACCAGCAAAGCCCAGCTGCTCTAAGTCAGTCTTCCAAGATGCGGGACAGTAGGAAACACCGTAAACAAGCGGCCCGAGTACAGGGCCACGACCAGCCTCATCAACACCAAGGATGTATGGCCCTGGCGCTGTAGGCGTTGGAGAATGGTAAGTATACGAGTTTGTGAGTGGACTTGACGGTCCAGGTGCTGAGGGAATAAGAGAACCAGAAGGGGACATTATTTGCACGATGTCTTGTAGGTATCGCAACTTGGTCGTATTTATGCCTCCACAATTGGAAGGCAAGACCGTATTGACGCGTTCTTTGTACCTGTTGATATTTATTTGGCAATAGCCAAAACAGCCACTATCTTTCGAACTGTGTCTTGACTCCTGACTCCTTCGCTTTGTCGTCATCAGTCGGGTAAAAGTCCTGCACTGCCGGGTAGATAGATTCGGCGGTCGTGGCTACAAATTCGCTAAGTATCATGCGTTCTGACTTGGTTTTAACTCTTTCAACTCGCAGTTTTTTTGTTCAGGACATCGAAAGGAGTTATGTTGAGAGCTGATCACATTGATGCCTATTGATCCTTAATGGATATGTTATACATCGTGTTACAAAGTCCGTCGTGCACGTTCAACCTACTACTATGGCACAATTAAAACTCTCCGTGTTTCTCGAGGGAGCTTTTGGCGCGTTCGTGTGCTACAGAAATAGTGATTCAGTGCATTATATACTTCAAAATGTTGAAAGATCGCACCCGCATGCTTAGCCTTTTCCTTGTCAACTTCGTCCATTCCCTTGGTCTCTGCAATGCGGTCAATGAACCCACCGGTCAGTGCCGCCCTGCAAAGGGTATTTTGGTAAGATAAGTTCGAGGGTATTTTAAATAATGATACTGACAAGCATTTCCAAAGCCTTCGCATGGTTTGCAGGTTTTCCGTTCTGCTGAACATGCTTCTCGTACGCTTTAGCAGCCTACTAGGTGATCAGTGATGACCTCCTGTTTGAACAACCATAAGAGACAAACCTCATATGCCGCAGCGGAGGCAATGAGCTCGTGGGACAGCTTGGCGGTGTGTCCGCCAGTCACCTACAAATTGTTGAGATGAGTGATTGACCTAACACAGCACTTGAGCTTACCTGTGCGTGTGCCTGAGCCTCTGGAGAATCGTTCGTGAACCACATAGTGTTGTGTAAAAGGGGGAATGCGATTGGAATATGGGAGGTGACTCTTTTTATATGTATGCGAGCCGACACTGACGTCGAGGTTGATAAACTTAATGCCCGCGATGATATCAGCGTGGGGTAACACTGCTTTAGACCCCTGAATATTTTGGCCGAAAAACCGCAAAACTTTATCCAGCCAGGTGCGTTGTGTACCTTATGTCCGGCCTTTGCAATCTCTTTTAGCCTTCGTCGGTCTGCCAGCCCAACAGCAGGTTCTCATACTTCCAACTGTACCAATGATTTTTTGACGCTGCGATCAACGAAGGAGTCGGACAGTTGGTCCGATATCACTCAAAAGTGAACCTCGCATTGACACAAATACCTATGCTGCTGTAGCCTGTCATAGTTCGGCGAGTAAATACAATTTTGTAGGAGCATGCAGAGCATAAATGGGAGCAAAGTGGGAATTTTGAAAAGAAAAAATGAGACGCAGTTCTTAGGCTCGGGACCCTGGCTGTATATCCACGGACAAGTCGATTCAGTGGCGTTGGCTTCATGAAAATTCCCCTCAAAGACGTACGTCAGGTCATCGTCGAGTCTAGAGCTGCAGCCCCCTTGGAGTCCAAAGGTGTCATCGACCTACGTCATCAGATGCGGCCTAAGTTACTGTGGAATCGTGTCAGAGACAGTTTCTGAACGCCTACAAAGGAAAATATATTGCACTCTGACCTGCATTTCTGTAAAAAGTTTACATGTGTGTAAATGCAAGTGTTGGACGAGTTACTAACAGGAGCAGAAGGGAACATGATTTGCATGACGTCGTGTAGGTGTCTCAACTTAAACGTATCTAGGCCCGACTTAAATCTAGGCCTCTAATTGAAGAAGCGGCCAGTGAATAGTGACTGCCAGATCAATGCAAATTTGGGGTGTTTATATGTTTACGCATTCTATGTAGCTGATCTTTATCTAGCAATGGCCAGGACAGGCCAAAAACGGACGACGACGGCAAGTTCTTTACTGGGCCGTTAGCTCAAAGTCCTCTTCCATAGGTCAAGGATAAAACTGAGCAGCATTTGAAGTTGTTAGGTATCATGCATTCCATTTGAGGACCAGCATCAAAGGACGTGGCAGTGGTGCTTACTGAGAAAAAAGCATCTCGGTTTCATCCGGCCAACTTTGTAAGAGCGAAGACCACTCAGGAAATAAAACTTTGATACAGATCGCTGAGTAAAATGCCGATATCGTCAGAATCTGATGCTGCCTCCTCCACAGGATAAAATAGGGGGGTAGCCGAGGTAGGTATTGAATTGACGCTCGCTGATGTGCCCAGAGGCGATGAACCGCGAGATGAGATGTCACCGGAGGGGATGGAACCCCACCCACATCTTGGCAGTTATGCTGCGCGGGAGCATTCCAACCAGTAAGTGTTTTCATCGTAGGCTTGACAGGGGGCGCATTCGTCGTCGGATATGCCTCTTGCCAATCACGCTGCGCAGGAGCACTCTAACCAGCTGATGTCTTCGACATTGTACTTGCCTGCCGTGCAGACAGTATCCTCGATAGACCAAATGGTCATCGAATTCGGGAGCATAACGCTCGGATATGTCACCCTAGCTGCCACAATGTACGGGGCAGTTGGTGCAGGCACGCGGGGTCGTGGGATGTATTCAATACCGACGTCGTAGGGCTTCCGGTTTCACCGCTCTCGAAAGTGTTGAGAGGGGACCACTGGCACACCCTGCCCCTTTTTTTCCAGCCCGGACACACTGGCTGTTCCCCAGAACACTGTCCTCTAACGTCAGCCAAAGTTGAATAAAGAGACATTGAATGCTCACCTTTGTTTTGCGGCGCCTGCAATGATTGCAGGCATGAACTACCCGAGGATGGGGAGACTTCGTTCAAATGGCAGTGGTGAAATCTTTTTGAAATTCTGAGAGCGACGCCTCCATAATGGTAGGGTGGCCGACATGTAATGAACGCGCACCAGGCACAGACGAGGATATGATCCCAACAACGGCGAGCAAGTTGTCTTCGGATGTTACTTCCAGCACAGCAAGGTCAGCAGATTTTTGGTGATACAGGGGTTGTTCCATAGAAGGTGATGATATCTGCTCAGCACAATAAGAGGAGGACAAACCAGGAAAGCTAGCTGGACTGTGAAGATCGTAAGATATGGGGAAGGTAGACATAATTGAAGGCAATAACTTGAAGATAAGATACCTGAGGATGGTGGAGAATTAAGGTGAAGAAAGGGCAGATAAAATGGCTCACCTTAGCTTACTTAATCATATATTAAAGCTTATTACCTCGTGACTGTTATGGCTCAGGCTGCTAATTATGTAATGTTTGCATGTTATCAATGAGCCAGTCGCATTCTGGTGTCTAATCTGCTATATTGTACATCGCGCTACCAAGTCCGTCGTACTACACGTTTGACTTAAAATTCTCCGTGTTTCTCAAGGGAGCTTTTAGCGCGTTCATGTGCTACAGAAATAGTGGTTCAGCGCACTGTATACTTCAAAATGTTAAGGAAGGCACCTGCATGCTTGGCCTTTTCCTTGTCAACTGCGTCCATTCCCTTGGTCTCTGCGATGCGGTCAACGAAGCCACCCGTCAGCGCCGCACTACGAAGAATTTTTTTTCAGATGAGTTCGAGACCATTTTGCACGATGATACTCACAGCAGCTCCACGGCCTTTGCATGGTTTGCCGGTTTTCCGTTCTTCTGGACATGCTTCTCGTACGCTTTGGCAGCCTGAGATGTGATCGGTAACGACCTCGTGTTTAACAAACACGAAAGACAAACCTCGTATGACGCGGCAGCAGCAAGGAGCTCGTGGGTCAGTTTGGCCTTGTGTCCGCCAGTCACCTACAGGTCGTTGAGATGAGCGGCCAACGTAACACACCACTGCAGCTTACCTGCGAGTGTGCTTGAGACTCTTCAGAATCGTGCGTGAACCACATAGTGTTTGTGTAAAGGGGGAAATCTGGATACGATGGAATATGGAAGTGAGACATTAAACTAACGCCTTTTATAGCTGCAGGGAGGTTATTTCTGTGCCAGGTGCAATGATATCAGTGTGGGGCGCACATCGTTCTGGACGGGCGGAGCGTGCACCGCCTGAAAATCTTTGTCCCAGCCAGGTGCGTTTAGTGCCTCATGTGTGGTTGTCTGGCCTTTGCAATGTCTTTAGCCTTTGTCAGTCCACCGGCCTAACAGCAGGTCGTCTCCCACCTCGGACTGTACTAGTGTTTTCTTTACAACCCTTGGCCATTATGGCATCAGGATTGACAGACCTTATAGTGGCAGCGCTTATTTGACAACAATTTCAAAAGGTCGAGTTTACTCCTCCGTCTGCAGCTGAGATTGCTCCCAATTAACCTGAATCCAACTCGAAAGTGAACACTAGTGTATTCCATCCACAAAATACTTATGATGCTGTAGTTCATCGTAGATTCGTTGGAGTCGATATTATTTCGTAGGAGCATGGACAGCCTACTGTGAATGGGAGCAAAATGGGAGCAGCTATTTTTGACAAGAAAAATGGCCGACAAGCCCCATTGGAGTCCTTGCAAAGGCGTCATCGACCTACAAGTGATGTCACCCTACGTACGAGTCGGAAACGCCTTACCCCACCTTTCAGACTCCCACGTAGTTTGGGAGAGTTTGTCGGGTCGAAACGTATAGGTACCTGTCCGATTCCCTTCGCGAGTTTGGCGCTACTATCATTGAACGCCTGAGGGAAATCTATCGCACTCTAGGTTGCATTCCTTTACAATGTAAGTGTGTTGGACAAGTCACTATGATCCTGCCTAATTTTCACAAGCCTGCACCTTGCTAATCGCAAATGCACACCTGGCAGCCTCCGCAGCAGGCTGTCTCTCTATATAGCTACCGCTCACAGTCGTCAGGTTTTGTGGGTCCTGCATCAGAACCATCCGGACTGGGTTGAACTCAGTGTACTGCTCCCACACCGGAGACTTGTCCAGCTTGTAAGTATTCGGATCGCCAACACGCACGAAGGAAAGCCAGTAAGCAATGAGTTCGGAAGCGAATGCAAGTTCGGCGGGTGTCTGTGGCGTAAA
Organism: Suillus lakei; assembly: GCA_016628065.1. Taxonomy (NCBI): domain Eukaryota; kingdom Fungi; phylum Basidiomycota; class Agaricomycetes; order Boletales; family Suillaceae; genus Suillus; species Suillus lakei. The sequence goes on along the minus strand of JABBWA010000009.1, from coordinate 356,166 downwards.
TGTCGTAGAGCCGTTTAAACTAAATCATCATCTCTATGAGCCTGTGCTTTTAGTTAGGATGGAATGAGTGTTAGATGCCCACCCAGTGTTAGTGCCATCAAACATCATCCAGTTCTCCGCAGCATGTGAAACGACATTGGTACCGCTCGTCGGGTTAGGTGTGTTGTACCGATAAGCCCAAGCATTGGAATATAGCGATGATGGGCCGCCCATGGCCTGACGCTGATGCATATTGTTAGCATGACTCAAGGGGTCACAGCGGCGTGGCTCAAACTTACACCACATATCAGTTCAGGTTCACCTGTAGCCACCTGGAACTGCTGACTCGAAGAATCAAATTCATCTACTGGATATAGATCCAAGAATTCCCGAATGTCGGTGTCTGTCAGCGATGGGAAGAATTCCTCAAGTGCCAGAGAGATGTTCGCCCCGCCAGAAAGAGTCTCGTTGGACGTTGCGCTGTAAAATGGTGTTATCAGCGGGAGCGTGTCACCGAAATGACTCGAATGTTAGCATACCCAACTATAAGCGGAACATGAACGAATTCACCGCGTTGGAACTTTGAAGTCGGGTGTCCGGTAATCAGCACGCCGTCCAAGACGGGGTGGAATGAATTGTACAACCCGAGACTGTCACACGTCAGCTGCGGAAATGAGTGCTTCACGTAGAATGAACAGAACTCACAATTTTCCCTGGACCGCAGCATCCTGTGCCCGTGCAAGCGCACTAACGCTTGCATCACGGAGGCATTTCATTTGTTCTGCCACAGAACCCGTTCCACACCCTGCATACGATGCATAGAATTGGAAGAGGGGCTATTAATGGGCATTAGATCTGGCACTCATCCCAATAGAGCGCTTAATATACCTGCTGTTGCTCAGGGGTGGGAAGGGGAGTTCTGAAGACGCTCTGAGCAATAGCACCAGAAAAAAGTTGTTCACCCTCGTTTGCAATCATGTGTAGCTCCACGGAGCTACCACCCGCACTCTGACCGTTGATAGTCACTTTGGTTGGGTCGCCACCGAATCTGCTGATGTATGTCTTGACCCATTTGAGTGCCTGTATCTGGTCCTGGAACCCCGCATTAAAGTCGCCGTAGGTGGGGTCAGCGAATTCGGGAGTGGTTAGGAAGCCGAAAGAATCAAGACGGTAATAAACAGACACGATGATGACATTCGGACTTTGATTTATCCAGCTATCAAACGGCCAGTTACGTGGATTTCCATAGACATAACCTGTCGCAATGATATTGAACAGATCCGATCATCCCTGATAACACGACTTACCTCCGCCATGCATATAGAACAGTACAGGCACTACATAGATCCATTGGAGTAGTGAGAAATTAGAACACGCGGGACAGGACATCTTAAACGTACGGTTGTCGCCTTCTTGGGCACCGTAGGGCGAGTAGACGTTAACTTTTAAGCAGTCCTCTGATCCTGCTCCTCCTGCATCCCCAGCTAGAACAGTGTCAGAGAAAAGATTTTAGGAAGGCAATCGCACATACCACCCGTTGTTCCTTGGATGCAAAAGTCAGGGTAGGATGTCGCGGAAACCACTGCTTCCCCATTCAAGTTGGCCTCTTCACTCACACGCGTCGTGTTCAGAGGGACAGTTGCACGGAAGCGCAGATCGCCTACAGGGGGCTCGGCATAGGGTATTCCAAGGTATGCCACCGTATTTGGGTATGTCTGGTTGCCGAGATATGTCACATACCCGACGTCGACTGTCGGGCAGATGGAATTCTGTGCAAGCGCACCATTGAAGAGGGCAAGGATCACCAGTGCGAACATTACGTTGAGCATTCTTGAGTGAGTGAGATCCCTACCCTCACAAGCATGGTTTTTTAAACACCCTCCTGCGGAATGGCTCATTCCGCGGGAGGAAGTCACGAGTAAAAATCGAAATACACACAGGCTGCATGCAACGCGTGCTAAATGATGCGCGAAGGAGGGTGCTTCGATGGCAAATGGGTCACGAGAAATAAGGTGCAGTCACAGGACTCCTTGAGTCGGTAGGCCTAAGATAAAACATTAATATGTACTAGAGTAGTCAATCATAATATCAGCCTGAACTAAGCCGAGTGTAGAAGGAACAACCAATGTCGGCATTTCCCGGATAATAGCCTGAGTTCTTTATCCCGTACTACTCCCCATGTCACCTGGAAAGCCAGCAAAAGCCATCAGAATCAAGGTTCCGCGCCACGGTGCTCAAAGGATAGGGACAAAGTTTTCCGCGCATGTTGAAGCGCTGGCTAGGAAAGAAAAAATACGTGTGGTCACTCACCAGCCCAACTATGACTCAAATAATGTAGCTCAGGCTATCGTGAGTGCCATGTTACCTACACCACCACTTTAACATTAGGAGTGTTCTATTTAGGAATCTGCATCGGAGTGGAACTCATTGCTTATTACAGCCCGTGCTGAACGTGGACCACAGTGGGATGTTGGAACTCAACAGTGCGTCGTCTAGCCATGTTGTATTCAAGGGGAATTGAAAGCTGTTCAGATTTCTTGTAGACCAGGGGTCTGACCTGTACTATGACTCGTCTCCACTGATGGAGTACCAGAAACAGCAACGCGAGGAGGAAAATGCTGCTCGAACCTCAATGCAGCCTCCCGACTTTCGTGCGCATGATCCTTCTCGTATTACTCGAAATCACTCGAACTCCTCAAATCATAACTATCCATATCCATCGCCGGGCATGTCTCAAGTGACTCCACGCCATCCCAATCTTGGGGGGTACTCGAATGTCCCATTCAATGGCATTCCACCCAGTCACTTCTACGGCAGTGGAGCGGATGGGACTTCTCCTGCGAGGATGGGTATGAGAGACAGCATGGGTACCAGCATGTCTCCAGATGTGAGGAGAAGGTCAGCCAGAGGCATACCAGAGGATGGCTTTATTCAATTACATGGACCATGATTGCACACGACCATTAATTCCCGTGTATGATATCCAGTGCTGTGTATACCATCCTTGTTCCTACTCAAGTTCTAGCTCTATATTCCAGGAGAATCTGTCTATTGCATTGCTCGGCGTGAATTGACCACCCATGCATTATTCCATCCGAGCCATTTGTATTGTCACAATTTCTCTAGCTCCGTCCTCCCAGTCTTCCCACGATGTAGCCATAACTGCAGTGTCTCTCCCAAGTCCTTCCAGCAGATCGTTTTTCCTAGGCGTCTTTCCGAGTACCTTCCCGACAGGCAGCACCAATGCCCATTTCAGAGTCCCTTCATGTTTGAGCCCCATGCGTGCAGCAAGTCTCAGGGACGGCTCATTATCCGAATGCGCGTACCAATGTATTCTTCTCAACCCCAACCCAGATTCAGACTGGGATGCATAGGGCATGGTAAAGCAATACTTGAGGAGTGTTCCTACCGCATGTGTTGCGACATGCGTTCGCTGAAATGCGGGCAGGATACACACCGCCCCAATCTCCACCGATAGGTTCGTCGGTGAATAGCTGACGAGTGCAATGGTCCCTGCGAGCTTCCCTCCCCACTCCGGATGGTCCGGGTCTGGGGCGGTCCTGTCGATGATCGCGAAGAGGACAGAGTACGGGTTCTGGCGCACGAAGGCGTCTATGAACAGCAGATAGGACTCTGGTTCTTCTAAGCCGGGAAAGGGATAGTAACGGTAGAAGTGTGCAGGATCTGAGATGGCTGCATGGTAAATTTCCGCATGGATGGATGGAATGAACGGTGTTAGCTTCAAATGCGGGGTCTCCAGCTGAGTGAAGTCGAGCGGAAAGGCGACGTTGATGTCATAAGGGACGGGACCATGAAGTCCGTAAGCAGGTTTCGCGGGAGGAGGGGGCTGATAGGCATTGACATATGCCATGTGAATACGAGTGGGCAAAGACCTCGAAGTCAAATCGTGTGGATTCAACGTTCTTATACTTTGCCGCTCGCACTTGCAATTGAATCTCGGATCGATTTCCTATTCCTTGTCGTCTATGGACCAGTTTGAACTACGTCCTTGAGAGATCAGTACGTGTGATTACGTTGGCAAGTACTTACTACTCGGGAGCCGAGCAAAGACAAAGCGCTGGCAAATCAATTTGTTTGCTTCCTATCAGTCATATGTGATTCATATCAAGAGTACTATGTGAGATACTTGTAACTTCTCGTCATCCTAACAACTCAACTAACTTTCAGGCGAGCTAGATAGACCTTCACCAACGAACTTTATAATAATATTCATCTGAAACTCAGCATTGGTTAGAACGTTTCGCTCTAAACGTGTCATTTCGGTCTAATGTAGCACAGTTGATGCCGCAGCCCAATTCGAAGAGAGCACCCACTCCAGTGCGAGCTACGGTTCCCTTTGCTCCGCATGACGCAATGGTCGCATCACAGCAAGGCCACATAGAGAACCTAGTGCAAAAGACTCGGACCCTGGAACACACCGTCAAGAAGCTGCAGGATGAAGTCAGTCTTGAACAAACTCGCGCCAAGGACAACGTTAATGTCGTAAAGCAACAATGGCGAGCAGAGCAAAAGGAGTGGCACGCTGGTTGCGATGCTTTACAGGCGTGCCATAGGATTGCTCATCTCAGGACGGCATGCGCTTTGGACGACGAGCGAATTGCAGTGCTCAAGGAGCGCGAAATTGCACGGCGCGAGCGGCTTGCGCGTATACAAAGGGATTATAAGATCACCATGTTTCAGGCTAGGGAGGCAGAATTGGAGAGCCAAATAGAGGACCTCCAGGCAGATCTCGACTCTCGAGTGGCTCAAACGGAGTATTCGCTCAAATCTCAGGATGAGCAGTACCAGAAGACTATCCTCGACTTACGAACAAGAGACGCAACGCTTTCATCCGAGTTGAAGCTGAAGTCGGACGAAATTGTAGCAGCTCATAAGCAACGCGAAGATGTCGAGGTCTGCTTCTTCAGTTCCAATCTTCTCATAGATGACCGATGGTCTAACTCAGTAGTAGGATGAACTACGCCGACTCCGAGAAGCGCAAGCAGACGCAGACGCGACTACCGTTACAAATGTGTCCAAATTGTCCCGGATAACCGTGCAACGTGATGGTCTACAAGCCAGGGTGACTCAACTAGAGCGGGAGCTTGAGGATCACAAGGACAATAATGTCAAGTTGCAACGTCAACTTGACAATTGGCAGGGCTTGAAGAAAGGTGATGATGTGGACCTGGAGATATTGCGGAAGAAGAACGGCGAGTTGGAAGTTCAATTAAGGGAAGTGAATGCAGAGATAGAACGACTTGAGAAAGCGCTCGAGAAGGAGAAAGGTCGCACTACTAAACTCAAGGAAGTCCTCCATGAGTGGAAGGTCAGATTTTTCTCCAGCTGTCACGTTGTATGTTCAAGAGACTGATTGTTTATAGACGGAAGCCGAGGAGCAGAAGACGGGTCGGAAACAGGCTGATGATGAGGCTACAGATGCGAAAAAGACAGCAGAAAAACTTGAGCAAGAGATGTCAGATCTGAAGGCTCAGCTAACTGCTGCGCTCAAAACTTCCGCTGCTCCAAAGGTGGGGCCAACTTTCATGCGTCTATGTCATATCTCAATGCATGATAATCCCAGAGCAACACAACGTCTCCTCCTATCCTTTTGGCATCAGATGAGGAGGCCGATCAAACCCCCCCGAAACCGAAACCGAGACCCAAACCAAAACCAAAACCAGTCAAGCCAGCTGACAGTGACATTGAGTTAATTGAACCTTCCGCCAAAGCAAAAGGGAAACGGAAGGCATCTCAGGAAGACAGTACAGATGAAAAACCTGCAGCAGAGAAACCAAAGCGTGCACGAGCAAAAAAAGCCGCCTCAGCGCCAAAGGATAAGGCACCAAAGAAACATGCTTCTGAATCCGAAGCCAAGAACCAGAAGAGAACTGCTGAAACGTCGCAAGCAAAGATATCGAAAACTGCTGCGGCCGCAGATAGTGCTGCAGAAGACGACCAAGATCCAGCACCTAAGAAGAAGAAGCGGAAGCTCAATGTGGGTATCTTCCCGTCTATGCAACAACAGCCTCCGTTGTTTCAGTGGGATCAGGTGCGTTATATGTTTCTCTAGTCGATGGTTCGCTGAAACTTTGGGGTTCAACCACCCGCAGGGTGAAACCGGTCTAGGCATCCCGACTGAGCTGTCGCCTGTGAAAGATGCGCCACGACGATTACATCCATCAAGCACAGGACCAAGTTTCAACAAAACTCGCGGATGAAGTCTGTCCCAGATGGGTGCGCGGCAGCCCACAGTTTTTGATGTGATCGATGCACGTCATGCTTGGTCTTGAATCCTTCTCAATGAGAGACGTGAGGTGACTGGCGAGTTGTTGGTCACAGCACCGCTCTCCTTGTCATCAAACTAGAACATTCACTATGTACATATTATATACCCGCATGTGAGTTCAGCGCTCAGCTTTCACTGATTTACTGGCTGTACATCTACATATATTCAAGTGACTAGTCACGGCACTCGCCGCAGCAGTTGCAGCAGTACGCTACCCGAAAAATGGTTTCCGATTCAGATATGATCGTGCAGTTCTTAAGGTTTCCCCATTGACTCTAGTAGGAGCCAGTGCTGGGTTTTTAATACGTCGCTTGTACACAAGCACGTCGGTCAAAATGTGCTTATGAACCCGCACATTGCTGTTGAAGATCCAATCGAAATCGGCGAGGGTAGCTATTGGAGTATGACGGCCACCATCAAAATATATCAAAGACGGGGCTGGCTTGCAGTCAACCACATGCTTCACAATGATTCGACCGGCATTCGCTACCATCTAGTACCATCCATCGGACTATTGACAGGTTTGCAACCGATGAGACACCCACCACGTCTAAACCATTAAACTCTCTCTCCATAGCCTGCACCATGTGCTGGACCTCCTTCTCTTGTAACACATCATATTCCAAGACAATGCACCGCCTGCCTTTCGCATTTATCTCGTCCGCGACGCCGTCGAGGATCGTGCGCTGTGATTTCAAGTCTGCAATGGCGATATTAAGTCCGTCCTCTGCGAACCGCAGGGCGATGGCGCGTCCGATTCCCTGGGCTGCGCCTGTGACGAGGGCGACACGGGGCTACTCGACTTGTGCTGGAGTGGCGGAATCAGCCATGGTTGTAGGGATCTGGGAACCAGACGTCCTGATTTTATGTGATGCAGACGGGTGAGGAATTATGCATTAGTCATGAGTTCGAATGTTGCACAGAACTGTTGGGGGAGGTGTTTTTCCGGGAGAACTGCCAGAACCTGGCAAATACAAGTTTGCCATACCAATAGATCCATATTCAAATTGCGTTCTTCGGATGCACGACATGCCAGAAATGAGCACCATAAATGGTTGATCATACAAGCCCTAGCGCCTGTTGGACTTTGCTGGGTAAGAATTCGATGAAGATAATAGTTTCCTGGTAGGACCACGACACACCTAAAATAATGAGATGTGGACGCGCCAATTTGTGGATTGTCTTAGAACACCCACAGTGTGATAATGGTGACCGAATCACGCCGCCGTTAATTACGACGTTGGCTAGCACGACGGGGTGACATTTCGATGTCGTCCTGCAGGGAAATCTCAGAGGTTCGTCCCACATGATGTCATCTTCCCGCCCTGAGCCTCCATCCCGCCATCAGCCTCGCACCTGCTGCAACCACGGCGACAACGCTGAGGTTCTTCCTTCTATCACGATCTTCAGTTTTGACTGTCAATCAAAGTATGCAATTGATCCACATATCTATTGATGCAGTTTGATACTCGCCTTTCACATTCCCTTTGCCAATATTCTGCTTACAGGCCGCGAACGCAGAGTAAGGGCTCACGAAGGGGTATCTTTGGAAGATCCTGTATATTCTTCCACTTATCTCATAAATTTCAAGCTTATGTCCCTAGCTGTGGTCCTGGAGTCGGCCGCTCAAGATGACCCCCGCGGCAGCGGTAAAAAGTTATTTTGAGCAGAAGGGTGGTTCACGTTGATCGGAGTGGTGCAACTGAGCGACAGGGCCCCTCACTCAGACCAGAGACGGGCACGGCCGTCACTGTCTAATGACGCAGAAGTAACGAAAGGGCCAGCATGATGAATGGCAATAGATATCAGTGTGAACATATTTTCAAAATTTCACCTCACATGACCTAAGCGCACCTCAGAACTTCAAGCTTGCAAGTACATAAGGATTTCTTCGATCAGCTGACACTCACATCGACTCAGAGAAGAGTCACATGCAGTTATATTGTAGCAGTGGGCATAGTAAAGTATAAACATGAAGCCAAAGGAAAACGAATAATTTGTCGCCACATCATGAAACTCCTCTCAACGTGAATATTCGTGATTAGAGTGATTAAGGAGGCTTTCCCCTATAGACCATCCTGTGATAGATACACACGGTGTCCTCATCCCATCGGTGAGCGGAACGCTTCCTGGAATGAGTGGTGAGAGGTGGTCATGTAAACGGTGAAAAATTGAGTACACAGCTTCGAGGAAATTTATAGGCCTCGGAAGATGCCGGTGCCAAACCTGTCACAAGTCGACTTTACTTTGAACTTAAAGTTAGCAGCTTGTTTGGAAGTGCAGGCAGCAGCACGGTCATTTGATACCATGAGCTCTGTGCGCTTTTCGATGAGCCTCATCTACCGCCAGCTCAGGTATTGGTTGGACTGTTTTCTACTCAAATGGGTGCCTCCATCCCTCCCAGCAATGCAACTTGGGCATGATGCAAGCTCTCAGAATCCTACGATGGTGAGTGGTCAGTTGCATTTTGCATGCCAAAATGCCCATTCAAAGTGGGTCCTTCAAGGTACAATTTTTCACCTGGGACGCCCGGCACCCGGACATGAGCTGGTGGGAACATGTTGCGAAAGAAGTCCCGCACTTGGCCGCACTGGGGTTCACGCAGATCTGGCTCCCTCCGCCGAACAAAGCAATGGAAAAGGTGAGAGTCAGCTGCTCTGATGATATGTTCACAATCCCATTGTAGCACGATTGCTATAGACGGGTCGTGGATATGATGCTTATGATTTGGTACGATGCTCCATAACACTTGTTCCAACACTCTATACAGACGTCCGTGTAGTGGGATCTTGGGGAATTCGACCAGAAAGGCTCTGTTGGTACGAGGTGGGGAACAAAGGAAGACCTTTTGAGAGCTTGTGATGTTGCAAGGCAATGCGACATGAACGTTATCATTGATGCGGTTCTGAATGTAAGGGTATTGGCTACACTTCACGAGGCTGCGCTCACCCTCAGCCGCGCACTATGGTACATAAGCACAAACTCGGTGCAGACAGAATGGAAACCTTTAGTGCCGTACGCGTCGATCCATTAAACCGGTTGAAGGATATTGAGAGTGAGAGACAAGTCAAAGTATGATTCTCCTTCCCTGCTATGGAGACCTTATTAACACCATTCACAGGGTTGGACTGCATTCGATTTTCCTGGACGGTTTGGGAAGGTAATTCAATATACTGTGATTCCATCTGCTAGAGGTAAACATATATCCAGTATAGTAGCATGCGGTGGAATTTCAATCATTTTACGGGTCAGTCTGTGTTAGGCATTCTTCGCTTCTATAACTGAAATCATCCAAGGGTTGGACTGGGATGAACTCGCACGAACCAATGGTGTATTTCGCATTTCTTCAGAAAGACACAAAGGTTGGTCAAAGCGGGTAGACACAGAGCATGGGAACTATGATTATCTCCTAGGAATCGATGTTTGTCGGAGATTTTCGTTGACTTGCTCATTCTAATCCTCGATCCGGGAATCGTAGATTGACCACCGACACCCTGAAGTGCGAAACGATCTATTTTCGTGGGGCCCGTGGATCCTTGACGTACGTCTTTTTTTATCATCTCTTACATGATTTATTGAAGATCGGTTTAGACCACCGGTGCCTGCGGATTTAGACTGGATGCCATCAAACACATGGACCGCAAATTCCTTCTTGAGTTTGTAAGGGGGTGTTTTATCTTTATTCAATTCACTTGGTGACGGAGCCGCTTTACTATCGAAGATCAGAAGAGCTCGGAACCACCCAGGCAGGAAGCGATTGTTTGCGGTATCAGAGTACTGGTCAGCGAAGTAGGTCCATCCTGGAATCTATGATCTACAAGTTCCTGAGTGAGAGCAGCTTGCAACTTATAGTCCCATATATTCGGGCATTCCATGGCCAGGTGTGCACCTCCATGACATCACTGACTCGGGGTTAATGGCGACAGACCTCCTTTTTTGACGTTCCACTACACGCGAACTTTCACAGAGCAAGTAAAGCAGGTGCTTCATACGACTTGAGGACCATTTTTGAAGGTTCTCTGGTAAAATTGAGGCCAGGAGATGCCGTCACTTTTGTTGACAATCACGAGTGAGTGCTGGCACTGAATATTTACTGTTCTATTAGTAACCGTTTCTTCTGACAGCACGGTAAGCAAGCGTTTGATGACCACACATGATTTGACCCATGATTGTTCCAGCAAGTTGGCCAGTCTCTGGAGAGCTGGGTAAGCCATTCGCACTTCTCCGTAGCTTCCGAGTAATTCCAATTAGGTGGACATCAACTTCAAAGCTCAAGCGTATGCTCTCATCCTACTGCGATGTCACGGATATCCGTATGTGTCATCTTTGCCAAAACACTGGCCCTAACACGAATGCCGCGGCAGATGTGTTTTCTACGGTGACCTCTATCCCAATGATGAGTGCTTTGACGAGGGCACCTCCCGCACTCTGAAACAGTTACTCCTTGCACGAAAATCGTTCGCATATGGGCCCATGGTAGATTACTTTGAGCACAGAAACTACATTGGGTTTGTGCGCATGGGCGATTCCAATCATGCTGGGTGTGCAGTCGTGCTCAGCAATAACCCGATGTGAGACCCTTCATGTTTTTGCACAGGTTTGTCTGTTAATCATTTCCTCGAGGCTGGACCCAACTACGTTCAAAGTTCGAATGAACGTTGGCCCAGTACGTATCCATTATGAATTATAGTTATAGCATCTGCTCATCTCTCGTATTCTCTAGTATCAAGGAGCAACATTCCACAGCTTGTTCGACTGCACCCGAACTGTTGCAATTGACCATGACGGTTGGGGAACCTTTCCTTCTTCCGAGGACGGCGTTGAGGTCTGGATCCAAACCGGAGAACATCAATAGCCATATGATAGTCCCGACAGACACTAGTACTGCTTATGTGCCAGTAAATGGGGCATAAAATACAATATCGTGATGGTGGTTCCTCTTTATTTAACAAATGCAATGGCAGACTCTTCTGACTGTGTTTCGAGATGTGAAGGTGACCCTAAGATACTACTGCGCTCCTGAAACTTGAGATGCGAATGTGATCCTAAGACGCTACTCCGGACACTGCTGTGTTCCAGAAGCTCGAAATAGTTGTCTGGGACATCTTTCTCTAGACGGGGTAGTCTAGGGTATTGTGGTATTGTGGCGAAAGTCACGCTATCCCTCCGGTCTGGGTTATTCTGAGGAAGTTTTACGCCGTCAAATAAAGCAGCAGTTTCTTCAAGAGTACGACCTGAAGGGGAAAAAAAATATAGAGCCGCTCCACAAGTCACAAAATAATGAAAGTCACCTTTCGTCTCGATAATGAACACCATCACAATTAATAATTCCAGGACGAGCCATCCACAGTAAACAAGGTACTTAGCGAGATGTTAACTTTGTCAATCAAAACCTCGAACGAGATCGAATGACTCACGTATTTCCAACCCATGGCGTCGAGTGCCCACGGATTGACGAACGCGTTAAAAGCATTGGAAAGATAGGCAAAAAAGTTCTGTGCAGGGCGTTAGACGGTGTTCAGAAACGAAATACGAAAGGTTGAACCATGATTGCAAGCCCCCTGGCGCGGATATTGTAAGGGAGGATCTCGAGTGTGTACGAAACAAGCATCGGCGTATACGCAAAGTCATAGAAGAAGAAGAACATAAAAATGAGCGGTACAGTAGCTGTTCGTGCTTGGTTAACAATCGCACCCGTACAACAAGGTTTCACACTTGCCTTTCACAGCTACAGCACTCCCGGTCTCGTTGAAAAGAGCGGTGGCAATTGTCCACATAGAGAAGACTACCCAGATGAGACAATAGGCGAGATTCTCGAATCAGCATCACAGAATTGTACTCACCGATCAACATTCCAATATTCGAAGTCAGGAACAACTTCCTTCTGCCCAGCTTGTCCACGAGCATTGTGCCAAATAGAGCACTACCGAGATTAAAAACCTATACATACAAGATAAGTATCAATTCCGCCGGCTTCTGAGAAAGCATGGATGAACCTGCAGACCGCCGTTAATTACAGCTTTTGTCCGAGTCGTGGTTATGCCGCTGTTGAACTTTTAGCCCATGTACCACCGTGCCGACCTTGAGAACATACATCCCGTCTAAAACAATGTTGATGTATGACGAGACTAGACCATTGCCGCTGAAAGGAACATCAATTCCTGTACAAAATTAGAACGAGGCTAGCCAAACCTCCACTGCGAGAATATGGCAATCGATATAACGATAAACATACGCCGTCTGTTACCAGGAGTTGCGAAGCACGTCAGGTAGGATGGACTGAAGGCAATCTCTCGTTCAAGGTTCAGAGCATGTCGGATTTGAGCCATCTCGAATGCTACTAGATGGTCACATTCGTTTCTTCCATTTGCATGGTACTGAGCGAGGACATGCGCAGCTTGCGATTCCTGTGAGAATAAGAGCAGAATGTTCTACCGATGAATTGACGGGGAAATTTCGCGAATGCTCACCAGACCTTTAGCCGCTAGAAATCGAGGACTCTCCGGAATGAACCTAAACACAAACAAAAGTGCTAAGTCACCCTGAGAAATTTACGAGCCAATAATGCAGACCATATTAACACTATTTGGAGGACAGGAACAACAGCTTGAAGAAATACAGGAACTCTCCATGACCATTCCGATGTCCCTGCTCGATCATAAGCGCCCAGGCAGATCCAAGCCGCTGCAATACATGTGAGAAATCAAATCTATCGCACCGAATGTTACACACAGATAATGCTGCCAAAATACCACATCGAATTGTATAGAGAAGTCAATTTTCCGCGCTGAACTGAGATTAGAGACAACTACTGATAACGGACGAGGTGATTGGACATACATGCGTTGGGTAACTAAGTTCGCTGATGAGTAAGGGAGCGGCATTGATGGAGAAAGCTGTGCCAAAGCCAACTACAAGATAGGGATAAGTATCCGAATCATTCCGTGAATGGGAGTCTTACTGAGCACACGAGCGCCAATGAATACTTGCACGGTGGTGCATAAGGCTTGTGTGAGGACACCAGCTAGCACGACAATTGCCCCGATGAACATAGTTGCTCGTCGTCCTAGTAAGTCAGACACATAAGGGGAGAATGGAATCCCCTAAAGCCAAAGTAAGCTGAGAGTAATTTCAACGAACTGCCACAACTTACGCTGAGGGCACCAATGCCTTGGGCGGAATTTATGAGGCCTAATAACTGTGAATAGAGGGTCACAGCAATGCCAGGCATGCCCACCTAAGGTTTTGCCCTGCGGATTGTGGAAGTATTCTTGCCATCCGGGCAAAATCTGCAGACCTAAGGTAACTTGAGTCAACCATATGATAGTGAATGCTCACGACCGACCATTTAGTATGGACGAATCAAGGCCATTCAGTGCTGATGATAGTAGTGGTAATATCAAACAGATATTTAAAACCAAGAGGCCTGTGCGCCGCCGACATTGTCAAGCAAATTATTGGTTTCGATGCGCTCAGCCAAGCTCGTACCACGATTCTTCCACCACGACTCTTGATGAATGAAGTTTGCAATTGTGTGTTCCGGGACTGCCATCAAGGTGAAGACGTTAAGTTGACGGGCAATTGGGGGGAAGGGAACGAGAAGGGAACGAGAAGGTGATTGATTTGGATGGTATCATGATATAATGTACGTGCCCACCATCACTTTCAAACGATCAAGCGCAAGGGTCGCCTCGAAGCCTTGACTTTAACCGTGTCAGACATACTTGCGTAAAATAAAGATGAAATTTCGCAGTTCGGCAATTTTCTACCCGAATAAAGACGTGGTGAGAACGAAGGCAGCGAGTAGGCGGGCGGCTCAACAATTGACGCACCCAATGCATTCAAACCTTAGATTTAAGGGCCATGACAACCCGCGATGAGTTCGTACCGCCTGTCATTTAATAGGCAATGTTAGTTTTACCCCGTCCCCCTGTAAGTGTTTATTCCCACTAGTACTACTGCTGTACTTACTCGCCGTAGACTCACAATTGTTACAGTAATCATTATGTAACTCCAAGCTCAACGAGCAAAAAACTATGAACAGCCTCGTCAGTCCGATTGGGCGAATTCAAGTGGCACCACGACAGGACAGGACAAGACAAGACTCGTGCTGATTTTCTGTTGGCTGATCGGCCGCGGTTATAGAGATATCCCGACTCTCCTTTCCTGTCGCGACGGTAGTTGCTGGGGCTCAAAATTTGCTCGCCCTAGGAGCGGTTGCCACAGTCACTGAGCCTGTTCGGCGATTGAGTCACAGTGGATGTCCTGTTCTTCATTATAAAAACATTTTATACACATGTGACTAGTGAATATAATTTAATATATACATTGACCAAGTGGTTGAAACTCACTGTCCATGTAGACTGCGGTGGATAATTTGGATAATGATTAATATATTTATCAACACCTGTGAAAAAAGTGGATGATCGTACAGCGGCTGTGAAAATTTGGATTATAACCGTACGTACCCCGTACCTAGCTACTACCTAGCTGGTCCCTTGACTCTATCGATATTAATGACAATATTGATTTGTCGCAGGGCCTCGGAGCCTGACAGCTCTTAAGAAGTTAAGATGCTTCTTCCTCAAGTTGCCTGGCCTTGACTGTGCCTCTATGAGTTCCTTGTCGCTGCTAACGGCGACTGTATAGTCAGCGGTTCGACGGTATTGAGCACCCGACACCTCAGGCGATTCGTTGATTTCGCTGTTGCAGCCTCCAAAAGGCTCTACATCGCATGCCATCACAGCCTGAGTGTAGAAAGATTGTACTAATCGCGGAATTCCTTCAACATTAATTTTCACGATTGCCGGCATCGCCCGATCTACTATAGTACCAGATCCGCTGCTAGATTTGACCAGTGATAAGAGAAGTACAATGCCTAGTACTTGCCTTATACCTACCGTGCTCGTCACTCCGTTCAGCATCTGCCTCCTGGCCGCTGGCACGCGCTGGGACGGCGAGCAGCTTCTTCCATCGCACATAAATATTTGCCTCGTACTCGGCTGCTCTTGCGAAATCAGCACAGACCCTCACCCAAGGAACTGAACATCATCTAATCCAATTAGCGAAGTGCCCGACTCAAGCACTCGTTAACAACCTGCCAAGAATCGCTCTTCGGGTATTGCTGTTGTATATGCTCTCACAGAAAGCTCCAGTCTGATTAAGGGGCCTGTCGACATAACTAAAGCATTGTTATCTGTCCTTTCGGAAAATGCTAGACTTGGAGAGACGCAAGGTGTGATCGAGAGTTTCAACGAGTTGGTTTCAACTTTCAAAATACAAGCCTGGGTGGTATTGTGGTTGATCTCGGCGACGCCGTTTTTTCATATCTGATCGTGCAGTGCAAGTTACAACTTACCATCTACGCAGGTGTCCTAATTGGTCGGACCGAACAGCTCGGGCGACCACTCCCCACACCCGACTGATCGATCAATCATACCTGGGCAACATATTCTCTGAGCTGGCATCACACGTGTCCTTTCCCTTTCTGGTATATCTCGGGGACCTCGCGATCGAGAGCCATTTATGCACTTGCCCAACGATCAAGTGTAACGATGTCGATCGTATTGTGTTCGCCTACATAAAGTATCACGCTATCCTTGTTCACATTTCAACTCATCCCTGCATACTACTAGTAACAGACTAACCACTCACGGGAGCGATCATTCGAAAGGCACCTTTGAAAGATTTATCCGAGAGTTCATGGCTGGGCGGCTGAAATGTACCCGCGGCGTGCACAGTATGAACCCATAATAGCTTATGATGTGGTTACACACTTCAGCAGACTTAAGGTCGCACCGCGATCCATCGGATACAATGTAAATGTAAAGTTTGCGGGCTAACCTACCTACTAAACCTAGATCTGTGCAGCGAGTTCATGCCACCACATGGATACCAGCGTCATGCTCCCGTTTGCTGGGTGCAATCGTCAAGATGCTGCCGTTGCCTTCCGCGAAACACCTAGGTTGAGGACGACCGACATGACCGACACTCATGGTGCGTGGTTTCGCCGGTTGAATTTAATTATTACAACTCATTTGAGCATGATATGGCAAATATACTCAAAGTGCGCAGTTTCGCAGGTTGAATTTGAAACTCATTTGAGCCGTTACAAGCTTTGCCCCACGGCCTCTTGAGCCCGTAACCTCTTTAAAATCACAGCCTGTTGAGTTGCGCTGCGCCATCCTTCTACTGCCTACAAGACATTTTCTCAACACTGCTCTAATAAAATTGGGTCCAAGGCTTTCGACGTCCATCACGACACAAGTGCCCTGAGGATCGGCAATTCTAGCTTGCTCTAGCAGCAGGGTGCATTTACCAGATTCCGCTCGGGCGATGGGGAGCTGTTTCAGCAGTCTTCATTCGATTGAGCAGGCTGGGAAGTACCCGCACTTAACCCGCAACGTCGCAACTGAACTCAGCAACAAAAATGACACTTGCAAGTTGTAACCATCGGGATGCACGCCAAAATATAGATCATTCGGATCGTAAGAAACGTCGCACTGTACAACAGCAACTCCCAAGTATTCGAAGGTAAAGTGTCAGCAGGAATGTCTTTATGTAACAAAACAAAGAACGAGTGAATGAGAAGGCACCATTCAATCAAAGATGTAAGAGCAATAGGCACGTAAGCCCGCAGTCGCACGGGGGAATGTAAACGTCAGTCGGGTAAACTCCAATACTCCTAAAAGCAGACAGCTTAATGTATATTGTAGGTGTCGCAGGTAAATGATTAGCAAAAAGAAAAGCCGTGAATGTCTCTGGAAGTCCGTCGACTGGTATCGGTCTTTTGATTTCAGAGCAAATCTAGAAAAGAAGGGCAGCCACAGCAGCACCAGCAATACCGGCAGCGCCAACGCGGATGACATTGGCAGAGGCAGCAGCAGAGCTTGTCGTACTACCTGAAGCGGCACTAGTGGTGGCAGAGCCAGAAGTGCTGCGGAAGGGACGTCACGTCACATTACATTATAACTTGACAACAAATTCAACTTACGCAGGAGTGGTAGCAGTGCCAGTGCCAGTGGTGGTACCAGTGGCGGCACCAGTCGAAGCGGCAGCACTAGTTGCAGCAGTCGGACCAGAGGAAACTAGAAAACGAAACATCAACGGATTGTCAGATGATTGGATACAATAAGAGACGTACGCGATGTGGTGTTAGTGCAAGCAGTCGAAGCTATGCCAAGAATAAGACCTAAGCAACCGATCAACAAGGCCAACTGAAACACACACATCCGGGGTTCACAGTGAAAGGTGCGGACTGTGCAGTCGAACCAGTGCTGTCGCGAAGGGTGAGACCAATAGATGTCCCAGACGGGATGTTGCAAGTCCAAGTCACTGAGGTACTATTTTGCTGTCCCAAATTCTCAAGAGCAACACCATTGGGAGTTGCACCGGGTAGGATGCTGGAATGGCATTGAGTGAATTTTAGACACGCACAAAACGAAGACATTACCTCTGTGTAAAAGGAAGTAAAATATCATTAGCTGCGGGTCAATGACTGGCAATCATGTTAACAAGATATCACTTGCCAAGAAGTAGGGAGCTAAATCACGGTCAGACACGGAAGAATGTATGTTCGAATAACTCACCAGTTCCACCTGACCACTGCAAGAGGGTGGGCTGGCACTCAACGACATTGGCACTGTTCCGAGAAAGCATTAAGACCTTGACAACAACTCAAAGTGCACGTATGAAATTACTTACGGGGTGTTGATTGTGAACTGGGCGAGAACACTAGCAACGAAGAGTGCAAGGGAGGCAACGGAAAACTTCATTGTGAGCTTGTCGTTGGGTTAAACGAGGACGACTACGGGGGAAGAAGTTGAACTGCGTGGAAAAAAAGTTGTAGATTCCTTATTTATTTGCCCGACTGTTTATTTACATCATCAACGAGTCTTCCAAACACGCCACGCCAACTCCACTTAATGAATCACTACAATAGCAAGTACAAAGTAAGTACTCCTTCAAGTTCTTGGACTCATGGACCTAACGCAAAGCTTCAACCCAATTTCTGTCGTGGGTCTCTTATGGCTAGAATTAGTTTTGATTTTTCGTTCAACACACGATGTTCTCGAATCGTTGTTCGGAATCCCGTTGATAGCGTAAAAATACATCAGATACTGATTCGTGCTACGTCCGCAGTTCCCTAAGTATACGTCAGTGTTTTGGTTATGACATTGCACCCCGTCATTTCTCACCAGTTGGTCTTTCATTATCTCCTCAATCTTCCCGTACAATGTGCACGCGTGTAACCAGACCATAATGGTCGCTCACCCATTTGCCCCTCCCAATCACTTCACCAATTCCAATCCTCTCTGGCTGATCCACAATGAAGCCGTCTTGTCCGGTGGTGAGCACCTTGTCTAACCTGCCAGGCGGTAACCGCTCCTGAGACTGGTATCCCCAGGTAGAGCCCTCTTCTCCTTCAGTGCCCTCCCATGCGTCACACAGCCCGGCCGCCTCCACGATAGCCTCGTCAGTAGGGCTGATAGCATTCATATCCCCTGCCACAATGCCCCCGAAGATTCCCCTCCCATGCAATGCAGCTGCGATGAGTTTCAATTGCCTGGGGCGTGCCGCAGCCCCATCTGGCATTGATTCAAGATGCGTGTTTGCAACGCGCAGGGTCACGATGCCTCCTGATAGGCGAGGTTCGTCCTCGTGAGCTGGGATGCTCAGTTTAATATCAACAAATACGGCATTGCGTTTCATCTTAGAGTTGCTGAATACGATGGTAGAGGCATTGACCACGGGAATTGTGCGGGAGACCAGCGTGACATTTCCATACTCTGCTTGCTCTGGCCACTTGTCCACGCTAGTGGGAACAACTATGAAACACCGTCGCACCCATTCGGCATTGAGGATCTGCGTGAAAACTGACGCGTGTACCTCCTGCAACAGGATGCAGCATGGTTCAGGTCGATCGCTAATGGTTCTGCAATCAAGAACGTGTTGCTGGATATAGGAGAGGGCAGCAAGGAGCCGCTTCTTCTTATCGGCAGCTGCGAAGTCGATGTTCCATGTTACGAGGCGGACGGTAGATGGTAGGGGTTCCCTGACGCCTCTGGCGCAGTTGGAAGTCTGAGCCCAACGCCTTTTGCGAGATGAATAGCGCACTGCGCGGAGTGACGTTTGGGCATCTGCCTCATGCCGCACACGCACTATCACTGGCAGGGGAGGAGGGGATTCGTCTGGCTCCGTTTCATAGAAGTCGGAGGGCGGGGAAGGTATGAATGATTCATCGATATCAGACATCGCTGATGGAGTTATAAGATGGATGGGTGGTTGATCAAGTCTCAAGGTGACGATCCGCTATACTGCGATGTCTGAGATGCAAGAAATGTCGAATGCTCCACTGTGGTCAGCAGGTGAGGCATCCGGTTTCAGGATAAGAATTCAAGAAATAAGTAGCCACGCAGTCCATGATGATCGGTTGTCGGTTGTAGCCCAGTCCTCGAGGCTCCTCGAGGCCTTCCATTTTTTCGGTGTCAAGTGCAACGTGCCCGTAAGAAATTGAAACCGAGTCCTGTTTTAGTCTTTTACCAGCGTCTAAATATTAGGATAGGTCCTTTCAGGACCATATCTTCACTATTGATTGCGTGGTGTGGAAATCACCGAAGGCGTGGATGGATGCTCACGGTGGCAGATCCCGCTTGAAACCAGTGAACATAAAGCTCGAATTAATAGATAGCACCAACATAGCATGCAGATTAACAATATATATATGTGGGTCCTTCACAATCACGCGTGCATATAGCAGATGATCAAGCGTGTGACATCAAAGCTCAGCCGGAGCTCTGCCGATGACACTCTCAACCTTCTCCTGTGCCTCCTCTATCTTTTTGGTCACGAATGCACTCAGGACGTTGGCCTTCATTTTGATTTCATCGAGCTTGGCAGGTGATATCGTGCGCTTGCTGAGGATAGAAGCGAGGCTGATAAGAAGATATATCGGTCCATGATCAGTTGAAGGCCCACAGATGCTAGTAGCTTACCGCTTAGACTCCTTCTCGATATAGGATTCCTGGTCGTTTACGACCTTCTCCATCACACGGATATAGTGTTTTGCCGCCCCGCCGAGCGATTCAGAGAGCGTCAAAGCTTCCTTGTAAATATAGGCACGAGCGTCACCGGCAGCGCCCAAGAACTTCTGGGCAAGGGTATCGAGTTCCGCAATGCGGCCAGCCTGCACTGTTTCAGGAGGAGGTTTGGTTACCGGTTTGCACGTGACTCACCTCATCATTGAGACCACCGCCGATGGCGCGCTGAGTTCCACAGTGCTCGTTGAGGAAAGCAACAAACGCTTGTTCGGTGCGAGGGCCTTCATAGGCCTCAACTTCCTTTCCGCCACGAGGGAAGAACTTGATGGTAGGGTAAGATGACACTCCGTAACGACCAGCAATCTCCTTGTTCGGTTGTGCATCTGCATCCATGTTAGCAACAACACACTGCAATGCTGATTAGTTGGGACAACAAGTAGATCATCAGGCAGTACGCACGTTGCTCTCTGGTTTGAAGTCAATCGCAACTTGTGTGCAAGTGTCAGGATGATTAATCAGAGAAATAAAAGGAGACCCTATACCTTGTTCATAGATTGGCTTGAGGTTCTTGCAATGCCCGCACCATGGTGCGGTGAATGTGACAAGAACATCCTTTGTCTCGTCCAAAGCAACATCATCAAAGTTATGGACATCAAGGATCAAGGCTTCTGGGGGCGGTGGAGGCTTGATGTTCGATTTCACACCAGACTTCGTGGTGATGCTGAAAGAATACATTAGCACAGGGAGAGCCCATAAATGTGGTGAACGCACAAAGAAGCAAGTGCATCAAGGTCACGGCCGCCATCGTAAGGCTCGCTGTTGCCTTGCTCGTCAAACCACTTCAAAGCTGCCTCAACTACTGAGCATGATATTCGCATAAAATTCAGATAGTAACCCACTGGGGTATCCAGTGACACCGTATTTCTGTCCCAAAGATTTCCCGGCGCCATCAGCGTCGACCTTGGCGACAACAACTTTGCCCTTTGCGTGCGCAAAGGCATCTCCAAGTTGCTCATATACAGGAGCGAGGCTCTAGAGTGAGTATAAGTGCTTTGCTCTCATGTTATTACAGGGGCACATGCCTTGCAGTGACCACTATACCGTGAGGTATTCGTCAATAAGGATTCATATTAGAGTACACAACGCAACGTACCACCAAGGGGCAAAGCTGGAAGAGGAAGTTCAGGAAAAGATTTTTAGCAAAGACCGCGGCGAGCTCACAATTCAACCAAACCAGGCTTCCCCTTGCCGATTTCACTGTCAAAATTGTCCGGTGTGAGTTCGACAACGTTGGAGGCACTGACGCCAGCCAACAGCCCCGCGAAAAGAAGCGACAACGACAGCTTCATGGTGGTTGAGCAATGGAAAGATAATACCAACAGGTGACGTGGAGCTTCGAGTGTTAAATTTAAGCACAAGAATCAATAGATGCTCTGCCTTAGTCAGCGGCTTCGATAGATAACCACGTGCTCATTATCTTTTCGTCATCATCTTTCGGTGTAGCTTTACTCAGCCCGAGATTTCTCAGCAATTGCAGGCATCTAACAGGACTCCCTAAAAACTACACCGACCATACCACCCAGATACTATCGATGAAGACAGACATGGAAGAAGCAGACTTCATTTCAGATGAAGAAGGGGACGTATTCATTGACTCGGGCGATGTCTTTGCAGAGGTTACCGATGACGGCGATCATCTTATGGACGAGGATGATGAAGCAGAAGACGGGGTTGGCAATCCTCCATCTGGGGATTCTGATGTGAAGGACAACTCGCTGCAGCACTTCACCACTCACAGCGGCTCTGTGTTTGCTATATCATGTCATCCCACGGAACCGCTTGCAGTCTCCGGGGGTGAAGATGATCTTGGATACATATGGGATATTACGGATGGAGAAGTTATTGTGAAGCTGACTGGACATACGGATAGCGTATGCAGCGCATCTTTCAGTAGCGACGGTCAGATGGTCGCGACTGGTGGAATGGATGGGAAGGTGAGGATATGGAGAAGAGTTGGCACAGTGAACTTCAGAAATTGGGAGTTCCTGACTGAGCTTCAGGGTCCAGATGAAGTGATTGTGAGTTTATCAGTGGGCTCCTTCGATCATGTTCATATGCTGACAAGAATATAGTGGCTACGCTGGCATCCTCGTGGAACAATTTTACTCGCGGGCTCCAATGATTCTACGGTTTGGCTGTGGCAATGTATGTCAATGATATACCACCCACCCCCTTATCTACTCACGTAAACAGTGCCATCGGGAAATACCATGCAGGTATTCGCCGGACACAGTGGACCAGTTCAATGTGGAGAGTTTACGCCTGACGGTAAGTCCGACGTATCGGAGGCAAAAAAATAGCATCAACTTTTTGTTTACTAGGCAAGCGGATAGTAACCGCATCTGAAGACGGAACTCTAATGTATTGGGATCCGCGATCACCAACTCCAGTATTTAAACTTTCACCACAAGACGCCCGTTTTGATCTTGAGAACATCACTTCTCTTGCAATAAATGCATCTTCTACTCTCGCAGTTGTTGGTGGAACGTCGGGGAGTGTGCGTGTAGTAAGTCTCAGCAAGGGTGAGGTCGTCGGTGCCCTCGGAGGACATGCTGAGGGGGAGAGCGTTGAAGCTGTGCAATTTGTCGATCTCGCTGGAACGGGAAGCAGCCCTGGTGTTGTAGTCACTGGGGGGACCGATGGAAAAGCGTGTGTATGGGACCTCGCCACAATGAGACTCCGCGCAACTCTTGAGCATCAGGTAAATTCATGTTTGTATTTACATGCTGCTCCGCTGACAGTCTGCAAGGACGCAGTAACTTCACTGTTAGCTCACCCAGCACCAAAAAGTCACTTAATAGTGTCAGCATCCGCAGACAACTCGCTCCGCACGTGGGATGCTCGCACTGGTGCGTTAGTCAAGGAGCACACTGGGCACCATGGCCCTATACTCAGCGCGTCTCTGGGACTCCAAGGTTCCGTGGTTGTTAGCGGTGGGGATGATTCGGCTTGCCTAGTCTTCACTACGGAGGTCGACGAGTCGGGATAGAGGCTCACATTTACGAAGAACCTGCTACTGTGTCAGGCCGCTTTAACATTCCTGGCATGTCACAAGAGCAATACCCCTGTACTATCCAGTTGGAATTATAGATTGTTTGAGAGCATGTGGCTTGAGTCATACCCTCCTGTCACTGCAAGCAGACGACACTCGGATCTTCCCATGCTAGCCGATTGATTAACTGATTCTGAAGAAACAGATAGCAGGAGTAACAAGAAATCGAGCTGGAAAGTCGTTTATATACAGGTGTGTATATTCAAAACCTGTACTGAAAGATTGTACGTCGATGTTCATTAGGGGATCATCCCTCCGTAGCTGCTAGGTGACCAGGCCAATCCGTGCTGCTAATGCAATATTGCTAGTGATATTTTCGTAGAGAGGTCTGAGTTTGTCTTATGTACATGGTGGTTCCACACCCACTTCGAATCTTGACAACTCAGCTTTGTTCACTGTATCCCCCCCATCATCATCACCCGTATTTCATATCCCATCAGCGGTATCTGCTGCGAACAATAGGCTACGATCGAATTCAGCGGGTGCTTCCACGATCGCCTCCGACTGGGCACACTGTTTTTATTTGTGGATTGCAGTGCGTAGTGTCGTAGTTGTGAAGGGTATTGAATTTCAAAATGTACCTTGATTTCAGTCCACATTGGACTCTTAAAGATTGTACAACCGCCAATAGGAAGATTCTAATGAAGTTTCGTAGTATTGGTAAGTAGCCGGTACCCATGTTGAGAAGGGTTGGCAAATATGAAGTGCAATTGTTGTCCTCGTGCTCCGTAGGCAGCACCCGTTTGAGCTTGTCGAGGCCATCTTGTTCCAGACGATAAACCATAACTTACCAAACCAAATATTATGTGGATATAATGAGATCTGATGAGGGGAACAGGTAGGAGAGAATATCCATTGGACCCAATCCCTCGATACCGTCCAGAGGGGCCCTCGACACACACATGCTCACACCAGGTAGAGTCAAAAAGGGTATTCTTAGCAGTTCTACAGTGAACACCAACCTTTGTACATTGTCAGCAGCACACTCGTATCAATTGCAGAAACCACTCACCTTGAAAGCGTCAGCATCGGTGCCTTAGAATTTACGTTTAAGTATCTTACTACTTAACCACCATTCCTTGAGGACGCTGACATCCATGGTCTTGCTGACAACAGTAAGTAAGGAAGGATTCGTCTTCGTTGCAAACGCAGCATTCGATAGTGTCAGTCGAAGAGGTAGAAGCCTTCAAGTTGTACGGTAGTGACGGTACCTAGTCTCGGTTCGGCTCGCGCCGGAGTTTGAAAGAAAGGAAGTTCCGACTGTCTTCCTAGCTATTGGTCTGCCTGCGGGAGACTAGGTATTTCTTAGATGCGCAGACAAACTGTACTCGATCACGAGCTCGCCTTAATACTTTCCGATGAATCGAATCCCCTGTTGTCTGGCGCATGATGGAATGGGCCCCCCCGGCGTCTCCGCCATTGATGTGCCTGTCAAGTGAGTCTTAGTAATGTTGGAGGCACATGGGACGCTCCCTGCGGCATATTATAGCCCGGCTATAGCTGGCAACATGAGCTCTGGGATAGTATGGAAACGTCGCCTCCATATTCAGAACCACCCATTTTCTCGCTGACAGCAACTGGAGGAGCGAGGACCTGGAGGACCAGCAAGGTAGTTATTGATGACTCGACTGAAGCATATTCACCGAGACCATGTGAGGGCAAGTCACCCCGATGTCTTGCTGGTGTCTTCAGCGATACCGCGTGTGGACATGTGAATGGTATCAGTAGCTTTTGATATTCTCGTCCCTTTTACCCCACGCTGTCCTCTCAAAGAGACACTGTCATAGGATGTCATTGGCTATAAGGGCAGGACATGATGTTATCTCCTTATCTCAATATACTGTTCCCCAGCAATGCTGCGCTGGCTATCTCTCGTGCTGCTTGTCTTAGCAACTAGCGTCGCTGCGTTTACTGACCCCTCTCTAGAATCCAAAGACCAGTGCCGGGCACGTGCCTGGGTGAGAGCACCTGACCTGGTTCCCGGCGCTGTTATACCAGGCGACGTCAGGATTAAACTCAGTGGACCATGCCCTGATGCCGAGAGCTATGCGCTAGGCTTACGCTACAAGGAAAGGATCTTCTGGAAGTTGAGGTGAACTGGTTTTGTTTCACTCATATCCTCGACTGAACATCCTTCACAGACGGGAAGACGCGCCGATTCCGCAAATGCCAACACTCAAGCATATTCCTATGGACCGTAATTCATTTCGAGCCCCGAGACCCTTTCAGAACACCGGGAATGTGGACTACAACGACAAGGAAAGGATCTACAATAAGCCTGTTCATGATCAGAATATATGGTCTGTGCACGAGGATGAACGGATGGCCTTTGAGATCAAGATTCCTTTGGTTGGTGCAGACTCTGCAGAGGGGGCAGGTATGGGTTGAGCATTCTCAAGTAGACTCAGAGTTAAATGTTAAGACCAGAGCCGTTGCCAACAAGCTTTACCACTCGGTTCGGAATTCTTGTACCAAATACAAACTACCCTCCAGGACTAGACCGCCGTAAAGGTCAAAGAGTAGTTCGTTCCAAGGGACAGAATGTAAGGAGGGGCCTTTTCAACCTTGTCTTATGCTCAGTATCATGACAGATAATATTCAGCGAATCCGCTTACGAGTACTTTGTTGAAATCAAATTCAGCAATGGTACCACGTCAGAGATACCTGCGGGAATCACAAACTTCACTCCGGTCTACCACTCCACAGACAATGACGCGCCCCGTGTGAGCATGTCGCTGGAACACATGGGCCCCAGGACCAAAAGCCCGCAGTCATCGGTAGACATGTTGCAGAGCAACTACACGATTGAAATATACTTTCCTGACGGAGCTCATGTTTCTCAAAGTGTGTTCTGGCAGTCGAATGGAAGTCTTACCCTGGTTACCTAATTTGTGCCTTCTAGACTCCACTGTGAATATCACGGCCACTGTTCATCGGATGGGATACACGAATCGGACAGACATTCCTTTGGAGCTATGTGTATTTCTGCAAGGGCCGAATGTCATTGAATGGCATCCTCAGGAGCTCAAGAACCACACATTGGCTCCTTCCATGGAAGAATCAATGTCAATGATCTCTGCTAGACTCGATTCGAATTCTATCCCATGCCGAGATATCGATTTCGCGGCAGCTCCTACACCCTTGACTCACGAGGGCTACATTTCTTCCACGTCATCAGAGCCTCTTTCGCTGTCCATCCACGTAGCCAGCGACGTTGTTCCCAACTTTTTGGGATATTATCAGAAGCTGGGATATCGTGTCAATCTGTCTCTGCAGATCAAGTCCGATCCATCAGAGCCATGGGAGAATGAATTCGAGAAGATGCGATGGGAGCGCCAGATTGCGGACGTGGATGAACTGGATGAAACCGATTTTGACTGGGTGCCCTGGATGCCCCCCACACAGACTCGTCGCCGATTCCTTGGCGGCTACACCAATATATCAGTCATTGCAATGCAGAAGCAGGGATCTGTGCGATCAACGCCGGACCACTACCTGTCTGACAATGCTCGCCAACCAGTGTTTATCGATTCGTCGGACATCGCTGACCTTCGTTTGATGTTGCCCGAGGAACGCGATCTCATTGCCCCACTTGCGAAGCCGTCTATCAAGGTGTTTGCCGAGGGAGAAGAACTTCCCCACAGTAGATACTATCCTGCCACTGACATGCGGCGGCCGATATACGTTGGAGACACCTGGGTTAAGAAAGTATTGCAAAAAGGCCAGCGCGAGAGAGATGCTACGGACCGCTTGCTCGTTGTACAGTGATGACGATCATCAATGACAGGTTCAGATGTATGTGGTTGGTATTGTAACGATGATGCCAGAGGGTTTTCGTAGTCATTTGGTGTAAATTTCAATTCAAATTTGCTTGCTAGTACTGTTTTCTGAGATATCTCGCCCCAAGGCTCGCACATCTCATGCTAGACGAAGATCTTCCAGCAAAGTGATTGTTGTTCCAAACTCCTCGTCTTGGCGTAGTAAATGAAGAGCAGATACTTACAGGCAATACGACATCTTTAAGTACTTTACTATATGTAGCCACAGCGCTCACACACTACCCACGATGACTCAGATTATAAACGATCAAGCATCGATTTCCTGTGCTTGATCCTTGTGCTCGTACTACATACACCATCTAACGCGTCTGGGAGTCCAGGTGTTTATTCTGATTGACGGACATGTATAGCGGCTTCCAAGCTGATAGCAACAACCCGTTCTTGAATGATGCTCAGGCTGCCCCCGCACACACCCGCTTCCCCGATATCTCTGCGTCGACCCTTCCACAGTCGCCACCGCAGGTGGGCTACCAGTCCTACGACACCGGTTATCAGCATCAGCCCCAGTTCCAACAGCAACAATATCCGCAGTTTCAAGGACAGACACCCTATAACCAGCCACAGCAATACCAACAGAATCAGTATGCATCTACGTCTTATGGTTTGGGGTATGTCAATCGTACACAGTATACATTGCGCTGCTGGCTGAATTCCCTATGTGTCACCAGACAACTTGGACCACAGTCGACCGGCATGCCTTTTCAGCCGTCTGGTCATTTTGGACAACAACTAGCATCCCAAGTAGACTTCCAACAGCCTTACCAGCAATATCCAAACGGGTATCAGAATCAGTATACTCAGCAGCAGCAACACCAACACCAACAACAGCACCAGCAACAACAACACCAACAACAACAGCACCAACAATACGGAGGCTACCAAGGTGGCTACCAGCCTCAGCAGCAAACCCCAAGTTACCTTTCTGAGTTCGATCCATACGCACAGCGCCCCACCCCTTCACATAACAGGTCCCAGTCCCAACCAACTAGCCTTGCGAGTCAGAATCCTGGCGGTGCGATGCACCCTCGGGATTACATCCGTCAGCATAAAGCTGAATTGGAGGCTTGGGATCCTTACACGTGGAAGCAGATGTCTAACGCCTGTGATACGCTCAGCGCAGCCTGGCTTACACGCAAGCAAGAGGCGGAGAGGGTAGTGCAGCAGCTGGGTGGGAGCGGTGCATCGGGTCAGTTCGGCCCAACATCCGGCTATCAGGCGTATGGCAGCGAACTTCAGAGGTGGCAGCAGGTAAATGCTTCCTTATCGAATGTTTTGCACTTGCTCACGCCTTCCTCCAGATTGTGAAAGAAGCTAACTCGAATCATGGTAATATCTACCCTCTACTGCGAGTCTTGCTAGCATTCATCATGAACTTTCTGCAGATACCATCGCGGCCTCTGCATTTCAGCTGAAAGAGGTTCACTCGTCTTATAGACAATCAGGAGATGCTGTGAGCAAGCGACGTGTGCGTGAATCTTGCAACGCTGCGCTGTCGAACTTGCCCGACTGGCCTGCACCATTAAATGCCAGTCAGCCTTGGTAGAATTTCGTCTGGGGTCGTCAAAGGGATTTATGTTTTGGAACGTTCCGATTATTTACGCAACATGCTTGTATTCTTTGTGCGTTGTTTGTTGTTGGTCTGTCCTATCGTTCTGCGTCGATGACTGGGGCCGGTGTCATGCTATATTGCTGTACATGTGCATTGATAGCGGGTTCTCTGTCTCCTCTTATTTGCATCCCTTTCTTTCTTGCAACCGACCGAATGGGAGTCCTTGTATTTCTATAGATACCAAATTAGTATATGACCACTGCCAAATCGACTCTGATGCTGATATATCGATACTCAAGCACACCTTTGTGTATTGCATGGTTTTCAGCCCTCAAGGCCTCATCCCTCGTCCTGGCTCATACTCGATGATGATACCCGATGGCCAATTAGTCCGTATCGCACCTCAGAAATGGTCGCCAAGCATCCCTTTCGTGAAATTTAAGAGTCCCCACGACTTATACTTTGCTACATACCAGTCATGGGGACTGGAAACTTTCAGATAACAGAGGCCACATGCCATAAACCTGTTTGGAATCTAGAACTGTGCGTGGTGTCCCGCTTTCGGTTCGTGGTGGGCTGAGCCAGGTCTGCAGTGAACGATCGTGGCTTTTTCGGATCGGCTAAAATTCGACAGTGAAAGGGATGCACGGCGCAGTGGCAGGCCGCAGGCGAGCGAACCTGATTTTCTGGATCTCCTGGATCTCCTACATGTAATGCCACGTCTCCACTTAGGGGATAGGATAAATGAAGCAGATGTGAAGACCGCGACCGCGGAGAGGAGTCGTCACGAAGCAGCACGATTGAATGTGCAGGAATGGTTGGAAACTCCGAGTCTGAGCAGTGCGAGGACAGTAGGACTGGTAGTACACACAATATAATGCCAAGCCTTGAGTGAACTAGGCGTTGGTGGCTTGACTCTCTTGATCTCAATGTCACGAGCCGCGGCGGGCGAACCGAGGTGGAAGTACGAGTGATGAGAAGCACACTCCGGAAGGTTTTCAGAAGAATGCGTTGAGTTCATAAGGAAACTTGGGTAACCAGTTTCGCTGACTCCTCAAGCCTCGAGTCGCACACAGACGTAAAGTTTGAAGTCCCTCCCATGCCTAGTCACGAAAATGCTGAGTAAACTAGTAGTAGCTACTCACGTTAACGTGTTAATTCGAGACCCTCGTTGTTGGCAGCAATGCGCGCTTTCTGAATCAGAGAGTCCTTTGCTATGTACTAAGAAATGTGTCAGCCAAACTGCTCAATTGTCGTGAATGTCAGGTCAAGCTCCGTGTTGGGTGCACTCGGCAAGCTCGGCGAATTCAAGCGGAGTCGGCTACTCCTGATGCGGCACGATACTGCCCGCCGCCCGCCCTGCAAGGGCCTGTCTCCGATATAGCTGAGGTTACCATGCACCCAGACCAGCCATTTCAGGGACGTCCTCATGAATGTCAGTACTTCAAGCTTCATTAGTCCCACCGCCATAGTTTCACAACGCGGCTGCAATCGCCATACATCAGAATTCAATCTACAACAGCGCTGAAGGTGTAATATCTGTGTTCATATGTGGGCGTGGAATCACTTTCGCACTCTCTAGATGATGTTTCATGACATTCAGTTGGTCGTCGAGGTGCTTTCGGTATCACCTGGCGCTGCAGACAGTCAGAAAGCGGTCGTGGTGGTGGCATGGCAGTGAGTGGCTACGGGGTGTCCTGCGCGCATCACCAGAGTAAGTACCAGAGCCTCGTTGTGCGTCGAAATGTAATAGTGTTCACTGCTCAGTGCGCCAGAAGGCGAAAAAAATAGGTCAAGGTATGAGACCAACTTATCATTGTCCGAAATGTTGATTAGCCTTATATACTGCTACTTGGAATTCAGATCTCAGAGCTGGAGCAAGCACTTACTCAGTCTTGACCGGTCGACCTTTGACCGAGTCCGCTGACAAAACAATGTACGCTTTTCGTTCTCCTGTAGTTCCTCATTTTCCTACTTTACATTATGCGCTCTTGTTACATTGTTCATCTAATGTGACCAAGTACTGAGCGCTGAGTCCTTTGTTATCTAAGACCTTGGATTCACAGCAGCAATGGATCCGACATCTTCGTTCCGCCACGGTCTCAATTACGAGAACTTTAAAGTCCTCGTCTATTTAAGTAGCTTCTGCAGATGTAACTCTAACCTTTGCATACGACTGAGGTAGGATATTTTACTATTGCATGAAATTTAACCTATACTTACGCTGTGCGAAGTTGTTTGATATAGGTAAATATACCAGACTCGTCTGCATTTCCGCGTGCTACGACTGAGAGTGTCTATTCAATATAGATCCGTGCGACACTGCTATTGTTCTTATACCCGAATCCTTTCGAATACGTAGCAATAAAGCCACGAAAGGTAATACTTGCACCTGACTGAGGTTCCGTCTGCACTCGACTGACGACTCCGCCCCACAGGTCCTCCGTGATGACACTGCCATCTCCCTTGCCCAATGTTATGTCTAGAAGTGCTGCCGCTGACGTTGAGCAGCTTCGTACTCACATCGACGAAGACCTTGCTGAATTAACTGAGGCTATGCGCGTCCTTTGCTCTCGCAGGGATGGTCAAGCTTTCATCTCTCGCCTTCCATATGAGATTCTCGTGATTATCTTCCAATACTTCGAAGAAGATGAGCGTCTCAATGGATATGGCAACGATGATGTCCCTGCTTGTGTAACAGTCACACATGTTTGCAGACACTGGCGCAAAGTCGCTCTCGAGTGCACGACTCTTTGGAGTTTTATCAGTTCCGCCTCTCCTCTTTGGCTAGATGTCATGCTTGAGAGATCGAAGGATGCTCCTTTGGTTGTCACATACACGATTCCGATCCTGCTAGAGGATTGCCTGGAGAAAGTCCTTTCACACCTACCTCGGATCAAACACCTTGAATTGGGGGCATTTTCATACGATGTCAATCGCATCATGGATCTGTTATCATCTAGGCCTGCACCAATGCTTGAAACATTCAAATTCTTTCACAGTGGCCGCCTCCTTCCAACGGTGCCCATATCAGACACCATCTTCCAAGGACAAGTTCCCCTACTTCGGGATGTCGAAGTCGACCTTTGCGACCGCAGATGGTCATCGAGCATTTTCGCTGGGCTTCAGACTCTACGTGTGAAAGGAACGTCCTTACCGGACCTCCTTTCAGCTCTGCGATGCATGCCTACCTTGGAGCGGCTTACGCTCGTGTCGCCAAAATCCGACGAAACAATGCTCTGCGATAAAGTTCCACTCGCTCGGCTGAAAAGTATAGTGCTATCCGAAACCTCGCTCCGAACTGCTGTGCCTGTCTTTGCACATCTAGCCCTTCCCATCGATATCAAGATTACTCTATATCTCTCCTCAATTCAAGGACCTCCAACTTTCTCTGATCTGTTGACGGTCATGTACAAGCACCCTGGTGGATCCGGTCCCGTCTTACGGTCGCTGCGTGCTACAAATCACAATTCAGCGTTTTTCGATGTTCGATTTAGCACTTCAACGGTGATTAAGAATCCGGATGACGATGACATACGACTGTCAATACGATTCGTCTGTGACTTACCCGTTGACGTTCAGCCAGACATCGTATTTGATATATATCAGATCATCACGCAGCATAGGCGTGAAACCTTCTTTTCTGGGGAGCTCGAATTCATCCATTTGGAGGGGAATCCAGACTTCATTTGGGGCTTAACCGCTGCGCTCCGGATCGGAGGGTCGTCAAATGTAACGTACCCCTCGCTCCGTGTTCTAGAGCTTCGACGTATGGTGTTTGAAGATGACGAACTTCGAGACCTTCGGAATGCCTTGACAATGCGAGCCAGGCATAATGTCCGTTTGTGCGACCTCCGACTCACGCTATGCGATAATTTTACGGTCGATCAGGTGCAGCTTTTTGGGGACGTGGTTGGGAACGTTGATTGCGATCAATATACTCGTGATGATGGTTGGAGCTCGAGAACAACTGCGGCTATCCTGATCGCTTAATAGACCGACGTTTTGATGTATTTTAGAGTCCTTACGTTCTTATTGTCGACTGCTGCATTTAATGGTCTCCCCTAGAGAGACCTAATATACCCCGGATCCATTTGGTCCATATCATAATTATTGATTTTGATGCAAGGTTGTTCATACTGGTCTGCATTGGCGAATAGCTCTTAGCTGACAACATTTAAACATTGCCAGTCCGCCCCGCCCTGGCACCTTCCAAATGTTCGTGAGCTTAGGACCTTCTAACATGTATTGAACTCGTCTTAGTAATAGTCTTACAGGGATATCTACCTCAGTCATAGTAGGACGGTGACGCTAAGCAACTTGGATTGGCAACCCCATCGCAACTCGTGCAATAGGCTCTTTCACATCCGCATCAATGCCCAAGCCAACATATATGGTGCTCGACTGGTCCTTGACAAAATCGGGAGGGTTGATGCCCGCGAGGAACGTCTCTGCCTGTTTCTTGACGTACTCGGTATTCATGGGTGTCTGTGGGACCGCGCCGATGTACATCACTGGAATACATCGGTTTGCATCGCTGTGATCGCCAAGAAACGCAGAACGTACCTGCCGAGTCTTCTTTACCGGTGTGGTCTTGCTCGACGGAGTGCACGACATCCTGCAGATTGAGCTCGTATATGAAACAATGGAATGTAACACAAGGACATACGCAGTGCCAGAAAACCATATCTCCAGGGTTGACCTTCGGCACGGACGTCATAGTCTTCTCGAGCCTGAGGTGCGGGTGCTGTTCTGGCGTCGGACGCGGACCAGAGAACCCGTCCGCCAGGATTAAGATACCAGGGAAATCAGGGGTTGAGATGTCTTCCGACGAAGTCAGCTTGAGTTAATGTTGTTCAAATAAGTAGGCGCACCAAATACCCAATTCTCCGGCTTAAGGATATCCTCTGAGTTGAGTGGAACAGTGGGGCGGAAGAATGGGCGGAGAATCGTGTACGCGTTTGAGAGAACGAGATCAGGGAACACCCGGAGGGTCCCCTGCGTAGGAGCAGCCTCACTGAAATCATGACCGCGTCAGGTCTGCTTTGATTATAGACCGAAATTTCGTGAGATACAAACCTCATGGCCAACCAACCTTGGAAGGACCTGAATATAGTCGCCTAGAAGAATGGTTATTAGGTAGCTAAAAGGACAGGAGGAATGCCTACTTGTCCTGGTCTACCATACAACGAGCTCCGGGCATCCAGACGGCCCTCAAGCTCATATGGATCATGTGCGCGCCAGTTACCACTGAGAATATCAGCGTAGCATTTACGGAAGCTTTCATCTTCCCAGCGCTCAATCGCACCACCTAGAATATGCTCAGTTATTCCAAAGTTACGGAATTTTTTGTCGTGCAACGCACCATCGACGTGAGGGGGGAACTTGTCCCATCCTGGGCCAGGATGGCGAATACGGAATCGGTCGGCATACACGAGGGGAACGTTGAGGTCAACGCCCTCAAGTGGCTTGCCTGACTTGACATGGTACTGCTTGTTTAGCCATGCTGAAGCTTTGAGGACATTTGGGTGTGCACGAGCTTGCACTTGTGAACGGGTCCAGCTAGCAAAGTGATTTTAGCATCTTTCAAAACGATTGAAAAATATGCTGACTAGAGCATGAAGAATTGCTTGTCCTGCTCAGGGAATCCTGTTTGCCGCATCAATAACGTGTCGCCCGGGATATTTAGTCCATACCTTGAACATGAGGGTTAGCTTTGATGAAGTCATCAAGGGCAGTTTTCCACGCTCGGGCTTCACTATCATCGACAACATCCTTGATCACGACGGTGCCTTTGCGCCGAATAATATCGATTTCCTCAGCGGAAAGTTTATCAAGGTCCTCGTAGTGGACTTGAGGGATATACTACGTACTTGGTCAGTTTGGACAAAAGCAAGGTGATAAGATGGACGCTCACATCCGGGCCAGCTTGCGCAATATCGGCGGCACGTTTGTCGAGCTCTCCGAG
The DNA here is from genome assembly GCA_016628065.1 of Suillus lakei. NCBI lineage: Eukaryota > Fungi > Basidiomycota > Agaricomycetes > Boletales > Suillaceae > Suillus > Suillus lakei. The sequence goes on along the minus strand of JABBWA010000009.1, from coordinate 321,391 downwards.
GAGATCCTTCCAAGATTCTGTGAGACGCTTCTCATAGTCGGGCGTAGCCTCGACTATCTGGCGCTTCAAGTCAACAAATCGCTCTGGCCATGGAGTGCTCTGCATCTTGCTGCGGGGAATGTAGAATAACGAACAACTTCAAGTGACTTCGGGCTTATATCCTGCTCGTGATATGAGGATGTTCATGCTTATGGAATGGTCAGGCGGTCCATTTACAATATCACAGGGATATAAGGAGTATTCTCGGAGAGTATCCGTACTATAATTGGGCGCGTCGGGCAGGGAGGGTGAGTGGTAAGGGGCACGGGATGATAGGACGCTATCGAGGCAAGAGCAAGACGGCCCGGTGGGCTTTAGGTTGGTCCGATAACAATGCGCTGCGTTTCACCATTCATGAAGAATGGTGCACGTATGCATCCATACAACATTAGACACGGGCACCGAGCAGAAGCGCAGCTCAAGGCGCTTGTGCGACGGAAAGGACCGCACGTCATGCACGCAGGCGAATTTTCTCAAGCCTGTAGGTTTAACATTCGTACCATAAGTATCTGCGAATGTTCAAGTTTTATTTCACAACACAAAAATACCTTACTGTTCGCTTGTTAAGGACTAGTCTCCGGTAAACAGACCCTGATAGAAGGAAGACAGAAGAATAAAGTTATGGTAAGTAGAGCTTGATGGAAAGCCGAACTCCGACTCATGTACAGCACCACGTGATCGATATATGTTTGGTGATGTTTGACTCAATGCCCATCACCAAATTTCCTTCCAGTGCACCTCCGATCATCTCTACTTCGACGTCGTCGCCATCGACCTCAACGGCGAGCTTGACATTTTCAGCCGTTTGCTTCATTTGCTTTAAAATTGATCTGATGCTTGTGAGCCAGATTTTTTGATCTGAAGTTCTCATCATTGAGCTATCGCGTTTCCGATCTAGTCATAACTTCCAAGTCGTGTTGGATTACTGTCATCCGATATCGGTCGATACACCCGCGCAAAACAGCTCTGTTAAGGTGTCCCTCTCCGTAATTTCCACAACTCAATAACTCACACAACCTACAAGTTGTAGCATGTTGGAAGATGACGAGGACTCTCTCTTTGGCTCGCCGCCCCCGTCTCCAGTTAGAGGTAGGTCACCGGCGTTTCCTGCTCAAGCAGCCCAAGAGAGGGGCACAGGCATAACACAAAATGTGGGGGCCATTGCACTTCCTGGTTCCCATATGTCATGTTCTGAACTACCAGCCGAACTACTAGTCTTGCCGTTCGGCGGCTTTAGCACTCGCGAGCCTCCTCTCTCGCATGCGCTGCCAGCGCCCTTGCAAGCACATTTGACGCAATCGCCTCGTGTTACCTCATCGGGACCTTTTTCAATATCTCGTCCCTCTTCAAGGGCTGCGGGAAAACGGAAATCAACGAAATCGCAATCAGCAACACCCCGTCCTGCACCTCCGCCTATACCGTTACCTGGCCCAGATGAACCAGTACCTTCTAATTTCTTGCGAAGCCAGGAAGCGTTATTAGGCATAGCTGGTCTCGTCGGAAACGTAAAGCCCACCAGCCTTCCACAACAAACAATCCGCGGGTCTACGCCTTCTAACCCCATCATTATCGAGGAATTTGATCCGACACGCCTGCCTCATGTCGATCCTAGTCAGTTCACTCCAGTAAATGGAGAAGATGCCATCACCTCCCTCCTCAGACAGCAAAATATATTTCCCGTGTTATCAAGCATAGTGAAACTCCTGGGCAATTCTCCAGCTGCGTCTGCACAATCACCATCTACCAGTGCGTCCGCAATGACTGGTCCACCCCCACTGAAACGTCGCAAACTCACAAGCGTCCCGGCTGGTGCAGTGGAGTGGGATGTGCCCTACCCATTTCCTGAAGGCGAGGGCCCTGAGGCATATCACGCTACATGGGAGCGGGAGCGTGCGAGGCATCTGATTACGCAGCTTGTGGAGTCGATCAAGGCTGCTTCCGATCCATCTCCGCTTGATGTCGATCAGGTTCCACCATCATCTTCTTCGCAGTCATCTATGCACGCCTCTGAACCCTCAAGGCGCACGTTATCACCATCTCCCGTATCACCCAAAACTACCGATACCTTTCAGCATATAATTCCCGATTGCACCATCGATCCTGCACTTCTCGCTATCTCCGTTCCACCATCAGCCACATACAATGCATTTTCTCCGGTTCCCGCACTCGTTCATTCTCCAATCACATCCACCGATTCGTCTGATGGGGCTCTCACCCCGCCTGCATATAATGACCAAGGTGCATTGTCTCAAGATAGTTTGACGGCTGAAAATGCTCATCTGTGTCACCCGAACGGCGTAGATTCAGTGGCTGCTGCCAAAATGTTGCTGCAGTTTGCTGCTAAACCTGCTGTACCTCCGCCTGCTCCCCCACACATAGACATTTTGCCAACAGCACATACACCATATCCTCAAGCCGACACATTCCATTTCTCATCATTTACCCACCTGCAGCCTCTTTCCAATCAAGTATCTCGCGCGCCGTCAGTTCAACCCACACACAAATCGACACCTACCGTTCCTCGGCGTGCGGGCTTCAAGGCGGTTCAGAAAGAAGATATCCTCCAGCGCGCACGGGAACGTCGGCGACAGATTGTCGGGGAGATCGAGCGGGCAAAGGTGGAGTTATGGGAGACGAGTATTGAGGGAGGGGTGTTGGGGCATTTGATGAAGGATTCAACGCTGTTTTGATACTGTTTACTTACGATATTCGCAGCGAAGTAATACAAATGTAATGACTTCTGTTACTGCTCTTCGGGAAAGTCCATCACCTCGTTCCCCAATCCTTACATTCTCAGGTTCTGTCTGATGCTGTATAACTACCGGATTTGCATTGAATTGAAGACTTGTTGAAGAGTAGACAGCTTTCGCGCCACGTGATCCCGACGCGTCGCGTTTGAACTAAACATACCTCAACAAAGGTTCTGCACACCTCGAACGTGCTACTTTCGGTGTACACAACCGTCGCCACCACAAATCGCAATGACGCCCGCTCGCAATGCTCAGCTTGATCGAGAAAAAGAAGAATATCGTGCTAGCATCGCCGAGGCCCTACAGGAAGACGAAGACCCGCTCGCTGCCTACGATGACTTTGTCAAATGGACTGCGCAGCAGTATTCTGCGGATGACGTGACATCCGGTCTCGTCGAGCTACTTGAAGAGAGTACGAGACGGTTTAAAGATGATCTGAGATACAAGGGCGATCTCAGATATCTGAAACTCTGGTCGGCATATGCGAAGCAAGTCGAGAGGCCGACCATAATTTACTCATATCTCGTAAAGCACGACATCGGGTGCGTATACGCACTACTTTATGAGGAATATGCTGTGGCACTGGAAAAGGAGGGAAGGTGAGTAGCTTGTATGCCTGAACGCTTAGTGCAGATTGGGTGAACCATTCATCTGCATGATCCAGACGTACCGAGGCGGACAAGGTGTTCCGTATCGGAATTACGCGTAACGCTCGTCCGATCGAGAGGCTGAAGAAACGTTATCGCGATTTCCAAGGCAGCCCTTCTTCGTCCAAACACACACCCATCACCTTCCGACCAAGTGGGTCCCAAGAAATCGATTCCCTCCGCCGTAATCCCCTCAAGAAACACGATCCACTACCCGCATCATCCTCAAGTACTTCGAAACCCTCATCATCCTCGAAATCTAGTACTCCGCAAGCCTCCTCATCGAGCCCTAGAGCTCATAGCCGCTATGCTCCGATGCTTGCACCTCCTGTCCCGGGGAGGCGCCCAGAGAAGCTGCGCTTCAACCTCTCACTGCTTTTTACTGAAGATGGCGTTGAATACAGCGCTGGTGAAGTGCGCGCCCGTTCCATGGGACTTCTGAACAAGAAGTGGGGTCCGGCCCCACCTTCCGAGTCACGCGAGACCGTCCGAGTGAATTTCAATGATGACGGCACACGGAGCACACAAAATATGGGGTACGGGAAGCGCAAGAGCATCGTGACTTTAGGAGAGCCAACAGTCACGATCAATACGAAAGAGGCGCTGGCAGATGTGTTTGGAATGTATAACTCCCCGGATAAGACTGTGAAACGGATGATGCCTGGGAGCAAGCATGCGCCAGTCAAGAGGATTGAACCCATGACAGCTGCAACAAGACAATCCCCACCTGTTGTCCAAGTGGAGAACGAGAACGCTCAGACACCGGGTAAGTGGAAATTCACTTTGTTCTTGGGGCTCATTTGTATTTCTATTCATGAAAGGTGCATTCAAACCCTTCGTCGACGAGAACGCAAATCGCAAGGAAAATAGTACCCCTGCGATAAAGGTACTAATATACTGCTTTCCCTCAGTCGATGCTAAATCTGCTGGTAGTTCAAACCCTTCGTGGACGAACCGCCAAAACAAACATTTGTTACTCCTGACATGGGTCGGCGCGCGCTCACAACGAAGGACAGTCCCGCTGCCTCTTTCAAACCTCCCATTACGCTCAAAGCCATCTCCGAAGAAAACCCGGCGCGAGAAAACGAGAACGTTAACGTCAAAGCCAATATTTTCTCGCGTGTCTTCACTCCTGTATCTCAGAAAGAACCCCTCACCCGACCCAACTCACAGGGGACGAAGACTAGCCCTCTGAATGAGAATGCAAGCGTCTTTCAGCCTCCTGGTCCTAAACCGGAGGCAGCAGCACCATTCGTTGCATTTGTCGACTCTAAAACGCCTTTCAAGGTCTTCAGTCGCCCGCCATCTTCGCATGAAGGTAGTGAGAACGCGGGCCACGTTTTCACCCCGAGGCCGACCACGTTCAAGGCGTTTGTGGATACCAGTGCTGTTGCCACGTCTGAGAACCAGGTGGAACGTGAGGCTCCTCTCGCACCGACGACACCGGCATCCGAGACTTACACTGATGAATCCAGCGATCCCGCAGACGACCCTCAGCAGAACTTCTCCTCGAGCGACGAACCTTTTGAAGATGGCTACATTGAGGGAGAAGCTGATATACCCTTTTCTTCATCTTCAAGTATCAGCGATCAGTTCGAAGAAGAATACGAGGAGGAGCAACCACAGCCTCTTGGAGGTCGCTTCGGCAGGATAAACGTGATGACGCCCATCACAGAACGTACCTTCGAGTTTAGCACTCGCGGATTTCCTACGCCGGGTGAGAATGATGCAGTGGAGGCTGCAGAACGACTCGCCGCAGAGCTGAGAGAGGAAGACGAGCGTGAACGAGGATATGTGCACGATGGGGAGGAGTCGGACTCATCATTCGCTTCCTATGACCGTCCAGGGCCGGTCCCGCGATACCAGCCAGCAGAACTGGAAATGATCGAGGAGCGCACAGGGACGCTCAGTCTCTCGGACGCCCTAGCAGTAGTGTCTGCCTTCAGACCATCAAACCCCTGCAATCCTTTCGACCCTACAATCATGTCCACACTGCTTTCCCTCTTGCCTGCAGACGAAGATTTCCACGACATGCGAGGACAGGACTCAGGCATGCTCGAGGGTCTGCAGAAGTTCGCAGCCAAGAAGAGCAGGCGAGGGAGTGGCTCGAGCTCTAAGGGCTTCGATGATGATGCGTTCATGGTCACCCTGGAAGGAAAGAGACTGAAAGTGGTGGATAAACTAGGCGAAGGCGGCTTTGGAGCAGTATTTGCAGCTCGAGACGTTTCGTCCAGGAACGAAGATGACGAAGATGAGGACTTGGATGAAGACGACGAGGAGGAGGACGGTTCTTCAGTGATTGCTCTCAAAGTCGTGAAGCCTCGAAACCTATGGGAATTCCACGTCCTACGCAGAATTCACCGTACACTCCCCGAACCACTCCGCCGTTCCCTCGTCCTACCATATGCTCTGTACGCGTATCGCGATGAAAGCCACCTGCTTATGCAGCTATGCCCGCAAGGCACCCTGCTCGATATAGTCAACCGTGCTGGCACTGCTGGTATCTCGCAGCAAGGGGCATGCCTTGACGAGCTCCTTGTCATGTTTTTCACGATCGAGATCATGCGCTTCCTCGAAGGAATGCACAGCGCAGGGTTCATCCATGGCGATCTCAAGATTGACAACTGCCTCCTACGCCTCGAAGACGTCCCGGGCGGCGCGTCTGCCCTCTCAGGCATATACCAGCCCTCGGGTGAAGGCGGTTGGAAATACAAGGGCGTCAAGGTCATCGATTTCGGGCGGACGCTCGACACGTCCCTCTTTCCTCACAACCAACAGTTTGTCAGTGACTGGCCAACAGACGCACGAGACTGCTTTGAACTAAGGGAGCACCGACCCTGGACTTATCAGACTGACTACTTCGGTCTCGCTGGCATCATCTACTGCATGCTGTTCGGCAAATACATCGAAACATCATCCATCACGCCCCAATCCCCTTACAAGGTCACGACGCCGTTCAAGCGTTATTGGCAGAATGACTTATGGATGAGGTTATTCGATCTCTTGCTCAATCCTTGCCTCGTGCGTCCGGACGGCCAGTTACCCCTGTGTGAAGAGCTTGGTGATATCAGACATGAAATGGAGGGTTGGCTACAGCACCACTGCAATCGGAGTAGTAACACGCTCAAGGGACTACTAAAAAAGATCGAGCTTTTAGTTTACACTGGGTAACTAACACCCTCACTTTATCCATGATTCGTATGTTCATAGTTTAGCTATTTGCTCACGTTCTGTATACATACCATGACTCTCCCTCGAATACTCAGTTCTCGGTCCACACCATCAATTAATGCCAGAGATTGATAGTTACAACATGGGCCCAGAGGTCATCTAGGCTATGAAACACAACAACAATGGCACAACTGCGTGAAGACAGCGGACAACAGATAACGAGAAGAAAATATGCGGATACCATACTACCCGTCCCTCAATCATGCATGGCCCACGCCGCCCATCTGTGGAGGAGCTGGGCCAGTTTCGTATGGGTGGGGAGGACCATTCGGTCCCGCAGGCGGCATCATCATAGGGTAAGGGACGGCGTGTTGTACTGCAAGAAGGAAAGGAGCCACTGTCAGTCACAGTAAATCTTGAAATAGATCAGCACGCACTTTGTGGGCTCTGGTGATAGTATGCGTGCGCGTGAGAGGGGATGGGTGTAGGTGGCATGGATGGGCGTGGGCCAGCACCGTTGGGTGGAGGAGGGTACGTGCCAGGTGGTGGTTGCATGTATTGTGGCGCTACAATGGATAGGTAAGCAAAAGTCAGACAGAAACCAAGATGAATACGCACGAGGCATCTGAGGCATAGGTGATGCAGCATACATGGCTGTGGGGTATCATGAGCTGTGGTCCACGTAAATTTAGAACAAAGACTCACGTTGGCCATTCGGTGGCATCCCCGGAGGGTACGCCATTGGTTGCATGAATGGTGATGATACATATGCACCAGGTGGTGGAGGAGCCATGCCAGGCATCATGGGCTGAGCAAGGTTTGAGAAAGATTCCACACGGGAAACAGGGATGTGCACACCTGTCCAGGGTAGTAAGGGTAGTAGTAAACACGTTGCTCGCCACTGTCTTCGTATACAGGGTGTGAGACGGGTGGCGGACCGGGTGGCGCAATGTGGACAGGTTGCTGAGGCGATTGGTGCTGCAAGGGAGGGAACATATTCGTGTAGCGCTTGCCACTGTAAGGCCAGATAGCAGCTGGAGCGGCGAGCCATCAGATTGTATCCTCAGCAAGAGAGTGCAGCACGCACTAATTTGGTTCGCCTCTACAACCTTGTTGTGCTTGAATGGGTTGAAATCATCCTTGATATGAACCGCTCCCCTCTTCATGATCTTGGCACCAAAGAATGGATTGGGTGTGGGAGGTGACTAAGGGGGATGGGTTAATCCACAATCCTCATTCACAGGTCAAATGATTGATTTACCGATTCAGCAGGCTTGGTCTTGGGTGACGCAGAGGCTGACGTAGAGCTCGGAATCGGAGAGGTAGGACCCTAATCACGCAGACCAAAAACACCAGTCAGTAACACGGGATCCGAAATCCAGCAGTCAATATTACAGGAGTGAAAGTATTTGCCTTTGGATTGGGCCTGAACGATGAGGCATTCGCGTTGAGCCTGTTTGCAGTGGTGGTGGGCGACGTGGGCACGGCAGCGCCGTTCGTGTGGGTCGCCGGGCCAGGCAATGGCGTGGTTGAGCGCTTCGCGCCTTTGAACGGGGGGATGGGCTGTATGTACATATTGACCGCGTTCTTCTTGGCGAGCTCACTGGGCTTCGTAGCGATGGGTTTGACGACAGAGGCCGACGTACCAGCAACTGGCGCCTTTGGGATGGCGGGCGGAGCGGGAGTGGGCTTAGCAGTCGCCGGAACGATCTTGTTAGAGGTAGAGACCGGCATGCGGGAGGCGCTGGGGGAGGGATTGAGAGTAGCGGTGATGCCGATGGCACGAGCGCTCGTCGAGGCAGCATCCTGTGAAGCCTTCTCCCGAATCTGTCGCTGTTTCTCTTCATCCTTGGCAAGAATAGGAACCAAATCATCCGGGATGGGCTTGTTCAACTAGATAGACCTCAAAAGTTCAAACCGGTAATGGAGAGGAAATACGGCAACACTGACCTTGAATGTCTGGCTGAACTTCAGAAGCTCAGCCTTCCGCTTGTCCATCTCACTCTTGACGAGCGCCTGTTTCTTTTGCGTCAAGCGCTGTCTCTCATTCGTCACAAAGTCACGGAACGCCGGCAATGGATCCGCCGGGGGCTATCATCAACCACAGCAAAGAAGGAGTGATCGTCAGCAACTCATCAGTCTCGACCAATCATAGGTAAAACATGCAGCACAGCAATTGGAATTGAAACAAATAGATCAAGATCGGAGGGGGTTGCACACCTTATTAGAAGCCGATGATATTGATGGCGTAGGAGAAGGGGACTTGACAGCAGGAGGCGCCACGTCCTTTGCAGCAACAGGGGCACCGTCGGGGCCGTTGACAGATACCTTTGGAACATCTTTTGGAGGGCTTGTTCCCGAGGCTGGCCCAGTGGTCTGCACTTTGCGAGCGCCCGGCGGAATGTAAGCATTCTGCCCTCGGACAACAGCACCAAATCTAGAAGCAAAGCCATCAGACAAATGTAGACCTGACACCGGATGAACGCACTTGTCTTCCTCGTTCACACCGCTATCATCAACATTCAAATTCCTTTCCTCTGCTACATGAGGATTGTTTATGGCACCCTATCGGAAAAAATTAGCGCGTACTAAAATAAACCTAAAACGCCTCAAACATACGTTCAAGATTTCGCTAGCAATGCGCTGAGCCTTGCGCTCCCTCTCTTTATAGTCAGCAGCCGTCCGATCCAACTTAGTGGTGTAAACCTCCTCGTCAAAAGTAGTCGTGACGCCGAACATTTGTTCATTAGCCGCGAATTGATCCCAAGATATGTTAGCGCCGGAGCCCGGGCCAAAGGTAACTTCGTCGCCGAAACCATCATGTTGCACCCCCGCTGTAGGCGGAGAGCTCGCAGTGGCAGTTGGCTGCCATGCTTGGAGTTCCCGTTCACGGGTAGACTTGTTCTTGCTGATATCCGCATCTGTTCGGAAGGCTATTGCACAGCAAGTACGAAGATCAGCATCAAGGATTCAGGGTGGCAGGATCAACTTCCTGTGGCAGAGCGGGAAGCTGATGTGATGTACTCACAGTCGCCATTTGGAACCGGCATCTTAGCGTCAGCGGGACCAGACTGCCAAGTGTCGATGTTAGGTGGAAGGAATGAAGAATGACTCCTTGAGTGGCGCGCCAGGCTTTGAAATCTCCTTGACGTCCTTGAGGGTGATACCGGCGGTATCACCCTCACTAACAGTAGATGAAATGACACCCTCATACCGCTGAGCAGTTTTGGTGGTCAGGGTGATAGTTGTGCCCTAAAAATATACCGTTGGTGGACAAATTCGTGGGGGGACGAGAAGAATGGAAACACACGGTAAGACCAGCAAGCTTCTGAAGAGGTTGGTCCTGGGTGGGGTCGTGAATGCGAGAGCCATTAGTCTGAGCACCTAAGGGAGGGAAGCTCCCCTGATTAGCTGAAGGAGGGAGACGAGCTGAATTGTTTGTAGGTGATAAGGTAGAATTCGGCCTCGATGTCTGCCAAGCGGGTCCAGGACGACTGAATGGAGAAATGTTAACTGTAAGTTATGGGATTATTGGTGATAGACTGACCGAGGAGGATCTGCCATCCCCTTCCCTCTTGGTTTAGGCTGACGAGCGGTGCTAGTTGCCATTTGTGAATCCGTAGAAAAGCAATGAAATAAAGTGAGAAAAGTAATGAAATGCAGCAGACAGATAGGCTACGACGAGGACGCGACTAAAAGCCGCTGCCGCTGTGAGTTGGACTGAAGCTTAAGCTCTGCTTGTTTTGTTTAGAAAAGAAAAGTGAAAGAAGAAAATATTTGCCTGTCTCTGAAAACTGGCTGCAGGAGAAAAAACAAGCTGGCCAGAGGCTTCAACGTCGGAAACGGCGTCGACGGTGAGTCGTCAGTCAGTTCAAGAGTCAATATCCTTGAAACCCAATACAACATTCTAACCCGCGGGAACTTCAATAGTTCCCCGGATACCCTAATCTTTTAAAAATCTACATAATCTTCAACAACTCCCGCTGACCCTGCCATACCACAGCATCCTCTATTTCTTCAATCAACCGTCCATTTCCGTCTCGAAACGCTCATTTCTCCTCGATGATCATCTCTCCCGACTCCAACACAGCATCCCCGGAGTTTGAATATCGCTCTTGGGGTCCTTGCCACGAGTCCACTTTCCTTCAAGCTCTAGAACAAGCAGTCATGCATACAACGCGCTGCACCATTTAGGTAGCACCACAGTGTGAAACGGACAGTGACCACTCCGGCTCGCTGAGCGGAACCATTTTGATCCATCGTGACGCGATCACTTCTTCGACATGACGTGTCATATCAATAGTTAACCACCTCGGAAACGTCCACAGGGAGGAGAAATCGCACTGGCCGAGAACAACAAAATCATTGTCACAGCTCGACTGCCTCGTGTGCCCCTCGGGGTGTCCAAAACAAATTGAACACCGAGGGGTATTGAAAAGCGAGAGGGGTCCGCAGCTCGGGCTCTAGGGTGTATGTGACTATCCCTGACCGCTATCCCTGAACGAATAGCGTGGGACGGAACCGCAGGAGAGGCAATTTATCAAAAGGCCGCCAGTGGACTGAAGCTCCTAGTCGTCAGCCAAGCTGAGAACGAGCACCCAAAATCCCGTAGAGATAGCTGCCTCGAGAGTTGACATATAGGCTATGTTGAAACTTCCAAGGATATCGACGAACCAAACATCTAGTGACCAGATAGGAGGAATAAGTGAACTGCAGCACCAGAGTTGCACCTTAAGCGACCGCCGACCGCTTGGAACCAGGATCCCAGAACAGACCCCAAGATAAAGAGACATGTCGTAACATCACAAGCATATATAGAACTTGAATGTGCTTAAATGACCCTTCGAATCGGCCTCATGGCTTGAGGATGGCCCAGAAGACACGTAGCTGGTTACGGACGTTCTTGAATTCATGGGCCCCTCTAAAGTGGTATCCACATTGCCTGTGTTGAATCGTGCACAAGACAAGAAACCGACGGATAGGTTTCCAAACGATCAGTCAACCGTTGGTTCGGAAGCGAAAGATACGGTTGGGCGGAGTGTCCCAGTCCCAAGGAAGCCCAGGATGTGTAATTTTGAGAGCACTTCTACGGCACAAGGAAGAGCTACCAGCGGAGTACACCGCCGCTATGCCATTTCCCGTATAAACGCGACCTATGATCAGAAATGAACCGGAAAAAGGACCGCATAGAATGTAGCTTCTAAGAATCACGTGAAGGAAGAAGTGATGGTACAGCCTCTTGCCTGGGAGATAGGACTTCTCCAAGGAGAGCTTCCATTGTCTATTTGTGTGCTTCTTAACTTTGAAAAGAACGAGCCCGACCGAGGGTACCGTTAGCCGGGAAACCTTGCAGATTCGTATGTTTTTATCGCCCCGGCCTGAGGAACGCGCACATGTACAGGAACACGTAGATCGCGAGTGGAAACGCGATCTTCTAACAGCGTTCAGGTTTTTGTTCGCGATTGCACTCACGTCAAACATGACATGGCGCATAAAACCAACAGGATTGTGATATGTCACTTGCCATTCCGTTTCCACGTCGTAGAAGATATTTGTCGCCGAGGAACATATCGCTGGAGGAAGAACGGTCCGATGAGATAATAGGTAATAGACAAGCTGGGCCCCAGAACGAAATGGGTAGAACAAATTCCTGTTACCACTGGGCAAACGCTATAGTTGTGGGGGCTGCGGGCGGAAATTTTGAGTGGCGGTTGCCACTGCTCTGTTGGAAAATAAAATCATGCGTTGGTCACGTCTGAAGAGGAGTCATTGACGTTCGCTGCTCACCAGACACTGATCGGCACGGTAAGCTTAAGGCAGTGGACTTTCCACAAATTCTCCTTGGGTTGTGGAAGAGAATCTACCGGTCGACGTGTCCTCGGACGTGGCTGAATGTCATACTTCCGGTTCGTCATCGAATATCGAATATCCATATATGTAGGGAACGTCCCGTTGAAGTGACTTTTGCTTGTGTTCAGAGACGCTGTCCTCTGATGATTGGCCTATACGGGCTTTGGCTGCCCCGGCGGGTCACATTTGTCTAGAGCGATTACCAGCATAGAACAATCCGACTGTTCAGACGTTTGGGGAAGTCGCGGCATGATCATGACGCGTCGCAGACAGCCAGGGATGCACGCAGTACTTGGTTTTCCTGGCCAGACTGTCAGTTAAAGTTTGTAAAACATTTTTGGGTCAAGTAGTCTCACAATGTCATCGCAATGGAGAGCGATCGGCCGCACGCAACATCTATATCTGCCACGTATACCGTCACCCCCAGCGTGACACGTCAGAGGGCAAATATTGCATCCTTTCACCGGAACCAACTTTGTGCAATCGAGTATTGGTGCCACAATGGAAGATTAGATGAAGAATTGGTTCACGTTCCGGGTGAGGCCTATGAAGGTCCAGCCAAGGGCATAATCGCGCGACCATCGATGCTTATCAAACCTCATTCATTATTTCCGCCCCATTAGATTTGGGTCATTTGGCCCTAAGGGGACGACGAACACGACGGAGGTCTATTCTCGTCTACGCGGGTCCAATCTATCATAAACATAGTATACATCACAGCTGCGGGGTGCATTCTCGAGCCCCATGACCTTGAAACATATGGCTGCTCAATCATGCTGCATCTCATTCGCCGCTCCAGTTCCTGAGCGAATCCCGACATGCCGATATCCGTTGTAACTCAACTCGCAAGAAGCCCTCCTCGGAAGACCCTCGAAATTGTGCGGAATCTACGAGCATACGACGATCTTCAAATTCGTAGCCGAGCGGTCAAACTCGGTCAGATCATTGATCGATTGACACCCTGCTGGGTTGCATTGCATCGGGCGCTTGATTCCTAGTAAATACGTCTTCTCTCATTTCTGAGTCTGGAATGGCAGTCTTCCCCTGGAATGGTAGTTTTCGCCTCATGGGTTCGCCCTGGCGATAAAAGGCCTGATGTGTTCCGACTCTTTTCTAAACTTTGTCCGCTCTTCCTAAGTTACAGCCATGCCGCCCCCAAAAATCCATTTGAGTGAAATTGTCCCAAGGCCTCGCTGGATGACCTCCTGGGAGAGGCTCAAACACAAGGAGGCTCACTGGCTCGTGGAAGTCGTTGCAGAAATGGCATGTTTTCCGGCATCCTGTCTCTCGTGACACATTCTGACTGACATGCCACGCGTAGGTGGGGGTGTTTCTTTACGTCTATTCGGGTTTGTTCGCTTGAACTAGCGCTCTGTTGTCCCGCTCACGATTCGTGTTTGGTGTGCAGGTCTGGGGGCCACCGCTGCGTTTATCGTAGGAACTCTTATAGGGAGCAGTGGATTAGGATGTAAGTCCCCATTTTGTGTTCAAGAATTTGTTCATGACGATCACCCAGCGTTATATACGATCGGCTTCGCATACTCCATGGGCGTCGTGTTTGCTGTTTCGCTTTGTGCTGCAACATCAGGGGGCCACTTCAATCCAGCCGTCACAGTCGCGTCCGTCGTCTTCCGCGGATTTCCCGTGCGCAAAGCAGCCAGGTCCGTGATAATCATCATTCCTGTCAGCGTCGCTGATGCATTCCTTAGATATATCTTTGCACAGATTCTGGCAGGTTACATCACCTGCTTCATCGTCTATGTCCAATGGAAAGATCTGCTTGTGGTATGTAGAGTATCGAAATTCGCTCAGTGTTCAGCGAGCTCACTCTTCAAAGGTTGCAGAGAATGTTCTGATTGAAAAAGGCTTGTACGACTCCATGATGTTCTCCAGCAGTGGGCCAGCCGGTGTGTTCGGTCTATACGTCGCCCCTGGGACGAACCTGGCCCGCGTGTTTCTGAATGAATTTGTCACTGTGAACATTTAATATTTACTCCAACACCGAGTGCCCAGTTATTTAACTACTCCTCTGTAGGACTTTCTCATCGGCCTAGTCATTTGGGCCTCCCTTGACCCCACGAACCAGATGGTCCCGCCAGCAGCCGCACCTTGGCTCGTCGGGATGGCATAGTACGTATCACGATTATGTCCTCTCTCAAAATTAACTCTCTACGCAGCGCCGTTGCAGTCTGGGGGTACTCGCCTACCGCAAGTAAGTTCCACCCTATATACACTCATTTTTTCTTGATCTGACTTTACGGTCCAGTCGCCGCCAACACTGCCCGTGACCTCGGCGGACGCCTCATGGCCATGACCGTTTGGGGATCCAAAGCCTCAGGAGGGTCATACGCAGCCATTGCTGCGCTGACGAATATCCCAGCAATGCTTCTTTCTGCTATAATATATGAGCTCTTCTTGGGTTCTGCAACGCGGAGTAGGTATTTTTCTCTTTCACAAGTCACGCAATGCTGACTCGGGCGACCTGCCCTGCTGCAGCTCTTACATCGCACCACATTGATTTCCTCCGTGCTCACAAGCACTACTACGAGGACAACAAGCTCGCACCATACGGGTACCTCGAACGGCTTAATCCGCAATGTGACCAATCGGAATCATTTGAGTCCGACGTGGAGGAAAAAGTGCGACTGAGTCGGATCGAGGCAGTGGAAGTGTCTGGAAACCGTGTTTAGTAGGGTAACGAGGCTCCGAGGGAACATCTCTCATACGTACTTAATTATAAGACGTACATGATGACCTTGTTTTGTATGACCAATGATTAGTTTTGAAGTCTTGTAAAGTTAGCCGGGCCGTCCCGATATTCAATAGCATTCAACACACCGCCTAATCTATGCTGGTTACCGCGAAAGGTCTTGGGAGTCGCTTTCAAAGTCTCAAACTGCGTTTCAGATGCATCATGCAGGCAGGTGCAACATGCAGTGCACGATCGGGTATGCAGAGAAACTGCCGAAATCCGCGCATCGCGCCAGCAAGATCGTGCCCTGCTCGTTAAGTTGCCGCACCTGGCGTGTATATAACCTATTGAGCTACGTGACAGTGAGTATTCTTACCGACGATGCACCACAGAATACCAGCGACTAGTTGTGGCAGGAGAGTCTGTAATTGCACTCGAGTGGTAGTGGCAATTTTGTTATATACCAGATACCATAAACTACAAAAAATACTAATAAAATTAGCTGATGCTATGGATGGTTTGGTTTATCTCTGTTAACCAGCGTGGTCGAGTGCAAGACGCAAAACAAGGTCTCAATCCCGAGGGTTTACAGCTTCGAACTCATAGAAAGCTCATCTGAAACTTTCACAACTCTATATATCACCGTATCAGCTTTTATGCTAATGAAAAGAGGACCAAAGACACGCACAACTTTCCTGCATTCGCCCCAGAGAAGAGCATGGGAAGCGCACTTGGAGCATTCTGGAGACCTTCCACGATGTGGAACTTGCTTTTGATCGATCCGTCGGCAAGTCCAGCTGCTATTTCCTTGACGGCCACTGGATACTGCTTGGCATAATCGAAGCTTGTGGAGAAAGTCAGTATGTGATACGATATGATCCCCACTCGTACGTACACGATGAAACCTTGTATCTTTGCGCGTTGCGAGATTAGGTTCAGATACCCCACAAGACCTTTGGGTTTTGGATCGTCTAGTACACAAATGAGCCTCCGGATGTATGAATCTCGGGAAGACACCCACTATAAGCGGAAATAGCTCCTGAATTCGAATTTCGTACGTCAGTATAAGTCCTTGCAGCTGTAGAAACGATGTCACGGACCACATAAAACAACCCTTGCATTTTGATTCAACCTCGAGAGCGCTAAATCAAGCATCTCGCCTCCAACGTTGTCAAAGTACACGTCCAGATACCCGACAGCCTTGCTGAAATCCTCACGGAATGTAGGGCTCTTGTAGTTGAGCGCTTTGTCCACGCCCAAGTCGCCCTCGAGCCAGGCACATTTGTCTGGTGCACCTGCGATGCCGATTACGCGCGCGCCGGCTCGCTTTCCGAGCTGGCAGACGAGAGCACCGACTGCACCAGCAGCACCGGATACGACAAGTGTTTCGCCGGCTTTCAGCTGTCCAACGTCGTGAAGACCCTGTAACCTGATTAGTACGCTGTGATATGGCGGCAGGAGGAGAACGGACAAAGTATGCAGTCATGCCTGTTAATAGACGTCAGGCACACTAGTGCATATGTAAAGTGAGAAGACAGACCCGTCATGCCCAAAGTGTTCAAGAAGTCGAGGGACGTTGATCCCGGTGGTGGCCTGTGATTCATGATATTAAGACGAAATACTGATGCAGAAGGCAAACTTACGATATCTTCTCCATCGACTTGTCGTCAGCAACTGCATACTCTGTCCATCCTGCGCATAGCGACATAAGGACGAGGCTATGAAAAAAGAAGCGTTCGCGCAGACGCACCAAACATTCCAGAAACCAGGTCCCCCTTCTCAAACTTGCTCCCCTCGCCAACGCTCACTACGACACCAAGCCCGCCCGAGCGCATCACCTCCCCAATTTTCACTGGAGGGAGGTAGCTTCGCCTATCTTTGATCCACCCGCGCATGGCAGGATCCAGGGAAAGGTAAGTGACTTGGACTAGAGCTTGGCTCTTGCCGACATGGAGTTCATCGAACACCTTGGTCCTGGACTCGAACGTATCTGGGAGAATGTCTGCGTCAGGGCGTTGGCGAAGGACGACCTGGCTAAAGGTTTTGGGAGGCATGGCGGTTGGTTTGGGACAAGTTCGGAAGTAGGGAGCGTGTCATCGGAGGTTCTGTATCAACGCAGTCTTTATAAAACCCGACCATGTATACGAATGACCGGGTCTCGGCTCGCTCAAGAATCACGGTATTCCATGCAATTGTAATTCTCCGACTGTGCGGGGTACAGTGACAGTCACCTCGCTCGAAGTAACCTACAATTTCCAAAGTGCGTTGTAACGTTACATACACAGTAAATTCCTGTACCCTAGAATTCGAAAAGGGTACAGCCGTACAAGGTCTGGACGAAATTTCTCTGTGAGCACGGCTCCACTTGGTTGCCGGTCCGACGATCTCATTTGGACTATGAAGCTTGTCAGCACGAATCGAGCCCCCATGTCTTGTTCACTCTTCAAGCTTGAAGCTTGCCTCATACTTCACTTTTTTGTCTCCGCCGTTATGGCTTCTGGTTCTTCCTTATCAAGCTGCGCCTCGCTCCCCACCGTGGTTTCAGATCGCGAGCTTGCAGACAATGGGACGTCTGTTGTGTCGTCGGTGTCTTGCGCAAGTTCTTTGGGTTTTCAGAGGTCTCTCGCGAGCGTTTGCCTATGTGTAATCAATATCCTGCCGGTCCGTTGCTGCCTGTGGTGGTACCGAATCTAAGGTTGATTGTGGACAATTTTCCGATGCTTAATCGAGAGCAATATGCTGAGATCGCGAGCGCAGCTATTATTTGCCGATCTCGTGATATCGCCAATGCCAACGCACGACTGCAATGTCCCTTCATCTTCTTCAACACAACACCTGTATTCAAGTCCCACAGACGAAGTGCCTTGTCATTTGAGCCCGTAATCTTTCGTCGCCTATCCGAGAAAACTGCGACTGCAGTTATGCCCTTCTCATGCACACTTTACTGAAGGTTGATGACGTTGGGCACGCGCGAACCGACTCTGGAACGATCATGGTGTCTCGTTATAAGCTGCAGGGGTACATGTATTGTGCGTTTTTATGCTGCTTCACCACTCTAACTGGCTACCTCATTTCCATAGACGCCCAAGACACGAGGTGGTTAGGGTATAGCACGGGTACGGGTCACACCGCGGGTATGGGGGTCACGGGTATGGCGGGTACGGGTACGGTGTAGAGATGTGCTACTCGTGGTCACACCGTACCCGTCAGCACGGTATACGGGTATGTTCTCGGGTAGCCGCACTATCTCCGAATGTTGTCCGCGGTACTACATGTTGGACATGACAGGATTCGCCACCCACTACGATCCTTATTTTTCGGAGGCCGTTGACTGCAACAGTGACCCATTGCTTCTATCGTATTTCTCGCTGCTTCAATATCCTACCAGTTCATATTCTTCCGTCTCGGCGACATATTACTATTACTGATTACAACTCGGTGATTCAACAGTATAAAGTAAGGTGTGCAGGCTCTACATTTCTCAATCGTCCCACTCACTCCATCGTCATAGTTAACCAGCCTACTGCCAATGACACTACCTCACTTGCTGAGTCTACCCCAACGCACTCAGATGTATCGTCGTCTCCGCAGTCCATAGCGGAAAATACTGCAAAACGTGTTAAGCTGATCATTCCACAGGTCAAAGCAACCCCCTCCGAGTTGCACTCCGCTGCGCCGGAAGTAATTGATGTCGATGTCGATGAAAATAATACAGCTCCTGCCGCTGAACAGGATGACGAAGCTGATCTAGGTATGTGAACTTATTGCTCGTGTCTACGTGGACCTTGATTCATTTTCACTCAGAGACACTCAAGAAAACTTGGCGTTCAGCGGTATATACATTTTTTAAGCTCGATGCTGTGGCTGTCCAGTATCACAACGGACGTCTAGTTCATTTCTTCCGTTGAACATGTATTTTCGCAAGGCCGGCACCTTCTACATTTCACTCGAAACCGCTTGTCTCCGTCATCAACCCGTGCATTCCTCTGTCTTGGCTCATGGCTCCGTTGTGATCTGCTCGCACCCGAGGACCTTACTAATATTATGAAGTCCTTGAATAAAAGAAAACGAGAGGACAAGAGTGTTAGGTATTAGATCTACGTACTAGTACTGCTATTTCTTGTATGTGTACCCGCGGGTTAATGCAACACCGCGGGTAAGTTGCTATACCACGGGTTAGTACGGTAATACCGTACCCCTACCCGCACGGGTACGGTGTTGACGGGTACGGGTACGGTGTTGAT
Source organism: Suillus lakei (assembly GCA_016628065.1). Classification (NCBI taxonomy): domain Eukaryota; kingdom Fungi; phylum Basidiomycota; class Agaricomycetes; order Boletales; family Suillaceae; genus Suillus; species Suillus lakei. Next base: position 301,998 of record JABBWA010000009.1, on the reverse strand, counting down.
CTTCCGACCCGCGGGTATACCCGTGCTATACCCTAGAGGTGGTACACCTCCACACATCTATCACCTCTTTTACTATTGTCATTCCCGCATTCCTGGACAGTATATCCTCCCGGCGCCTTTGCACTTTGTACATGCGTCCGACTCTTATCCCCACAGCTTCCTGAATGAAAGATACTTTCAATTGGGGCAGGTGTTACTCTGCGCGTCATGCTCGACGTTGCAACAGGCAAAGATCACAAACTCATAAGTGCTTCTCGCGGCCTCTTCCTGACATGAATATTGTTACTGCAGTGTTCGCATTGTGTTTCCCTGAGTTGTCTTCTCTTCCTGCACTCCATCGCAGTCTGCCAATGTCTCATCTCGCGCATCTGTCATTGCCCCGTCTGAGTCAACTTGTATGTGTTCCAATGCTGACGCATCAACCCGTTCTATCTTAGATATCTAGTGGCCACTTATATGTTTGAGAAGCACAACTGACATACCTGGTGTCTTGTTGGTTGCCACTAGACACAATAGGCCGACCATTATCGTGTACAGTGGTACCATTCAGGTTGGGACGCGCCATGTCGACTGCCCTTCCATGGGGTATGAGAAAGCGGGACTGTCAACATCTCAGATGCCTTCGAGTCTTATGGTGGGTGGTTATCTGGTTCCAAATACTCAAGCCTTGAACGGGAGTCAGGTGCCTATGGTGTTGGCCTCATTAACGACGAGGAGTGATTTGATGTCGTCAGACATTCATGCCCTGGCGCTGGTGCCTGTAGTGGTATGTATGCGCACGTGTTCCATCATTTTTACGCAAACACCTCATATGCCCTATGACCAACACGACGAGCTCTGCCCTTGAAGTCCTGGGTATGTCTCTTCCCTACTCCTCAACGAGCACACCAGGAACGTACCATGGTGTGTTAGAAAACATTTATATTGCATGTCACACTTTGACTTTACATGTTAGAGAAGGCACAGGAATGTTTTAAAGTCGCCAAGTACATGAAACGTCTGTTAGAGCTTGATTTGAAGCCCAGAGATATCCTCACCTGCCAATCTTTCCTGAATGCTATCACTATCGTCAATGTCCTCGGTGGCTCAACGAACTCTATTCTTCACTTGCTGGCCATAGCCCGTGCCGCCGATATTCCCTTAACCATTGACGACTTCCAGATGATTTCATACAAGACCCCATACCTTGCTGATTTGAAGTACATTCGAATTCATAATATGATTGCGCTCTCTCACAGCATTGTCAGGCCATCAGGAAGGTATTACATAGAAGACGTTCACAAGATTGGTGGCATACCCGCAATCATCAAATACCTTCTCAAGAACACTGATCTCATCAATGGCAGCCAGATGACTGTTACCGGAAAGACCCTTGCTGAAAACCTTGTGGATGTTTCGGAGCTCAACTTCGATAACCAGGACATCATCAAGAAGCTGGACAACCCCATTAAGCCCTCTGGTCACTTGACTATTCTCAAAGGTAGCTTGGCTCCTGGAGCTGCTGTCGCCAAGCTTACAGGGAAGGAGGGCTTGCATTTTGAGGTAATTCACAGTTTTAAATTCATGCAATATCATAGCTAACGGACACCGTGGTGGTTCAGGGCGCCGCCAATGCTTTGATAGGTACGGCGTAACGCGAAACCTCACACTCAGTTTGCTTCATATACTTCATCTTTAAGTGTGCACGACTTTATCCTGCGCTTGAGCGCAGAGACATCAAGCCCGGTATGGTCTTGTTATTCAGATACCAAGGACCCGGGGGCGTGCCAGGAATGCCAAAGGTTAGATTTTGTCCTTGGCATTATTTCTTCCGTGTTCATATTTAATTGCAGATGCTGGGTACAGTTGCAGGTCCCTTGGAGGTTACGAGCTCGTGCAGGGAAGTGACAAAGAGATGTTGAGTTATATTATGGTGGCGGCCCAATGCAGAATAAGATCAATGACATGCAAAGACATGTAACAGTAGGAGATTGACATAAACTGGGACATACGAGAAAATATACAAAGGGTACAGGTATGCCTGGAGGGCTATTGCGAATTAGTAAAAGCTAGTATAGTAACCAAAGTTCGTGTACCCTAGAAAAGGTGAGCATGATCATGATGGCTCCACTTGGTTGCCGGTCCGATGACCTCATTTGGACTATGAAGATTTGTCAGCATGAATCAAGCTCCCTGTCTTGTTCATTGTGCTCCCTTCAAGCTTGCCTTGTACTTCTCTCTGTTGTCTCTATTATCATGGCTTCTGGTTCTTCCTTATTCATCAATCAAGCCACATCTCACACCCCACCTGTGTCTTTCATGCTTTCAGATTGTGAGCTTGCAGACAATGGGATGTTTGTTGTATTATCATGTGTCTTGTGCAAGTTCTTTGGGTTTCTGGAGGTCTCTTGTGAGTGTTTGCCTATGTGTAATCAATATGCTGCTGGTTTGTTTCTGCCTGTCAGGCTGTGGTGACACTGAATCTCTGGTTGATTGTGGACAATTTTGCAACACTCAATTGAAAGCAATATGCTGAGATTGCATGTGCACATTCATTTATATGTCCTCATATGATTGAAAATATCATGTTTGTGATCTGCTTCTTGTATACCCATCAGTGGGTTGGATTGTGCTACAGAATGCTACAGAGTGCTCTGTAGCACTCTGTAGTGAATTACATTTCCCTGATGCCTAATGCTATTGTATTTAAGCTCCTGAAGTGTCCTAAACTTGAGAGTTCTAATCATATTTTGCCTCAAGAAGTTGTGGGCCTGTCACTCTCTATCTCTAATGGCTTATCTGGAGGTGCAGCTCTGACTCTTGTTTGACAATTTCAGATGGTAAGCCCTCTCATCCTTAATGTAGACCACAAACTGATGGCAATCTCTGGATGTCCATGCTCAAAGGAAACATGTGCTGGATGGCTCCTGAGCTGCTTATAGAGTGAGAGGATGGATCACTTAGTACCTTGTCTCCTCCACACAACACTGACTTCTGGTCCATTCTCATCCGGATGTTTATGTCATCATAGATGATAATGGAGGATTAGAGAAAGGCATCCTTCCTGCCCTTCAGGAATATAATATCATGCAGTTTATAATGATTGAGGTGCCAGGTGAACACCACCAAGTCAATATCTCACTCAATGTGTCAGGATACCATTACTCAATGGATCCTGCTCTAGGGCATAGTCAGTGAATTTGTGCATGTACTTGATACCAAAGAAGAACACTATCTAGACCCATGATCTAAAATTTCTTTTGTTTTCAACCATTTGACTCTAGTGAGCCCTCACTTTCAGTCAGGAGTGGTGGTCACTCATGGCATAAGTAGGAAGCCATAGATCTTTGGTTGGAGGAGTCCTTGGAGGCTAACCTCAGTGGTTAGTAGATTAACTGTTATGCATTGATGTGCATGAGATTTATCAGAGATCAATGTTATGTTGGAATCTGTTGCTCTATCCTACTCAAGCTCACACTACCATGATGGAGTTGACACTGTTCTAGCCATGTCAACCACCTAATTCACAACGCAGATCATCTCCAATAAATACAACCCAATCACTGATTTGTTCACTATCACATGTTGTGTATGCTGAATTAAATTATCTCTGCAGGGCTGGTAGATGGTACTCACACTATACATATAAAGGGTGTTTTTGAGTGTGACTGTAGTCTTTGTCTTTCTGAAAGGCAAGTCTATTTCCACATCTCCTCTTCCTATGGCATTAATAGTAGATCCATCTGCAGTATGGACCTGTCCTTTCATATCTTGCATTGAGTTTCCTGTAGCCAACAGCACAAATCTATTTGTACCAGTTCAGCCTTACCTTTATGTATGGTACATATTTTTTCCCATATCTTCGAGACTTCATTCAGATTCTGGACATGCAGCAATAGCTGATCTGAGATTGTGCTGAATATATGCTATCTAACAAGTGAGTCCTTTTGATAATGTTCATCAATTTTCTTCTCTAAGTTCTCAATTTCAGTAGCTGTTAGTATAGTGCCATCTGGCTTTACTATCTGTCCACTTGTGTTCATTGTGTATGGGACAGGCTTGGTTACTCAACCATCTAGGTACCACATCAAACCTCAGGTACCAATCACTGTCTTTGCTCTTTGTTTATATGTTATCCAGTTTGAGCCATCTTCGGCAAGCTGGGGTATATTATAGAGCTGGAGATGGAGCTGGGGAGTGTGGTACTGTTCATAGTTGAGGCAGGGCTCATAACCTCTTAAGGTTACAAGATGAGTGGTTGCTAGGTATAAACTACCAGAAGTCAAATATTCTGTATGAGGTGGAACTCACACAAGGTGATGAGACAATGCAATAAATTGTGCAAGGACAAAGAACAAGATAAACTAATGATAGTGACTCTGGAACACTGACTCAAGGGAAGGGAATGTAGAGAAGTGCTTAACTACAAGTCTGGGGCGAGTATTTATTGTGGTCCATATGAATCTGGGACTCCATAGGCAAGTCCATATGTAATAGCACTTAACTTGTCTCATGCATGGAAAATCATATGTAAAATGAACTGCAAATGATTAAGAATGTCAAAGAAAGACTAAAAATGTACCAGTGGGGATGGACAGATGTAGATAGGACATGGAAGGATGATACAGAGTTCCATTGTGGGTTGTGAGTTGTTGCAGACCAGAATGAAGGATGTAGATCCGCTGGGACTGAGCATAATAATGTACAACTGACCAGAACTGATTGCGACTGACTGGGATAATGTGGAATGAGTTCAGACTGCTAGTACTGATGTTGACTAGTATGGGGGAATGACATTCTGCAGGGCTGCAGACAAATGGGTTCCTATATCACATCCTATATACTATATACTATATACCACAAATACTATGTAACCAAGTCCATATGTATCTGTGTATGCTGACAAATAAGTCCATGGTTCATATCACTAACTTTACATTATCTTGACACAACACCATTATGACTGTGCTCAGACTTGCTCATATCCGACTTAGATCTCAACACTGACCACTCAAGGTTCTGAGCTTTAACTGCATATATAATAAATATACCCCAAGCAAACCACTTAATAGTTGCCAATATATCCAGGATACTTAAGGTTCTCAGCTTTGACTGCATATGAGATATGCCCAGAGCTTTGCCTACTTGAACATGCTGTCAGCAATCCAGGAATGGCAGTCATAAATACTCTCAGTGGTCCTAGGATGACAGTGATCAATCAGGAGATCTGGTATCATTGGTAATCATTCCATCCCAGTAGTTTAAGATGTATGGTTATACTAATCTGGTTATTTATATGAATATACTTAGATATCTATCCTAATCCCATATATGGACATACCTGACTCATTGATCTACTAAGTTGTTGGTGAACTTAACTATATATATAGCAATGGGTATATACCATGTCAGCAATGCTAGAGAAATGCTCAGGTATCAGTGAGTTCATATAGGACCCACCCCTCACCCTCAAGTAACATCTAACAGTCATAGCCTATATGTTACAGTAGCCCCATCATTTTCTCATAGACACTGCCTCCATCACCACATGTTTACCTTCTTGATCCCCGTCTGTCTTCCTTTTCCCAGCATCACTGCAGAGCTGCGCTTCTTATCTCTGACATCATTACCCTTTACCCTACCTTCCATTTGTGGTAGTATTACATTGTTCTTCCTTGGTCCATGCATCTCTTCTGATACATATATAAACCCTACCTTGTACAGTTGTATTCTTTAACTTAATCTACTTGGTTCTTATCGATACCTGATCTCCTGAGGGAGCCTATATGCTTGAAACTCTAGCTTCTGAGGAAGGCTAGCCATTGAAACGATTAGACGTGTCTCGGTTCTATCCTTGACAGTCTAGAAGCTCTACACGTGACCCCCTTTATTGGAGCGTAGAGAAGAACTATCCAAATTCGTAACACTATATATCATAACACTACTATCCATTATATTATTGTCTTCCATAAAGTGTATATTGTAGGCCCACCCCTGAGTCTCAGGTATTATCTACCCCCTGGCCCACCCAGTATATTCAGGGATAATCTCATATGTGGGCTTGTCCCTTAAGTAAAAGGTACATAGTAATGTGGGCCCATGGTGGGTTGGTGTTATGACCATGCACACTGAAGGTGCACAGGAGTAGGACTAACAAAGAGGGCTTGGCTTCAGCTCGTGTGCTGTGCCCCTTGCCCGAGTATATGCCCTTAATTTCATACTGACTAGAATGGAAGTCTGAGGTGTTCCAGAGCAAGTCTGGTGTGGGTAATAACTCCTCAGTAGGCAGATATAATGTTGGGTGAATGTTATGTCTGCTGCTTCACTTGCAAGGCAAGAACGCTCGACCCTAAAGGGGTCTGCTACTGATATAAGTCTGATAGTTAGTGTCTGAGGTCACGGAAAGGTAAGGAAACAAGTCTGAAGGTATATGGACCAAGTCTGGAGGTTAAAATGCCGGGTCCAAAGGTATACTACCAAGTCTGAGGCATGGGAAAGCAGGTCTAAAGCTTCAAGTCTTTGGGTTTCGGAGAATAGCAAGGGAACAGGTGCAGAAAGTATTGGACTATATCCAGAAACAAGGGAATGTCAAGGTAAACAAGTGACAAGGGTTGCAGGTGCAGAATGGGTGAGAACCAGGTATATTCAGCCAGGTAACAGGTAATAACAGGTATGTGACCAAGTAGATGGGAAGTCCCACCTACAGTAAAGTAAAGTGCTTGGTTGTACTATTAGTCCTATATAACTAGCTATGTAGAAATCCGGAATATAGAAAATAGGAAAACATCGGGTCTAAAGGTATGTAAACTAACATGAGGCACTGCAGACGTGTGAGAACACAGGTAATAACACTGTCTACTGCATCAGCCATGGGAAACAAGCTACTACACACCAGTGGGATTGGACAGAATGGATAGGACATAGGACTGATGGGTTTCCAAAGGTATGTGAGTGGGTCCAGTGGATCTCCAGTGGATCTCCAAGGGTAGTCCAGCAGGTCCGAGACTCAGAGAGCATGGGAAAGCATCGGGTTTGAGCAGGCTTCGTCAGAGATGACTGGGAGTGACTAGTTTGACATCTGGACAACTGGGCTTTTGATGTACTCCATAGAATGGACCTCTGCAGGGCTGCAGACAGAATGTCCACAACACCAGGTTGAGTGATGGACTAGTCTGGCGGACATCCAGAGTAGGGATCATGAAGGAGAAACTGGAGTCAAGACTACCAGAGATAGAGCCTCAAGATAATGGGTAATACACAGAGAACAGAGGTATGACTACTTCTAGACAAAGTCTGGAGTAGAAGAAGAACAGGGGTAGACTACCCAGAGGTAGAGGCGGAGGTGTAGTTCCTGGACGTAAGTCCAGGAGCTCGGAGGGAACAAGCTATAGGTACTCAACTGGAGGTAAAGACTGTGAGGAGTGAAAGTCCTATCCAGATGGAGTCCAGAATAGGTGGTATGATGGAGGTGGGTCATCCTATGGGTAAGGAGAGTCAGGATGAGTAAGTAAAGTCCAGAGCTAGAAGCAGAGCACATGGAGAAGTAAAGGGCTATGTATGTAGCATATGGAAAGTTAGACTATAAGATGGAATGGAACAATTAAATGAACTCGGATATGAACTGGAAATGGATCAGATGAATAAGGCGGAAGATGGACATAACTGATAACTGGAAGGACAGGGGTTTTCTATAATTGGAAATGAATGGAACTTGTAACCCGGAGCGAGGAACTAAAGTGAGGGTGACCAGAACCGGAAAACAAAGCTTAAGTGTAATGGTATGGAATACCAGAGAGAGAACTGGAAATGGTAATGATCATGATAGGTGTAGCAGAGGCAGATGATGCATGTAATGGGCAGAGACTTGTTCATCCGGCGGAGTACAGAGATCAGATTGTCAACAGAACCAGAACAAACAGAGATTAGATTATTGATAGAGCCAGACAAGTGGAGATTGGTGAAACAGTGTGTGGAGGTATTGAGGGGTAAATGGAAGTGGTATACCACCTCATTGGGTCCAGCGGAAGTAATACCAGTCTACAGGAGATTCTAGAGGTCCAAAGGATTGTGATGGGGGCAGATCAGATGGAACTAAATACTAATCAGAGGGTTAGGGTTAAGATAAGTACTGATCTATGCACAGAATATGACAGTTGGCCTGACTATTATGGAGAAATGTCAACATGGGCTGTCCAGTAAGTAAGGGTATAAGTTACTGCATTATGTGCAAATACATTATCAATAAGTCATATGTAATACATCCAAATGATATGTGTGACCTACATGCATGTCAAAGGTGAGTGTTCTCTCTTGCTGACATAGAGACATTACTAACCACCTGCCCAACCTTTCCAAATAAAGTGAATCTAGGGCCTTTGCTGATGTTCAAGAGCATTAGAGTTGAACAATCAACCATTGTGTGCATCTTTGGATGCAGCAAGCACTAGTCATCAAGCAGGGCTTCAAACCAATGACAAGTCTTATGAATGCTGTTAGACTCACTCCCACTATGCCTTCCTGGATTCTAGCGAATGATAACCACACATAGTTTATCATGAAGCCTCTAAGCAGTAGTTCAGGTGCTTCTGCAGTACCTTCTATAGGAGTGAGAAAAACTGTGATACATGTGACTACTTGATTGAGGTGCATTGTTGTCCCCTGGTTTAGTACTATCAGTCAAGCACTGAGTGTCTTGGAGCATTTCAATGACATTCTGCTGATATGTGCTTAATGGAGCAATGTAAGACAATGTCACCTCTCCAATAGATTTGATGACTCTTGGAAGGCCATTTTTGCATAATTGTCCAATGCTACGATGACCTTACCCCTCTATTGAAAGATCACTGTCTTCATAAGATTTGCAGTCCTCAATTAACTGCTACAACATTTTGACTTTCTTCATTGCTTCTTCATCCTTGGTGTTCATCTTTTCAAGCAACTCAGAGATGGTCTTGTAATTAGGAAATGGTTCATGGGATGCAAGCTGTTTCAGTGTCTGGGTGTGCATATCTACCCACAATATGAACACTTGTAAGTTATGTTCAGAGTGAATGTCAGTTTATAGTTCCTGTGAAATATCAACATTCACTCATGCTCATGCAGATGTCAATCAATTTTGCAAGGAAATTATGGAGAATTCATAACAATGTCTGAAGTGAGGTCCTAATTAAAGGAGATGCATCACAAGTAGCATGTATAGAGCATCATTATAAAGCACCTTCAGGAGGCATGCATTATTGTCTTGTACAGCCTGATATCATACAGTGCTTTCAATGCAGCAGTTTTGTGAGTTTTTTCTGGTGACACATTATACATACTCTTTATTTGCCTCAAAATCATAATTAAAACTTCTTCCTCAGTTTCTTTGTATTTATGTAAGATGCTATTACAACTAAGATGACATGTGAGGGTGTCTCTGTCAGCAAGCAGTTTCTCTGTCAAGCTGTCATATCCCATATACAGACCCTAATGAAATATTATCAATCATAATCCTAAAACTCTCCAATCAGTATTCAATCATATCTGGATCTCTCCTATCTGCAATCCCTGTACCTCTGGAAATCCTATAGACTGGTATTACTTTTATTAGACTCAGTAGAATGCTGGCCCAGCCCCCTTTACATTTCAATAGTGCTATACCCCATAATCCTGATCTCCACACTGATCTTCTCTGGCACTCTGGATCTGACCTCTACTCTATCCAGACTTCTGCATCTAGTCTGCTCCATCCTTGACATGCATCATCCACCTTCTCTATCTAGACACTCTCTGGATCTCATCTCCTTCTTATTATATCTCTGGCCTCAGATCTCACAACCACCCAACCTACTCCTAGACTCATTCCTCTAGTCTTCAGACCTTGTCCACCTCTGTCCATATCTCTGCTCTATTGTAACCAGAAGTCCAGATCCTGTTTCTCAAGTTCTGTTATGAACTCAGATGATTGGTAATGTCATTGTATGGTGGTCGCATTATGCATACTGAAACTTCCCCATAATTCAGGCACACAATTAAATTTTGCATGGTACTCAACAACACTACCGTAAATATAATTGAGGAACAAAAGTATCTGGTGTCAGCAACTATGGAAAGTCTCTATGGAAACCTCAAGTAGGATCACATGTTGTCCGAGAAGGATGCAAACGTGAAAACCCCGAAGATCACACTTCGCCTGTTCCTGTATGTCCCCGAGGCTGAAGAGGTAAATAAAATCAGTATCCTGCACACAGTTGTCTGACACATACAACCCAAGGACAATGATATCCAGGAAGTCCAACAGAACCGACGCATGTCAACTCGGAAATCAACAGCACCAAGTTCTTGTCAGAAGCGAAAAAGGTCTCTGTCAGGTGAGTAAGGCTGCAATTTACCATGATTCTCTCCGAGTCTCTATATCTTTCCTTGTCTTTTTCCTTTCTCCATTTGCAAACTGTAGAGTTCACACATTGCATGGCTTTTCTTTTGCTCAATTGTGTTTCTTCATTGGTCTTTGGTTCTCATTGTTGTCCATCCTCGTTTTCATTGTCTGAATTGTGTTGTTGTCATTGTTTGCGTGTTGTCATCTTTTCCAATCCTTCAAGTCACCATCATTTCCTTCCTCTACACTCAATTATACTCATACGTCCAAATAGCATCACCTGAACATTCACGGCCTGCTAAGTGCTATCAGAGCTCGTACTGACCAAGATGTTCTGCTACTGCACCCACCACTGGTGTGCTGGCACCACTTGAGTTTGAATGCTTCAAAATGAAGTGCAGGACTTGCTCAGTAAATGACTTTGGGGAACCAAAGATGGTATACAGCGAGGAAGAAGAAGAGATCACAATTGCTAAAGGATGGCAAGCTCACACCAAGGCGGGAAAACCATATCAGGGTTACCTTGGTCAAGGATTGACAAAATTTGTCTTTCGCATGAGTTCTACTACTTTTCTTCAAGCACTGATAGCAACTTGAAATGCAGGGTCACTACAACAACACAGACTATGCTGTCCTTCAATGTAAATGCATTCGTTCGAGAGACGTTGACAATGAAGAGGATCTGCTGGCCAAATTGGAAATTCTTCATCTGTCTCAATATTTTTTGGACTCATTCTACAAACGAGGGAAAGAAGAGGGTGTCCACAATCTTCCCAGTAAGCTTATCATAGTATAGAAATATTGATTGAAGGCTGACAAGTCTATCACACAGAAATGAAGTGGAACATTACTGGGGCATTCATTGGGAAGCTTACTCAAAAACTTGCAGATGCTCCAAACAATGGAGAAGAGGATTCGCGCAGCCTTGTTTTTAGTTGTTTCATGGTGCTCCCACTTCTCCCGATTGGTGCATTGTGCAGTGAAATCAAGTTGTCTGGAAATGCTGAAGTAGGAGTCAATAATGACTCACTCGGAAGTGCCATAGATGCATATGCTCATCATGTTGCTGTTGATTTGATGTATGAGATGATCATATCCAATATTCAAGGTGAGTCTACACAATGATTCTATATTTTGTTGTTGAGTAGCACTGCAGGTATTGTCACACCAGATCGATCTATTGTCTTCTTTGATCTGCAGTCTCATATGTCTGTATTTTTTATCAATCTGATGGTTACATCTAATTTCTGCATCACAGCACAAATGGTGACTCCGGCTACTGGGATCATGGAAAACCAGCAATCACAGAATTTTTGGAGTTGCACAAACGCAACAAATTTTGCAAGGCCCTCGGCCTTGATGCTGAGGTTCCTCCTCTAAGTCTGTCCAATACTATCCGCAAAGGTCCACTTCATATCAGTTTTGATTAGTACATACCAATCCTCACCCATTTGCATATGATACAATCCTTTTACATTTACTCTTAAGTTTCACCCCAACTTTCAGACTAATTCTCGACATTCATTTAAGCAGAGCAGGATATATCACCATGACTAACATAAACTACATCCTGATTAATGGTAACATTGCAGCAAATACCTGCCAGACATTCTCAAAAGTTAACACGGTGAATCCAAGATTATCGAAGATTGATTGTGTAGCAACACTATACTCAGAGCCAACAAAACAGATGAGATCTTCTCCGCCAATCTCCTCCATGAGATTCTTGATGACATCATGATCCACTGGTTGCAGGCAATTCTCGGCATCATAGTCTTCATGCAGTGACATTGCAATGTTCGGGGAGACACCAGATGGTAATATTTTATCGTGGTCATACCGAATGGTATGGGTATTGAGACAATGCTTCAGCTTGTCAAGCTCTTGTTGGATTAACCGTGGCCATAGCCACTGAACAAGATCACTGGGACAGGAGTAAGATTAAATCAGAAAACAGCACTGCCATACATGAACATACTATTGGCGTGGATCCATATCATTATAAATTTCTTCACTTGCTTCCCAAAATATCTTCATGTTGTCTCCCCATTGGACTCGCACACAGAGCCAGCCACGCTCAACCGTGATGTTGTGAACACTCTTCAAAAAACGGTGGGCGGGCAACTTGTCAGTGGGTAGATTCGGAGAAAAGATTTCCCTGTAAAAAGTATACTAAGTCCACAGCATGATAATAATTAGTGGCACCGTGACTGACCTTAATGCATTGGCAAAACCATATACTTCAGTCGTCTCACTTCCACAGTCAGTTGTCGTTTGAAGCGGCATTCCTAGATAAACAATGAATCATGCTACTGGCATACATGAGCATCACATACCACCAATCTCGTAGACAAGAGATAAGTAAAGGTAGGCAATTGTCATCTTAAGATGATTGTTCAGAACCACCCACATTCCCAACCACTTACCAGACCACTGATCACGGATGGCCCATATGGGAAAACTGATCTTGCTCAATTTGTCATGCCCGTCACCACTCCATTGATGATGAGGTCCAAGTGAAACTAGCGGCTGTCAAGAGGTCTTCTTCCTTGAAGGTTCCCACTGTGCAAATCCATCAGGTTCATGTCGCCTCATTTCATTCATCACATATTCCCTTTCTTAAAGTTAGCTTGCTGAACCTATGTAATACAATGGTGTTACCTTGTCAGCAAATTTCCGGTGTCAGCCACTATGGCTTGTGCTGGGTCAGACTTACCTCATAGTTATGCCGTGCTCAGCCTTGAGAAGGCGGCTGATCTTTTTCCGATTTGTGATGTTGTCATAGTGGTACTGGGTAAGGACTTTCTGGATGAATTGATCATTTTTTGGAGCTGTAATGATATACAGATCAGTGTAACGGTGGAATATTGATGCGGTATTGCTCACGGCATTGTCCATGTTGATTTCTGCCCTCTGGGTTTTTTTTTTTTTTTTTTTCAGTGTTTATTGTCCGCTGGGGCCGCACCCTATAGTAGACAGTACATGCTGCATCATTCTGTATCTATATATGTAACTTGTTAGTAGTCGATATGCTATGCAATGGCTCCCTCTTGGGGTGCGTTAAGGCCAACTGAAGGCGATATGGGATGGAGAAGGTTCTGTGTCTGGAGCGCTCTTCTCTGTTTCTCCTGTGTACCGTGTCTTTTCCTCTTGTTCTTTATTCCTCCTCTTCTTCATCATCAACCAGCGGGGTTACATCTCCAAATATTGTCTCTAGGCACTTGGACTTGGCTATGAACCTAAGTGTGGGTTTGATGCATTTTGGGTGGTTGAGTAGGTATTTCAGATCTCCCGCGCATGTTTAAACTTCATCTATGAGCGCGATTCTGAGTCTCGCGTACGCTGGGCATGCTATTAGGAAGTGGTGAGTGGTTTCTTCTCTGTTGCATCTGGGGCATTTTGGGGTAGTAGACTTATTGATTCTGTTGAGATGTTTGTTCAGCGGAGCATGGCCAGTATGAAGCTGGAAAATGAGTGAGCTATGGCGCCTCGGAAGTTTGGCTATTAGGTTGGCGTAGTGTTTGGAAGGAATGGAGGGGTCTATTTTTCGGAGGCGTTCATATCGCGGAGACTTCTTCATGACCATGATAGCTTCGTTCTTCACCTTCACGTCAAATTGTTGTTTGGCTGCTGACTTGCTGTGGGGGAGAGGAATGGGGGAGTTTTGTAGTCTGAGTGATGCGGGGAGTTGCTTGGTATCTGACGTCTCTTTTCTTGCAGCGCGCTTCGCGTGTACATCGGCTGCTTCATTTCCTGGGATGCCGCAGTGCCCTGGGGACCATCGTATGGTGAGTTTCTGTCGGTCAAATTCTGGAATGACGATTCTTAGGTCGTCATGAAGGATATCCATCAGGTAATGTCCCGGCTTTGAATTGAAGGCCTGCATTGCTAAAATTGCTGCTTGGTTGTCCGTGCCTAGTGCCATCAAGTCCTTCCCTCCTGCTTCTCTCCTCAACAACTCTACTGCTAAGATCATCCCTACTAGCTCTCCCTCGTAGACGGTGTGGTTCTTGATCGAGCCAAGATGAAATCTCAAGGCGTCTACCTCTACCTTTCCTCTCATTAATACCGCCGCTGCTCCCACTCCCTCATCTATCGCTGAGCCGTCCGAGTAGACGCATATGTCCTCCTGTGCCTCCTCATCTGTTTTGAGTGCGGATTCCGAGTCCTCTGCTATCTCCGTTGTCACGTCTGGGTGCCACTTTGTGTAGTGTCGTACTGGTAAGATCTTCTCCATTCGATTTGGGTTGGTTCTGAAAGCTTTCAGCAGTGAGTGTATCGGCGAGGGGAACTTTCTCATGGCATCGAAGTTGTGAATGGCGCAGTTTTCATATGCTGATTTGATTCCCTTGAATAGCGGGTGGTTTGGTGGGAGTGTTGCCATGTGTAGTGTGGCACGGTAGCATATCTTTCGTAGCAGTTGTTGAAATGGGAGGATGTTGGCGTGTGCGTCCATTACGTCTGTCGCTGTTGAGCGCATTCCGCCCGTGATCATGGAGGTAGCCATTCATTGAACTCTCATCATCTTTGCTGCAAAGCCTCTTGCACCTCGTCCTCCATTCTTTTTCCCCTTGCCTTTCTCTAAAAGTCCTGTGCACCAGACATCAGCTGCATATAACATTTTTGGTATGACTACACCTTCGTATAACTTCTTGAGGAGCCGTCCATGGATGCCCTTGGTGGGCCTGGTCATTCTGCTACAGGCCATCATGTACTTTGTCCCTTTCGCTAGTGCGTATGACGCATGCTCCTTGAAATGTAACTCTTCGTCTACTATCACTCCTAGGAACTTGTGAGATTTGGAGGGCTGAATGGTGTGTTTGTGTATGGTTATTGCGGGGCGCGCTATGGGGATTGTCTTTGTTCGGTTCGAGGGGTCTGGGGAGCGTCTTCTCGAGACACAGATGAGGGCGGTCTTGTCTAGCTCAAATTCTGCATTATGGTTTCTGCTCCATTCTAGGGTGCCGCCAGGCTTCTCCATCATATACTTGAGTTTCTCGTTAGCTTCCTCAAAAGTTTTACCTTTGGCTACTAGGGCAATGTCGTCTATAAAACCTAGGCTGAGCTCTCCGCAGGATGGTTTGGGATCTGCAACTTCGAGTACATCAGAGTTGTATATAAGAAAGGCAATTACGGAAAGGGGGCATCCTTGATCTACTCCATTTTCTACATTGAACGTTGCTGATACGTAGTCATCAAAGATGAGGGTCGTCGAGCGGTTGTTGAGTCGGCGTTGATACCATGCAATGTACTCTTCTGGGTAGCCTTTCATTCTCATGTTGTGGAGGAGTCGTGTGACAACAATGCTGGGGAAGGCTGCCTTCACGTCCAGGAAGAGCATTGAAATGTGGTTGTCTTTCGAGGCCCAGGCGTCGGCTGTGAACTTGGTTAGTAAGTGGATTGAGTCTACTGTTGATCTGCCTGGGCGTCCACCGAAATGCATCGGGGGGAGAAGGTTATGTTGTTCGGCTATGTAGACTAGGTCATCGGCGACACAGGATGAGAGGATTTTCGCCATGGTGTCTAGTAGCGTGATGGGGTGGTAGGCTTTGGGGAGGCTGTAATCAGGGTGTCCAGGCTTGCGTAGTACTATGGTCGAAGATTTCTTCCATTCCTCTGGGTAGATACCTAATGTGAACATGGCTCAAAATATCAGGCCCATGAAGGGGGTGAGAATATCAGTGCATTTCGTGAAGACACAGTTACATACTCCGTTGGGTCCTGGGGCTTTGAAGGGGGACAGCTTTGCTATGGCTCTGTGGATTTGTGTGTCAGTGATGTTCTTGAATGAACAGATAGGAGGGGGGTAGTTAGTGTCTGGGTCGACGTAGTCGTTCTCTGGCTGTTGTCGGAAGAAGGTGTTGTAGAGAAGTTCGCTCTTGCGTGCGTTGTCTTGAGTTGCATTTCCAGGGTTGGCAGCATTTGCTTCTGGGTCTTGTAACGTCGTGATACGTGTGTGGAATTGGTCATCTGGGCAGCTCGAGGCGTAGCGGTGGAAGTCCCATGTACCTGTGAGTGTCAGTGTCTCGAGCCATTCTTCCCAATGATCCTTCTTCGTGTGCTTGATATGTTCTGAGAGTTTGTTCCTTGCTGTTCTGAGTTCCTCGTGGATTGGGTCGTTTCTGTGTGAGAGTTTCCGTCTGGCTTTGTGTCCGAGTTTCTTGATGTGCTTGCGTTTGATGTCGAGTTCCTTCGTCCACCACCTTTTGGCGTAGGGTGATTGTTTGGCTATCGGGACTTCTTCCTTCGCGGTTTCGGCGATCACGTTGATGAGTCGGGTGTAGGCTTCTTTGAATTGGGTTTGAGTGGTGATTTCTTGAGGCTGCGGGCTAGGTTCGAGTTTCGATGATAGCTTTGCGCGGAATTTCTTCCAGTTGGTTTCGCGATAGTTGAATTTTGGGGTTGATATGATGCGCTCGGGGCTGAGATCTAAAGTGCTAATGATAGGGAAGTGGTCAGTGATAACGGGGCGTAGTTGATATTCGACAGAGCATTGGGTAAACATATCTATGATTTCTGCAGAACAGAAAAGGTTGTCTGGCCTTGTGTGATTTTTCATGTTGGATGCTTCGAGCATGGCTATGGACAGAGGGAGTGCTTGTACAAGGTTATATGCTGCGAGGAGTTCGATTAGTACATCCGCTGCATCTAGGTTCGCAGCGGTGAAGAGGTGGTCATTCATTGTCATTTCCCACATAGGGTGATGGCGATTGAAGTCTCCTAGCCAGATTATGTTAGTAGGTGCGTCTGACGCGGCCCCGTTAGGGCTTCTAAGCGTTTTGTTTTGGTTTTCGGTTGTCATATGACGTTCTAGGAATCGGATAGTGCAATTGTGGTCGCAAGGGTTGTAGATGTTGTAAATACGCACCTTGCCAAAGTTTCCTGTTAGTTCTATTGCGGTGATGTTCGGTGATTCAAGCGGAATTATATGCCAGGTGTTTTTTGATATTTTCTTGTTGACGAGGAGGATAGATCGAGTTCGTTCGGTGTTGTCATGGTGTCTTGTCGGGTAGATTACGTCCCAGTATCTTCGTAAGTTGGAGGCATTGGCGAGGTTGACAGGGTTGAGGTAGGGTTCTTGGATGCATGCGAGGTCGTAGACTTCTGGGTTGAGGTTGGATAGCATGTGTTCCCATGCGTTTACTGATTTTCGGAGGTTTTGCTGCCATATTCTAAAGTGAGGCTTTGGGGGTTCGTCGTGGTTGTTCATTGGGGGCTAGGGGGGAAGGAGAGTCTGTCAGGGTATAGAGAAGCTGCGGGGTCCGTGGCGCAGGCATTTTGTTGGGTTGGAGGTTGCGGGTCTGGTTGCCATGGTTGCCAAGGTTGGTTGGTCCAGGCGTCTGGGAGTTTCGATTGCGTGTTGAGCGGGATGCGATTGGGGTTTTTCTCAGTTTTTCTGTTGGTGGCTTGCTTCAGGGCGTCTTTCGGGTTTCTTCCAACCTTGTGGGGCATTTTCTTGTTGTTGTTTGGTGGGAGCTGGGGGCTGGGTCCAATGGTCTTGGTCCTGGTCAGTGTACTGCCATGGCTCGTTCTGTCCAGGGTATGTGTCCCATGTCAGCGGGTCGTCGGTAGGGAAGTAGATGTAGCGGGCGTCTTCTTGTCGGCCTCGGTTTGCTTCTGCTTTCTTGATAAAAGTTGGGCAGTCTCTGCTCCAGGCTGCATGGTCGTTAGTTTGGCAATTGACGCAGAAAAAGAGGTCAGGGTTGTTGACTCCGCAAGTTGAGGTTCTGTGATTTGCTCCGGAGGTCCCACACGTGTCCAGCTCTTGAGGGCAGTCTGCTGCCATGTGGCTGCCTCCAATTGCGTGGCATTTTAGGCAGCGAGTTGGTTCTTGGATTAGTTTGTGTCCGAATACTTTTCTACCTTCTATCATCAAGCCGAATCTGATGGCTTGGTTTGCGGCATTTTTGGATTTGAATGTGAATATAGCGTGGGCTGTGCGTTGTCCTGGGGTCCTACAGGCTATTGGCTTGATGTATCTAGCTTTAGTGATTTCGTTCGCTTTGAAACCTGCCTTAAGTTCTATTTCTGCGATGCAGACTGGGGAGTTTGGGTCAAACACGACTGGGATGTTTTCGAGTAGGGTTTGGTATGTTTGGTCTTTGATTATTAGGTCGTGTCCAAAGTGCGTGAGGAAACCACTTCGGTTTGCTGGTTCATTGATCCAGATAGCTGATAGGTGGGTGTCGACTTCATATAAGACACCTCCGTGTTGGAGTCTGCACGCTGACAGGAATGCCATTCCTTCTGGGATGGTTTTGCCGTTCTTCTTGAGGAGTTCGAGTGCTAGCATGGCCTTCACGACTAGTTGAAGTTCTGTTAGGTCCTTGAGGGTGCTTGTTTCATTCATGGTTCGTCTATCAATTAGTATTTGCCTTGTTTGGGCTTCGCTTCATGCTAAAATTTTGGTTAGAGGGGCAGGAATGCCTGTTCTAACAGCGTTTGCGTAGTTCAATGGTCCTTCAGACCTGCTCTCTGTTGCTTTGTCTGCGCTTCCCTGCTCCCTTGTAGCACGGATGGTGTCTTCCACCACTTTGCCTATGTGCTCAGAGGAGTCGTGCAGTTGAGAGCGTACCTCAATGACTGCGCAATCTAGGTTCTGTTTGTGTTGGGTAATGCATTCTCCCAGCTCTTCTACTCGTGTTTCTAGAAGTTTGATTGGGTTGTTTAATGCGGTTGCTAATTTGTGCATGAAGGATGATACTTGTTCAGTCTGGTTGGTGTCGTCTATTATAATGGCAAAGGCTCTGAGAATGTCAGTGTGTGTCGCTCCAAGGTTAGCGGTTAAAGTGAATTCAAAAAGGCAGTCAGCTAGTACTTCAAAGGTGATGCCTGTGGATGGGGTTGTCAGGCCGTGGATAGCAAGGAGTTTCTTCGCAGATTCCAGGTTTTTCACATCTGTACGGATTCCTATTCCTATTATGTGGTCTGACTTGTGCTTGCTGAAGGCAAGCAGGGGTTTGTCTGCGGTGGTCTTTCTACCAGTACGGGTAGGGTACACTGTTGTTGGGGTAGCGCCTCTTGGCTCGTTGGGAGCCTTTGGAGGGGGCATAGTGATCTTTTACTTGATTAAGATGTCTCGGAATGCTAGTTCAATGATTCTGATTTAACAGTTGGGGTTCTGTTTAAGCGTCGGTGACGCTACAGAACGCTGTTGAGCGCAGTGTTGAAAATAGTTTTTCCAGGGTCCTAGTCAGGGTGCCACTTGGTACTAAGCCAAGAAGCGATTGCCCTCTGGGTTTGGGACATGAGTGGATGGAGGCTGCAACTCATCAAATGAACCATGGTCCAAAGCATCCACATCATAAGGGTCTGAGTCCGAGTCCATGAACAGATGAGAGGATAGAATATCGGGGATGGCTAATTGTGCATGAGAATGAGATAACCTGACATAGAAAAACTTTATACCTGCATGCTTCCAAAATCATCCGCTCGCACTGGCGTGGTGGCACATATATAACAAGTGGTGAGGGCAAAGACGTAGTTGGTGACATAAAATAGACACACTTACTACCTTGGAAGTTAACCAGACCAAAAACCATACTCTCGAGTCTCGATAGTGGACAATAAGGTGATTGCCGTGTAACAGTAAGCCCGACAACGGTGATGACGAGCTCGATGATGGTGATGACGAGCTTGAGCATGCTGAGACATGCACATAAATCGTCATACTGGTACGAAAGTTCAACAATGGTAAACAACTCACAGCCACGCAAACAAATTAACATAACAAATAATATTTGTTTGATGAAAAGTAACCTGATACACATAGTCAACCATAACCGTGGGAAAATTATGATGTCATGAATATGTAGTCTATTTTGGTCATTCTTATATAAGGTCACCTCACAGTCAGGGGCATTATCACACAGTAGATTTTGAAATTTCAGATACCTATAATAATTTCTCCATACTTTGTCATTCCCTACAATTTCATAAGTCACTCCATAGTCAGGGATATGTTGCTGAAGAGGATTGGAAATGATAAGGAGATAAGATCAAAGTGAATAAGGGTATGGATTTTGAAGTATTTGTGCAACATGGCAAGGTCTGGCTGATCATTGAGGTCATCTGAGAGGTGGTGGTTGAAGATAGGAGAGCATTGGTGATATATAAATGAGGAAGAAGTGAGTCAACCTTATTGAACATGGGATGCTGTCAGAATGTAGAATGCCATAATCTTGTAGACAATAACTTGAAAATCATGAAATTTAGGAAAATGAAAGAAGAGGGACATAAGGAGTGATATGGGGAATAATGTTCTACATAAAAAGCCATGTTCTTACTACCAAACACATTTGGTGCATGACAGCACACCACATGAGCTGAAGCCAAGCCTTTCAGAACTTGATCCTTGAGCATACATATACTTAACAGCAGACTCATGATGTTCATGCATGGTATGCAGTTCATACCATGACATATGTATAAGGCATGATAAGGAAGGTATAATAGACTGTACTGCACCCTATTACAAAGCCACTCTACCATTTTTCCTTGATTTATTAGCTTGTATTCTTAATTTTATTTTGACAGTCTGATTTTCTGTGTATTTCTATCTGGTTCTGTAACTTTCCATCTCCCTCCATTTTTTCTAGGCTTATTTAGCCATCAGACTTTCTCACTAGCTATTAGGCATGTTTGTAAGTATGTCATGTGAATGGGAAATATTCTGATTTGTAAGGATTCTGCTTGACCTGTTGTGAGCAATATCCTCACTATGCCCTGACATACCATCAGTCCCATCAGTATATGACTCACCTCCAGTCCCATCCAGCATACCCAGTCACCTTCCAACAGCATTTGTCTTATCCTTCTAGGTCTGTCCATTACCCGTTACCTATCTGTTGCAGACAACCACCAGATTCATCGTCTGTCATGGTGTGAGGAATATCCTCACTATGCCCTGACATACCATCAATCCCATTGGACACAACTCAGTATCATTCCCTATGCATGCCCCAGCCATGTCCGTCCCATCTGTGCCATTTCTGTTCTGTCCGCATCATGTCCATTACTTTGCTGCGCTGGTCCATGACCACGTCCATGACACATGGACTCCCGCACCTCTGGACACCCATGGACCACCTCCAGATACCTTCAGACTACCCAAGAAACATGTTAGAAGACATCTCAGCATCAATCCATTGCCTATCCACCTCACTGGTATGTAATAAACCTTGCCTCATGTTTTGTGATAGGTGTTGCTGCCTTATTACATGTCTTTACATATTCCTATCTGTTCCTGCCCTATTCCTTCCTTACCCATCACATTTTTGGCTAGTATAAGTATCTAGGCATTACCATATAACTACTTCACTTCCCTTTTACTATACTTCCCTTGGATTTACTTTAGAAGTAGTCACCCCTTACCTGGACTATACCTAGACATACCTGGACCCTATCCCTTGACTATCCTTGACCTAACTATCAATCATTTGACTTGTCCATCGTTTTCTGTCCCTTTCCTTAAACATCCACTCTACCTGTCCACTTTCCCACACTGTCCGTGTCCATTCCAGACAGACTCCCACACTTTGCATACCTCCAGATATATTTCTGCACCTACGGACTACCCACATGTTATCTTCCCACACTTGTCTGGACCTTTGGACCTCATGGATCACATTGATCTAAGCCATTCTCAGTGGCAATCCCCTTTAGGGTCAAATGCACTTGCTCTGCAAGTATAGCAGCATAGGCATAGCACTGACCCAACAATTATATCTGCCCAGTGCAGAATTGTTTACCCACAACAAATTCATACTTAGCCCTTGGAATTCCATCCACCCATGTCCTGCCTATGTCCATCCAGCCCCATTGGTGTGTTACTAGTCCTTACTGGTCATATCTGATCATTTGCAGCACGATTACATGTACATTCCCATGCATGAGGCAGCTTAGCCACTATTACATACTATCACTATCACACACCAAACATGTTTGGTAGCGAGAACATGGTTTTATTTATATCTTCATTTCCCATATCATTCCCCATGCACCATTTCTTTTGTTTCCCTTCCTTTCCCTTGATTTTTCAATTTTCAAGTGATTTTCAACAGTATTACAGCATCCCCTATTCAACAAGGTTGATTCACCTTTCCCCCATTCACACACTTCCAACACTCTCCCATCTTCACCCAATACTCTCCCAGACAACCTCAGCATCAGCCAGACCATGCCACATTGCACCAATACATCAAAAACCGCATCTTTATTCATCCTGTCCTCATCTCCCTACCATTTCCAATCCTCTTCAGCAGCTTATATTTGTTGAACCATTCAAACCATTATCCACTTGCACCTCACCCCCATGATCACTGTGGACACCATGCCATTCCATCCTCATGCTCACCAGAGATTGCAAACAACCAAGTCACCATGCAGATGACCAATCCCTTTATCATGCTGGGGAAAGACAATTATAGACTTAAGAATGAAGAGTTCTTAAGAAGACTTGTGAATATTTGAATACTGAGTAGATTCAAGTTAGGGAAACTACATCTGTAAGTAAGTTGACTACTTATAGTGAAATGAAACAGGATTCAAGCTGAGTATGAATCATAAGGGTGAAGGGCAAGTACAAAAGAAGACGTATCCGGATTGAAGGGTAAAGGGCAAGTGGAGTCAGAGATAAGTGTGTCCGGATTGGTGGGATAAGTATAGTACATGAGTCACGTGTGAGTCAGAGATAACTGTACCAAGAATAGATGACTGGTAACAAAATGATCACCCAGAATAGGAAGTGAGTGAAAATGAGTAAATGGAATAGGGCAGCTTGGCATAAAGTATCTGCATGTGTGAAGGCAAAGATAAGCAGGAAGAAAAGAGTAAGGGGACCAACAAGCGGATGTTCTTGTAACACTGCCTGTGTGCAGTACTTCACTTTCTTCACCCACCAACTCCCACACACCCAAACTCTTCAACAACTCGAAGTGTTTGGAGCACTATCAGGGTCAGCCCACCCTATTTTGAACAACTACTGAACACAGTGCTTCTAAACACAAGGACCACTGACCAGTAGTATTGTCTGGTTTTGTTGTTTTTGTTGAAGGTTTCAACAGACCAGCAATGAAGATCAACACTGGCTTGCTTTTATCATCTCCTGCATCACCACACAAGCTGTATATGTATACCATCTATTATTCCAATCTACAAACCCATGTGTTCCATATCACACATCAGCCTTAAGTGGTGAGGCATGGGTTTATGAGCTTATGACAGGTCACCCTGATAGGATCCACCACAACCTTGGTGTTAACCTCCAAGTCTTTGAAGCATTGGTGCAGATTCTGCAACAAAATGGTGTCCATTGGTCTCACAATGGCATCTTGGTAGAGGAACAACTGGGCATTTTTTTGTATGCCTGTGTGACTGTGCTTTTGACTCACCATCTTGGTGAGTGATTCCAGTGTTCCCCTGACACTATTTCCAGGTGAGTACTCAGCCTTTGTCTGAGTTGTATTAATATCCTGCTCAATTATGTTATATACTAGGTACTTCAAGCACTTGCTTAACTTTTTCTCAGACAACCCATTCTATTTCTCATAAGTTCACTTACCCACAATAGACACTCCTCTATCCTCCAAATTCTCTTGATAGCTAATCTAGTTCAAGTTCACAATCCCCACATCACTTCCAAAGGTCTCCATGATGACTGCAATGCCAATGATGCAAGTACACAGTCACAAATTGACTCACTGAAGAATAACCTACATACCCTATATAAAGCAGACTATGCCACTATGTCTGTTGTGTGAGACAGTGCATCGTCACCATCGGCCAGTACAGGCTGTCATGCAGGTGTGTCTGATGGTAGAAATTCTCCCTTGAAGGCCAATTTTATGGTAAGGTATAAGAAGCAGTCAAATATTTTGGTAGATGAATTTGAGGAGTACCTAAAACTGCTGCAAGAGGACTTTGACCTTTGTGACCCCATTCAGTGGTGGGTGGGTCACCAAGCACAGTTTCTGAACCTCTCTTGACTTGCCTGTGATGTCCTTTCAATACCTGGTGAGTACTTACTCCATGTTCCAGGTGTCTGTACTTATTTCTCTTCATAGGATCTGCTGTTGCTGTTGAACCAATTTTCTCTGGTGGTCATGACACAGTTTCACTGCAGTACACAAGTCTCAAGCCTGAGACTATCAGAACATTGATGCTCATGAAGGCAAAGCTTCATTTAGCTTGTTTATAGTTGATTTACATTCTGTATGGTGCTATGTACCATACACTACCATATATGTCTGTATAATACTCCATACTGTACTGTTCACTTTGTCCGCTACCAATGACATGTATGGTGTACAGGTTCACTGTCTACCATACCTCTACCATATGTATATGGTACAGTGTGCAGCCCTCTAAACAGCACACATTCATATTCATTGAAGTTTGATGTAAGTTCAACCATTCTTTGGCACCTGAGATCTTCATGAAGTTCCATGAAGACTTGAAGGAGGATGTGCCTAAGAAGTTTCACTGCATGATGGCTGACATTTATGAATCCACACAGTGAGTTTCACTGGTGTGCATGGTGCTAGATATTGACACTACTGGCAGGATCTTGAAATGAAAGGGTGGCAATAATCTGGCTGATGAGCATTGAAAGGCATTGATGCTACTCGACCTTGATGGCATGGGTGAGGATTAGCTTCTAGTATGGTGCTGATCTATACTTGTAAATAGTGCATATTCATTGATCACTCCTTTTCGCATACCCTGGTCTTTAGCAGCTTAGTCCACGTTGTCGTGAACATTCTGTCCACAGCCCTGCAGAGGCCTAATTCACGGAGTACATCGAAAGCCCAGTTATCCGGACATCAGACCAGTCACTCCAGTCATCTCCGATGAAACCCGCTCAAACCCGACGCTTTCCCGCGCTCTCCGAGCCTCGGACCCGCTGGAGATGCACCGGACCCGCTCGCATACCTTCGGAAACCCGTCCGTCCTATGTCCTGTCCGTTCCGTCCAACCCCACTGGTGCGTAGTAGCTTGTTTCCCATGGCTGATGCAGTAGGCAGTGTTATTACCTGTGTTCCCACAAGTCCGCAGTGCCTCATGTCAGTTTACATACCTTCGGACCCGATGTTTTCCTGTTTTTGATATTCCGGATTTCTACGTAGCTAGTTATATAGGACTGGTAGTACGACCAAGCACTCTTTACTTTACTGTAGGTGGGACTTCCCATCTACTTGGTCACATACCTGTCCTTACCTGTTACCTGGCTGAATACACCTGGTTATCACCCGTTCTGCACCCGCTTCGCACCCGAAACGCTTGCCATTCGTTTTCCCTGACTTTCCCTTGTTTCCGGACATAGTCCGACACTTTCCGAACCCATTCCCTTGCTATTATCCGTAACCCAACGACCCGAAGCTCCGGACCCGCTTTCCCGCGCCTCGGACTTGGTAGTATTACCTTCGGACCCGACATTTTGACCTCCGGACTTGGTCCGCATACCTTCGGACTTGTTCCTTTACCTTTCCGTGACCTTATATACTAACTATCAGACTTATCTCAGTAGCAGACCCCTTTAGGGTCGAACGTTCTTGCCTTGCAAGTGAAGCAGCAGGTATAGCATTTGACCTAACATTATATCCACCTACTGCGGAGTTGTTTCCCACAACGTGTTTTTATATACGTCTTTTAATCAAATGCTATTCTTTTTTCTTGTAACACCATCTGAAACGCGTGATTTGCACATCATAATTCAATATATACTTTCTGCAATTGCTCGTAATATCAACTAATTCTTGATAATTATACATTATTTTCAAGGGGGTAAAAAAGTACTTCTATGCGCCATAATTTTCCCAAGGCCGATAATGTGTGAAAATAATTGGAAATTATTGAGCATTACTGTGATTTAATATAATTTGTCTCGGGAGGCTTTTCCTGATGAAGCACTACCACGAGGACAACAAGCTCGCACCATACGGGTACCTCGAACAGCTTAACCCGCAACGCAGCCAACCGGAATCATTTGAGTCCAATGTGGAGGAAAAAGTGAGTTGGATCGAGACGGTGGAAGTGTCTGGAAACCATGTTTGGTAGGGTAACAAGGCTCCGAGGGAACATCTCTCATACCTGCTAAATTATAAGACATACATGATGATGCCCTTGCTTTGTATGACCAATGATCAGTTTCGAAGTCTTGTGAATTACCCAAGCCATCCCGATATTCAATAGCATTCAACACACCGCCTAATCTATGCTGTTTTCCGCGAAAGGTCTTGGGGGGTGGGGTTCGCTTTTAAAAATTCAAATTGTGTTTCAGATGCATCATGCAGGCAGGTGCAACACGCAGTGCAAGATCGGGCATACAGAAAAACTGCCGAAATCCACATATCATGCCCTGCTCGTTAAGTTGCCGCACCTGGTGTGCACATAAGCTATCGAGCTACATGATAGTGAGTACACAAAAATACTAATAAATTTAGCCGATGCCATGGATGGTTTATCTCAGTCACGTAGTGTGGCTGAGTGCAAGACGCAAAACAAGGTCTCAGACGAAGGAGGAATCCCAAAGGTCTACAGCGTTGGACTCATAGAAGGCTCATCCGACACTTTAACAACTCTATATCACCACATCAGCCTTTATGCTAATGAAAAAAAAGACCAGAGATACAGCCAACTTTCCTGCATTCGCCCCAGAGAAGAGCATAGGAAGCGCACTTGGAGCATTCTGGAAACCATCCACAATATGGAACTTGCTTTTGATCGATCCGTCAGCAAGTCCAGCTGCAATTTCCTTGACGGCCACTGGATACTGCTTGGCATAATCGGAACTTGTGGAGAAAGTCAGTATGTGATACGATATGGTCTCCACTCGCACGTACACGATGAAACCTTGCATCTTGGCACGTTGCAAGTTTAGGTTCAGATACCCCACAAGACCTTTGGGTTTTGGATCGTCTAGTACACAGATGAGCCTCTGTATGTATGAATCTCATGAAGATGCTAACTATAAGCGGAGATAGCCCCTGCATTGCATGTCAGTCCAAGTCCATGCAGCTGTAGAAATGATGTCACTTACCACATAAAACAACCCTTGCATTTTGATTCAATCTCGAGAGTGCTAAATCAAGTATCTCGCCTCCAACGTTGTCAAAGTACACGTCCAGATACCCGACAGCCTCGCTGAAATCCTCACGGAATGTAGGGCTCTTGTAGTTGAGCGCTTTGTCCACGCCCAAGTCGCCCTCGAGCCAGGTACATTTGTCTGGTGTACCTGCTATGCCGATTACACGTGCGCCAGCCCGCTTTCCGAGCTGACAGACGAGAGCACCGACTGCACCAGCAGCACCAGATATGACAAGTGTTTCGCCGGCTTTCAGCTGTCCGACGTCGTGGAGGCCCTGTAACCTGATTAGTATGCTGTGATATGGCGGCAGGAGGGGAACGGACAAAGTATGCAGTCATGCCTGTTAGTAGACATCAGGCACGCTAGTGCACATGTAAAGTGAGAAGGCAGACCTGTCATGCCCAAAGTGTTCAAGAAGTCGAGGGACGTTGATCCCGGTGGTGGCCTGTGATTCATGGCATAAAGACAAAATAACGATGCAGGAAACCTTACGATATCTTCTCCATTGACTTATCGTCCGCAACTGCATACTCTGTCCACCCTGCGCATAGTGATATGAAGGCGAGGCTGGGAGATAAGAACTGGCGTTCGTGCAGACGCACCAAACCTTCCAGAAACCAGGTCCCCCATCTTGAACTCACTCCCCTCGCCCACGCTCACTACGACGCCAAGCCCGCCCGAGCGCATTACCTCCCCAATTTTCACTGGAGGGACGTAGCTTCGCCTATCTTTGATCCACCCGCGCATGGCAGGATCCAGAGAAAGGTACGTGACTTGGACTAGAGCCTGGCCCTTGCCGACATGAAGTTCATCGAACGCCTTGGTCTTGGACTCGAACGTATCTGGGAGAATGTGTGCGTCAGGGCGTTCGTGAAGGACGATCTGGCTAAAGGTTTTAGGAGGCATGGTGCAGTGAATTGCGGTTGGTTTGGAACAAGTTCGGGAATGGGGAGCGTGTCATTGTGTGATGACAGGTAGAAGTGTTTAGACTTTAGATGGCGGCACAAAGTAGAATGGCTCTCGCGCAATGTTAACCAGATGCCAGCCTAGTATAATTGGGAGAAATTCTAAAGGCTAAGTACAATAACACAACTCTAAATAATGTCGAAGTGTACGTAGCCTGTGATAACGAATATCAGATGTAAACGGAAATACTAATCAAACGGTTTCAGATAAGTCAAGTCCCCGGCTCTCGATCACATTAACTCTCGATCCTCTAAGACCTTTCTGCTGGCGAGGTACGAACGCCACATACCCCCTTCCAGGACGTGCGACGTCCTTATTTTTTCTTCGGCTTGGTGGTTTCTTTACGGGGTGCGTTGTCAATGCTCTTTCCAGCGGGAACCCCAGGTTCATGCTTGTCATCCACCTCCATTTGGGTGTGGGCCCGAGATGTCGTTGACGAGAGGGTAGAGGGCGACCGGGTGCGCGAGGTGTTGGTTTGGTTGGAATGGGCGCCACCTCGGCCCATGCTCGGACCCTCTCCTCTGTCTGGGAGGGAGTGATGATAGGAAGTGCTGTTGTGATGCCGAGCACGTTTGGCTGCCTTTCACTCGGCGATGCTACGGTCACGCCATTCCCTCTGGCGTTTTGTGGTTTCTAAGTTCATCCAGAGCGCTTCTTCCAAAAGCTCCGCACGGCGAGGATTAATCCAACAGCCACCGTCAGGGGGCTGAGGGGTTGTGTTTGCGTTGTTCTGGGAAGCTAGTGGAACTTCCTCGCCGACGAGGTCGGTGAACGAGGGAGATGGTCCGGCTATCTGTGGACCTGCAGTGGCTTCCTCTGCAAAGCGAGAGGTGAGAGCGTTGGTGGTCTGGAGCATGTTGAACGACAATGCGAAGTCACCATATCCAGCAGGGGCAGCACGATCAGCGGCTGTGCCTGCTCGCAGGTGGGCGTCATGTTCTAGGTAGGCGCAGAGCATGTCTAGGACAACCATGAGGTCCCCATTGCCCAGCCCATTAGGAAGAGTGAAGCGCCGGGCTCCAATTCGAGTGAGGATGGGAGCCATGGTGGGGTGGTGAATGTGACAGGCGAACAGAAGGAGAGTGTCGTCGGTGGTGAAGGAAAAGAATGATTCGGGGGAGGAAGGGACAATGGCGAGGTCTTTATAGGATGCGCCATCAAGGGAAAGGTGTCCAAATGACAGTGAGATGTCCCCTGCTGGGGGGTTCCCATTCCCTTCCTCTAATTCTGAGACATTTTCGATCCCCAGCACCGTAAAATAATCTTTTAGTGCGTCTAGTTCCTCCACTCGATCGTAGGGTAGCCAAGTAATGTCACCGCTTTTCCATTGAATTTCAAATGTGGCGTCAGCTCGTCGCCCAGCATGAGTCAGAATCCTGTCGATAGCCCATTCCGCCTCGGGCTCGTCGAAGTCAGTGATCTGAGTCTCCATCCGACCCGGGAAAAGTTGGTTGTTGTTGGGGACGTGGATACGGAGGTAGGACGAATGAAACACAGGGTGCACGCCCCATTGTTTGAGTCGGTTAGGTAATTCCAGCTTGTAGGAATTATTGTGATAGTCCTCAATGATCCTATACGGCCCCATAAATTTGGGCATTAGTTTTCGCGCAGTATTCTTGGGTAGTGATATGTTCTTGGTAGACACATAAACCAAATCACCTGTCACCAGCGGACATGTCCTACGATGTTTGTTGGCTTCGTGCGTCTGCTTGACTCGCGCACTCAAAACGGCATCGTGTGCTGACATAATCGCAGTCTTCATCTTCTGCGCGAACACACGTACTCCCGGATACTCGTCAGACCGGGCACCCTCCCATACCATGGCTCTGGGTAGCCTGCCATTAGCTAGGAAAGGTGAGGTGTCCGTGGATTCAGACTTAGCTATATTGGTAGCAAACTCTATAGCGGGTAATTTAGCTACCCAATCCCGTTGGTTGGGGCTTATGCATGACCTAAGCATTTGGCCAATTGTTCGGTTAGCTCACTCGGTAGCGCCGTCCGTCTGTGGATGATAGGCACTAGACATTCTTAACTGCACGCCGATGAGCTTATTCAGGTGAGCCCAGAAGTTGCTTGTAAACAGCACGTCTCGGTCGCTAATGATTGCCTTAGGGAGTCCGTGATACTTATACACTTCTGCGAACATTAGTTCTGCGATGTCTCTAGCTGTGTAAGTCGTTTTGCTTGGTATTAGATGTACCATCGCCATTAACAAATCGATGACGACAGTAATCTCGTCATACTCCCTGTTTCTGTCTTTGGACGTGGGTAGCGGCCCCATGAAATCAACACCGATTGCCTCCCAGGGTTGGGAGGGCACTGACAGTGAGTTTAACATTCCATAGGGCTTCTGGTTTGGGGCCTTGCTTCGTTGACATGTCACACATGACTGGCAGAAAGCCCGCACGTCAGCGACCATCATCTTCCACCAGACGTGTTCTCGAAGATAGGATAATGTCTTGTCGGCCCCGAGGTGGGCTAGTATGGAGTGTGCCTGGTCTATCAAGACCTCAACGAGACGTCTGTCTCCTACTTTCACATCCGGTATGCATAACACGGTTCTGTCCTTTAGTTTAATGTGGATCAAACCATCCTTTACTTCGAAGTTCCGAAACTCCTTAGGTGCTTCAAGCACCTTTCTGAACATGGGGTCCTCGGTATATTGATCTCGCATTTGGTCCAGCAACCCGACTTCGTGTGGGTAAGTGACTGGGATCCGTTGTTTGGGTGCTAACTCCTGGTTTGGCTGGTTTGGCACTTCATTTTTTTGCACTTTTTGCACGTCTTCGTGCACCCCCCCTTCCAGACGGGGAGCTGGGCCAGGCGCAGGCAGCCGTGGCCCCCGCAATGTAAACTGCCTGCGGACCCGCCGGGCAAATTCTGCGCTGGTCTCAGGTCTCCCTGTCTCAGCATGAGGTACCTTCATGGCCCGCGGCCGGCGCTGTGTCTGTGTCGTCACCACCTGCTGGTCCAATGTCTCTGCAGCGTCGTTCAGGACCTTCCAGGTGGCCTCCTCACGGGCCTGCAACGCCGCCTTATGGGCAGGCAGCATCCCTGCTCTCCGGGGGTAGGCAATCCCCCTCCTGTCACCACGAGGAGTGGCCTCCCAAGGCATGCGTGGTAAGTTCGGTGCCTCGCGGATGGTCCCAACCCCGTTTGAGGCCGAGAAGTTCGGTGTCTGTTGGGTGGTGCCAGCCGCCTCAACTTCCTTCCCGGGTAAGTTCGGTGCCTGAAGGATGGGTTCATCACCCCTCCTTCTTCCTGCCACCCGGGCACTTCGCCTGGGGGTACTGGCCCTCGCCTCATCCCCCACCATCACCAGCATGCTTACGACGTCCGAGACATCAGTGGGTGATGCATAGTCATCATGAGCGACGTATTCACTGACCGCCCGCACTGTCCCCGCAGCATCATAGTCATACATCCGCGACAGAGTGTCCGGCAGCACATTGTGGGCCCCCGGCACGTATTTGACGGTGAAGTCGAATTCCCCTATCTTTTCCATCCAACGAGCCTGACGCCCGGACAGGTTCTTCTGATTCAAGATATAGATTAAGCTTTTGTGGTCTGTCAGCCACACGAACGGGCACCCCTGTAGGATGTCTCTGTGTCGAAGCATGGTTTCCACGCCCGCCAGCAGTTCTTGCTCGTGCACGGTGTAGTTCCGCTGCGCCGAGTTCAGCTTAGCCGAATAGAACGCTGCTATCTTGGCCGTCCGCCAGTCCACTCCTTGTGCTATGACGCCACCTACTCCCGTGGGACAGGCGTCCGTCATCATCCAGACCTGTGGGGTCCCCGGTCCGTAGACCAGCGGCACCCTGTTGTGCCCAGCACATGCAGCCACGTATCGTTTGACCTCCTCGAATGCCCGCTGCTCTGTTGCCGTCCAGCGAAATGGTACACTGTCCCCGCAGACCGCAGACAACACCCCCAAAGGAATGCGGACGCGATAGACGTCGTCCGCGAGGTAGCCAACGGCACCTATAAACCCTCGACATAGGTCTCAATTGGTTGGAGTCTTCCAGCTGACGACCTTGTCCACTTTTTCTTGGTCCATGCTGATACCCTCGTTGCTAACAACCCTTCCCAGGATTCGCATCACCGGCTCCAAAAACTTCAGTTTTTTTTCACTTAGATAGAGCTGCTCGCGATCGAGGATGTTGACAATTGTTCATACGTGCTCCACGTGTTCCTCGAGTGTGTCTGAATATATTATAATATCATCCAGGTACACATCCATAAAGATGCCTATATGTTCCCCGAACAGATAATTCATGACTGCTTGGTAGGTCGCCGGGGCATTACAATCACCCTGTTGCAATACGTGACTGACCATGTTCCCGTCAGGTGTTGTCATCGCGGTCCGGGGCACATGTTCCGGTACCACTCGAATCTGCTCATAGGCGTCCTGCCCATCCATCAGCGATCTGTAGGGCTTCCGCGCCACGCGCCTCAGGATGCCTTCCATGTCTGGCAAAGGTGAGGTAAGTTTCTTTGTGTTTTTGTTTCGTTCACGAAGATCAACCACGGTGCGCAGCCGGTCAGTCCCTGGCTTTCGGATAAACAGCATCGGAACAGTGTTTCCTGCACTGGTCATCTCCCACCTCCCAGACGCCAAGTAGGCTCGGCACTTTTCGGCCCATTGTGGCCTCATTGGCTCTGGGCATCGGGAAGGACGCCAAGGGTAGATCTTGGGCTCGTCAAGCAACAGGACCGTATGATTTATGGCCCGTAAAGGAGATAGGTTTGTTTCTGAAGCTTTTGCACACAGTGGGCTGGCTAACTTCCTTAACAGCACCCTGGTTTGTTCTATCTCGTCGCTGACGACCTCTGCCGCTCGTGACTCTAACGTCGTGACCCCTTCCCCTTTCAGGGGAAGGGGTCTCACATGCTCCAATATTACCAACGGTGGGTTGAAGCCCACTGTGACGCTGTGTTGATAGAGAAATGGGGTCCCTAATATCAGATCATAGTTCTGTAAGTTAATTACGTCGAAGTATCGAGAGTAATCAGTTCCCTGATATTGGAACCTCACAGCAGTCCTGTAATTTACCTTGGACCGTGACCCTTGAACTGCCAGTTGGATTGTCAAGGGTTTCTCTAACACTGTGAGTCGACAATTTAACTGTTCTGCTGTCATCAGGGATATGAAGTCTGCCAGGGACCCAGTATCTATCAAGGCCCGTGCTGGGCGTCCATCGACATGCACTACGACAACAACGGGTCGCGGGATTGCTCTCGCGACATCACGGGTGGTTGCTGAGTTTCGTTGCAGTGCCGGGTAGGTACCTCGGGCTACCTGCACCCCGTTTAGCTCACATAGGGAGATGGTGTTCCGTTCTCCAGACATCTCGTCTGACTCTGGGATAGGCGTGTGTTGTAGGTTGGTGACCTCACCAAGCATTCCAGTGAGCCCCTCATACTGCTCGTCATTTGCTGCTAGTTGGTCGTTGCTCAGCTCAAACATGGCCTTACACAGCCGTCGTTCGTACCATCGTGCTGGGTGCCACTCCCACTCGTGGACTGTGTTTCTTGGTACGGAGGTCGTCAAGGTCAGCGCGTCATCAAAGACTTTGTATTCCTGTTCGCTTACCCGCACGCAGCTGAACCTCGGCCCCGGATTCGCGGATCAATTTCCATCGGGCGGAGCTATGAACTGCTCCAACCACCAGACCAGTCTGTCCTCTATGGGCGTTCCCATGGGCTCCCGTTTATCCATGCGTTTTCTCTCCTTTTTGCGCAACCAATTCTTATCATATCCGAGGGCTCCACCCAGATGCATCCAGTACGCCCTGTCTACCCGGTAGTTTGGGTCCTCCAATCGCAATCGGTGCACTTCCAGCCCGAGGCTGCTACGCCGATGATGGTAGTCCATGATGAAGTACATCTCCTTCTCACGCTCGTAGACGTGGAAACAGTCTGGGTCGTCCCAGGCAGTCATGTGGTCATAGCCCCCCCCTCGGTCATCTCCTGGGAATTTAATCCCCTGTAAGCGATCCTCTACTCGTCTCGCGATGGGATCTCTGAATCTCGTGACAGATGGCCGGTCATGGGCATCGGATACGCCTGGGTCGCTCTCACCCCCTGACTCCATGTCGGGGATTTCTTCCATGAGCAGTCCGATGGATCCCAGGTACACCCCATCAGGTGTCTCGCTGACGTCTGCCAATTTGCGCAGACGTTCTTCGTCTGTTGGGCCCACGTGGATCCCGTAACTGGGGATTCCAGGAGGTTTATGCGGTGAGTCCGACTTTAAATGAGTGTTCTTGGGGCACTGTCTTGACACATGCCCCAGATCTCCGCAGACAAAACACCTTCCCTCTGCCCTTCGACGATCTCGTTCCGCCGGGCTAAGGGGGTCGGCGGTTTGACCTCCCCCCTTTCCGGTTCCTCTGGGAGTGCCACTGTTCGGTGGGTACCGTGGTGTTCTTGTCTGTTCACCGTGCTGTAACCTGGGAGTTTCCCTTCTAGGTCTCCTTCTCTCTCTCTTAATGAGGTTTGTCCCTTTGAGTGCGGTGGAGGCACTGGATACCTCCACCGAAGGAGTCTTTTCCTTTCGCCCTGTCCGTTTGTCTCGCCCCGTCGGGACAGAGTGGGCGATCTCAATTATTTCTGCCGCGGCCTGGACCTCTCTAAAGGTAGAAATTTCTGGGTTCAATTCTTTTTTCCAGAGTTCTTGCTGAATCTCTGTATTCAGGCCCGTCCACAAACGTGTCACTCGATCACGTTCGTCTATGTCTCCTATCATGTTCCAGAGCTTGTTGAGCTCGTACACGTAGTCCCGCACTGGTTTATCATTCTGGAAGCAACGTTTCAATTTTTCCCTTTGCTTTGTCCTAAAGTTTATGGGGAAGCAATAGTTAAACATTTCCGTGAAGAACTCGCGGAGTCTCCACCGGTAAGGGTCCCCAGACACTTCACGGATGTAAAACTCATGTGCCTTGCCTTTCAGGAAATGAGACAGTACGAAGACTTTTTTCTTCGACTCAACTTTCCCATCTTCAACATACGCTGTTCCCTCAGTTATGAACCGATGGAACGCCCGCGAATCAACTGACCCATCATATGAGGTGGGTGGTATGGGTTTTAGCGTGGTTTTTCGTTTCTTGGATCGTTTTTTAGAACGCTTACAGACCTTCCTTCGAGTGTCTTCACTTCTGGAGCTCGAGGAGGTGGAACCACTTGATGATGAGCCGGAGCTGCTCGACGACGATGACTCGGAGTCATCCCCGTCGTCTTCGTCTTTTCCCAGACGGCCTAACGCCTGTCCAATGTAGGACTTGGGCGCTACTTGGCGCACTGGTTCCATCGCTTGGGGTGTTTTTTGCAGCCCCGTCTATTACTAGTGGGTCTCACCACTCTATCTACCATTTGGGCCACGGGGTCCAAGGCCTTCTTATTCTTCAATGGGGCAGCTTTGGGCTCTTTAGGAGTTCGGGAGCTCATGATTTCCCTTATTTTCCTTTCGTATTTTTCACGGAGTTGTTCCTCGGCCCTCGCTACAGCCGCTTCCATAGCCTGGTCCCTTCGGACATTGTCTAGGAAGGTGTTCATCCACCTTCCAGACTTTGCAGGTACGTTTTCCTGGTCCTGTTCTTCTTCAGATGGGTTATCTGACTCCTGGGCTATGTTTTTAGCCTTTCGGTACGACTCGAGAGCGGCTCGTTGCTCCTCGAGGTCGATTTCTTCTCCTTCGGGGAGGGCTCCCCAGTTTCTGGGGTCGATACCTTTGCCCTTTGAAGTTCCCTCCCCCCGGATTTCCAATCCGGGGGTAGTTGTGGAGTCTTCACGGCGACTTACACTCCTTTCGCGTCGTGCCCACAGATCCCGTTCGGTCGAGGTAAGCCGTTCTCTTGCGGCATTTACGGTCTCCCTTTGCTCACTGGAAAGTTTGTCCAGTTTCTTAGCATCGGTCTTGCGACTCCGGCGACTTTTTCTGTCGACCGTGGTCCACAGTCGGTCGTCACCATCGTCGTTGTCACCCGTGACGTCGCTCCGTTCACTCGCAGTCTCAAAGGTAGCATGCTCCATTGTCCTATCGGGCATCGAGCTGACATTTTCGTCGATTTCAACGCTCGTTACAGCATTCAATGCTAATGTACTCTCCCGTTCGGTCCGAAGATCCAGAACGGGGCCACTCGCTCTGACCACGTCACTGTACGAGCGAACGGGTCGAAGAACGGAATTTTTCTCTTTGTCGATCTCCACAGATCGACCCGCTGAGGTTAACGGGGACTCAACAGGGTCAGGCTGCACAGCTATCTCGCCGGGGCCCTCCACCGGAGTTTTATTGCTAGAGAGTAGGTTAACTATGAGGTTTCCGAATGCCTCACTTACCTTGAAGTTCTTATCACTAGCAGGGGTTGACAACGAGCTAGCTCTAGCGCGAGTGCGCGAGCGCAAGTTATAGGGATTCGTTTGGGACATATTCGGGGATTGTTTGCTTGTCACTGTTGTAGAACGTGGTGGGCCAGACCAGTTGACAGAGTGACAAAGAGATATGTTTTTTAAAGAGGAGGAAAGGCTTGGAGAAGGTTAAAAAATATGTGACGACAGGTAGAAGTGTTTAGACTTTAGATGGCGGCACAAAGTAGAATGGCTCTCGCGCAATGTTAACCAGATGCCAGCCTAGTATAATTGGGAGAAATTCTAAAGGCTAAGTACAATAACACGACTCTAAATAATGTCGAAGCGTACGTAGCCTGTGATAACGAATATCAGATGTAAACGGAAATACTAATCAAACGGTTTCAGATAAGTCAAGTCCCCGGCTCTCGATCACATTAACTCTCGATCCTCTAAGACCTTTCTGCTGGCGAGGTACGAACGCCACACATCGAAGGTTCTGTATCAAGTCAACGCAGTCTATAAAACCCGACCATGTACACGAATGACCGGGTCCCGGCTTGCTCAAGAATCACGGTATTCCACGCAATTGTAATTCCGTGACTGCGTGGGGTACAGTGACAGTCATCTCGCTCGAAGTAACCTGAAGTAACCTACAACTTGAATTTCCAAAGTACGTTGTAACGTTACATACACAGTAAATTAGTAACACAACATGTCCGTGTGAATGATTGATTCGTCGCGAGAGAATGCTATAGCCTGCTGTAGCGTATGTAGTGCCTGAACGTTTGAAATATAGGCGGCCCAGCGATTACAGTACTTATTCATGAGCGGTGAACCTTTGGAGCAGGAAGAAGTCCTAATAGTCCAAACGTGAGTGCATACAAGCCAGATGCTGAAATGCAAAGCTGAGATCATGCATATAATCGGACTGATTGACCTTGAGCTTACCCCCTACCACTCCTTCTAAATATCCCAAACTAGACCACCTCCCGAGGGTAAAGGACAGAAGTGACCAACCAACCAAGATCGCAGTGGTCAAGATTGGAATGACAGAAGAGAGTACTCCAGAGTCTCGCCAAGACCGGTACTGAGACGTGATCAGCTTTGTATAACGAAACTACTATGATGGAAAGAACTGACGTCTGGTTCAAGGCCGTGTATCCACGGTACCAGGAGGACGTAGAGGAAAAGTATGATCACTAGTCCTTCAAAACCCGTGGAAGCAAAGGCGAACAGTCTGATCAACTATGAATATTTGTTGAGAAATCTGTCGACCGTGCCCACCTTCCCCACTGCCCTCCCTCATCTTGTCTGGTTAACAAGTCCAAAAAGACGCGATGAGTGTTAAACACATATGTGATTGCAGCTCCGGGGATGATAAACTTGAGCTGACGAGCGGTATGCTTGGAAATCGTGTTCCCGACAGATTGTATCCGGGGAATGGTCATTTTGAAAGAGTATGATGTGCGACCGGAGTATACACGATGCATGAAATCACATGCCATCGGAACGGGATTCGGAAGCATTTAAGTCATGCGATGATGCTGCAGCTGTTGACTTAGTAAGTTCTTTCTACACTCACTTATTAGCCCCAGACAAGCAACTAGTGAAATTTAATCAATATCGATGGTCCAGAAAGATCATGATGTCCAATAGGGACGTTACGGTGTACTTTCCGAATAGCAACTCAGTCGGGCGCTTGTCAAAATGCGACATAAACTTGAAGGTGGCCATCCAGGCCATGGGACAGCAGACTCGGAAGCTTCATCTCAACATTCAATTCACTTGGACCTGTCATTCGATCTGCCGAGGAATCATGGGTCTAGACCGCCCAGGACCGCCCCTGCTTCCAGTTGCCAGCCTGCCAGTAAGCGCTCTCGGGCTCTTTTATTCGTGGTCGAGACCGCCAGTGAACGGTCGTGAGGGACTTTGAGACACCGGCCACAGCAAGTTACCTGTCTTTGCTTCTGGCGTGTGCCATATCCAATGCACTTACCACAAAAGAACAGGACTATTTCTTATTCCGGTAAAAATCTGTGCTGATCTCCGCCACTCCATTCTATTCGAATGCCGATATACATGCTTCATCTTAGAACATGTACGGGGGGGCCCTGGCTCCTGCCTTTTATAGGTTTTGCAGCACCATCAATCCTCCAGGTACTATTTCAGCGTAGCCTAGGCTGGTCCACCGTCTCGAAGCGGTGGCACATTATACTCGGCCATACAGGTGCTGGTTCACCCCGCTGAAGTCATATCTGGAGCTCATCTCTCTATACAGTAATCGCGTGTAACTATGAGGCAGGTACGGATGTACGAAATCACATCCGTCTCAAGGTCTAGCCCCTGGCCTAGACCGTCAAGCCTCCTGCATGGGGGTCTAGACTCATTGAGCCCTCATGTCTAATAAGTAAACGCAGCTTCTTTATGGGGGGTGCGATGGGTGGTAACAAACCTCGGTTTACTCTACTTCGCTATAGCGTTTATGTCGACTTCTGGTGTTATTGATGCCCATCTAGTTCTAGATCCGTGGTGTGCGAGCGGCCTGGCCCCATGGATGCTATTGTCACGAACGTGGCGTACTTATCCATCAAAATTCTATCTGACGTTCCGTCAGCGGGGCCACAGATGCAGCTGCGAATGTATAACGAGGACGCAACTACCTGTGCATTGTAATAAACGCCCTCCGCAGCGGTGATTGACCCTATGCTTCTGCAAGCTATCGAGACATTGCGGATCTCCATCTGGCCGTGGAAGCTTATCCCATCTGTATAAGAGTGCTGCAGATTTATGATTATTTCATACATTTTTTACCTCTGCATGATGATGTCCCAGGGCAAAACTGTTGCATCATCTCAGACCACGATGCTTTCATCTCCCCATCTTATATCTCCTACACTTGCAAAAGATTTGAAAGACTGTAGAAAGACTTCCCTGAATCTAGTGAGTGTTCACATTGTCGAAAGCCGCGGTTTCTTATTCACCTCTCTTTCATAGCTCATGGCATTTCTAGCGTCAGTTCAAGAATGAATTATTCCTGACGCTCCAACCAACACTCTACAGCTTTCAGTCGATTTCAGGATCCCCAGGTCTTGTAGTGGCTACCTCTCGCGCTGATGCTATATACTATCAGCCTGCACATCGCTGCTAGCGCGGGCGTTTCTCACGTAAGGCATTTCAGGTCATTCGTATACGCATAGCGCCTAACACCAATTACTCA
The DNA here is from genome assembly GCA_016628065.1 of Suillus lakei. Classification (NCBI taxonomy): domain Eukaryota; kingdom Fungi; phylum Basidiomycota; class Agaricomycetes; order Boletales; family Suillaceae; genus Suillus; species Suillus lakei. The sequence continues at coordinate 262,044 of JABBWA010000009.1, read as the reverse complement.
CAGCAGCTCGGAGCGGTTGTTTTTGGAATTTTGCATACCATCCCGGCAGTTGGAATTGTCGCCGTGACATCGGTGGAGTTGGCGTTTGCAGTCAAATCACCAGCAGTGGCGATTTCTGTCATTATATTTTCTTTCCTTCCTACCATGGTTGCGTTTTCTCAGTACCTCCGCGTGCGGTACATGAAAGCAATGATAGATCAGACCGTCCCCGGGGACCTCCCGTCAGAACCGTGATTAGAGCTCACTGATACTAATATTCTTTCGCCGCTCTTTCCTGAATCATTCCCCCCTACTGGGAGGCCACACGCAGAAAATGCTTCAATAGTGATTTATAGATACTGGCCATGTGAATAGTACACCTAACGAAAACACCATTATGTAGCGTAACTTATACATTATCTTCCACCGGTACACCAATCGCTTACATGTCCCACTCATCCCATATACCTTCCATTGGTGTAGTCGCCACCGGTGTCTGCATAGAGCTAAATTCCGCAGTTTGAACTAGTTCTATTATCTTGTCGCTGACACCATCTTTGTCGTCCTTGGTCCCACGCATCGCCACGAGCAGCGTGTCGTCGGCCGATTGAGATTTCAGGTTCGTGTGCAGTAATAGACGGATGTCACTTCCTTCAATTACTTGGTCAAGTCTGCCGGTAGAGAGACTCCGAATTTCAATGAAATCGGAGGAGAACAGCAACACATGGGACCCGCGATGGGCAAATGACGTAGCTTTCGTCTCCCAGCGGATAAATCCGCTTTTGCGGGAGGGAACGCCGTGCTTCGTGATGTAGCATCCAAGAGCTATAGTGGAGGTACAATGAATTATGGTCGCAATTTAAATGGAAAGGACTTACTGTCATAAATGACCAATATTTCACCTGATTCGGCCCGAATTAAGCCGAGGGGCTTGGCCTCCTCGCAACGAGTCTTCAGGTCGCCCATGTCTGTGTTGGAGGCTGCACCGCTGAAGTCCGGAACAACCGAGACCACCTGCTTGGCTGCGCTGTAATATTACATTAGTAGAATACAGAGGGCGGGTGATGATCAGCATACTTGGTCGGATCGGCGATCACGATGCCCTTCTCTGTGCTTATAGCAATCGTCTTGGCCAGTGGCGTAACAGAGTAAGCATCCTTTGGTACGTACAATGGCTGGTTCACAGTATTTGAGTGTATGAAGGGGAAATGTTTACATCCACTCACTTCGCCGAACGGTCTAAACGATAATATGGTACCCTGGGATCCTCGTGATGGAGTGCGTCGAAGTTCAGAAAGGGTCCAGGCCTCCAATGCATGCACGGTGATTTGAAAGAATGACTTGAGAGCATAAACAACTGGTGAGACATGTGAGTCCAAAGTGCCGTATGATTAAAGTCAAATCTTACTGATCGTTCGCTGTTTTATTCGTCCTGCACTACAGAATAAGACGGTCCCATCTCCCCCTGCGATTTTCTCCATTGAAGCATCTAAGCTACTTGCAGGGGCCTGGTACATTGCGACTCTGGCGAGAAGATCCAAGGAGTATGCGAGCAGATAGCTCTCATGATGTACGATGAACTTGTTGAATTCTTGTAAGACTATGATAGAGGAAGGATTGCCGTACGACAATATCTTGCGGAAGTCTGAAGGCGAACATCAGCGATGAAGCAAGATTAGTGTGTAAATGATTCATACTGATATCACCCCTTGAGCCAACATAGATTCCAGTTGCGCAGCCGACCGCCATGAGCCTCTTCCCGCCGGCAGCAGCTAAACGGATTATCAATTATGAGCGATGTCAGACGGGGAAAGGAGCAATATGCTGCGTACTAAAAGACACAGCATTGGTGACCCTCCCTGACGCTTTAGATCCAAAGCCGCGGGGAGTGAGAGCTCCTGGTGACCGGAAGGAGCCATCATCAACCAGTTGTGGTGCAAACCACTAATTGGTTGAATAAAAGCGTGCCGAAATGCGGATAAAGATGTACACACCTTGTTTGCATCTCGTCGCACGTCGTCTATTCCCTTGGCTTCAATAAGAGCGTTCCGCCACTTCTGTCCTCGCAGACTCAGTCGGCGCGAACAGAGTATACCGCCGCACCTAATTTGTCTGCAGGAATGATAAACCGTGAATGGATAGATAGGTTTGTATTGTGCGCGCAGGTTATCCAAGATCCCTCCTTCTTCAGACCGTTCCTTCCTACTTTCTGGCTGTCCTTCGAAACTTCCTAGTTTGAGATATTCTAATGGTATAGGCTGTAGAAAAAACACAGGCAAAAAAATTGAATGAAATTGGCGACAAGAGATTAGATGGCCTTACTCTAGACTCAGACGTGATGTAGCGCTTGACTGATTCCTCCTGTCCCTCTCTCCTCTTTAGTGAGCAACACTACGATAAATCGGTGATTTCAAGTCGAGCAAAAGGTAAACACAAAACTTACAATAATTGTCGAGTAAGGCAACGAATAGATCATTCCACGGGTGCCAGTCCATTTCGGACTTGGACCTTCGTGCTACAGGTCCAGAGTATACCAGTGACCGACTTTCGGCGTACCAATCCAAATCCTGCACTTGGTCAGCACAAGAACGAAATGACGTTCACGAAACGCACAATTATTTCTCCCTTGGGCATCATCAAGCTTTCACAAACATTCCAATATTTCACTCTGTTCTCTGCGGCTGCAATACCAGGTTGTGTGCTCTTCAGGAAGTCGCTCAAGATGCTTAGGAGAAGCGGCAGGTCTTCAAGATCCGGATGGCCCTGGTTCCGTAATCTTATGAATATGCTCGAGGATCAGATTAAGGCGTGGGAGGCGAGTCACTGGTCGTGAAAGGAAGGTGATCATATCGCGCTTGCGCATCCGAGGATCTTGAGAACATTGTTGCATGAATGCTTGATACCTTTTATTGCGGCTGAGTTCGGTGCGGTGCCGCTCTTCTGCGAGTGGATAGTGTTTGATGTAGGACTCATACTCTGATTGGAACTGAAAGCAGGCTAAAAGATGTTGAGTGTGAGCTGTTCAGTATTTTGCTTGTCAGCTCACTTTCAAGTACAATGTCAGTCACGCTCTGTACTAGTGGATGCTGATCCAATTGGCGTTCAAAGAGTGCGGCCAGCATATGCTCATGGTGCACCAAAATCCGATCCAAATTCCAAAATACTTCTTGAATAAAGGGACGTAACTTGTCGGCGGCAATGACGGGGGGGTTGGCGAACTTCAAAGGCTCAATGAAAACCTGCGACAGTATATTAGCTAAATCCGATTGCATGGCAGTGGAGATCACCTCTGTGACAAGTTTGAGATCTTCTACATAGTCCCTTTCCGACTTGAACAGCTCGAACAGCACTGATTGCCGCTCGACCTCTTTTTTGCCCAGTGCTTCCCGTGCCTCGTGAGGAACTAGTCGGTGCCATTCTTCATCCTTCTCTGCTAATTGACCGTTTTGGAACCGTATTAATCCCTCATCAGAATGAAGGCTATATAATATCAATAACTATCACATTAAACAAATCACCGTGATACTCACGAAACATTGGACAGTTCCCGGGTCAGCTGATTTACTGGGGCTTCCCACTGTGGAGGGCATCAGAATACGTCATCGTCGGCTTTATATTTCACACCGTACATCGTCCTCCGGAAGGAAATGCATAGATGATGCAGAATCTGGTGTTACCGGAGTAAAGGGGGCACTAGTCACATGGTCTCTACTCGGGGGTAGAGAACCATGACCGTCATCGGACTTGCTGGGACGGTGGCGGGGTGAATGTGGGTAAAGGGTCGTTCTTTGAGAAGCGAATCGATGTAGCTCTGGTTCAGGGAAAGAGATGGTGGGTTGTACGGGCTCGTATGCACTTCGAGTGCGACTGCGCGATCGTAGTTCACCTGGTCTGCCATTCGGATGTCGGGCAGTGGGTGTGTGCTCCCATGGATTCGATAGGTTTCCAGGCGGTGCGTTGTGTTCAAATTCGTATGGGTATGCCTGTAGTGGGCTAGGGTTGACTAGAGGACTCGCTCCAGGGGGGATCGTAACATATGGGTAGCGTGGTTGATTATGCATAAGAAATGTGATCGCCGGACACGTTAAGTGAGTTGATTGAGTGCGACCAAGCTACAAGAGAAGTAATGACCTAAATAAACAAAACAAAATGTCAAGTTCGAGTGATCACAGCAAGTCTTACTCTGCACAGGGCCAAGCAAGGGTTCCCTAGTCACGTCACGTGACAGCTATGTAGTCACATAATACGGTTGTGCTCCGGGCCCGATTTCAATCCGGGCATCTGACGCATACGCCGCGTGTCGGTCACGCAAGTCAATGGAAGTTAGTCTCCTTAACCTTTTCGGTGCGCTAATACCATAAGTAGTACAGCTACTTGACTACCAGATGTCGCCGGGACATTGTCTGGCGAGACAGTACCGGTACCGGACACTGGTACTACTGGTTTCAAGTACATATAGAGATTTCATTGAACATTTTTGCCACGTCTTGGGAGATCATTGTAAGTCTTGATTTACTCTCGGTGACGTGCAGGTTTCCCGCATCGGTACAACACAAGATATCACTGACATACTATCTCGCAAGTTCAAGTTGCTGATGCTTGGATCCGGAGTTATCATGCAGTGCTCTTAAGTACGCTAACTGGGACGGCTTTTGAAACGCAAGTGATCTGTAGATCCGTGAAACATTGGTTATGTTGACGTAGTACCAGTCCTTCCTGGAAGAAGCAGAATTGCGGTTTTGTTTAGACTGAAACAAATATCCCAATTTAGGTATGTTGGAAATTGCCAGCAACCCTACTAGAGGCTGTCCAAGGCCCGATCCTGAGGCCTGAGGCCTCAAGCTTCAAGGCCTCAATGCTGCGCTTCGAAAGCAACTTTTAGAACATTCCGTGATAGGAGTAACCAGCATAGGATTTTGAGCTCAAGGGTTGACATTGAGGATATTGACTCCTCGGGCCAACTGGGGCAACCTCCTGCCAAGAATTTCAGTCTTGGTCGCCACCATCATTAACCCCTCATAAATAGTTCATCTTCCGGCTTAGAGGTGTTGATAGAATGAACCAATACGACCAGTCGTTATTCAATCATACTACATCAATCTTCATACATAATGTACACGTCATACAACATACCATAGAGTGAATGAAATCAGCGGCATAAAACGCTTTCAATAATAGTGAGCATGTGTTAACCACCCGCCGCCAGTGCACTTCTTCGAACGAGTCCCCCTGCACTTCTTCACCTTATTACAACCCCTCCTCGCCCCCCTCCCCGAACGCGACTGCTGCGGCACGCATCGTACGCACCTCCCATTTCTCCCTCGACTCAGCCCAGATCTGCTCAATGTCCTCTGTGATCTCCTTTGCTTTCCCACTGGCACGTGAAGCGCGGTCCATGAGAGCCTCCCCAGCATCATGAAGCCATTTCGCCCCGTTATCCTTGAGCTCCTTCGCACGATGCTGCGCATGTTCATTACGGGCATTAAAAGCACCCATGATGGTCTCAAGTTCCGGAGCCTTTTGCTCAAACTGCGCTGTCGAGTACTTGATAAGCGCATTAGTTTGGGCAATCATGACGTGAGCTTGTCGGGAGATGGCTTGGACGAGGGAATCGAGAGCGTCAATGATATCTTGCATGTCAGCGTTGACAGCAGCGATGACAGCAGGCGCATGTGCGTCCACAAATTTGGGCAGGTAGTCCTGCAGGAAACTCAGGCCAAGAGTAGTGGACGCGAGTGCGGACGAAGACGGAGTTGGCACTGCCTCTTGAAAACGAGGCTTTGAGGATGTCATACTAGGAACGACAGATAGTGACTTGGTACTTCCTTCAAGAGACATGAGGGAAGAAGTCGGACGAAGGATGACATCTTTGGGAAGCTTTAACTTCTCCGAAAAGGAAGACGCGCTGCGGAACCCAGATGTAGAGGTCTCCTTTGAGATAGAAACCGATGTAGAGTCTGGGATGAATACTGACAAGGCGAAGTCTTTCAGAGAAGAGTGGATTGAGATTGCTGTCGATTCGGTCTTTGCTGGAATCGATTCGTGCGAGTGATTAATGACAGGGCGGAGGAGCGCCCAAAGGAATGGCGTTGAAGCGGCCGATGCTACGGCAGTGGTGACAGGGGTCGGGGTAACTACAGGTGCAGCACCTCGGAACGTGGATCCTACCACGACGCCAAGTACAAGCGACACCATGGTAAATCTTGAATCCAAGAAACAGACATATTGAGTGACACCAGTGGTCAATGACAGCAGGACTTACATTGTGAGAGTATGCGGCGAATTGGTTAAGAGCTTAACCGATTTCTTCCTACCACGCGAGAAGATGCGATCAAAGGCACGATATGCTCGATAGGGAGGAAGACTTTCGATCATATCAGCATTCATAACGCATGGAGCAGAATCGCTCAGCCGAAGGACCCTGTCACTGGGGACATTAAAGAGGTCCCACGCCTCCTGCGCAGAATTGCGGATCGCATCCTCAGACTGGAGACTGTCTATGACGCAAGGGGCAGGAACAAGGACAGGAAGATACGCTGCATGCTCTGGGAGCTGCAGAGGTGAAAATGGAAGGAAAACAATAGCCAAACTTGGGTGAACTGTGGAGAAATCGGCTAATGGCTACAAAGCGTTGCAATTAATCTTCGGGTGAAGAGGTGAATCAGACCTACATCTTCCCTGTCACCTTGAGTCCGGTCGATTATTGTGATGACACGAGGGTAAAACGGGCTCCTATCCGTTCTACCCTCGATGTGAAGTTGTCGGACAGGGCCGTCCATCTCCTCGAGAGGTGTGGCAACGGTGAGACGAGCACCACGAACAGCCTTCTCGAGAAGTGTAGACACAAATGACCATTTATGCGGATAAGGAAACCCATAGAGGGAAACATTCAGGTCAGAGTCGAGTAAGGCGGACACTGCATCATCAATGGTTATGGGTGCTGAGGAGCTCCCCGGCGCGTGAGACAAGTCCGGTCCCCCCGGGTCCGTGATATGGACGACGGTGACATCGGGGTCCGGGCCAGAGAACGTGACACCAGAGGAAGGTGATAATATGTCCTCACAGGAAGTGCTGGATAGCTCTTCACGGGAGCTGAAAATGGGATCTGGGAAGGATAGGCGCAAATCGCGCGACGAAGTAATCACAGTGGATGCGTGAACCGAGCTTGAGCGAGAGGAGCTCAGAGTACTGATCATGCTCTGATCTAGACCCTCTTTAACACGCTGCTCTTCTGTAGCATCACCGATGTCTTCATCAGTCGGAGTAGTAAAGTGGCCTCGGTTGAAGGCGACTGGAGAGCTGGACAGGCGGACGGTATCGGGTACTAGCCCCTCGTCGGCACTGTCTTCAATTAAGCCTTCCCAGGCATCGACATCTCCGTCTCTGGAGCTTCCGTAGCTAAATGATGAGCGTCTTGACCGGGAACGTGAAGATGTGCGTCCTTGATCTGTGCCCCTGGAGGAATAGATCGAGTCACTGTCAGACTCACGACCACTGGCGACATCGAGCCACTCAGAGTCAGATAGGCTTTCTACTTCAGAAAGTGTTGAATTGTCAGTGGGTTCATGTGTATGGGCAGGCGAGTGCTTGGGTTGTGCAGGATCCATGGTGATCGTTCAATTGAAAGGGGTGGAGGGCTTTTTATACCGCTTGCACGCCTGATTGGCTCAATTTGGGTGAAGTAGGCAGGCCACTCTCACGCAGCATGGCTGCGGTCTTTAAATTACCAAGTGGTCTTACATACACATCATGATGGCGGGCTATGCACTGGAATGCTGCAGTATGCATTGAAGATCCGAAAATCCTCTCTTTGAATATTGTTTAGAGGTGGCAGAAACATTCCAGCACCCCATCATTAGTCTGTTGATATAACTGTCAAGGATGTACTGATTGCGATTGCTCATGTCTGACTGTTGAGGACATTCTGTCTTTGACTCACAGGTGAGTCATACGCAACGTATGTCCCACTAGCTACACGTTGAACACGCATGGCCAAACACGTAGACGTGTCGTGGTCTGCATACTATAGGATCCGCAGACTAGTGCCACAGATCACTCATTTACTTTGACTTGCCGTGATCTTCTAGGGGATGCTGTAGTGCATTCGTGGACACCCTAGTCTCCCCTAGACAGACATTCTTACACGAAGGAAGACAGTCATTCCTTCTAATGAAGTGGACACCCTGGATTTTTGAAATACTTCCAGGCGGAAATGGTTGATAAGTTTTCAATTGAACCAACCTCGCGGACAACGATCGTGAGCCTGGTCATTGCATGATTTCAGTCATGCTGCGATCACCTTCTGAACACAATTCCGCGATTTCATCGAATTCCATCGTGCTTTCCAAGATAGGTTGTGGAGAAATCACGATTGCAGTTGGCTTGAGCGTTGATAGTTACGAGTAAGTTTGGTGCTCACTTTTCTGCCACATTTTGAACATCGAGTGTACGCAGATCGGTTAGCCAACTACAATGTCTCTGCGCCTCTTTAAGCTTTCTGGAGGATCGTGCAACCGCGGGAACCGGTCGAGTTCGGGGATCACGACACGCGGAGATATCATGACGATTCTATTCACTGCTTTAAATACTAAGATTTGGAAGGGGAAGCGTGAATATCATGCTTCAATACCTGTGGATTATTGACAAACGCCTTCCACTCTTTTATTTGTGTCCATACCGTCAAATATAGTGTACTTACAGCCTCAATTTACCCCTGTGCAAATGCCGAGAAGTTGGCTTATACGTAAGACACGTGATGCGTTGAAAGTCATAAATTTACACTGCCACTGAATCGTGATCAGCTACTAGGGTCACCGCACGAGCATTGACACGACTTGCGACGTTTGCTTTTGACAGTTTGCTAAAATTTCGGACGACCCTTGCTCATCTTCCAAAATCTCTGGCTTTCATTCATTCTGCTTGTGTTCCACACCAATTGACCGCGAGCACCCGGGGGCGCAGTGCCGTGTCTGTTAGACGATTCCGCTACAGCAATGGAAGAAGAAATTCACCGTTATGTGGAGGCAATTTGCATCGCGTCTGAACCCTCGCAAAGTCATCTCCACCAGCAGGCCTTTGAGTACCTATCCAACCTCCGCCAAAATGCGAACGAAACGTGGCGACTGGCCTTGACAGCGTTCACGGGCGTGACCTCGGAGGGTCATAAATACCCCGAATCAGTCAGGTTCTATTCTTTACGCTTGCTAGACGAGTTCTTTGACAATCGGTAAGTGCTTTTGGTTCCATCTCGTAGGAAGGACCGCACTTGATCGTGTTGAGCATATCAAACGTGGCCACGCGCCCTTATTTTCATATAATGAGGTTGGAATGTCTCTGATTTATCGCTCATATTACAGGTTCGAACCTCTTGATGAAGGCTCGTTTCGTACTCTGCAACAATCCCTGATATCTTATGTACAATCTGAATATGTCTATGGCTCGGCTGAATCTAATGCATCATGTATGAGCTCGTCATACATCGATCCTTTCAGAAACATTCACAATGACTTGCAGATCTTCGCAACAAGTTTTCGCATACACTCACATTATTCTTCCTATGCACATACGTCGAACAGTGGCCAACATTCTTCACCGATCTGTTCTCTCTCATCCGTCTCCCCAAGTCTCCATCCCAGCCACAATTCAATCGCCACGTCTCGCTTCTCCTTTTCCACCTCATATCAGAGATCTCCGGTGAAGTCGCAGACCAAACGATCAAGTCTGCGAGGACATTCAACCCCGTTCGGCATACGCGAGACTCTCGCGTCAGAGATGCAGTCCGAGAGCGAGATGCGCCATTGATAAACGAAGCGGTATTGACGATCATTGTCGATGGGACGGAACGGCTGGCAGCGCTCAGAAAAACGACGACATCCTCGCCCGAGCTTTCCGAGGCTTTAGAGATTGTCGATTGGGGCATTAGGACGTTTGGTTCGTACGCAGGTATGTGATCAATTGTGACCATCAGGACTTTGTGCTGACAATGCTGAAAGGGTGGATTGATATCAATCTAACTATCACGCCCATAACTATACCTCTCTTGTTTTCACTGCTCCCTGACCCCAATCTTGCTATTCGCCTTGCGACATCAACGGCCTTGCTACGCATTATAGCAAAGGGTCTCAAGGAACCGGAAGACAAACTGCAGCTCGTCAAGGTATTGGCCCTCGGTCAAGTTATCGACGCGCTCGAATCAAAAACACGCGCGGAACAAGTTGCACGAGGATCCGACGAAGACGAAGGGGAAGAGTCTTACCGAGAGGCCCTCGGCCGTCTGCTGAATGTCTTGGGCCTTGAGCTGTCAAAGTTGGCCGAGGTGGTAAGTTTTATCCGGAGCCTTTGGCACTCCGGCAGACTTATGATTTTGTACAGGAATGCGAAAAACCTGAGGTTGCGGGAGATGCTACGCGTCTGTTGGAGCAGATTTTGCCCGTCATGTTGCGATTTATGTCAGATAAATATGATGACACATGCTCGACAGTATTTCCCTTGCTGCAGACCATCCTCGCAAGCGTGAGCCAATCTTCACCCTGATGAACCATGCTGCGCGACTGATCACTATTTCAGTACAAGCGCTCCCGGAAAGTATCCACGGATCCACTTGAAGAATCTAAACGATCATTCCTCGTATCTTTGCTCCAAGTCATCATGCAGAAGATGAAGTGGGATGATGATGAAGATCCTAGCGACTTGGACGATGATGATTTTAGTGCATTTGAAACCCTCCGCAAGGTTGCTTCGATATCACTTGCAGCTTCTAGTCTGTTGACTTCCTTTGCAGGATCTCAAATTGTCGATGGATGCTGTGTTCACAATCGACCAAGACCTTGTCACTAATGCAGTCAGAACACTGTCTCTGCAAACCTTGTCTGCCTATCGCAGCGGGATGTCGTTGAATTGGAATGACGCTGAACTAGCGGTTTATCTTGTGTACATCTTCGGCGAGATCGTGAAAAGTAGGGTATATTTCACTGTGACTACTCAAACCCTCATCTCATAACTCAATTCCACAGCTGGAGGAAAGGGCCGTGCGGCCTTTTGCATCGCTCCCCTCGTGCCGAAAGAGAAACGCCGCGAAGTAGATTATTCTGAATATCCGTTGACCCCTCATGGGGAGATGTTACTGGCTCTGGTGCAGAGTGGTATATCCGCGTTCCCTCACCGCTTAGTAGCCATGCAGTTCTTTGAAACTGTGGCCCGTTATGGAGATTTCTTCAAGATCCGCAAAGAGTGCATTGTGCCGACACTCGAGGCCATCGTTGATGCTCGGTAGGCACGAAACGACATACGACAGTGCCCCAGTACTGATGTGCATGGTTTAGAGGACTCCACAGCCCAGACAGCACAGTTCGATCTCGGACATATTATCTTTTCCATCGGTTTATCAAAGAAAGCAGAAACGACATTTCTGAGGAACTTGCGGTCAACCTCGTGCAAGGCATCAGGGATCTGTTGACCATCCAAGTAGACCTACCGACTCTTGATAGTCCCGATGACGATCTCTTATCGGAGGCGATAAAAAACCCTGGGTTGTTCGACTCGCAGCTATATCTGTTTGAGACCTTGGGCACACTCATCTCTTTGGTGTCAAGATCTGCCGATCAGCAAGCGAGCATGTTGCTCTCGATCGTGACACCGCTGCTAGATGAGCTTTCTTCGAATTTGCCAGCAGCAAAAGGGGGGAAGGATCCCATTCCAATCCTTCGCATTCATCACAGTATCATGGCGCTCGGCAATGTCGCGAAAGGATTTCCAGATTATCCTTCTCCAGTGCCGGAGGGATACTCTCTTCCATCGTTAGACGTGTTTCGACAGGTTGCGCAGGCTATTTTAGCATGCCTGGAGGCCATGAACGTTTTCAAAGACGTCCGTGACGCAGTAAGTTGATGTTCCGTTCTTGACATATCCCAGGCTGATCATCTGCAGACACGACATGCATTTGCGCGAATCATTGCCACAACAGGATCCAGTGTCACTCATTTGATCCCACCTTTGATGGCCAACCTTCTTGCACAGTTCGAACCCTCTGAGCTCGTCGACTTCATGAACTTCATTGGGTTGCTGATTCACAAGCTTCAGGTGAGGATTGTGCTTACTCGTGCGTTTATACCTGACTTTATGCCAACAGAGCGAGCTTTTCAATGTTCTGGACGAGCTCATTGGACCTCTAAGCGCTCACATCACCCAGCTTCTCAATCAACCCGTTACAGGCACTGACGACAGTGTTGAACATGCAGAAACTAAGCGTGCCTATCTGACGTTGTTGACCAACGTCATGTCCTCCGATCTTCATGACATTTTTATCTCGGATCGTAAGTTTCCGTGTGACTGTTGTGGGTTGGTCTCATATTTGTGTAGGCAACAAAGCCACTTTCGAACCCCTGTTGATCAGCATGAGTCGATTGGCCGAAGATATTTCGGACTCCAGCAGCCAAAAATCTGCCTTCGCATTCCTCAGCCGCTGTGTTCAGGTCTGGTGCAGACCAGCTACAACAGCTGACGGTCAAGCTCAGGGTGTACCCGGCTTTGAACGATTCGTCTATGAGCGTCTCGTTCCCACAGCCTTCGTGGTGCTTTCATCACCCCAATTTAATATCAAGGATGGACAGATGATGGTCGTATGTACAAATGTAGCATTTGCCGCCCATTTCATATCTAACATCCGGTTTAGGTTCTATTGGAAATTGGCAACTTCCTCCAGATAGTTTGCAAGACTAGAGGGCAAGAAGCACAGGAATTCTTTTTGTCCGCCTTCCTTCCTTCACAAGGCTGGCCACCAGATACCGCCATGGAGTTCACGGGCAAACTTCGAGACCTTGATAACAAGGCTTTTCGGAAGTACTTTGCTGAATTTGTTCGTTCATCTCGATCGCAGGCTTCCTCATAGCATGTCGGGGCAATTTTGCTTTCTTGTTCATTTGTTTCAGTAATTGCATCTGCATTTATCGCACGAATATAAAACGTGTATCATGGATCAATCATGAATGCCTTCAAGGAAGTTGGTTGTGAGATGTTTAGCGACAGCTTCTGATTTCAATAGAGACAAATATTACCGAAATAGAAGTCGGAGAGTGATACCGGAGTACCATTCAAGAAGGAACAAGTAGTCGGTCCTCCTTCTATGGTCTGCCTCAAGGGAAGCCTACTATTACTGCTAAACTATTGCGTGAACGATGGCTTCTGGTGGGTCACAAACCTTCGAATGGAGGGAATTTACTGAGGTAGTTGATTGTCAGCACGCCGCACGGTGAAGACGAAAATCGTGCGTGTTACGTTCTGCAAGCCATTCATTCCTGACGATGAATCTTTTTGGATAGAAACCGCCTCGCAAGGTAAGCGATCTGTGAAACGAAGGCTGCTCGCCATTGATAAGCAATCTCAGCATGAATCAGAAGTTTCCTTGGATGAAACTTGGTCCCGCCTTTCGACGAATATCCGTGAAATCCATAACCAGAATGCATCAAACCTTTCATTCGAGGAGAACTACCGCTACGCCTACAATATGGTGCTGTATAAGAATGGTGCTGTCTTGTATAAGGGGGTCTGCCAGCTGGTGGCGGAGAATATCGACAGGTTAGCACAAAGCGAAATTGTTCCTGCTTTCCCTAGTGGCAGCAGCAAGGATCCTGTGCAACAAAGTCAAGAGGGAGAGTCGCTACTGAGGGCTCTCAGACGTGTATGGGACGATCATAGTGGGAATATGTCGAAGCTTCGAGATATTCTCAAGTATATGGTGAGCAGTCCACCGCGGTGTTCACTAATTACTCACACGAACGTGTCCATAGGATCGCGTCTATACAAAGGCAAATGATGTTCCGGAAATCTGGGACGCTGGTCTAGATCTCTTCTTAAAGCATATCATACGACCCCCAATACAGGACCATATCACCTCCGCAATCCTTAGCTTAATCCAAATTGAGCGTGACGGATATGTCATCAGCCGCTCTGCGGTGAAGGAGTGCGTCGACGTCCTTCTGGACCTGAGCGTCGATCATGACGCCAAAACTGTCTACAAGCGGGATCTAGAACCAGCGGTGCTTACAGCCAGCGAAACCTTCTACTCCGCTGAAGGTAAACGACTTCTGGAAACATGTGATGCACCAGAGTATCTGCGAAGAGTATGTGTTCTATCCACTCAAAGAGTTCAGGTTACCCTCATGATACGCAGGTTGAGGCATGTCTCGATTCGGAACAAGCGCGAACGTATCACTACCTCTTCTCCCAAACTGGTGGTCCTCTCCGAAAGATTCTCGAGCGCCATTTATTAACACACAATCTGTCGAATGTCATTAGCATGCCCAATTCCGGCCTCGATGCCATGGTAGACCTCGATAAATTTGACGACCTCAAACGCTTGCACCGTCTATTTAACATGGTTCCTAGTGGAATGCCTACCCTGAGAAGGTCGTTTAAGGATTCGATCTTACGGAGAGGAAGGGAGATCAACCTTGCTTCTATGAGTATCGACACTGGCCAAGACATGGACGATGGAGACCTTAATGACGCTGAAAATTCGAAAGGAAAAGACAAGGGTCAGGGTCGTACTGCTACTGGGCCTCCGACATTGGGACTGGCCCTGAAATGGGTACAGACTGTGCTCGATTTGAAGGATAAATTCGACTGTGTTTGGACGCAGGGATTTGATAGCAACCGAGAGGTGGAGAGCTCTTTAAATGAGGTCAGCGTTCTGCTCTGTAGTCCCGGGTATATCCTAATGTGGGTCACAAGGCATTCGAAGACTTCATTAATCTAAACGAGAAGGCACCCGAATACATATCGCTCTTCATCGATGAAAACCTCAAGAAGGGCCTCAAAGGCGTCAGTGATCCAACTTCCATAATTCTCGCGCTCATCAATTTTATTCAGAAAACCGATATGGAGGTTGATGCTGTCTTGGATAAGACCATCACAGTTTTCCGGTACATCACGGAGAAGGATGCTTTCGAGCGATACTACAAAAATCATCTTGCCAAACGGTTGCTACTGGGCAGGTCGGTCTCCGATGATGCCGAAAGAGGCATGCTGGCGAAGCTCAAAGTTGAGTGCGGGTACCAATTCACTCAAAAGCTGGAGGGCATGTTCCACGATATGAAGATATCCGCTGATACCATGCAAGCATATCGCAAGTACCTTGAAGGCGTTTCAGTAGGCGTGGTGATTTCGTCTTGTTGCATTTATTTAGTTGACTTTTTAGGCACCCGAAGTGGAGATCTCTGTGACCGTGATGACGTCGACTTTCTGGCCGATGTCGCATTCTAGTGCATCTTGCATTTTCCCCGAAGTTCTAACCAGGGCTTGCAAGTCATTCGAGCATTTCTATTTTTCCCGCCACTCAGGACGACGCCTCGCATGGCAACCCTCACTTGGAAACGCCGACGTCCGTGTTCAGTTTAAGGCCAGGAAGCACGATGTTAATGTGTCGACATTTGCACTCGTGATCTTGCTGCTTTTTGAGAATTTGACAGACGACGAGTTTTTGACATACGAGGTGAGGTTCTTACTAGCTTACGATATTTTGATCTATCTGACTCTTTTGATCAGGAACTGAAAACTGCTACTTCAATCCCAGATATTGAGCTTCAACGACACTTGCAATCCCTAGCATGTGCGAAATTCAAGATTCTCAAGAAACACCCTCCCGGACGAGATGTTCATCCGTCGGACTCGTTTTCCTTCAACAATGATTTCACATGTCCAATGCAAAAGATTAAAATCAGCACGGTGTCCGCCAAGGTGGAAACCACTAAGGAACGGAGAGAGACTCGCGATCGTATCGAAGAGGAAAGACACCATCAAATCGAGGTCAAGTTCACAATCAGACTTGTGATATCCCGTGAACTCTGACGTTCACTGTTTCTTAGGCGTGCATCGTTCGCATCATGAAAGATAGAAAGCACTTGACTCATAACGACCTCGTCAATGAAGTCACTCGACAACTTGCCTCTCGATTCCAGCCGAACCCTCAGAATATCAAGAAACGAATTGAAGGATTAATCGATGTGGGTAACATTGCTCGTTTACCGGCATGATCTAATTTACGTCCGGCGCAGCGAGAGTATCTTGAGCGCTGTGAAGATCGCAAATCGTATAATTATCTTGTACGTGTTTTTTATCTTCTCATGTTTCCCCATTTTATCATTACAATGCAGGCATGAGGCATGGATTGACCACACTAAATATTTTACACGCCATGATAAGTAATGATTCATCATACATAATTTGTGCGATCCCTTTGGATGACGGGTCAAATGCTCACCAAGCCAACATTGGATTGACGCAACGTTGTGAAGGTCGGCCTAACATGACTTTCGGAGAAGCTATATGTACACTTGGCACCACAACAGTCTCACTTCCCGCACACATCTTGACAATGAAATTCATTGCTACATACTACTATACTTGACAAAGCAACATGTAGGCTCTGATAAGAAACACAACCAAAGAGTAACCCTTGAAAGTGTGCCCTTCAGAGGCTTTTGTCCTGGGTTAATTGATTTGAAGGTAACTTCATGGGAAAACACCCATGAGCAAGCACGCGCTCGGAATCTACACCAAACATGACGCAACGATGCCCGCCGCGTACGAGCATGCACATCACCATGGGCTACAGGCCAAGGCACATGTCAATAACTAGCTGAAAAGTTGTCAACAAGATATCACACCCAACGAGGTCTCGACTTACTGAAGGCAAGCTTGAAAAGGCTGCCGACAACTTCTGCAGACGAAGTAAACACACTTCATCCACCATAAGCCCAAAATCCACTGCGAAATTCGTGAGATTTGCTCAAGGCCCCAATAATACTAGACCAACCTCGATGCAGACAAGGGGCCACTCTGCCTGAACACGTCTTCCAAAGACAATCCTGGCTAACAAACGCTCTCTCCTACTGCCCGATACTTTCGCAGCGTAGGGACTAGGCACTAAACAACGGCTTCACAGGAACACTGTGAAATGTTCAGTGAAAGGACTAGAATTCGGAGACATAACCAACCTCGTCCATGCCGAAGGGGTCCGGAACCGAAGAAAAAAAAAGCGATGCAGCAGCTTATCTTATATGCAACCTGAACTTAGGGCAGGTCAAACACACAGGACCACACGGCCGCAAATACTTGATATAGGAGGTGATGACACTTTCACACAAACTGACACGTCGCTCTCGGAAAAAATAAATTAAGAAAAATATATCTAAAGCTCATCTCTATCGTGGTGACCTGATCCATAAAATGCCTCGTTGAGTTCTATTAAATGTGGTCAAAATGATGAACAATACGTTGGCAAGACCGAAATATCACTTACTTCGACGAATGTCTGAGTTGAGCTCAACAGGTAACACGACATTGTACTCTATAAAGAGGTCGCCGAAATCATCTGCTTGATGCAAGGGCATCCCCTCGCCCTCTACAGTTTGAACATGACCTACGATGAAGTTAAACACCACCCTCATAGGCTGGGCGAATAAACGATAGCAGCTTACCAGGTTGGGTCACTCCTTGGCGATCTATCTCGATGACGTGACCATCGAGATGGGTGATATTGCGTTGAAATCCGAGGAGTGCCTACAATTTAAGCAGGCACATTAAGTTGTCAAAGAACGACAATATTAACAGAGCTTACCTGGTCAACGCCAATGGTTTCCCGCCAGTACAGGCTGCTCTCCTTCCGTCGCCAAGCACCTTGCACCTTCTTACTTCGCACCCTCAAAACAACGTCGCCAGCCTCCCAATCTGGGCTCTCATCTCCTTCACCATCAAACACGACATCAAACCCTTCTGGTGTTCCTGGTTTTAACTCCAAAGTATACTGTTGCGTATGCTCGACCACCTTCTCCCCTTTACAGTGTGGACATTGTTTCTTGATGACCTTTCCCCGGCCGCCGCAATCGTTACATGTTGACTGCGTCTGTGCAAACATGCCGGGGAATATTTGCTGTTTGAACGTTTTCACACCGGATCCACCACATCCTGAGCAGGTATGAATGTCGCCATCCGAAGCAGCGCCTGAGCCGCGACAGTGATCACAAAGTATCTTTTTCCTCATCGTGAACTGTTGAGGGTCAAGGGTCAATTTAACAGTGTAGCAATGCGAAAGACCAAGTCAAGACGAACGTCAATATTGGCACCCGTATACCTACATGGCCCATGAGTTAACCATTGCAGAAACGCAGGGATGAGCTTACATATCTGCAAGTGAAACCTCGAATTCGATGATAACAGTTTGTCCACGGCGCACTTGCTGTTGTGTATTAACTGCAGATTGATCAGCGCAAAGAAGTGATGACAGGAAGCCGCAAACCCACAAGCGCCACCGAAGACGTTAGAGAATATATCGAAAGGATTGGCATGTTGTTGTTGTCCACCTTCGTGCGCTCTCAATCCTTCCTACATGCGAAGTGCGTGTTTATATCCAAATGAATATATAACGAGCCGATGATAGACTCACTTCACCATGCCTGTCATAAATTTGGCGTTTCTAAATAATTATGAGTGGACTTCAAAAAAGGCTCAAGACTTGTGCGTACCGTGGAGTCTGAAAGGATTTCGTATGCTGATGTAGTATCATGAGGATGCCATTCTATGGAAATGGGTGCAACTCGATTTACCATGAGCGATATCAACGAACTTCTCCTCTGCCCCTGGATCCGTATTTTTGTCGGGGTGATACTGCTTGCTCAGGCGCTTGTATGCTTTGCGGATATCCTGCTCTGATGCATGTTTGGACACTGAATGCCGGGTATATCAGTCAGACGCGAGTCAAAACCAGTTGGTACACGCCTTGGACTGACACTCAAGAACTTTGTATAGATCGGCTGCGCTAACAAGAATAGCAAAAAGCAGCCATAGAATGGCTACGTATGAAGCCAAGTGCATTGCGGACCGAGACCTTTAGGGAAAGGAGGGACAGAAGTTTGACAGCAGATGATTTGCAGCTGTCATTTTGCAGTTACACGTATATCGCTCAAGGGTCACGTGGCAAATAACCGACTTTCCTTTTCTGGGGGCAAGCTTTTCGAAGAGCCCTGTCCGACAAGACAAGTCCAAGAGCACTAATGCTGCGACGACAAGCAGGGGCTGTTGTGCGCGATCTTAACCGCACGTCTTCTCCACGAAGCTACTCACAAAACGTACCGCAATATCATCCAAAAGTCAGAGGTCACCTGCATTCGTCTCGTACCCACTGCAGTCTACTGACTGGCATGTTTCAGCCATTCCATTCGCGTTTTCAAAGGAGGCTGCTATCAGACATGTTGGTGTAGCAGCTTCCGCAGGTTGCTTATTTCCGCGATTTCATTGGGTCGCTCGGTGCAAAGTATATCGGTGGAAACTTTCAGCCAATTCAACCCATCCGCATTCAACCTGTCTATTTTCCTGCCTGGTTTTTAGACGCAGAAGTCGAGTCATACTTGAATGATGAAGATGATGACCGGCAGGTATATTCAAGTACCTCTTCCTGTTTACATTCATTCAAGCGGGAGCCTTGCAGCGAATTGTCACCGCGTATTTCAATAACTGGTACACTAGCTTGTTTATCAAACTTATTTTCAGTTGACAAATTCCATATAGTTACCTACCGGGTGCGATCTCTCCACACCAGGCATTCCAGCGAGGTTGATTACTTTCACAAGGCGCTACATTTGACCTCCTCGGGAGGACTTGCTCTCCGAAACGACCGAGTAGAGCCTGGTTTGGCTGTTCCATTTTCTCGGAGCCTTACGCATCAACACGGTTCTGATGTTATATGTATGCCCTACACTATCAATCCACTCGACGTTATTAGCCGTACACGGTCCTCGTCCTTTACTCAGGTTACTACCGATGAAGATGTGCGTTTCGAGCCACGGTTCATAAAGACCAATATAGTGCGTCATCTCTCCTGATGTATCGTTTCCCTTCTCACCCCAGAACAGGAAGCTGCTTACCCTGTCCTAATACCGCTTTATCTAGTTCAATTTCCAATGGTCCAACCGTTTGAGTCTTCCACATTCGTCATAGAGGCATACAGTCGACCCGTAAGTTTTAAAAAAATCAAACTCAATACTACTGACAAGATCCTGCGTACAAGGGCCGGTTTTTCATCCAAGTTTCCCATCCTTCCGAACTACCAGAAGAGGATCGGTTTGACTTGGAAAAATACATTGGTTATGACTACTTGTTTTTAGGCGACACTCCATCGTCGCATGCGGAGACCCGCGTTCTCACTCCCAAATACGACAAAAACGCATCTGCAAATGTTGCATCATGGTTCGATGGGCTATTTAGTGAGCCTGGTGGTGCAGAGAAGCTGGTACATCCGAACGGAGCAGCAGGTGTTAACGTACATATGGATGACCCCAGGGTGCGTGAGTGGACTGCTGAGGAGGTCAACTCCATTCGGGAGTGGATGAATCAGGGGCAGGCGATCGTCCAGTTGAAAGATGTGGTCAAGGTTCGTTCTCAGCCTGAGATGAGACCCATATGCTCATTCATGATTAGAATCTTACTTCTATTGAGGACCAGATGCAAAGTGGCTCTGTGAAGGTGACCCAGTGGCCACCGCCTTCAGATCCCAAGCAGGGATTAGAGAGAGTCACTGCTGGCTTGGAGGCTTTTATCAAGGCAGAACTCGACAAGCTCCAAAAGCTGGAGAAGTCCCGTGCCGACACAGCGCCGGAGTGGTGGCGACAAAGAGAGGAGAAAGAAACACCAAACCGGAAGTGAACGTAGTACTCCAGTATCTTGTCGATGTCCACCCTCAGCATATCAGTCCTTGGATTTTTACGGAATCGTGAATTACGGAAAGATGAAAATCGACACTATTAATTGTAAATAGTCAAGTCATAGTATTAACCAACCTTGCATATGTTCTACATTCACCTAAAGGTGATGTGGTATGATGCGATTTCGATATCAACGACAAGTGTACTGCGCATCATGCAGCAACGAATTTACACTGTTTGCCAATGCCAAATCTACTTATTGCACTATCATCCTTGCAAAATCCGGTGCGTATACGCGTACAATGGAAACAGTGAACTGGTAGAGCCCAATAGAGCCCTGACGTAGTTTTGCAGGGAAGCTTCCTAATAAGGAAACTCCTGGAAGCCTTTGGCCAACAGACCAAAACAACGCGTACTACACTCGTCGTCTGGACTCTGATCTCACTGTTTTGACACATCTTGGTGCTCCGGCAATTTGAATATCAATACAAGCCTCGCGTTCTGCGTGCGCCTTCATGCCTTTGATGCAGTTACGATAACCAAAGCGACACGTGGATCGTTGACATGGCTCTCTCAAACCAATATGTGTGTGATATGTCGTTATTTGCCTTATCCAAAGTATAGCTGTTGACATCTAGTACAGAGAATGTTGCCCTCAGCTCGCATCATGGTGAGGATACTATGAACTGCGTGCTCCCTGTTACATCGTCAGTTAGCTCGTAGGATCTTCGTGTGAACGGTGATGTCAAATCATGGTTTCTATCGGAAAAGTATTGGGGTGTGCTGTAAGTGGCTATGTGATTTCATGCCCTCCTATTCCCTCGTCAGAGTTAAGAACTAGGCTGAGTCACGACATAGTGAGCAGCGAAGGTAAGTGTCTTTGCACGTTTACAACTAAAAATGCGACTGACCCAACATATATCAACAAATTTAGGCTTCTGTGATGCTACATACGCCCCTTAAAATCTGCTGTTTCTTTACTGCACAACTGTCAGCTACAATATGTCAGCTGCCCGCTTGCTGCTCGAGGTCGCTTGCTGCTATCCGAAGCGGATGCCGCTGCCGAAGCTCACGGTTGTGGTTGAGTGTGTCGCGACTATACTCCGCGAGGATGCCATTGTTCAGATCCTCAACATTATCAGTGTTGAACTGCTGCACATGCAATGGCATAGTCTCTAGTGAAGAAGCACCAGCACTTACTTTATCGTCGCAGACGTGTCTAGGTCTACAAAGAATGAGCAACGTGCTGCGAAAGGGTTGTGTTCGTGTGGATTGATGCACGCATGGTGCTTCAAAGCAGTGGATTCCACGAAGACAATAGGTACGTTTCCTGTTGTGAAGTGTCCACAGACGCTTGCCTTTTTTGCGACATGTTGTTGGGGCACAATGCGCGTCCACAGGCGTGCTTTGTCTAACGCATCTCCACTTGTTGTGAGCTTAAAAAGCTGGTGTCGCTCTCCTTTACTTCTCTCATCCTCTTCTTTACTTTGCCACCCCATCTTGTGAACCCGCCCACTTCATATCACTTGTTTAATTCATCAATATGTCTATGTAAGTCTACTCACATGTCAACTCGGTATCTTCATATGCTAACGATCCCTTTTGCATTTAGTTCCATACACGATAGTCTTCAAGCGTTGTCGGATATGTTGGTCTTCAATCTCAATTTGGATAATGCAGTTCGCCTCATGATTTTCTCAGAGTGTCTATCCCTATGCCAGACGACGACCAGGGCTATCCGCCACTGCACCCTCTGGATGGATCGGAGTATTCTATTCCGCTGTCTGACGGTGACCTAGTGGCCATTTTTGAAATCTTTAATGACCAGCAAAAATCTAATCCGTCCCCCGACCCGCTCGCCGAGTTGAATTGGTATGTGGTTCTTCCTCGTTCAAATATCAACTTAAACTCATGGCCTTTTGCAGGTTGATGGACCGCATCGCTGCATTACCGCCCTCTGAGAGACCGGTAGCTAAAGAAACCGCACTGGCAGGATCAGTCGCTCTCCAACTCGATGGGTAAGCCAACCCAATTAGAATGACGCGGTGTATCTCATGGTTCTCTTAGCGGCTCTCACCCTATGCCAAACGACCCTCAGTCGTACCCTGGTGACTCCCAGGGCCCTGTAGAAATGTCCGACCTGGAGGGATGCGATGATATCATGCTGTTGTCTGACGGTGAATTGCAAGCCGCTTTGAATCAACTGTCCCATGAACAAATCGACGAGTTGTATTCGTATGTGGTTCTACCTCATTCAAAACATCAACTCAAACTCATGGCCTTTTGCAGGTTGTTTAGTGCATTTGTGGACCCTGCGACACCGGCAGTCGACGAAAACGCACCGTTGTATGAACAAGACATTGACATGGTGTCGGAAGACCTCCCAAGTGATGATCAGTCCCTCGAACTGCGCGGCATGTCGGATTCGTATGCATAGAGCTTGGAACTTTTTATTGTATTTGTCATGGATCAAAGAATGCATAATGAATATTACATATTGTGTTGCGTTTTGTGTCTTCCCTGACACCGCCCATGGTGTGACGATATGTGGTATCGAATATTACCCTGAACAATTCTGGATGCTCGTGGTTGGTCAATTTCTAATTAATGCTCAGCCCGTCACTCAGTCTAACCCTCAGCACGCTGACCTTCCTTCCAAATCTCAACGAATCAATTGGCCAATATTCTGATCGATTCCTTGTAGAACTCAACTGTTTCCTCTGGCATGCTTGCCTGTTCCGAGTCTCTTCCGGAACATTTTCGATGCGTGGCCATTCAGAATGATAATCCTCGTATACCACCTCCACACTGTCCGCCATCTCTAACACAAAATAACGAGAGCGCCCTCGATGCCGCATTGCCAACCTGGGAGGAGCTGTTTTAGGGCGTTCCAGGCAGTATACAGGCGTGCCAGTAGTATTGATGTTGCTACGGATGGTGCATGGGAGCATGATGGCTTACAGCGACAAGAGAAAGTTGTGTCTCCGATGGGCACGCGGAGGTGGAGAGATCGATGGGTAAAAAGTTCCTTGTATGAGCCATCCAAAAAGAACTCTATGTAGATGCGATACCGTTTGCCATTGCCTATGTTCACTATCATCCTTAAAATACAGTGCGTGCACGCGTACGCAGGGAAAATATTGTGTACCAGACACATACCACTTGGTGATACTGTCAATGTGAGGTCGAGCTCGACTAGCGTAGAGAAGTATTCATTTCCGTATCGATCATCACGTCAGGAGAAACCAGCCTTGGATATTCCACCGCGTATATTTGAGTGGCTCAGCGTACTTATTCGTTCGTGCATCATTAAGTATTCAGTGGACATGTGTGACACAAGCCTATATCATACAACGATTCGACGTCAGAGAGGAGAAAGCGATCGACCATAGTGAACAGAAGGGGATGACGACAACTCCAGGATAATTGCCCAGACAAATGGATAAATCGAATTCAGGTCGCTGGGGCTGGTTCCGGTGTGAGATGACGGCCAGGAACCGCAGAAGATCTAAAGGATTTGAGGAACTCGTTAACATCATGCCACTCCTGCCATGCCGCGTGGCCAACTTGGTCGACGCAAGGGAGCATGGAGAAAATGATGCGAGCGGCAGCTTCAGCATCCTCAATGTCAGAGTAGCCGACATTAAGACTTTGCAGGGAGGTATGTTGAAATGACTCGTTGTCAGGATCAATATCGATATTCACAGCGTCGATGTGTAATTGCAAGGTTTGCAAGTGGGGACATAGACGGAGCGCTGCGAATAATCCGCGGAATGTAACGGCAGGTGGATCAAGTTGATAGTCTTTTAACTTCATGGAGTAAATGTGCGGCCAACTTGACATGGCTTCCAGGAGAAGGTCGTTGTCAAGGTAGATGGGGAAATTATCAAAAATGAGGCACAGGGATCGCAGCTGTGTAAAACAGAAAAATTGTGTAATCGCTGTCAAAGAGTTGTCTGAGGGATCCAGACGATCTGCATCAATGGAGTGGATGATGATATGTTCTAGAGTCTGACATGCTTTGCACTGTGACAGTGCACAAAAAAGCTGCTCAGCCTCTGCCTGAGACACGTTCCGGGCGTACATCGCGAAATGCGTTAGCGAGGGGAATTCTGAGAGTTGCAAGGCCGTGATCGTGTATGCAGCCGTGTCCATGCAAAAATGGAGAACCGTGACATTGAGGAAAGGTGCAAATTTGAGATCGTGCCGGTCTACTGGCCAACATCCGCTATAAATCTCCAAATTGAGAAGGGTGGGGAGGTTGGAGAGGTGGCTCCATACTGCCCATTCGAGCTGTGAACAGCTCAGATATTTCAGCCGCGTGCATGAGTGGACAATTTCAGCCAGCAGGGATGGCTCGTCTGCTGTGCTTTCGTCAGGATCACCGATGACCAAGCCCTCCAAAGAAGCGCAACGGGTCCCGATAGATCTCAAAGCTGGGTGGACGGCTGCTATACGGCATTCGCGTAGCGTACGAGATAGGAAGAGGTGCAAATATCTGTTATCTGCGGCCTCAATCTGCCATGATAACGATATCAATCTCGGGAACATGCACGTCTCGGTGGGGAGGACTGTGAGGAGGCTAAAATGTTCGTCAGACGATATATGGATTGAGCGGACGCGGGAGGCATGACGCAAAAATTGACGGGCTTCGTGCTCAGATAATGGTTCGACGCCTTCAGACCGAAAGAACTGCGTTTAGATGCTCGGTGAGCTAATGGACCGAAGAGCGTGATTAGTCTGTACTGACCCTTGCGCCATTACTATATATCATTTGATGAAGCCTCGTTACACAACCTAGCAGTGGTTTTAACTCGTCTATGTTGGCCCATAGTAAATCCATCGCAGGCTCGTGAAAGGTTTTGCATGTCGTTGCAAGCGATGCAAGAGATTGTCGAGGGAATGATTCCTTGCGAGCAGCCTGAGAATCATCAGATGACAGGTACACGATTTCATTTATATGCGCGAATATGCCCAGGAGGACTTCAGGAATAAGTAGAGCTCGATGCATCGATATCAGTTGGGTGTCGAATCGACAATGCAGTCTGAGGTAACGCCACTCGGCGAGGTCCTGCGAGGTCACGGTACAACAACCGGCTGATAGACCATTTGTCATCCTAGTGCTGAGCTTTCACTCAGTTAGATACTCAAACTCCGTAACGGACGGCCATGAAGATTCCCTTGATGAGGAGTTCAGCACGTATTGACACACGTCCCTTGCAAGGCGAATCAAGATATTACAGGCACTGCAGTGTTTCACTATTGACTTACTATATCAAGTCTTGGTTTATATCACTTCCCCAATTTGCTTCCATTCCACCGGATGTCGAAATTTTCAACGGACTCTCCCGATCATTCTCTTCCGCCCTTGTCAGAGGAGTAAAACCATCCAGAACACACCGACTCGGACTAGTAAGAGATTTCCCAGTGAAATATAACGCCTCGACTATATAAGTCTGTGGCATCGATTTCCGTTGAACCCGTATTGACGAGATGTATTGCGGCGACTTGGGATACCAGCTAGTTTCTAGGTGATAGTACAGGCTGACAATGTCGGACAGTGCCGTAGTAGCAGTCCAGCGTGCTCCAGTATGTCGTCGAATTGAATGAGTGGATACACATGGTAAGTTGTCACTCCGTCCAGTCTTCCATACAGATCTTCAGAAGAAAAGCTTGGACTATTTGGTCTCCTAAAGCTTTGAGCTGTTTCAAGGGACGGCTGCGAGACATGATATTCAAGTTTGGCATTTACATCATGCACAATGCACACTCGCCTCACTTCCCGCATCTACGTCATACGTAAGGTCGGCTGACGCAAATTCTCAATTTGCACGCACAGATGGACACTCCTTCCCGCATCGGCGGATAGCTTCATCTTCTCATAGCCCTCTCCCATCCACGCCATGGTGGTTCGGAACTCGGTAGGCGTACATGTTCAGGTTCCATTCAATTTCTGCGCTGACGTTTTCGATGTTTAGTCGGATTTTTGGACAGTCCGTTTGGGGTGGGACTACTTTGTTGTCTGTCTTGCAGTGGTTACCACGGACACCCTGCATAAACTCGGGAACGTAGAAGATGCTCGAAGACAAGCATTCACTCTCATTTCGTCATGCGAAAAGGATACTACAGTTTATCAGAGTCTCAGAATATTCGTCTGGCTGGTGGAATAATGAGAGTCTGTAGTACCTACTGTTAGGAAACCCATGCCAGGGGGCACATTGAGAATGGTGAACGGACAGGGTCCGGGTATTTAGTTTTGCAAAGTGCAGGGAAGCTTCCAAATAAGGAAACTGCTGGAAGCCTTTGGACAACAGACCAAAACAACACGTTGGACTTTGCTCTCATGTGCTGGCCCCTGCTGGCAGTCTGGCACAACTTAGTACTCCGGGAATTTGGATATCAATACAAGCCTCGCGTTCTGCGTGCACCTTCATGCCTTTGACATAGTTGTGATAACCAAAGCGACGCGTGGATCGTTGATATGGCTCGAGTCAAGCCAATATGTAATGTGTCGTTATTTGCCTTATCCAAAGTATAGCTGTTGACGTATAGTACAGAGAATGCTGCCCTCAGCTCGCATTATGATGAGGGTACTACGAGCTGCGTGCTCCCTGTTACATCGTCAGTTGGCTCGTAGTATCTTCATGTAAGCGGTAATGTCAAATCATGGTTTCAATCGGAAAAGTATTGGGGTGTGCTTTGAGTGGCTAGGTGACATCATGCCCTCCCATTCCAACATCAGAGGTAAGGATTAGGCTGGGTCATGACACAATAAACAGGGAAGGCAAGTGTTGTTGCACGTTTACAACTAAAATTGCGACTGACCTACATATATCAAACATTTTAGGCTCCTGTGATGCCACACACCTTAATATCCGCTGTTTCTCTACCACGTAACTGTCAGCTGCAATATGTCAGCTGCTCGCTTGTGCTCTAGGTCGCTTGCTACTGTCCCAAGTGGATACCGCTGCCAAAGCTCACTGTTGTGGTTGAGTGTGCCGCGACTATACTCCACGAGGATGCCATTGTCCAGATTCTCAACATTATCGGAGTTAAACTGCTGCACATGCAACGGCATGTCCTCTGGTGAAGAAGCACCAGCACTGTATCGTCGCAGACATGTCCAGGTCTACAAAGTATGAGCAACGTGCTGTGGAAGGTTTGTGTTCGTGTGGATTGATGCACGCATGGTGCTGCAAAGCAGCGGATTCCACACGGAATTGACCGATGCAATAGGTGCGTTTTTTATGGTGAAGTGTCCACAGACGCTTGCCTTTTTGCGACATGTTGTCGGGGCACAATGAGAAATTGGTGCCTCTAATCCACATCCACAGGCGTGCTTTGTCTACCGCTTCTCCGCTTGTTGTGGCATTTAAATACTGACGTTGTTCTCTCCTTCACTTCTCTCATCCTCTTCTTTACTTTGCCACTCCATCTTGTGATTTTGTCCACTTCATATCACTTGTTCGATTCATCGATATGTCTATGTAAGTCTACTCACATGTCAACTCGGTATCTTCATATGCTAACGATCCCTGTCGCATTTAGTCCCACACACGACAGTGTTCAAGCGTTGTCGGATATGTTGGTCTTCGATCTCAATTTGGATAATGCAGTTCATCTCATAATTTTCTTAGAGCGTCTATCCCTATGCCAGACGACGACCAGGGCTATCCGCCACTGCACCCTCTGGATGGGTCGGAGGATTCTATTCCGCTGTCTGACGGTGACCTAGTGGCCATTTTTGAAATCTTTAATGACCAGCAAAAATCTAATCCGTCCCCCGACCCGCTCGCCGAGTTGGATTCGTATGTGGTTCTTCCTCGTTCAAATTATCAACTTAAACTCATGGCCTTTTGCAGGTTGATGGACCGCATCGCTGCATTACCGCCCTCTGAGAGACCGGTAGCTAAAGAAACCGCACTGGCAGGATCAGTCGCTCCTCGACTCGATAGGTAAGCCAATCCAATTAGAATGACGCGGTGTATCTCATGATTCTCTTAGCGGCTCTAACCCTATGCCAAACGACCCTCAGTCGTACCCTGGTGACTCCCAGGGCCCTGTAGAAATGTCCGATCTGGAGGGATGCAATGATATTATGCTGTTACCTGAAAGTGATTTGCAAGCTGCTTTGGATCAACTGTCCCGTGAACAGATCGACAGGTTGTATTCGTATGTGGTTTTACCTCATTCAAAACATCAACTCAAATTCACGGCCTTTTGCAGGTTGGTTTGTGCATTGGAGGACCCTGCGACACCAGCAGTCGACCAAAACGCGCTGGCAGGACCAGTCGCTACCGAAGTTGATAGGTAAGCCAATCTAAGTAGGATGACGCAACTCATCTCATGATTCTCTTAGCGGGTCTGTCCCTATGCCAAACGACCCTCAGTCGTACCCTGGCGAACCCCAAGGCCCTCTGGAGACGTCCCATCTGGATGGATCAGATGATTTTATTCCGTTGTACGAACAAGACTGTCGACGCGGTATCAGAAAGCCTCCAAGATGAGCCCCCCGAACTGTGCGCCATATCGGAATCGTATGTGGTTCTACCTCCATGAAAACATTAACTCAAACTCACGGCCCCGGGCCTTTGGCAGATCGTTTAATGGCAACGAGGAATTACAGCGCCCTATGACATCGGTGGTTAACGAAAACGCCCTGGCAGCACCTATCGGTGCTCAAGTTGTTGGGTAAGCAAATCTAATTAGCCTACCCGGGCCAAGCAGCTCACGTCGAACCACAGATCGGACCATCATGAACCACCAGCGCCGCAGCAAGGGTACGTGCCACTCAAACCGAGCCCTGCCATTGCTTATGTATTTCTCCAGGGCTTCGACGGGTTCACAAGATGTTCAAAATACCCAGACGACGTTTCCGACGTTGGGACAATTCACCGCACCGGTGCCTGGTCTCCCCCAATTGCCCTCCATGGGTGCGAGCCAATATCACCCTCCGCAGCCTCCTGCCGTCCCTCAAGCACCGCTGCAAGGCTACGGATGGTCTCAGAATGGACATTATGTTAATCATTACCCCGATAGGCAATATATCCCTTATCCGCAGCCCCCTGCCGTCCCTCAAGCACCGCTGCAAGGCCGCGATTGGTCCCAGCATGCATATTATGTTAATCCTTTCCCCGATGGGCGATACAACCATTATCCGCAGCCCCCTGCCATCCCTCAAGCACCACCGCAAGGCCCCGGATGGCCCCAGCATGGATATCAAGCAGGTTATTATGCGGGTGCTAGTAATGCTGGTCCCTCCACTCATAATGCTGGTCCTTCCGCTCATAATGCTGGTCCCTCCGCTCACCCGCAACCTTATACTGCCGTGGTGCCGCCCGGCACGTATTACCCCAACGTGGCATTTTCCCAAGGACAAAACGCTCACTTGCAAACGGGACCTAGTGGGGGCACCCAATTGGTGTCATCTTCATCTGCTCCGGACGGGACGGCATCTGTCAAGTCTCGCAAGCGGAAAGCTCAGCCCGTTGACGCCCAGGATGGTAGTTCGGGTTCGTCTCTCGTGCAAAAACCACGCAAGCGCAGACGCCCGGATGACAAAGAAATCAAAGAGGGGAAGTTTGGTGTGTACAGCCTAGCGGACGCCAGTGCCATCGTTATGGCTAGGCCTGTTCACGACCCAAAGCCGTTTGACGGCGAGCGCAGGACTCACGACGCCTCCGGCAACGTTCTTCGAACGAGGACATTTGGGGTGATGGAACTCGATGATTCCTACCCCGATACGTCCGTCGCGATTACCAGGGACCTCCCAACAGATTTGACCTGCGTACGCTCATGTGATTGGACGGACCAACCCTGCGGGCTATTCGTAGAGATGAACATGGCCCGCATCGAAGACCACTTGTTCCATTGGCATGGTGTCAAACTCAAAACGAAGACTCCCTGCGAAGTTGAGGGTTGCAAGGACCCAGACCCAATGGTCAATTTGGGCCGCCACATTGAAGGCATCCACTATGCTACGACCTACCAATGCCCCTATTGCGAGAAGCTGTTGTCGAGGCCCGATTCTTTAAAGCGGCATGTGTGCCCACCGCTGACTGTTAGCATGACAACCGTTGAGGGTGAAGGTCGCGTGTTCCATCCCCTAGATGCAAAGAAGATGGTCTATGGGTATATTGTTCCTGCCCGGGAGGCGACCTAGGACAGCGTCCGACGATGTACGTCCCCCTTGTCCTGTATCTGTCACTGCAGCTAACTTCCTATTGCCGTACTCTAGTATTGTCTCCAATTCTTGAAACCCCTTTTCTCTCAGACCAACGACACTCTTTTCATTCCATCACCGACAATCCTTTTTTTGCATCGAATATTTCCTCTTCTCAGTGTGCTCTCTTCGTTAATGCTTGGTTTATCTTCTATATGCTTATTGGATTATCTTTATTGCACGCTGGACGTAGCTACTATATCTCATCGTGTCGCTTGGTGTAATCTTCTACATGGTTGTTGGAAGTTGTTGGATGTCATGGGATGGAAATTGGATGTACCTCATCATAGCTTGGAGCTTTGCATCGTATTTGTTATGGATCAAGAATGAATATTATATAATGTGTTGCTGTGTCTTCCCTGACACCGCTCATGGTGTGACATTCGAATACCACTCTGAACAACTCTCCATGGATATCTGGATGCTCGCGACTGGTCAACTGCTCCCCAATACTCAGCCCGTCACGAAGTCTAGCTCTCAGTCCGGTGACCTTCCTTCCAAATCTGCAGGAATCAATGAGCCAATATTCTGATCAATTCCTTGAAGAGCTCACCTGCAGCTGTGCTCCAGCTTCCCCTGGCGTGCTTGCCTCTTCTCTTCCGGAACATTTCGATGCACGTCCATTCAGAATGATAATCCTCGTATGTATACCGCCTCCACACTGTCCGCCATCCTCTACCTTGAACCCAAATAACGAGAGTGCCCCCTATGCCGCGTTGCCAACCTGGGAAGAGCTGTTTTAGGGTGTTCCAGGCAGTATCCAGGCGCACCAGTAGTGTTGATGTTGGTACAGATGGTACATGGGAGCATATGTGTCTCCGAAGGGCGCGCGGAGGTGGGGAGATCGATGGGTACAAAGTTCCTTGTACGAGCCGTCCAAAAGAACTGTACTCTGTAGATGCGATACCGTTTGCCATTGCTTATTTTCACTATCATCCTTACATCAGGGAAACGTAATTCACTACGGAGTGCTACAGAGCGCTCTGTAGCATTCTGTAGCACAATCCAACCCGCTGATGTAAAATACAGTGCGTGCACGCGTACGCGGGGAGAATATTGTGTACCAGACGCATCTCACTAAGTGATATTGTCAATGTGAGGTCGAGCTCGACTCGCATAGAGAAACCGATGGAGTATTCATTTCTATATCGATTATCATGTCAGGAGAGACCAGCCTAAGATATACCACTGCGTATGTTTGAGTGGCGTAACCTTCTAGATACACGACAACTATTCATTCATGTGTCATTAGTATTCATACACAAACAGTGAACACGCGTGACACGAACCTATATCATAAAATAATTCGACGTCAGAGGGGGAGTAAACGATCAACCATAATGAACAAAAGCGACAACGACAACTCCAGGACAACCGCTTCAGAAAATGGATAAATCCCAAATTCAGATCGCTGGGGCCGCTTCCGGTATGACAGGTTCCGCAGAAGATTTAAAAGATTCGAGGAGCTCGTTAACCTTGTCCCACTCCTCCACGTCCCCGTGCTTAACTTTTTCGACGCAAGGGAGCATAGAGGAAATGATGTGAGCAGCAGCTTCGATATCTTCTACGTTAGAGAAGCCCACGTTAATACTGTGTAGGGAGGTATGTTGAAATGACTCGGTTTCAGGATCGATATCGATATTTATAGCATCAATGTGTAATTGCAGGGAATCCAAGTCGGGACATAGCCGGAGTGCGTCGAATAATCCTCGGAATGTAACGGTAGGTTGACGAAGTTGATGATTTGCCAAGGTCATGTAGCGAATGTGCGGCCAACTTGACATGGCTCTCAGGAGAATGTCGTTGTCAAGGTAGACGGGGTAATTTTCAAAAACGAGTCCCAGGGTTTGCAGCTGTGTAAAACGAAGGAATTTGGTAATCGCCGTCAAAGAGTCGTCTGAGGACTCCTCTTCCGGGTCAATGTCTGAATCAAAGGAGAAGATGACGATGTATTCAAGGGTGTGGCATGCGTTGCATTGTGACAGTGCACAGAAAAGCTGCTCAGCCTCTGCCCAAGGCATGACTTGGACATGCATCTCGAACTGTTTCAGCGAGGGGAATTCTGAGCATTGTAAGGCCTTGATAGTGTACGTAGCCGTGTGCACATAGAAATCAAGGACCTGTGACATTGAGGAAAGGTGCGAATTTGATATCATGCTGGTCTAATGGCCAGCTTCCGGTGCCAATCTCCAATTTAATAAGGGTGGAAAGGTTGGAGAGGTGGTTCCAAGCTGCCCATTCGAGCGGTGGACAACCCAGATGTTGCAGCTGCGTGCATGAACGAATAGTTTCAGTAAGCAAGGATAACTCGTCCGTCGTGAGATCCTCAGCATCACTGATGGTTAAGACCTCCAAAGAAGCACAACGGGTCCCAATAGATCCCAAAGTTGGGTGAATTGCCGATAGATAGCTACAGCGTAGCGTATGAGACAGGAAGAGGTGCAGATATATATTATTGGCAGCCTCGACCTGCCATAATAACGACTGCAACCTTGGGAATATGCACGTCTCGGTTGGGAGGACTGTGGGGAGGATTGTGAGGAGGTGAAGATATTTGTGAGACATTATATGGATTGAGCGAACGCGGGCGGCATGACGCAAAAATTGACGGGCTTCGTGCTCAGATAATGGTTCGACATCTTCGGACTGCGTTTAGATGCTTGGTGAGCTGATGGACTGAAGAGCGTGATTAGTCTGCACTGACCCCTGTATCATTACGATCATATATCATTGGATGTAGCCTCGTTACACAGCCTAGCAGTGGTTCTAACTCGTCTATGTTGGCCCATAGTAAATCCATCGCAGGCTCGTGGAAGGTTTTGCATGTCGTTGCAAGCGACGCAAGAGATTGTCGAGGCAATGATTCATCGCGAGCAGAATCATCAGATGATAGGTCCACGATTTCATTCACATGCGCGAATATGGCCAGGAGGATTTCGGGGATAAGTAGAGCGTGATGCATCGATATCAGTTGTGCGTCGAATCGTCGACGGTCTGGTTCGAGGCTAAATGGAGTCACGGTTCGGAAATCACCCGTAAGCAGACCTTAATAGCCCTGACTTTCACGGAAGATCAGGAAAGATCTCGTTCCTTCGCCGGAAGCAAACACCAAATTTAGCGGAAGTGAACCTGCTACTGAGTCGAGTATTTCGTCGATTGGCACCACACTCAAATGGTAGGGAATAAAATAACAATCGAGTTCATTAAATAAATAGAGGTATAGTACTAATCAACCTTCCTTGCCCATTTTCTACCTGAAGGCGACGCGGTATGACGCGGTACAGGAGACTTTGGAGTAACGACGACATCAACTCGTCCCTGCCTCTCCGATGCCCAGTCTTCTTCTTTTTCCTTCTCGCTAAGAGATCCAATCTGTGTCTTTCCAAAGTCCTCTTTCTGGTCATCCCCCCAGTACATCCACATCTGCGCACCGAGCACAAGATTAAGAACGAGGGCAAGGGCAAAGCCAGCAGTGACGATGAGGTCACCGACCTCCGTCGCGGTAGTGAACAATCGGGCAAGACAACCCACGATCTGTGAAATGACGGCGAAGGCGGAGAGTTGGCCCGTGGATTGGGCACGTGCGTTCTGCATGATTTGGGGCAGTTTCGAGAAGAGGGATAGTGGCAACGTGGCCATTTGCAGCAGGGACAGGATGTCTTTAGGGAAAATATACAGCGCGACGACAGATGCGACGGAAGCTGCACTGGCAATTGCCAGTCGTGGGCCAATGGCCTCTGCATTCCGGAGCGATGGAGGTGGGAAGTAGATGATCAGGAGAGTAATTATGGTATTTTGTATGGTAAGGAATAGATTCTCGCCGTAGGTCGAGAATGGGAACTCATTTCTGTATGAGTATGCAGCGGTGATGGCATATGCGAGAGTTTCAAGGACATATGCGGGTAAGGAGAGACCACGAGCGGAGCGCCCGCTAAGAACTGAACGCGTCATAAGCACCTGGCATGAGTTAAAGACGCTTGATGGACTCACTGAGCAACAATTGGGGAACTTTCATGATTGAGCCTCCCACTACGATGCCAATACCCAAGCCCTTGGATAGCGAGTATTTGAGACAATCCACGTCTCCGACATTGAGGTTCTCAACCAGTGAGGAATAACATTTCTGTAATATGTTGAGTTTGCCAGCATTGACTAAAACCACAAAAAGTAACATACCTCGCCTATTATCGAGATTCCAAGGTCTGATATAAATCTGGGCAGGTTCTGCGTGATGGCAGTCATAATGACAGTTGAGTTGTTGGAAAAGTCAAGAGCCTCATGAATATCGCAGCTCGTTACACCTGTTGTGGCTGTGCAATTTCCTCTTTGGGCGGCGGTAAAAAAATTCTGCTTGACGTTGCGTTACATACCACCCTGTCAAAACCGATAATGCTACTAGGATCGCTGCATTTGGTGTTTCTGTTATCAGTGCATCTAGTCGAAATTTCGTGTTTAAGCAGCACAGTATTAACTTGCGAACATGCTGGATTATGCAGTCAGGGACATGGCCCATTCATCGGTCTAGACTGTCTACTTCGACCACTGTCAGGCATTTTCCTTGGAGCTTCCCCTCAAC
Organism: Suillus lakei; assembly: GCA_016628065.1. Lineage (NCBI taxonomy): Eukaryota > Fungi > Basidiomycota > Agaricomycetes > Boletales > Suillaceae > Suillus > Suillus lakei. Next base: position 226,574 of record JABBWA010000009.1, on the reverse strand, counting down.
CCTCTGCCAGAGCGAACTGAGGTGCCGGGGTTCACCTCCCTTTGATAAGGTCAAGTTCTCGAAGTGCGAACAGGATCGCCCAGAATCCTGTCCCCTTGACCCAGCTACACTTATTGGCTGTACCTCTTCGCACCCACTTTGACATCGATCTGCTTATTAAATTACACTGCTGATGGCGATCACCGTGATTGAAGGCAACTGCAGTGTGTGGGTTTGATCTTTGTCACGCTGCTAACACATCTTCTGCAGATACAAGCACCGTAAAACACTGCTTGAGCTGCTTTCCAAGCAAAGCAGGCTTAGCCGCCTCCGTCACCACTGTCATGTGGAGCGGATGATATCCTCGTCGACTCGGACTGCAGGCGTATAGTTATGGTAAGCGAGGCATCCCCATGCTACACTGACTAGTTTATCTTCAACAGCTAGCAACTGCAACTGGGCCTTCTCGCAGCCTTCCACCGTGGAAAAGCATGTATTGCATACAGACATCGAAAAGTATTTTGTAGCCACACCATTGAGATTTGTTCACTTGTCTCGCCAAATACTGCGATGGTATTCGATCAACTTTCGGTCAATGTATCCCTAGTATCAAGCCCAGTGACTGAATATTCGGATGGCCAGCGTCGGTCCCGAACCAACACGCTGAAAGAAGACATTGCACGTCTCAAGTTCGAGTACAGGAACTCAACCATCTTGAGCGCCGTTGTTCTTCCCTGGCATCCTATTCATCTCCCACGAGTCGCAAGGCTATTTGGTTTCCGGGTAGTGTTGTTGGCAGAACTCGGGAGTTTTGCCAACCAGGTTTGGCAAAACTGGTTGTGCCTGGCCCACGGCAGAACTCACGCGAAAGGAGGGTGGCAGAACTTGGTAAAATTCGTGCAAACCTTCGACATCACAGCACCGTAAAAGTTGTGGAGTCTGGGAAGTCCATCCGCCGTCGACATGTCGAGGCTGCACAAAGAGGACTGAAGAAGTTCAGAGCATTGACGAAGTTGAAGTACTCGAAGGAAATGCTTTTGATTTTGGCGAGTTGGATCAGGTCGAACAAGGAATCATTCCACAAGTTATTCTAGATGAGGTTGATGTGGAAGTTAATTACAACAGCGAGGATGGTGGATGGGACAAGGATGTCGTCGTTAGGAATGTCACATACATAGTCTAGACTCTACATGACCTATATAGTTTTGCCAGTTCTGCTGGTTATAATTACTGGCAGAACTGACCCCAAGTAGTTCTGCCGTCCTACACTAGCTGTGGCTGTGTGATTTCCCCTTTGAGCGGCCGTAAAATTTCTGCTCTACCAGCTTGACGAACACGCAACTTGCACGCAACGTTGCACACCACCATGGCAGAATACGATCTGTCAAAAACGATAATACCCTACCTGGATCGCCATCTGGCGTTTCCGTTGTTGGCCCATCTGGTTGAAACTTCGCTTTTCCCGGTCGAGCAGGTCCAAGCAGCACAGTATGAACTTGCAAAGGGCACAAACATGCTGGATTATGCAGTCAGCCTGTTTGAGCAGCTGCAGCCTGACGAGGAGATCCCAGAAGGTGTGTCTTCGTGTTATATATGATAACAACGACGATCCATATTATTCAGAGTTCTCGGGGAAACGAGAGAGGGCTGTATCAACAAATGAGCGTCTACAACTGGAGGCTCAAGCTGTCCTTGATGTGATCGAGAATCCAGATGTTGCACAAGCACTACGTCAAGATAAAAATCAGAATCTGCAGTACCTCAAAGATAATTACAACGTAGGTCTTCGCCTACCATCAACCATCTTGTAACCTATTTACGTTTCACATAGCTCACCCTTGAACAAATCACTGCTTTATACAACTTTGGGCAGTTCCAGTATACCTACGGCAACTACAGTGGTGCTGCAGACTACTTGTATCACTTCCGTGTACTTTCCACCGATAACGATCTCAACACTTCTGCCCACTGGGGTAAACTCGCTTCCGACATCCTTACCGGAAAATGGGAGACAGCTCTCGAAGAGTTGAACACCCTACGCGACGTCGTTGACTCGCGCTCACCTTCAACACTCCTAGCGGCATCCTGCCGAGCCCGCAGCCCTTACGCAACTCCACTCGCGAACGTGGCTCGTTCATTGGTCTCTCTTTGTCTACTTCAACCACCCGCAGGGTCGGACACTCCTCCTAGAGACATTCCTCTCGCCCACTTACCTTAACACCATCCAAACCTCTTGTCCCTGGATCCTTCGATACATAGCCACTGCCGCCATCCTTTCTCGCAAGTCCGCTGCGGGTGGGACAGCTGCTTCTTCGCGTGTGCGACACTCGATACGCGAGATCGTCAAGGTCATCCAGACTGAGGAGTATCCAATATCAGGATCCCGTTACATCCTTCCTGAAAGAGCTTTATGTCGAGTTTGACTTCGAGGCTGCACAGCGTGAGCTGACGCTTGCCGACCGCGTGGTCGGAGATGATTTCTTCCTTGGAGAGTTCAGAGAGGAATTCCTCGATAATGCACGCTACTTGATTAGTGAGGCATACTGCCGTATACACCAACGTATCGATATTGGGTGAGTGAAGTATGCATCTCATATTATTTTATTCTCAAACCACGTGCTCAGCGATCTTTCGGAACGTCTTAATCTCTCGCGAGATGAAGGCGAGAAATGGATCGTCAACCTCATTCGCGAAACTCGTATGGGCGCAGAAGCGAAGATCGACCTAGAAAAGGTGTGGATCCCATTCCGGCGTCATTAATAGCGTTGTGCTCCACTGTTCATTCACTGACCGTCATCTCTTGTTATAGAACGTCATCGAGATCCACCGTTCACCATTGCCAGTATATCAATCAGTTATCGAGAAGACTCGTGGTTTGGCGTTCCGAACGCAGGCTTTGGGTACTGGTATGCTTCACAGTCCACAACAGCCGCAACAGAGCCAGCCACAGCCCGCTGTTGTTGAGGGAGCTCGATGATCAGAGCCTATTTGTACTTGTACGTGCATCATGGGTAGTGCCTTGCTACTCGAAAATGACTGCTATCATCTTCTTTGGCGATATCTTACGGTTGTAGAGCATACATCTACCTTCCTACTTACCCTGTTGTCCACTTGGCTTTGACAAAATTTTGCGCAAAGCTTAATTTATCAAGGTAAACTTGGAATGACTACACGCTCCGTATCGATACAACCAATCTATTTCTCTCCCCTAAGATATGTACTCCTCCAGCACCTGCATTTAGTTAGCATCGATATCACCGGGTGAGAGAAGCCATTAGACTAACAAGATGTCGTAGTCATTCTTGATGACCCGCTCTCCACCAAATGCGACATTGCATCCCCCCTATCAGGAACTCAGACATTGTACGATAACCTCAGGTAGAATGAGAATACGCACAAGATGTTCTCCTGTCTTACCAGGAACCCAGGTCCCATCCACGCAACCCAGCGCATGATACAATTTGTCCCCATTCTCTTCATAACCTCCAGCAACAGGATCTCGATTGTGAGGGATACGACCAAGACTCGTACGGACCCATTCCATGGTCTCCGGGTCAAATGGCAGAAGGTCGTACCGCCCTTTATGCTCTATCTCAGAGGAACCGTATGGTACATGGCAGGGAGTTGAGAGACGAGGCGCAATCTTGCATGGATGGACAGAGCGTTGGAAGAGTGCAGACCCGATGAAGACAGGAGAAACACCATCTGCGTCGTAGCATGGGGGGGCTTTGGTATATGTGGGAGCAGGGAATGTGGAATTGGGCTGCAGCGGGATTCGAATGCCTGAGGGAGGCGGACGACGGGCTGGAGTCGGATATGGCGGGGGTGAACCTTTGTCAGTCTTGTAGTCTTCTTCCATTGTACTTGTAGGCTGTGGGTCAGTGTACTATGTAGATAACGTCGCTGCGCACGGGATTGAGTCACGATATCGATTAAAGCGCTGAATCAGCTAGGCGCTTAGAGTACGGGACATTAATATTGCGACGGGCTGGGCGCTCCGATGTATTGGCGTACAATCTCGTCCGTACATTATGTATGCAGACCGTCCCAACTCTCCATGACTGTGGTGAATACGATACTGCTATGAAGTAGTATATACCGAACTCTGTCTGTTGGGTTAGACGGCCTTGTACTCAGTGTACTTGTTCCAGCATGAATAGACTAAGAAATGCGTCGCGATACATACATACAGTTTCCGTTGGGATGTCGTCCACAAACATAATTGTGCAGTTTCTAAGCTTGCCGCTGCCGTCAGTACCTATGGCCGTATGTCGTCGCTTTCCTGCTCGTCTCGAGTACGACGAATATCATCCAGATTCTAGCAAGCCACGCAGGGTGCGAGCGTGGATTTGAGTCTGATTAGTTGACACTGCGGCCTTTCCTGTCAGAGACCGTCGATGACGGCACCAAAGCTTCGAGCTCATCCTGTGCACCGCAGTTAGTATGTAATGGTGCACAGTTGGGTCCTGTCCGCACCTCATCGCGAGTAAGCTGGGTGGTTCTATCTTCCTACTCCTCCCATTATCTGTGCACGAGTTCGTCGCTTTCTGCTGCCTGGGTGAGGATGGTTCGATACCGTTGTTGCTTCATGAGATGGAGGATAGTTCATTGGCGTCTCTCTGCGCGCAGCTTCGTCCTCAGATGCCTCGCTGTCTAAAATATCCATAGCCTAGGAATCCAAACGGATGCAGAAAAAGACGATAGGTACCTCATTGAGTGTAGCCGAATACATGTCGCGATGGTCGCTGGTTATTGTCAAGACAGATATCGATCTTCGTGGGCCCTTGCTCTAGACGGATTTCTTCAAATTTCCTCGAGAGACTTGGAGGTAGTCTGACAGGACGTTCCGAGGCTTCCAACGATGATGGCAAGTTCAGATATTGGAGTATTCTTCTCTCTTTCAGCACGGGCGAGGTTTTTCTGCACAACATCAAGCAACAACTGAAACGAGGTGGGTCAAACACTTGCAACTAGAAAGAGCGCAGGATAAGAATGCACCTTGACATTGCTTAATACTGCTGGAGCGACCCCGGCACGCTTCGCAATGTTGAATGCTTTTTTAGCATCTGCCTCGGCAATCATCAGACGCTGAATCTCGTCACCGTACCCTGTGACAATTTCAGCAATGAAGGGACGCGTCATCCGTCACCAACCTAGAGGCCTCGAGTTCGTCGATACTTTTCCTAAATTGTGATGCTGCGTTGAAATGATAGTGCTTCGTCTCCAGGTGAGGGATCCAATTCTATTCACCTGGGTCAATACCCGTGATGGAAACCATGAGATCTTGCTTACAGACGACAAGGCATCACGGCTGTTGGGGGCGGCCAAATGGATCGATAGTAAAGAAGTATTGTAGAGAGACGAAACTTTGACCGCTAATTTCACAATCAGGCTATTCTTGTAATGATCCAAGTCACTATGTGGTTAGATCCGTAGAATATTTTGACCGGCGACAGCACGCTGCCGACACATCCCTAGGCCTGAGCCAGCATAAGCCATTCCGGACATTTTACTCAGATCAGGAGGTGTGTTGTCTGAGTCTGCCAAGGGACCCAGTTTCAGCAGCGCTGACGTGGACAGGAAGACAAAGATGCCGGCGGCATTCTTCAAGTGCAGCATAAGGTAACTTCCTTTTCCCAATCGCTTGCACGCTTTATGGCATCTTAACTGGATCTGTCCTTGGAAGGACTTAAATTGCGAATATAGCGCTGCCACATTGAACAAGATTGAAGCCCGCTCAAACGCAATACTCCGCGGGGTCACAGGCAGGGGTGACGGGCTCGAAGCAAACACATGTGAGTATGAAAATTCCAAATTGATCTGGAGCTGTCAGTACTGCGTAAGAAGAAGCATGAGATTGGCAACTAACGTCGGACGGTAATTTGGCTAGAATGAATAAAATTTGAGAGTAATAACTACTTCTGGTCAGATTGATTGTCGGGATGAGGTGGTGAACTCACTTTAGCGCGAAGTTAATGCGGTCGGCATGTGATACGCCCCAGTGCCGATATCCCGCAATGACTTCCACTGATTGATGTCGCCAATATAAGCATCCGGGGATCTTCTGCATAATATCGAATGCAATCAGGTGTGGCGGTAGGTATAGGGTGTGAGTAAGTCTTCTTGAAAGGAATACTGAGGTGGTTTGGCATATTGGAAGAATTGGAAGATTGGATGCCCTAAGTGTCCTCGTGGGGTCCTTGCAGGTATGAATTCGAAGTCAATGGAATTGTTGAAGACAAGTATTACAACATGTTGACATGGCGGACGTTAATATAAGCGCCGGTATATTCATGTGCTGAGTGAAAATTACACATGCGGCAGCATGCACAAACGAGCATGGACCAAGTGCACACAAATGAGTAACATACGAGAAAATAATACTTGTCAGTATTGTAGATACATAAATACTTGGATGGCTCACCTAAATTGGCCTACGAGATGTGAACATGCGCAAATGTTCGCAAATGAATTATGTTTGCAAACGACGGACGCAGAGAAGTGCAAGGGCGCACACGGTCGGACGTGTGCAAGCATGCGAAAATGTGAGGAAGTGTGCACAGACGTACTAGGGTTTAGGGAATTTGGGGTGGGCAAATTTGCCTTGTTAATTTACCGTGAATGACAGGGTTCATTCCAGACCCTTGAAAACCGGGTGTCAATTTGGGCGAATTTGAATCCAACTGGCAGGTTCGGCTAGACCAGTGTAAAAAGCCTAACACCCTGACTCATTAATCTCAGCCTGCAAGCTCGACCAGCACGATTTGGCATATTGGAAAGACAGATGGCCGGGCCCTATGTCCTCATGGAGAGGGTGGCGATGGATTGATTATGGAGAGCGCTACATTTACAAGTTCGATCGAGTTTGAGGTAAAGCAATCAGGTATGCACGCGCACGGTAGACAGCCTGATGAGCACGTGACCAGTCCAGGGTCAGTCGGCGACAGATCTCTTCCGAACGAACGCAGACCCCTCAGCTATTCGTATTATACCTACATCCTCAGATACTTGGCACAATACACCCAGCACAACCCACAGGGCACCGCCTTTTAACAGGTCCAGTTGTTTGTTGCAGTATATAAATACAGAATCTCTCCCTCTCTCTCTTCCGAACGAATTGGCGCCGCGGGTGGGCGGCGCATCAGAGGACTGGTGAGCCGCAGATGCTTGTCATATATGCCGATATATGCCGATATATGACCATATATAAAAAATGGTTTCGTTATATTGAAATATACGTCGGAAAACCGCCACAATCAACGTAAAGCACCCTGGGGGGGCTAACGAGTTCTCTGATCGGGCCGACTTTGCGTTGTTTGCAAGCCCTTGAATTTCATCTTTATGACTTCAGATGTGCATGGCATGCGACCCCCTCAATTAGCCTCGAGTCCCTTGGCACCTTTGGACTCGCTGATAATTCAGCGGTCTCATTCATATACTCACTGATCGAAGTGTCGTATCACAGACATAACCTGAACCTCCCACGTCTGCAGCTTGATGTATGCTATGCGAAATGATGAGGCCATTTGACTGTAATACTTCGAATCCACGTCAACGCGCCAATTTAACAGGAGCACATCTTTATTTAATGTTTGGATCCCTGCTTTAGCTGATATTATATTATTGGCAGGTACGGCCTTGCGTCTCCAGCATGGGCCGTGGAGTCGTAAGTCCACCGTCTCCACTTCCGAGTCCTGTGACCGAACGAAACAATACTTACAATGCGCAGATTGTCCCGGTCTGTCACTATGCGATATATATCAGCATAACCCGATCAGCACACATCCTCATGTTTGCCAGCCGTCGTTATCGTTATTTGCACCCTGGCGCCAGCGACGCCGGGTGAAAGCCACAGCCACTGGTCGTTAGTGTCACTGGAAATATCTCTTTGCTTCCCCCTCTCCTCTCGCTCACTGACATCTTCACAGAATTATCTCTTGCCTGTGAACGCGTCTTCCACCGGCAGTATCACGAATGACCTACATCCATCGGTCTTGGAGGCCGCGCCTTTTTCTAGAGGGACTGCGTTTCGCTCCAGTGTTCGCGGCCCCGATATTATCGTGTCTCATTTCCGTAAGGCATTCTGCAACAAACTTGTGCTCGCATGGCTGCCCTACTATAGGCTATCTGTCATTACTTATAATTACATAAAGTTAAAATATACCAAGCCTACCCTGAAGCTGGTCGAAGAAACACATATACTGCTACAGTAGACTTTTTTTATAATGCATAACGTCGAAACCCCTCCGAGGCTATGCATTATCAGCCCTTACGCACAACGAAGTCGTGTGACATGTGTGACATGGCATGACACAATGTGACCCCCCTCGAGTGTGACATCTGAATGTATGATATTTGTTCCGTGGCAATGCCAAAAAGGTCTACGTTCACAGAATTACCCGCTTAATACCGGTGGGCGGTTGGCATGCAACTTGGTCATTCGAGGTCATTCGTCAGTACCATGTCCAAAATTAAGCACACATTTCCGGCGGTTTAGGCTCAATTGTGTCCACCCCATCATCATAAGCGTTTGATTGGAGCGGCAAAAAGAAAAGTTACAGGTGCTGCTCTGTCTTAAGTCATCGTGATACATATCGTGTACCCGCGCCTCCTTTTGTAATAAACACCGTGCCTCTCCAAATTGCATGCAGCGACCGGAGGTCACAGCTTGTACCTAATTAATATACTTAGTACTTCGTAGCTAAAATGTTAAAAACCTAGTCTCTGTCCAATGGCGACACCGCACTGATATTATCAACACTACAGTATCTGACGAGCTCCTGGGCCAGGGATCAACTCGACGGTAGCGTCAGCGCAGCCAACGATCCTTCTGATGTGCGCTCGGACGAGATCGTCACGAGCCATGACGAGTTCACACCGCGAGCACCTGAACTGGATACCCAGATGTCTCATAATGTGCCTCGCGAAACTACCCATCTTCAAGGGACCGTCCATCGAGCATGAGCCCCAACGGCATTGGAACTTCTCATTAACGTTGTGCACTACACCATGGCGTCGGCGGAAGTGGGAGAGAATCTCTCTGGGAGTGCCTTCGATAAACATCTCGCAGGGAGAATGGTCCCAGGCGCAGTGATATACTAGTGTTTCTACCTCAGCATCCCGTGCGTTAACAGCGGTGCCGGGTTCAACATTCAATGACGACGGCATTCTGCGGGCTTGTAGATTCGCATGGACAATGGGGCAAGAAGCATCTGGGAAAATATTATATGAATACCAGGTCTAATATCTACAACCAAAGATTGTTACCTGGAGAGTTCCCCGTAGTGTGGGAATTCGGTCGGGATGAGTGTAAAGTCAGGGAAAGCATTCATAGTCAGAATAGTAGTATCCGTACACAAATGTCAAGTTTGGAGAAGTCGTGGGCTGAGCCAGATATGGTCTCGACCTTCTGTTTTATATGCGTTCTTGCTGGGCTTGACGAGCCTGATGCTGTGTCTTGGATTTGTTCCATATAGCGGTGGATGTAGCATAGGTGGGATCACTTATAGTGAAGTGAACCTACAGACATGTTGATTGACTAGCAACCTAAGAAACGATTGCCAAAGGCTTTACTAATTTGATTCGGATATATAGTCTCGAGATTCGTCTCACCGTTCGAGAATGCTGAGGCGGTACTTGAAATCAAATGCGCTGCCTCTTCGTTTAATCTGCGGTCATATGAGGCCTCAGAAGTTGGGGTAGTACTACAGCATCTCTTACCTTGCGGCTACTACGTACTAAGACGTAACGAAGGGCTTACCTAGTACTTACATGATAGTTACATATCAAGGACTCAGCAGACCTCCATTGACGCATCTTTGGATTGAAACATGAGCCACGGTTGCAAAGAGCATCGTATCGGACGAAAGTGCCAGAATTTGACGTTGTGTATTGGTTGCGCTCAACCAAAAAGCAAGCACTGCTCTTGGTCACACGCTCCAGCTCTGTAAGCTGTAATCCTTGTCACTGCATCTCACGATCACGAGATCAGATTGATTTTGGCAAGATGGCACATTGGAGAATCTGGCGTGAGCAATGTCCTCCCATTTTCCGCTATCCGCTTGTGCATGGCTTAGCGCGTGGATCTGGTTTGTCTTGCCAGGTATGTAATTGACTCCTTCTCATTGGCTCAGTCGGTTGAATGAAATTAATTCACGTGCCCTGCGCACAAGTGATATAGCTCGTTTTCACACGATCCAGGCCTATCATCCATCCACCCGTTATATGGAACAAATTGATGACACGGCCTCGTCAAGTTCTTAGCAAGAAGTATTTCCCAATCACCGACCGACGTTTTTGAAGTAGTCCATTTCAGCTTGCGTCACATACAACCATCGATTGCGGAAATTCGTTTTTGTCAACATTCGGAAAGATTCAAAAAAGCCCTGCACAGTGCGATTCGTGCTTCGGAGTCCTAGATGACAAAATCGACTTGGCCATCCATGTAAGATGCGCTGATGCATGACGCTTCATCACATAAACACGTCAATAAGTTTGGTCCGTATCCTCCTCATTAATGTACTCATTCTCGTGTTTGGCAGATATTGGATGAAGGTCACTGCGGTTGACGGTGTCAATTGAAATACCACACACCCTTTCGGACTTTTCCGCCAATGTAACCTCTGCGACGAATTATGTGCACATCTAGATGTAATCAGACAGCATCTTTCAATTACACAGATTAGTTTTTCTGGGAAGGATCAGCGGCGACCATTTCGGGCGAGGATGAGCGAATGACCCAGCCTCCGCCAACTAGTTCTGCAAATTCCAATGCGAGTCGTCTCGTACGAGATGTTCTTGTGATTCGCTAAAGGACAATACAAGATGTTGAGACTCAAGAAGAGAACTGGATCATATTCTGAGGATTAGGTAGATTTGATTGGTTGTAATAAGGAACGTGCACGTAGTGTGCGTCGATGGAATGCTCTCGAAGGCCCGAAGCATAACGTGTAACGACGAAGAATCAACTTCGTCGATCTCGTAGAAAACACGAGAAAGATCATCTACCACACCACATACTCGAAGACTGCCATCTGTTGCGGTCCGTGCAACGAATGATCGATTAATCGCCCGAACGTTGCACTGTCACGATCGGTAAAAGTCATGCAACAACAGCCTGATGAAAAAATGTGAATGAAGTTCTAGTCTCCTCACATACGATTACCCCTCCACAAACAAAATAATCGTGCGTGTAAGGAGTAGTTCTGAACCAAGTGAACATCGGTAGCAGGCCCGCCACCGTTACGGAGAGAGCTGGCTAATTAGGTGCATTGAAGTCGTGGCAAATCCATTGACCTGCAGGTAAACAAATGGCTCTATTCATATGCCGTTGTCGGACATATTCACGGCAAATAAGCCCATATACAAAAGCGTAGACACTTGCCTGAGGTCGAGAGATACCGGCAGGCGGCGATCATCTTTCCCGGCTCTCGCTTCCCTAGGATGTCATTGAGGATGTGCCCCATTAAGGGGTTTGGACCCTAGACTAACAATTGTCGTGGTTAATGCGTTTTCTGGACTGCACAGGATTATTGAACAGCCCTACATTCAATAACGACGTTGTGGCTTCTACGCAGTGTAGTTGCATGTTGCCAAGGCGATGAAAGCAGCACGGCGTCATGTTATGAGAAGACTGACATGATCTGTTCATCTTCAATTTCACCTCCGAAGAATTAAAAAAAATACCCGACAAAACTGCACCATGAAGGAACATGAGAACTCTTATCAGTATAAATTTCAAAACGCACCATGTTAGAGCGCACGCAACGGCCCGCAGCGACACCCCAAAACGATATGCGGGGACATCAAAATAAAGAAAGAGTTGATAGTTAACAGCGGACAAGCATACGTTTGTCACAATCGCCTTGCAATCACCACGTTTTGTAAATCGTCATAGGTGTGCGAGGTCAGCGAGAATGACTTTTAGTTCCAGTGTTAGCACAGCGGATTGCCAAACTTAACATTCAACGAAGACACTGCTGTCCATTCGAATACGTTTATTGATCATTGACTGCGAGGGGGCTCCGGATTTCCCCCTTGTGATGACACATTGAGCTGTGGGTCCACTCCGCTGAGCGGAACGTGCTGAACCCCAAGAACCGTCTAGGTATGGTATATCGGTTATTTTCGTGCATCTCGAGTGACGAGGCACAGCCGTAATCGAACCATCCTTGGCAGTCAAGGAATGACGTTCCATTTTCATGAATCAAATAAGCTCGCTAAAAGTGAGATCTTGTGTTTAGCTCGTGGCCGAGTATCAACGCGGCTAATGTTTGGAGTTAGCGAGCTGCTTGGATCAACGAAGCCCAAGCCAGAAGCGCCCAGCAGAGCGCAGACCACGTCCCCAGCACCCGCTACAGTCACCCGCCTCCCAGGATAGGGGACTGGTAGCCTAGGGCAAGAGGGGCGCTAGGATGGCGGGGATGGCAGCGGTTTCAAACCGGCGAAGGTTCTCGTCAAAGGCTACCGCTACCCCAACCGCACCGACCGCGTGTAGGATAATACTACTAAGCCTATAGATACCCGGTGGGAGTACAGGTTCCGAAGCACGACTGCAGCCGCGTCCGGCTGCAAACGGTAACCGTGACCCACCGGGAGGGTAGTTTACGGCTGGGAGAGGGCTAGTGGCACCTGAGACACGGTCAGAAAAGTTCTATGGGTAGATACAATACATATCCCGAGACATATTTATGAATGTATTGATTTCAAATATGCCCCCCAATTTGAACAGCATTTGTCGCGGACTCTTATTCGGCCGTACATGGGGGGATAGGAACTTCAGATCCTAGATCCGGTGGACTTTAGCGCTGATCCGGACCCTAACCCTACTCACCGAGGGACCCGAGACGGCCGTTTCCGACCGAACAGGAATTTGGTGTCTCCGTGCAGGGACTTATGAGTTGATCGCTTCAAGGAAAGAAATTAATGCAGCAAGTGGTCTTGAGCTTGGCGCCAGACTCAGCATGATCAAGGCTCAACGTTCAAGAGATATGCTCTCCTCCAGCACCTGAATTTCGTTTGCATCGATATCACCGGGTGAGATAAGCTATTAGACTAACAAGATTTCATAGTCATTTTTGATGATCTCCTCTCTACCACCAAACACGACATTGCACGCCTCCTATCAGGAACTCAGATAACCTCAGGTAGAATGATAATACGCACAGGATGTTCTCTTGTCTTACCAAGAACCCAGGTCCCATCCACACGATCCACCGCATGATACAATTTGTCCCCATTCTCTTCATAACCCCCAGAAACAGGGTCCCGATTATGAGGGATACAGCCGAGACTCATACGAACCCATTCCATAGTCTCCGGGTTAAATGGCAGAAGGTCATACTGCCCTTTATGCTCTACCTCAGTGAGACCGTGTGATACACGGCAAGGAATTGAAAGACAAGACGCAATCTTGCATGGATGGACAGAGTATTGGAAGATTGCAGGCCCGATGAAGACAGGAGAAACATCGTCTCCATCGTAACACGGGGGGCTTTGGTATATGTGAGATCAGGGAATATAGAGTTGAACTGCAGCGGTATTCAGATGCCTGGAGACAGAGGATAGGTTGGAATCGTTGGAGTCGAATATGGCGGGGGTGGACCTTTGCCAGTCTTGTGGTCTTCTTGCATTGTATTTGTAGGTTGTGGGTCAGTCATAACGTCACTGCGGAATTGAGTCACGGTAAATATTTGTCTCTATTAGGGCACTGAATCAGCTGGGCGCTTATAGTACGGGGCATCCGTATATTATGTATTTGAGCAGACCGCCCCGACTCTCCATTTTCTGGCATGACTGTGATGAATACGGAACTGCTATAAAGTAGTGTATCCCAAACTCTGTCTGTTAGGTTAGACGGCTTGCGCTCAGTGTACTAGCTCCAGCATGAATGAACTAAGAAATGTGTCGGATTTGCAACGAGAGTGTGCGAGGGGTAGGATCATTATTCACTGGATATTATATGCAATGCTATGGGTATATTCAGCTCGTCCCCCCCCCACGATACATGAACGACACACATACAGTTCCCATTGGAATTCGTCCACGAACGTAATTGCGCAGCAACTGACGGTCATCTGACCCCAATGTTCATCATCGATGTTTTGCGGTTTTTTCCGTTCGTTTCGTTGGCGGGGGAGCCAGTTCTTGAGCCTCCCAATCAGCTGAGGACAGCGCCGGTATAACAACAGTCTGTTTCCGAGTGCCTGTCCTTAGCGGAGACGTCGTAGACATTGGTACTTCGTGAGATTCATCGGAAGCGTTGTCACGGATTGATAGAGACGCCATGTTACGATGGAGGAGTCTACAGTACGCAGCGCCATGAGTCAGGGAAAGAAGGTGATCAAGAGGCTGTACCTGGCTTCTCGACTTCGTGCGCTGCTCCATATCTTGCATGCTTCTTTGAAGTTAGTTAAGATACCAGCCATATCGTTGTAAAACTAACAGACAATCAACTCGAATCACTGAGACTGAGCTATTAGTAACTCACCTTGAGCCCTTCGTCTAGATTCCGAATGATCTCTTTATAATGAGAATACGCGAGGTCAAGGAATTGAAGGGCCTGCTCTCGATCCTTGACAGCAGGGTCTTGTTTCCTAGACTGAATGAATGCGTCATTCGTGGACTAGGAGATTGTCAGGAAAACGTTGGAACTGAGCATCAATTAAAATGACCTTGATTGACGAAAGAATCTCCTCTTGTTTTTTCCGTCCCTCGGTCAGACCTTGAATAAACTTGTCGTACTTGGCGAGTTCATTGTCGGAAACATCTTCAAACATAACAGCGCTCATTTCTATCCCGTGTTCTAAGCTTGCCGCTGCCGTCAGTACCTTTGGCCGTATGTCGTCGCTTTCCGCTCGTCTTTGGGCACGGACAACAAGGTCATCTCGAGTACGACGAATATCATCCAAAGATTCTAGCATGCCACGCAGAATGCGAGCGTGGATTTGAGTCTGACTAGTTGATACCGCCTTTCCTGTCATAGAGACCGTCGATGACGGCACCAAAGCTTCGAGTTCATCCTGTGCACCGCAGTTAGTACGTAATGGTGCACAGCCAGGCCCTGTTCGCACCTCATCGCGAGCAAGCTCGGTAATTTGATCTTCCCATTCTTCCCATTTTCTGCGTACGAGTTCGTCGCTTTCCGCTGCCTGAGTGAGGATGGTCCGATACCGCTGTTGTTTCATGACAAGTTCTTGGTTTGCTTCATGGGATGGAAGGCGGTTCATTGGCGTCTCTCTGCGCGCAACTTCGTCCTCAGATGCCTCGCTGTCTAAGATATCCATAGCCTGGAAACCCGTCCCATTAAAGATAATCCAAACGTAGACAGAAAAAGAAGATACCTCGTCAAGTATGCCGAGTACATGTCGAGAGAGTCGCTGAACGTCGTCGAGATAGACATCGATCTTCGTGGGCCCCTGCTCTAGACGAATTTCTTCAGCTTTCCTCAAGAGACTCGGAGGTAGTCCGACAGGACGTTCCAAGGCTTCCAACGAAGAAGGCAAGTTCAGGGATTGGAGTATCCTGCACTCGGCCAATTACGTCAGGAATAGTGAGAAGGACGCGCATCTGACTTATCGGCTTCATCGTTGAAATTCTGAGATGGTTCGACAATTTTCTCTTGAATCAAATTTGCCTTGTTGTCGTTATATATATCTGGATTGATTGATCAGCATGAGGCAGCACATTGTCGCTTAACCATTGACCCACTGATGGCTTCCCGAGCACCCCATCCAAGCATCTCACCAAAGATTATGCTGTCATTGCCAATTACGCTTCTGGGGTCTCGCAGCCCAGGCGGAATGATGCTCTGCACCAGTAGAGACTTCTTGAATTGCTGGGATACCAGAAGGTGCCGGAACATCCTGATGGTATATCAGGTCGTTGTCTCTTTCAGCACGGGCGAGGTTTTTCTGCACAACATCAAGCAACGACTGAAACGAGATGGGTCAAACACGGCCACTAGATAAGGCGCGGGATAAGAATGCACCTTGACATCGCTTAGGACCGCTGGAGCGACCCCGGCACGCTTCGCAATGTTGAATGCTTTTTTAGCATCTGCCTCGGCAATCATCAGACGCTGAATCTCGTCACCGTACCTGTGACAATTTCAGCAATGGAGGGACGCGTCATCCGTCACCAACCTAGAGGCCTCGAGTTCGTCGATACTTTTCCTAAATTGTGATGCTGCGTTGAAATGATAGTGCTTCGTCTCCAGGTGAGGAATCCAATTCTATTCACCTGGGTCAATACCCGTGGTGGAAGCCATGAGATCATGCTTACAGACGGCAAGGCATCACGGCTGTCGGGGGCGGCCAAACGGATCGATAGTAAAGAAGTGTTGTAGAGAGACGAAACTTTGGCCGCTAATTTCGCGATCAGGCTATTCTTGTAATGATCTAAGTCACTAGTCAGATCCGTAGAATATTTGAGGGAAATTTTTACCGGCGACAACACGCTGCCAGACACACTCCTGGGCCTGGGCCAGCATAAGCCACTCCAGGCTTTTTACAAAATCTCCGGTCAGATCGGAAGGTGTGTTTTCTGAATCTACAAAGGGACCCAGTTTTGGCACCGCTGACGTAGATAGGAAGTCCAAGACGCCAGCCGCATTCTTCAGGTGGAGCGTAAGGCAACTTCCATTTTTCAATCGCTTAACTTGCCTGATAATAAGCGCTTGCACGCTTTAGACCATCCTGACTGGATCTGTCCTCTGAAGCAGCCAATTGGGAATATAGCGCTGCCATATTGAACAAGATTGAAGCCCGCTCAAACGCAATACTCCGCAGGGTCACAGGCAGAGAGGACGGGCTCGAAGCGAACGCAGTGTGCGTATGAAAATTCCAAATTGATCTGGGGTTGTCAGTACTGCGTAAGAAGAAGCATGAAGTTGGCAACTGACGTCGGGCGGTAATTTGGCTAGAATGAATACAAGTTGAGCATGGTAACTGGTTCTGGTTAGATTGCTAATCAGAATGGGGTGTTGGATTCACCTTAGCGCGAAGTTGATACGGTCAGCATGTAATACACCCCCAGTGCCAATGTCCCGCAATGACTTCCACTGATTGATGTCGCGAATATATGCATCCGGGTGATCTTCTGTGTGATTTCGAATGTAATCGCGTGTGGCAATAGGTATAGGACATGAATACGTCTTCTTGAAAGGAATGCTGAGGTGGTTTGGCATATTGGAAGAATTGAAAGATTGGATGCCCTAAGTGTCCTCGTGGGGGCCTTGCGGGTATGAATTCGAAGTCAATGGAATTATAGATAGCGTCGCAGGTTCGGGTCAAGGTGCTCAGATACGCACAAGTCGGGCTTCGCACACAATTATTAAACTTGACAGGCTTGCGCTACCAGGTGGTGCTAGCTTCACGGTATTCAAGTTGGTTAACGGTGTTGGCAAGTGGTTTAAAGGGTCGCGAAGAGCACGTGACAAGTTCCCTGTCTCCTTCCTCTTTCTTCCTCCGCTCTCGATTTATGGATTCTTGATCTTTCCAGTTCAGTCATCGAGGTAAATATTGCTATTCCTGGGCTGTTGATGGACAAATATCATAACTATTCTTATTCGCATAGTCAAGTTGTTCTGTTTCCCAGTCTTCTTACAGGCGGACACTAACAACCAACCACCAGCAGCCCGAAGCTCAACTCCAAGCAAAGCCTATCAAGAATTGAAACTTGATTTCTTCCAAACTGCCAGTGACTTGCCCATTTTTTCAAGCCTATCTTTACCACCCCGTATGATACCGTTGATAAAGTTAAGGCTTAGCTCCAGGTCCTGTCGTATCCCGAACGAGCCATATACATGCTGTCAAATTGCTGATCACCCATGATCCCCTTATCATGGCCCACGGATCTTGCCCAACCACGTTTTTTTTTGTTGGTTACGCGGCGGAATGATGAAATCCTTTGTCAACTTTGACCGACTCGTGATATATCGCATTCGGTTTCTATCTGGCGCTCAGGTCCGTGCTTCTCTTGAGCTGATATTATTGGCAGGTGCGCTCGTATATATTACGGGCTCTGGAGTTAGAGCTCCACCATTTCCACAATAAGATTCCTGTTACACCTTGGCCTTGTGGGCCACAAGGTTACAGATAATCGTGGACTGATTTGGTCCAGCGCTTCACGGGACGTATAAATACCGTGGAACCCCTTCCTAATTTTCAAAGGGCTCTTGAACTGCGGACCAAATGTCTCGCCAACATCCTCAACCCTACAAACGTCCCGAGCAAGACAGCGGTGAGGAATTCGTAAGTATTAATTAGCTGCATTTTCATTCCACTTTATTGCCTATCAGCAGAATAAGAATGAGTCTGTTGAAGTGCACATTCGTGCAAACTTCTGGGCAGTAGGCTTCGTCATTGGCGGCCTACAATTTTTTCGCGTGGTCAGTTCGTTGTGACCAAGTATTTACATCTTTATTGATATTTATTTTAGCTTGCAGGCTGGGGATATGAAGTGGAGTTTACATCCCCAAGTGGGCAGCGGAAACGCGACATCTTCGGTCCCAAGGATGTTCGTCGTGCGACTTGATGTGGCGTGAGGACATCCCACTGTCGTAGACCTTTCTTGCGCCCATGCCTACTGTACATGTACCCGGAACCTTTGTCGAATTATTCGTTGCGAGGCGCGACCAGAGCGGCTTAATAATTCAGGTATAGACCCAATACCTCGGGCAACAGGCCATCGCGTGTTCCGCAATGAGTAATTTCGGTGTCGGACAGATACTCCTCGTCAGAGATGGCGCAAATCTTGATTTCCGCATATTTTTGGTCCCTGATGCATTGGCGTAATTAAGGGGGAACCTTATCTCTGCTACAGCCTTCCTTGCCAACTTGCCCGAAAAGGCGAAAGGGTTCCGGGTGTACAGTGACTCTTCACGCAAAACACTACAAAAACAATATGTTCATTATGCCAATCACTCTCTCACCTCACCTCACCCAACTTAATCAGGGTTGCTTTTCACTCATTTCTCAATGCATGAGGTGGAAGAGAACGAAACGGCCTTCACTATCAATACATAAATTATCCAAACACATGCGTAAACGACGCTTGCCCAGCCATGCGGCAGTCGAAGCACTAACGTAGTAGGTATGAATATAGCAATTAAAAGGTATATCGTTGGCTAAAAGTCAAATCCTTACGCCCACTGCAAACAGTCATGCTGCGACTATCTGCCGGGCTCCGGGGCCAGGAACCAGCTCGACTGCAGCATCGGCGCAGCCAGGGATCCGTCTGATGTGGTCGCGAACGACATCGTCACGAGCCGTGAGTGCACATCGTGAGCATCTGTACTGGATACCCAGATGCCTCCCGATGTGCCTCGCGATACTGCCCATTTTCAGAGGTTTGTCCATCGGGCATGAACTCCAGCGGCATTCAAGGTCATCGTCGGCATTGTGCACGATATTGTGACGCTCCCGAAGATGGGCGAGAATGTCTCTGGCAGTGCCTTCGATGAACATTCTGCAGGGAGAATGATGGGTGTCCCATGAGCAGCGATAGACTGGAGTTTCTAACTCAGCGTCGCACGCGTTAACGACAGCGCTGGGCTCAACGTCTATTATGACGGCGCTCTGCGGGCTCGTAGATTTGCATGGACAGTTGGGCAAGACGCATCTGGGAAAATGGTGCATGAATATTGGGCCGAATATCCGCAAGAATAGTGTTTTTACCTGGTGAGCATGACGATGAGGTGAGTACTGAGATAGATGGAATTGATATGAGTCCAATTTATATGCCCTTGAGTGTCGGGACAGCCATTTTTTAGCGCGAGAGCCACATGTACGCCGGATGGAATAAAAAGAGGGAGCTGATCGGCCGGTGCGTGATGTTACGGAGGTTGAAGACATCCGAGCCCCACTTACTATCACACCGCAGAATGAAAGAAGTTCAACAGCTTGGCTCGTTCATGCGTATGCTGACGTAGTTTCTCTGACTGACTTCGGGCTAAGCATGGCGCAACCCCATTTTGTGTAACTGAAACGGACTGTCTGATAACATTTAGACATGCACACGTCCGTCACAGAAGGTCATATCGATTCGACGGGTACGCCTGGCATTTATTCAATACCTGCCAAACACGAGAATGAAGACATTACTGAATACTGACCAAAGTTATTAAATACGTACGTGTTTATGTAATGAAGCATCATGGATCACAGTGCACCACTAGCGTTTACATGGGCGGCCATTGCAAGTCGATTTTGGCATCTAGGACTCCAAGTGTAGATGAGACTGAGATCAAGATCATCTTTCTCGGGTCTCGCTTCCCTAGAATATTATTGGGGTGTCATTCATCAATGACCCTAGACTAACAATTGTCATGGTTGGCGGCTCGGGTGGCAACTTAGTGCGTTTCCTGGACTCCACAGGATCTCCAAACATCCGTACCTGTAGCAACGACTTTGTGGCTTCTGCGCAATGTTGCCACGGTGATGAAGGCAACGCGGCGTCATCGCTGTATGAGTAGTTCATATTCAACCTCACTCCGAGAGTTGCAAAAGACACTTGACAACACTGTAAAATGCACCAGAAAGGAACATGAGATCCCTTATCACTATAAATTTCAAAACGGACCATGTTGAAGCGCATGCAACG
Organism: Suillus lakei; assembly: GCA_016628065.1. Taxonomy (NCBI): domain Eukaryota; kingdom Fungi; phylum Basidiomycota; class Agaricomycetes; order Boletales; family Suillaceae; genus Suillus; species Suillus lakei. The sequence continues at coordinate 205,994 of JABBWA010000009.1, read as the reverse complement.
GCCCGCAGAAAGCCGCAGAGAGACCCCAAAACGATATCGGGGGGACATCAAATTAAAGAAACAAGTGATAAGTATATGTTTGTCACAATCGCTTTGCAATTACTGCGTTTGGTACGTCGCCATAGACGCGCGAGGGCCAGCGAGACTGACTTTTACTTCCAGTGTTAGCACGCGGATTGCCAAACTTGACTTCCCGCGAAGATGCCAGCGCGTTCCATTCGAATACGTTTATTGATCATTTATTGACCGCGAGGAGCCACGAGGAGGGACCTCCCTATTGTGGATGACAAATTGACAACCTGTGGGTCCACTCCGCCTCGCGACGGAGCGGAATGTGCTGAACATAACCCCAAGGACTGTCTAGGTATGGAATACCGGGAGAACCTGGCTATTTTCGTGCATCTCGAGTGACGAGGCGCAGCCGTAATCGAGCCATTCTTGGCACTCGAGGAATGATATTGATATTCCATTTTCATGAATCAAAGCTCGCTAAAAGTGAAGAAATCTTGCGCTTAGCTTGTGGCGAAATATCAATGCGGCTAATTTTTGGAGCTTGTAAGTTGATCGCTTCAAAGAAGAAAAATGGTGAATGCGGCAGTGAAATTGAGTTTGACACCAGACTCAGCATGATCAAGGCCTAACGTTCAAGTGAGCGGGCTTGAAGATCCGATAAGTACTACGAAGTACTACCCATCAATCACCCGACGGGTCTGTGTAAGGCACTGGGGGGAGTATTTTGGGTGTAACACAGATGTCATAAAGATCTGTGATGTGAAAGATGCGAAACGTGTTGTTCTAAATCAGCAAAAGATGTGAAACGAATTATGAGGATTGTTGTAGTACTAACCACAGAAGAGGTTTGCTCGCACAGCTGGGTGCTCTGTTGATTCGACTTTGATACGATTATGGTAATTTTACGCCACCTACTAGATATTCTCAGCGTTTCGTTGGGCTTGCCACAGCTGCAGTTGTGTTACGCGCCGCACTGGCGGATATTGTCTTCTTCGTCATCTCCCCGCATTGCCTTCTTCCTCCGCCTTCATCCTCTTTTCTTTCTTTCTTTCGTTGATACCCTCAAAATTCGATATCCAACAGACCTCTTGTTTTTGTTGCCAGGCTGCGCCGGTGCTAGCTTAGGAATCTAGGAAATCTTTGGCTTTCCACCACACGACTCTCTACACAAGTAGGGCAGACTTCAAAGTCCATATAGGTCCTCGCTTCACGATCCAAAGATCAACAGTCTTTTTCTTAGCTCATCATGTCTTATGTCGATCAACCAACCTCCCCTGGCGCAACCATGGGGAGGAGGCTCACGAACAGGAATACAAATCGCTATAGTGTTACCGCCCTTTTCAGCATGGCCGCAGAGCAGGATGTTGAAGTGGAAGATGATCTTGCTCGAGGTACGTCCCAATTATAACTTACTTGTCCTCATTTCGAAGGCCTCGCAACATAGCACAAAAACGCCTTCGTGACCTCAAGGGCAAAATATCCGCCCAGTCCAAGAAAAATTTCGTGCTCGAGCGTGATGTCCGTTACCTTGACTCTCGCATCGCTCTCCTTATTCAGAATCGTATGGCCGCTGATGAGGTCCGTGTTTCTGATGCTGTGTTAATTTCTATATTTCGGCTCACCTATATGGGTTAGCAACGTGAAGTGGAACGGACCCTGGAAGAAGTCGATCCAACCGAAGGCCATTACCCCGATGATCGAAAATTGCAACAGTACTCCAACCTATTCTTTCTTCTCCAGTCTGAACCTCGTCATATTGCTGCACTATGCCGACTTGTCAGCTTGTCAGAGATCGACACTCTCTTGCAGACGGTCATGTTCACGCTGTATGGAAACCAATACGAGAGTCGTGAAGAGCATCTTCTCTTAACCATGTTCCAGTCAGTGTTATCTGCGCAGTTTGAAACAGCAACCGAGTTTGGATCGCTACTGCGTGCTAACACTCCTGTGTCCCGGATGATGACTACTTACACCCGACGAGGTCCTGGTCAAAGTTATCTCAAGGGGGTGCTGGCAGAACGCATCAACAGCTTGATAGAACACAAAGACTTGAACCTTGAAATCAATCCTGTGAAGGTGAGTCGTAACTGATACCGAGAGGTATGTCAGAATCTCTGACGAGTACACAGGTGTACGAGCAAATGATAAATCAAATAGAAGAAGAGACAGGTACACTACCACCCAACCTACCTCGCGGAGTACCCCCTGAGGTTGCCGCCGAGAATGCCGATGTTCAAGCTATCATTGCACCACGGCTTACTATGCTAATGGAAATCGCGAATAGCTTCCTCGTAACCATAATAGAAAGTATGGAAAGTGTGCCGTATGGTATTCGATGGATCTGCAAGCAGATCCGAAGTCTGACCCGGGTCTGTTCGCTTTCATCTTCCTCTTCATTTGACACTAATCCTCCTATGTGTCACAGCGAAAGTATCCCGAGGCAACCGATTACGCTATTTGCTCGTTGATAGGAGGTTTCTTCTTTCTACGATTCATCAATCCTGCTATTGTCACTCCCCAAGCATATATGCTCGTTGAAGGCGTCCCCGCTAAACACCCTCGCCGAACACTGACCCTGGTACGTACCCGTATTAGCCCTTCCGTTTTCACGCCCTTAGCTAGTGATTTACCTTATTAGATTGCGAAGATGCTGCAGAACCTTGCAAACAAGCCCTCGTATGCAAAGGAGATCTACATGATCACCCTGAACCCGTTTGTGGAGAATAACAAAGCACGGATCAACCAATTCCTCAACAGTCTTTGCGAAGTCGGGGACTTCTACGACACTCTTGAAGTACGTTCGAGTATATCACATATCGTCCATGTCAGCTAACGTTTTATTTAGATGGACCAATACATGGCTCTATCCAAGAAAGACCTCATGATCCACATCACCATGAACGAGTTGTACAACACCCATTCTCTGATTCTACAACACGTGGAAACTCTCGTAAGCATATCTTACTTGTCCTCCTGCTGGTTTCTGACGCGGCTGTGCACCAGTCCCCAAACGATAAGCAACATTTACGTATCTTGACTGATGAACTCGGACCCGCTCCATCACAAGTTCCACGCAAGGAGAACCGTGCTATCGAGCTGAATCTGTACAGCCGCTGGGAAACGCCTGTACAGGATATCCAGAGTGCTCTGATGGACTCGGTGTCAACGAGCGACATGCTGTACATGGAAACCAAGTCTATTCTTGTACAGCTCATCCGTTCCATACCGCATGCTTCCGAAAAGCGGCCGTACAACCTGGCTGCAATTGCTGAACGGGCGGCTACAACAAAGGATGCAATGCTTGTGCGCAAAGGCATAAAAGTCAAGGAAATGCTTCGTGAATTGGAGGAGCAGAAGATCATCGAGGCGACAGATGGCTATAAGCTCATGCAGGATGAGGTTGCTGCTGAGCTCGCTCACCTTGGTAATTTGCGAGAGAAGGTGGTATTAGAAACAAAGTCGTTGGAAGCTGTCTACAAAACGATCTGCGACCACAATGCTTACCTGCGCTCTCAGCTTGAGCAATACAAGGCGTATCTCCAGAACGTTCGTCTGACCGCGTCGAAAGACAAAGGCAGCACGACTGGAGTGGGTGTCGTCACAGTCGGAGGCAAAGAGAGGAAGCCATCGAAATCGGCGGTTCTTGGTCCGTATCGTTTTACACATGCACAACTCGAGAAGGAAGGGATCATCGTGGAGAGCAATGTTCCTGATAACCGGTACGTGCTTTGCTGATCCTCTTTATATGGCGTTCTGACCTGCTTTCAGTCGACCCAACATCTACTTCAACATCACATCACCCACACCAGGGACGTTCATCATTTCATTGCACTACAAGGGTCGGGAGAAAGCCATTCTTGAAATGGATTTAAAGATCGACGACCTATTGGAGAAGGTTGGTTTCCACTTCTAGACATACTGCATCAATACTCACTTCATCAACAGCAAAAAGACAACAAACACTTGCTGGATTTAGAGTACGTTCAACTGAACGTACCGAAGGTCCTAGCGCTCCTGAAAAAGGTGTTTGCCAAGCGGTGACATGATGATCCCATTCTACCTATCTTTAAGACATTCATCTTTATATGTTCTATCCATTCTTGTGATACCACTGCCTGTGACGCTCATTACCTCTAGTTTCCTTTACTCTCATCTATATGGCCTCCCCCTGTCGCCTCCCGTGACTCTTCGATTTCTTTCGGATGTAGATGTATTACTCTGTGTAGTTATGTGTATGTCTGAATAAATGTTTTTCTACTCTAGACGTTGTTTCCGGGACCGGAACATGTGACATGAAACATACTAGCGTGATGTGTATCAATAACGGCATGCCGCCGTGGTCTGGTCCAGCCTGTCTAATCATTTCGTTGTTCTTCTGACAAAGTTCAAACGCCCCAGGTTCTTTCCTTGGCCCTCCTTCTTTCCCACTCGACCTTTTCGGTGCTCGAATGTTGCTCTGGTAGACTCATCGGTTCCTTTGAAGAGCGCACAATGATTCGGTTGGCGACGGTCGTCCTATTCCTTCTGAACATTGCTCTGCAGTTCAAAAATGCTCTTGCGGCTAGTACCTATAATTTTCCCAGTACATCCTTGCAGGATGGACCTGCCTTGCTTGCTGGTCAGGCATCAAACTCAACCGCACTCAACGCCTTTGGAATCTCGCCTGTATCCATCGCCGGTGACGGGTGAGTGTTTACACCTCAAATATTTACCTTTCTCACCGGATCATCGTGTCAGGACATACTATGTTGTTCTCCAGGCTGGTCAAATAAGCTTCCGAGCTGCCCTCGACACAGGTACGATGCGCGCTTCTTTGACAATAAAACTCTATGTGAAATCGTGTTGCAGGTTCTGCCGATTTCTGGCTTACTTCCACAGCGTGTACTACCAGCACATGCATGTCTGTGCCAAGATACCCCCTCACTTATGCCAGTCCCACGTTCGTGTCCATCAACAATAACGAGACCGCCTTCTCCGTTAGCTACGCTGATGGGACTGGTATGTGCGATAATCTGTTCACCCCACTCCGCTACTAATGGTGTAACAAGGTGCATCCGGGTTCGTTGCTAGAGAGACTGTAGAAGTTGCAAACGTGACGGTCGCAAATCAGGCATTTGGTAAGGCTAGACTTCAGACTGGAAACGCTCCACGTTCAATATATTTCCGCAGGCGTTGTAACAAATTCTAATATTACGCTGGTTAGCGAGGTCAGCGGTATCCTCGGCTTAGGGTTCTCACGACAATCAGAGATATCCACGAGGGCTGCAAACGGTACGTTAGTTGATGCACGGCGTTGTGGGCGCGGCCTTACGGATGTGGTCCGGTCTAGCCACGCCGTTTTTTTCGACCTTGGCTCAGCAAGGCATATTGGAATACCCGATTTTTGGATTAAGTCTTACGAGAAATGCGACAGGAACGTTTACCCTTGGTGAGTCTCTGCCGAGCGCCTGGATTACGATATTCATGTCTTTGTGTTGAACAGGAGCTATCGATGTATCTGTCGTGCAAAATGTCAGCCAGGTTGTATGGAATGAGGTCGTATCGTTCTCTCCGGTGGGTACGCAGACGAATACTTCTGGCTACTTCTTCTGGGCAATTCGTATGAGCAGTTTCGCGGTAAGGCATTTGATTATAGTGTAGAATGATACTGACTTCTCACAAGGTCAATGGAACTCAGTACACTCCCCAACCAACTTACCCTGGCCCAAGTGACAATTCATCAATTGCTCTTTTGGATGTGTAGGTAGTCAACGACTTGTCTATGTGCGCGCTTAACTCCCTGCACAGCGGCACTCCAGGACTGTATGGCCCATATCAAGATGTCAGTTCCTGGCTTTCTTATCAACCGACTAATCTTCATGTTCTTATAGGTAACACGGTTGTACAGTTCGTTTCCCAGTAGCCGCCTAGTTGACGAGAGTAAGTTATAATTTTATCGTGGATGCTACTGGAGTTGACAGAGCAATGGTACTGAAGGTGGCCAATGGGCCATCCCTTGCGACTCTTCAGCAACTATGTCCTTCAGCTTTGGGTGACTAGCCGTTGATTCAATAGCCCGTGTACACCGCTAAAACCTTGTCTTTCAGGGATGGAAATACATTCGTTTTGGAACCTACCGATTACATTATTGGCCCAGCTGAGGGGAACCCAGATCTTTGTTTGTCTTGGCCTAAAGCTGCACCTCCCAGTGCCGATGGAATCGACTGGTTGTTAGGTACAATAGCCTACGGTATACTTCCGTGCTTCATATTACTGACCGCTTCACTCGTCCAGGAACTCCATTTTTGCGGACCTGTCTACTCAATATGGAGGTATGTTTATCTTCTTGATGTCTTTTCAGATAGTGTTGATCAACTTTTTGTGTAGTTATGGAATTGACTACCAGGAGACCCCGATGATTGGTTTATATCCCCGCAACAATGCTTCAGCACCTGTACAACCTTTTTCAGTCGTCGAATCCTCCCTTGCGTCCGAATCTGCGACAATTGCTACCACTCTACCCAACTTTGTCCTCTCTACACCCACCTACACGACGCCGTCGTACGCATTCAATACCTCGGTTCCAGCCGTCTATGGCGAGATTGCACAATCCGAGCTCGCGACGAGCACGTACAGTCCCCTCATAGCCATTAACGCCACCGCCCTCCCTCAGGTGACTGGTGCATATACACTACTTGTTACGAATTCGAACGGTGCAGTGGTGACATCAACATATCAGATCTCGCAACCGTCAGTTACTTTAGGCGTCCCCCCTGGATGGACTAGTGCTGCCTCTCGGAGCGTTCCGGGAGCAGGGCTGGCTATTTCGGTATTGATCGCTCTGGTCGCTGGTACATGGATTATATAAGGATTATTGCATACTATATCATTTGTTTTGTTACTGACTTGCTTTGTACTCTGCGTGTTGTACCATTCACTGACTGTTTTGATTATTCATTACATCCCGTCGTTGAACACTGCACATTTTTCATAGTATAGTACTTGTCATCCTACTCCGAACTTTGTCTGTTGGCATTATAATCTATCTATCTATCTACAGTGTCACAACAACAAATACTGACACGATTGGGTATACTGGCGTGGTAGTCCAAGCCTCACGAACCTCTGCCCACCCAGAGAGAATCTCCCCTGGGAGTGCTGCAAACAGAACAGGCCAGGTGTTCTGGCTCGTTGGATCTGTGATGACACAATCAAATTAATGCCATCGACCTCAACCTCATCTCGAAGAAGACGTACAAAGTACACACAAGACAGTTCCAGCCATCCGGCTGATCTTCTGTCTTGTCAGGTCTAGGAGCACCAGAAGTCCGTAATTTCTTAGTGACAGACACCTCTTCATCTTCCACACGCCGATGCTTGCTAGGTCGGGTCGATGAACCGGGCTGTGCATCCGTCGACGCAGCAGCTCCGGGACGTTCAATTTTGTGGATGCTGCATGAATCGCCGGCAGTTTCTCCGGGGAGTCTAAAGTCGTCTGAAAAGTCATATTTTTCTGCTTTCATTTCGTCAAGCTCTTGTCCGCCGATGGATTCAAGCATGGTTCTTCGACGGTCGTGGTCTGTTTCCAGCGGTTCAGCATCAGACTCGGATTCTGAATCTGTTGTAGGTTCACTCTTCAGATGGGAAGAGGATGCTGACGCTGAAGAAGCGAATGCAGCTGAAGCGGAATATAATTCACCTGTCGAACGAGGGAAAGAAAGTACTAACTTTTAAGCGTCTGTATACGTCTCTCAGCAACGAGCGCACGTTCTTAGCGTGGGCGTTTACTAGCCAATCATGAGCCCTCGCCATTTGAAAGGCAAGATACATACCTTCCAGCTTTCTTCCTAAATCCTGTGCTGGCTTCTTGCTTCTCGTCAATAGCGCCCCCGTTTAGTGCTTTCCCACCTGAAACGAATGTATTAGCGTTGGTGATCCTGGAGCCGGCCTTGCGTTTTTTTTTTTCATATTGGACACCTGTGTGCACAGATGGCCCGCTACATTTTGCAGTTCTTTTACGTCGTTGGTAGGAGGCAGGTCGGGCGCGTGAGTGCGCTCCACCACACTGTTTACTATTTAAGAGGCATAGATGAGAAAAACGGAGGATGACTGACCAAGTATTCAGGAGCAACTTCAGGATCCGCTCGTGCTTGCTCCGAATCTCTTCCTCGAGTTGCTCCCTCGTTCCGTGGTCATTATCTCGAAACGCTGCCTCCATGTCTTTGTGCAACTCAGCCACTACTTCTTCGTGGCGCTCTCGCTGCCCATTCAGAACCCGCGTCAGCTCAGACTCTGCAGAGGTCTGTACGATATTCTTGTGCTCCTTAACGATGTCCTTTTGAATGAGGGATGTAGCTGGTTGGATATGAATCAGGTATCATTTGATGCGGTGCATCGATTCCATAACGAACACAGACGTCTAGTGGGGCCACTATGAGAGGTATACTCCTGTCGTTGCCAAGATGTCCGTATCACTACGACTGGTATCGTCGAAGTCGGGAGTGCTGATCAATGTCATCCCCCGGCCGTTGAGCTTGATGGGCTTCGTTGCTTAAACCTCACTGGTGCAACTTTCTGATGCTCAGTGCTCCAGTCATGATCAATATTAATGTGCGGGAGGAGGACAGAGGACGGCGTATTGGGCTTTTAAGACAACCCCCTTGTCTAACAGGCTTATGTGGATTCCAAGACACGGTCCTCGCTGAATCCACGCTACACACATTGCATCAATATTATGGCCACGTGTGGCTATGGAGGTGTGATAGAGGGACATGAAATTTGAAACAAGGCCTGAGCTATGCGGCATAATGCAATGAGTTCCGAAAAGTCTTCGATGAACGCTGAGTACTAGTAGACCATTAGTGCTGAGCTTCAATTCCAATTCTTGATTTTCCTGAGTCAGGACTAGTGATCGATTGTAAGTACTTAGTAGTTATATTTTGTTCGTACTATTACTTTCACTTACTGGCCACTTCTCTTATCACACTGTTCGCACCGGAGGTTCCCTGGCGGATTCACCAGCTAGTCAAGAGTGAGGCAGTCCTTTGTATTATATCTGTGACGGCAGTTATTCCTTTGCGCTAATGATTTTATTACTACCACAGCCGTCCAGCCTGGGGAATGCCATCCCTAGTAAAGTTTCAGGTCGTGGTCGCCAGAGTGGATCGTGCAAGCACTGGTATTGGCCCTGGGGACCGATGTGCGCTTCTAGGCCATATTGTGGATCTTAATCTGGTGGCAGACCACTTCTTTGGTCTGGCACGCTATCTTTGGCCCGCCAGAATAACGTTGGCACGATTCTCATCTGGCGATTTCAATCTTGGCCGGTTTCTCTGTCACGGTGTGGTCTGCATGATGATTCTACGGACCGACCCTTAAATTTTTTCGGGGTGATTTTTGCACAACCCAGCATGGGCATATGCGAGCGCCTAGCGTGACCATACCAATAACGCAAGGGGCCTGATGTCCCTAATTTCGACTGAGAGTTAGAAAGCCCATGTGTGCTCCCCTATATTGTGACGGGGACGTGACCCCGCAAAGATATTTTTTCAACCACATGTCTTCTTTTACTTGAAGAGGCAACAGCCAGATCGAACCGGTGGGCTAATCACCGCGGTCCGCGATCATGTTGCCAAAAAGTCTCACATTACACCTCGTAACTTACGTTGATCAGTTGCGGACGCTGTTCTCAGAAGGTTTGGTTTTCACTTGCCTTCATTCTGTGCTCACATCCTTAGCAGGGGCCGAAAACAGTCCTATCTGGATGGAGTCCGGAATAGGCGGTAAGACGGAGGTGGGGAAGAGCAGGCTCGGTAGCATGAAGGAGATAGAATGGACTGAAACCGGGCGTGACGCTGTTCGAGACGAGAGCTTCTCCGTTCTCTTGTTCTCGACGACGACGCTGGCGTTCTCGATGATCCCGTCCTCCATCGTCTCGTGCTGAACACTGTGGGACTCCCTTTGCGCGCAGGTCATACCAGTCCTTAACGAAGGTATATGTCCCGCTGGTGTGGTGCGACATGAGCCAGAGCGAAGCAGGGTCGTGCGGCAGCGTTCCTCGAGTTGTCGCATGCCATTCCTGTCATAATAGTCATTACGGTCAGTGGAAAGAACAGTGTGGCGAAATGGTAGGTACTTGTTGGACTCTGCTCTACGAGAACAACGTGAATGACTCAGAATGAACAGATAAGTGGAAAAACGTTGTTTGAGAACGAACCTGTGGCTATGCTTCTTCATCCTCTTCTGAGAACGTAGACCGTCTTGCCAAGTTTCTTGCCTTGCATAACGACGTTTTGCAAGATCTGGACATCATGTTAAGTATAAACACCTTTTGTGGACGACTGTTAAACAGCGCAAGATCACTGCTGTATAAATGCGCCTCACTTAGGCCCTCACGATCGGGGCTCGGAAAGCCAGCCAATGCATGTAGCTGCTTGCATAGTGCGTGGCTCAATATTCTATCCATGCCCTCCACCTTCTCTCTACGTCAAGTATAAAATGCCTCGGTGTGCAATCCAGGCATCTCACAAGGCATCTTAGGAAGTCTCGTCTTCAAAAACTACTACTCCCGTTCCATCGTTCATTCGAGGGGGCGTGAAAGACTCGAACTCTATTCGCAGAGCGCCCGTGCACTGTGAGCAAACGTCCGTTCCGTGAGTAGTCCGCTCTCCTGTCTGGTCCGTTAAAAGGTCGCTCATCCCACACAGAATCACTCGAAGTCTGAGAAGACATCCTGGCCTTCTCCATGCAATTCACTAATATACTTACTTACCGACTTCATTCGAGGGAGCGTGAAACACCTGAAATCCTACTCGCCGAGCGCTCATGTGTTCTGAGCAACCAACGACAAAACTGTGCTAATACGCCCGACACTAGTATCCGCCGAGCGAGATACACACATCTAGTACAAGATTTACGCTGAGACAATCCGACGAGCTCCTGAGCCAGGAACCAACTCGACTGCAGCGTCAGCACAGCCAACAATCCTTCTGATATGTGCTCGAGCAACATCGTCACGAGCCATGACGAGTTCACATTGCGAGCACCTGAACTGGATACCCAGATGTCTCGTGATGTGCCTCGCGAAACTACCCATCTTCAAGGGGCCATCTGTCGAGCATGGGCTCCAACGGCATTGGAGCTCCTCGTTGGCATTGTGCGGTACACCATGGCGTTGGCGGAGGTGGGAGAAAATCTCTCTGGGAGTGCCTTCGATGAACATCCCGCAGGGAGAATGCTGGGTGTCCCAGGCACAGCGATAAACTAAGGTTTCTACCTCAGCATCTCGCGCGTTAATAGCGGTGCTCGGTTCAACGTCTATGACGACGGCATTCTGTGGGCTCGTAGATTTGCATGGACAATGAGGCAAGAAGCATCTGGAAAAATTATATGAATACCAGGTCTAATATCTGCAACCAAAGGTTATTACCTGGAGAGTTCCCCGTGGTGTGGGAATTCGGTCTGGATGAGTGTAAAGTCAGGGAGAGCGTTCATAGTCAGAATAATAGTATTCGTACACAAACGTCGAGTTTAGAGAAGTCACGGGCGTAGCCAGGCATGGCATTGACCCCCTGTTTTATATAATTTGTTCCATATAACGGTGGACGTATGATAGGTCGGATTTTGTGGAAATGGAAACTTGCCGAAATGCACGAACACCCGGCGCATCACTTCTTTCTGAGAACTTGACGAGGCCGTGACTGATTTAACGGTGACGTATGAAGGGTCAAGCTGTGTGGAAATGGGTGTCACAGGGTTGCTCACGGTTAGAAGAACCTTCTGAAGCGCTTGGATCTAAAAAAAATTACTGCCAGAGGCTTCACTTATTTGATTCGGACGGATGATCTCGAGATTCATGCCGTTCGACACTGTGGGTAGTGTCACACACTCAGCGTTCATTGTTCAGAATCAATTACAAGTCTGGACTCTGCATTATGACACTGCAATCCTTGCCAATGCATCTCATGACCACGAGATCACGTTCCGGGAAGCGTGAAGTGGAATCTGTTCGTGGACTATAACATTGAAGATGTGAAGAGTCCCAAGATTTTCCATGCAGTGCTGTTGAACGACAACTACACAAATTTGCGAAGGCTTGCCCAGGTGGCTACGGTGTCCGTGTCATGCTATGTTATCAGTGTAACATGATACAGCCTCATCGGTACTCTTGAATGGCTCGATGAATCTCGAGATCATCCATCCGAATCAAATAACCAAACCCTTTGGCAAATATTTATTTAGGTTGTCAGCTAATCTGCACGTCTCAGAAGGTTCCCTACCGTAATTATATAAATGGCCGCGCCCCTTCCACACAATCTGACTGGTCGACCCTCCATAGCCCTTCATGCGTCCATCATTACATGGAACAAATTGTGATCCTGGATAGGGACTTTTCAAGAATCAACAATGCCGCTCAACCTTCCTTTGCGGTTGTTACCTGAATCTAAAGCGCCTGTGATACCTGTGTCACATAAACTTACCTGCTCGGCGCAGCTTGGAGACCGCTTGGCAGAGTTCAATTGCAAATAACCGACCTTTAGGTAGTGTTGTTGGCGGAACTTGACAGAAGTACAAAAGTACCAGATCCGGAACATGCGTGAGAATGTACCTCTAGGCTTTGTGTAGTACAGTATCATAATAGCCCCATAACACATGATTTTCATAATGCATCGACTTTGGGTGGGTCCCATCGTGGGACGCAGGTAAAATGCATGCAAAACGCATAACGCATAAGCCTCCGAGCTGACTTGTGCATTATGAGGAGCCTTGTTGAGATGGTGGGTCGTGTTTGGGTCAGCACCGGTTGTTGTTGGCACACGTTCTAATGTAGTTTAGACTATACAAATGCATACAGGTGTCAAAGTTTTCCTTCGTTCTGCTTAAACATGCACAACCGAATCCACAAACCGCGGGACAAACCAGCGCCCCGAGGACGGCGAAGAAGATGAAAACATGACACCGCAGTACACTTTCACATAAGTTACCGCGTTGTCCGAGTCCCAGCAACTCGAAGAAGCTTGCCTTCAACTTGGTGGACTCGGGCTCTCATTTGACCTGTCAAAACAGTCGCGGGCATTTAGGCCTTAGGGCTTGCATGCGCAGAGAGGAAATTTCGTGGAGCAAAGCAGACAACAATAGATTCGTTCATCAGGTAAATAGTAAATGATATGTTTTGCACCGCTCTTAGGTGTCACACTCTTGAGGGAGGTCACAGGCTGTTACCATGTGTCACATATGTGACACAACTTCATTATGCATTATGATGAAGTGTACTGTATCGTTTTATGCTGATTGTGCTATCTCCTTCACTAGTGTTCACAGTGCATTGTTAGACTGGTAAACTAAAGGCACTTCCGTGGTCGAGCTTGGTGCGAGTCTGCCGTCCCGTGGTGAGCTTGCCAGTGGCCGCCGATGACGCGTGACGTTCTGGTGGGGTTTCATTGCCACAAGCGGGCTCTGACACGAACAACATCACAATTTCCGCTTTCTCCGCACCATCATGATGTTCAACTCCCTAGCTAGCGACATCTTACATAGATCCCATCGGTTTCATGGAAGGGTACACTTATCTTTTCCACAGACCTGCCAATCTGGATCACCATGTGTTCCTTGTGCAGCTCGAAAAGTCCAATTTTAAAAAAGGTTCCGGACCCTACTGCGAAGGAACAGCTAACCATGCCAATTCTGAATCCTTCGATAGGTTAAGTTGGGAGGCTTCTTCTCTTTACGATTCATCAATCCTGCTATTGTCACTGCCCAAGCATACATAAGGCGTCCCCGCTAAACACCCGACCCTGGTACGTACCCGTACTATTAGCCCTTCCGTTTTCATACTTTTAGCTAGTAATCTACTAGGTTGCGAAGATGCTGCAGAACGTTGCAAACAAACCCTCGTCGTATGCAAAGGAGATCTACATGATCACCCTGAACCCGTTTGTAGAAAATAATAAAATACGGATCAACCAACCCCTTAACATAGTCGGGGATTTCTATGATATTCTTGAAGTATGTCCGAGCATATCACATGTCGTCCGTGTCAGCTAACACTTTATCTCAGATGAACCAATACCTGGCTCTATCCAAGAAAGACCTCATGATCCACATCACCATGAACGAGTTACCTTGGTTGACAAGGTTTCTTTCACCCCAAACGTCATCACGTGATGTGATGTGATGTATCGATGATAGCTCGTTTGGACTCAGCATGTTTTGGATTACATTGATCATCTGTAATGTTTAGAATTCTGCTGAGTCCGAAACAAACACTCTTGTCAGAACACTAACTTAACATTTAGGTCGAGCAAGGTTTCTACCGACGCAGGCGACAATTCTCAAGTTGGAAAATACCTACTCTTTGATTCTACAGCACGTGGAAACTCTCGTAAGCATACCTTACTTGTCTGCTGGTTTCTGACGTGGCTTTGCACCCGTCTTTCAGTCGACCTAACATCTACTTCAACATCACATCACCCACGCCAGGGATGTTCATTATTCCATTACACTACAAAGGTCAGGAGAAAGCCATTCTTGAAACGGATCTCAAGATCAACAACCTATTGGAGAAGGTTGGTTCCTCCTAGATGCGCTCTACCAATACTCAGGTCATCAACAGCAAAAGACAACAAGCACTTTCTGGATTTAGAGTACGTTCAGCTGAACATACCGAAGGCCCTAGCGCTCTTGAAAATGGTGTTTTCCAAGTTGTGACATGACGATTTAGTTCTACATATCTTCAAGACATTCATCTTTGTAAGCGTCATGGGCGCCAGCTTCACGGATTTGGTCCGTTCTAGCCACGCCATTTTTTTTTCAAACTTGGCTCAGTAAGGCGTACTGGGTTATCCGATTTTGGACTATATCATTCCCTCCGGTCGGTGTGCAAACGAATACATCTGGCTACTTCTTCTGGGCGATTCGTATGAGCAGTTTCGCCGTAAGACATTTGATCTTGTGGTCGTGGGGTGGGATGACTTACTTCTTGCAAGGTTAATGAACTCAGTACACTACTCAACCGACATAACTTCATCGATTGCACTTTCGATGTGTAAGTAGTCAACGTTTTATCTATGTGCGCGCTTAACTCTGCCATAGCGGCACCCCATGACTGTATGGCCTATATCAAGATGTCAGCACCCGACCTTCTTGTCAACCGAGTTATTCTAGGTAATACAATTGTACAGTTTGTTTCCCAGTAGTCGCCTCCCTCAAGTGACTGGTGCATATACACTATTTGTTACGAATTTCAACGGTGCAGTGGTGACATCAACATATCACATCTCGCAACCATCAGTTACTTTAGGCGTTCCCCCTGGGTGGACTAGTAGTTCCGGGAGCAGGGCTGGCTATTTCGATGCTGGTCGCTCTGGTTGCTCGCACATGGATTCTCTAAGGATTATTGCGTACTATATCATTTGTTTTGTTACTGACTAGCTTTGTACTCTGCGTGTTATACCATTCACTGACTGTTTTGATTATTCATTGCATTCCGTCATTGAACACTACACATTTTGCATAGCATAGTACTTGTCATCCTACTCCGAACTTTGTTGTAGATCGCACATTGTAATCTATCTATCTATAGTGTCACAACAACAAATACTGACACGATTGGGTATACTGGCGTGGTAGTCCAAGCCTCACGAACCTCTGCCCACCCAGAGAGAATCTCCCCTGGGAGTGCTGCAAACAGAACAGGCCAGGTGTTCTGGCTCGTTGGATCTGTGATGACACAATCAAATTAATGCCATCGACCTCAACCTCATCTCGAGAAAGACGTACAAAGTACACACAAGACAGTTCCAGCCATCTGGCTGATCTTCTGTCTTGTCAGGTCTAGGAGCACCAGAAGTCCGTAATTTCTTAGTGACAGACACCTCTTCATCTTCCACACGCCGATGCTTGCTAGGTCGGGTCGATGAACCGGGCTGTGCATCCGTCGACGCAGCAGCTCCGGGACGTTCAATTTTGTGGATGCTGCATGAATCGCCGGCAGTTTCTCCAGGGAGTTTAAAGTCATCTGAAAAGTCATATTTTTCTGCTTTCATTTCGTCAAGCTCTTGTCCGCCAATGGATTCAAGCATGGTTCTTCGACGGTCGTGGTCTGTTTCCAGCGGTTCAGCATCAGACTCGGATTCTGAATCTGTTGTAGGTTCACTCTTCAGATGGGAAGAGGATGCTGACGCTGAAGAAGCGAATGCAGCTGAAGCGGAATATAATTCACCTGTCGAACGAGGGAAAGAAAGTACTAACTTTTAAGCGTCTGCATACGTCTCTCAGCAGCGAGCGCACGTTCTTCACGTGCGCGTTTACTATCCAATTATGAGCCCTCGCCATTTGAAAGGCAAAACACATACCTTCCAGCTTTCTTCCTAAATCCTGTGCCACTTTCTTTCTTCTCGCCAATAGCGTCCTCGTTTAGTGCCTTCCCACCTGAACCGAATGTATTAGCGTTGGTAATCCTGGAGCCAGCCTTGCGTTTCTTTTCAGATTGGGCACCTGTGTGCACAGATGGCCCGCTAAATTTTGCAGTTCTTTGACGTCGTCGGTAGGAGGCAGGTCGGGCGCGTGAGTGAGCTCCACCACACTGTTAACACTATCTAAGAGGCATAGATGAGAAAGACGGAGGATGAATTACCATGTATTCAGGAAGGTCTCCCGTTTCGACGCCTTGGCCGGCTACTTTCGTGGAATCTGCTAATCTGGTCCCGGAAGACCAATAACCTGGGGAGCTTGTAAGCTGTGTACAAGAGAAGCCAGGCTGTGGTGCGTACCATCGCCATAATATCCTCTGTTTTGGAGGGCACGAACGTCGTTGCGTAACTGTCGCCAGAGAGCTTGGAAAGCAGGTCCGTGATTCATGTGCTGTATCGCGTGTTAGGGCATCGAATAGTTGCAAATCGGTATGGCTGACCTTTATGTGAGCGAGCTAACGCGAAAAACGCGTCCAGTATCAATTAGCCTGTCATACAGTTCGCGAAGGGGATACTCACTTCGTG
Organism: Suillus lakei; assembly: GCA_016628065.1. Lineage (NCBI taxonomy): Eukaryota > Fungi > Basidiomycota > Agaricomycetes > Boletales > Suillaceae > Suillus > Suillus lakei. Next base: position 189,009 of record JABBWA010000009.1, on the reverse strand, counting down.
GCATAACGTGCTCATGAGCCAGTGAATTGGCACAAATGAGCCGCTAGCAGACTTTAAAACCAGCTCTGTATGACACCCTCAGTAGAGCTCTCTTAGGGTGTTCAATGGTAGTGTACGCGCCAATTGTCTCTCCATTGTTCCAGTTCCGCCCCGCGAACACTCGGTTGTACTCGTACTAGACAGTCTCAACGTAGTATACGCAACCCAAGGATACTAGAAGCACTCGGACACGCACTTCTTCCAAGCTGTTCACGGTGAAACCGTGTGCCTTCATGACAGGCCTCACCTGTGCGGCCAGCGCCCGCATGAGTTGCCGAGCGTCATCCTCGAGGGTAGCATCAACCATAGGCAGAACGGAGACGAAATTGACGTGCGGATTCGGGTTAGCTTCGCGCTCGTTGATGCGGACGTGGACCATGACGTGCTAACAATGCCCAAGGTGTGAAAAGTACTTGCCAATGAAATGGATGAACATCAAAAGGAGGCGCTACATATAAGGTAGGAGTCGGTAGTAGTACAATAAATATTTTGTCATGGTTCACATCATGACCACCATGACCTCACCCAGGTAACCACATTTTCTATTAGCCCGCCGTCACTGACTCCTGACGAGTTTGTCGTGCTCTGCTGTTCTTCCTTGCGAAGCTCTTCTTGTAGCTCGACACGAACAGTGGCGAGTCTATTCAGTTCACGGACGTTGTTTAGGCGTTCCAGTTCCTGAGCTTTCGCATTGTCCTCTTCCAGGCGACGCAACCGCTGTTCCTTCTGTTCCTGTTCGACGGCCAGCTTTTCCCTATCCTTTCTCTCCGTCTCCAGCTGTTCTTGCAGGGCGTCTACAGTCCGTCCTTGCTCGTGGTGCTTCTCTTCCATCACACTGATCCGAGCCTCGAGCCTCTCCTTGGCAGCTTTGAACTCTGCCTCTAGTCGCTCGGTTTCGCTTTGCAACTTTAGGATCTGCTCCTGCTTGCTCCGAATCTCCTCCTTAAGTTCCTCTCTCGTTTCGTGGTCCTTATCTCGGATGGCCGCCTCCATATCTTTGCGCAACTGAGCCACTACTTCTTCGTGGTGCTCTCGCTGCTCATTCAGAACTCGCGTCAGCTCAGACCCTGCAGATGTCTGTACGATATTCTTGTGCTCCTTCACGAGCTCCTTTTGAATGAGGAGTGTGGCGGGTTGGTTATGAATCAGGTATCGCAGGATGCGGTGCGTCGATTCTCGTGTGCCTTCATGCCTCAACATCCGCTGCGCCTTTGTCGAGGACCGCTTTGAAAAAAGTATTCTCTAGCTCCTTCTCCCGCATCTCACCAAGGTCAGAAGCGACTTCACTCCACATGTTTGTCACGATTAATACGTTTCGCAGAGTGGACTCCCCACAGAGCTCTCGGAACATCTTGAAGTTCCGTTTATTCGTTCCTCCCATCCGGAAATCTGATATGCGGTGCATGTAGACGATGCCAGCAAGTTTGGCACCATACTCATATCTGTGTCATTTGGGTCAGGACAGGAAAAAGCATGATAGCGAAGACAGACGTCTGTGAGAGGTATGCTCCTATCATTGCTAAGATGTCTGTATCACTGCGGCTAGTGTCGTCGAAGCCGGGAGTGTCGATCAGTGTAACCTCCCGGCCGTTGAGTTTGAAGGGTTTCGTTGCTTGAACCTCACTGGTGCAACTCTCGAGACCCTTTCCGATTGCGAAGTCAGATCCGCTGGCTTCATTGATGACTGAGAGTGGTCAATTAGTGGTTTCTTTGGATAGATTTTCGCTGTTGCTGACGTACATGTCGTCTTGCCGCTTCCAGAGGGTCCCATGATACTGCAAATGTGACTCAGTGGAGGAATCCTCGGGGAATGGTCAATGCATACGCTATTCTGATACTCAGTGCTCCAGTCATGATCAATGTGTTGGGGTAGAACAAAGGATGGTGTATTGCGTATCCAAGACAAACACCTTGTTTGACTTATGTGGATTCTGAGACACGGTCCTCGCTGAATGCACGTTGCAGATACCGCATCAATATGGCCACGTGCTATAGGGGTGTGATGAAGGGACATGAAATCAAGGCATGAGCACTGCTATGCAACGCGTTCCAACTTGAGCTTGAAGTCTTCTCCCTGAATGTCCGGAGTCAGTAGCTATTTATAGGTGACTAATGCTCGATCGTAAGTACTTAGTTATGTTTTGTTCGTAGTGTTACTTTCACTTACTAACCAATCCTCTTATCACACAGTTCGCACCGCGGGTTCCCTAGTGGATTCACTAGTCAAGGGTGAGGCAGGCCTTTGTATCATATCTATGACGGCAGTTATCCCTGTGTGCTAATATGATTCTATTACCACAGCCGTCCAACAATGGTCGCCAAAGTGGATGGTGCGATGGGCACCGGAGACCGATGTATGCTTCTTGAAGACTCTTGGCCTTTGGTGCTTGCCACAGGCCACATTGTAGATCTTAATATGGTGGCAGACCAAGTCTTTGGTCTGGCACGCTATCTTTGGCCCGCCAAGATGACGTTGATGCGATTCTCATCTGGCGATTTTCAAACCTGGCCGGTTGGTCCGTCACGGTGTGGTTTGCATGGTGGTTCTACGGACCGAACCACAGCATTCTTTCGGGCCGACTTTCGCGCAGCACAGCATGGGCATGTGCGAGCGCCTAGCGTGACAATACCAATAACGCCAGGGGCCTGATGTCCCTAATCTCGGTTGAGTTCGGCGGCCCATTTGTGCTCACCTGTATTGCGAGTCGGACGTAACTCCGTATCGGGTGTAGATATCATTGCAATTACACGTATTCCTTTACTCGAACGAGCAACAACTAGATCGAACTGGTGGCCCAACCACCGCGGTTATGTGCCAAAAAGTACGCCTAATAGCTTACGCCGATCGGTTGCAGAGGCGCTCTCACAGAAGGTTTGGTTTTCGCTTGCCTTCATTCTATACTACATCGTTAGCAGCAAGCCAACCACCGCACGTAGCTGCTCGCATAGTGCCTGGCCGAACTTTCTGTCCATGCCCTCCACCTTCTCTCTACGTCAATATAAATGCCTCGGTGTGCAATCCAGACATCTCGCAAGACATCTTAGGAAGTCTCGTCTTCAAAAACCAGCACTCTCCATTCCACCCTTTATTTTCTTCCAGCTTCAAGGTTACCGAGGTTAGCAATGACTTTTACATTGCTGAATTGCTACAACATTGAAATGGCTGTTGATACAGTTTTGACAATACAGTCTTGATTGTTCGACACAATGGACCGCTATTCCTGGCAGACCAACTTCATTCATTCGAGGGGGCGTGAAAGACTTGAACTCTACTCGCAGAGCGCCCGTGCACTCTGAGCAAAAGCCCATTCTGTGAGTAATCCGCTCTCCTGTCTGGTTTGTCAAAAGGTTACTCATGTCAGGCAGACTTACTCAAAATCTGAGAGGACATTCTGACCCTCTCCATGCAATTCACTAGTATACTTACTTTGGGTCACATCTGAATCACTGATCGCGAAGCTAATAAACATATGCCTCGTTTTTTGAATGTACTAGTATAATTTCAGTATATATGATAATCTTGTGCACACTTTCAATCTGACAGTCTGGAGAATTTCAAGGCCATCTTGGTTTTGGTGGTGAGCCTATGAACTGCTTCTGTCCGATTTACGAGAGAGATTACCGCCAGAGGTGGCATAAGATGGTCCGGCCGTCGCACTTGCAATTGCAGCTTTCAGCCGCTGGGTGTCAGAGTATCGGAGCGCTCGTGTGGTTTGTGTTCCTGAAAACGGCTACATATTTATTTCCAAAACGGGTAGCCCCTAGTAGGCTATAGGTGCGCCCAAGAGGTGTGCAAAAGGAGAATCCCGAACATAGAGCTCAATATTACTAAACTTGCAAACCTTAATATACAGCCACCCGAACTTTCAAAACATAGGTTCTGAGTTTCTCAATAGCGTCCTAAGTTCTTCATCAAATCATTGGCTGAGTACCGAAAGCGTAGTATAATCAGTGCTATAGAATACATCTAGATAGTTATTTTAATAAGAAGTGCGCATTGAGGAACACTGATCAAGAAGTGATCATTTCTATGTGTGATTTTGAGAACATGTGACGAAATAAGTAATACGCGTCGATATCAATATGATGCGTCTCGTCAACACGTCCCGAGTCGATGAGTCTGATATCTCTCCGTCATTCCAGCATCATCAGCTCTCATCAAACCATTAGACTTGCATTACACCATCACATTATGTATTCTACAGCACAGAATGACTACAGTAATGACAATTCAGTTTGTATTAATATCTGAACGCATATATGCGGCTTAAATGATATGGTGGACAACGGATCAGATTTCATTGACATGGGGCCGGCTTCGTATATCCTCTCAGCTGAGCCTGACAAATAAAATGTGCCAGCATCCAGTTCTCGCACCCCCAAACACTCCATATTGAATTCTGCTGGTCCAAACAAGCTCGTATTACTATCCCCGCACTTTAATGTTGCTTCTATCATCATTGTATTGAATTTGTTGTGTTTGCATCAAATGCGCATCAATTATGTTGGACGAGTGGTCAAATGATTTTGATATCATTAAGGTTTTACACTACTAAATATGGTAATATTGAGGTGACGGTCACGGTGTTACGGTGGTGGTGGTGGCATCCGAAGTTTGCCCAGGTTGATGCAAGGTTGATGTCATGAACTTTAATTTCCCACACCTCTTGGGTGCGCCACTTGTTGAATTGTTCAACGCTCTCTTGACGTCAATGGTGGACTTGCGAGAATGTACCCAACAATAAATTACATATAGCGGAAGTATCTAGTGAGGCCTGTAGCGGCTCTCGAATGAGTTTTCTCTGACAAACGATGAAGCAAGCATTGCGTCAAATTCCCGTTTGGGGAGCCCCTTTCTTCTGCGCCTTATAAGTTATAATGCGAGCAAATGGAGGGAATGCACCTTCGACCGCGACCACAACCATTGCTCGTAGAAACAATAGGTTCAGTAAAAAGTTGCATTCCGACACCTAGAACTTGTTGATATTTTCGTCAGACAAATGCCTGGCCAGATAATCGCCCAGCCAAACCCTCCCCCAGACCCCTCTCATCTCCCCGACTCGGTTCGCGAGTATGCTGTTCAACTTGAGCATGAGCAGTGTCCTTACAGAGTCTGAACTTCGTGCGATTCGGAAGTTCAGGCGAGCAGCCAACTACATCGCTGCTGGTATGTCAGCACCCACAGCGCGAAGAAAATTACTAAATGACATCGATAGCAATGATTTTCTTGAAGGACAATGTCCTGCTTGAGCGCCGGTTGACTTTTGATGACATCAAACCGAGACTTCTTGGCCATTGGGGTACTTGCCCCGGCCTAGTCTTGGTATATGCGCACCTTAATAGGATCATCAAGAAGACCGATCTCGATTCGTTGCTGGTGGTTGGCCCAGGCGAGTTAAATATTCTTACCTTTACTTCCAGCCGCAATGCACGTCGCATACATCCATGCCATCGTCATGTGCATACAATGATACAGCCATGCCGCGCATACATTCATGCATCACGTGATTGTTATACGCACTTAGACATGTGCTAACTCTCTTTCTTTCAGGTCATGGAGCACCTGCCATCTTGGCGTCCTTATGGCTCGAAGACTCGTTATCTCCCTTCTGGGAGCCTTACACACGTGATCGTGCTGGCTTGACAAGGCTCATTACAAAGTTTAGTGCGCCTGGAGGTTTCCCGAGGTTCGCCGACATTCCGGTGTTGGCTTGGTCTTATTATCTCATCATTTACTTATACCAGCCATATCAATGCCGAAACCCCTGGATCCATCCATGAAGGTGGTGAACTCGGTTATGCTCTCAGCGTCTCGTTCGGCGCTGTCATGGACAATCCCCATCTAGTCGTTACCTGCGTTATTGGTGATGGCGAGGCCGAGACCGGTCCGACTGCCACTGCCTGGCATGGGTACAAGTACATCGACCCCGCCGAATCTGGCGCAGTTCTCCCTATCGTGCACGTGAATGGGTTCAAGATCTCCGAACGTACCATTTACGGATGCATGGACGACAAAGAGCTCATAGCCCTGTTCAGGTCTGGGTGAACTGTGACATGTATCCTTCAAGTCTGACATATTTATTTCAGTGGTTACGGTTATCTGGTCCGCATTGTCAGTGACTTGGAACACATTGATAAAGATCTAGCTGCCTCTATGGAGTGGGCCTTGGCTGAAATCTCCCGTATTCAACACGCAGCTCGCTCAGGGAACCCCATTGTAAAGCCGCGCTGGCCAGTCTTGATCCTCCGTACCCCAAAGGGCTGGACCTGTCCCGGGATGATGCATGGGGAGTTCATCGAGGGGTCATTCCACTCACACCAAGTGCCGCTGCCGCATGCGAAGACGTCACAGGAGGAGCTTCAAGCCCTCCAGGGTTGGCTCCAAAGCTATGGTCCTCACGAGCTTTTTGCTACCAAGGGCGGCGGAGGGGTGGTAGAGGGTGCACCTACTGACGAGTTGTTAAGCATCGTCCCTGACAAGAAAGATAAAAGGCTTGGTTGCAGAAAGGAGACATATGCCGCCTTCCAGCCCATTCGAGTTCCAGAATGGACCCGTCTTGGGGTTCAAAAGGGATCGCAGGCAAGTTGCATGAAAGTAGTCGGAACGCTGTTGAGGGATACGATTAAGGAGTATGTTTTCTAACTACGTGTCCTAGCTCTTATTCATCCTCCTCTAGGAATCCGACTACATTCCGGATCTTCTCTCCCGACGAACTCGTGTCTAACAAGCTAGACGCTGTGTTTGATGTTACCGGACGCAATCTCCAGTGGGACATTGCTTCCCGTGCTCAGGGCGGGCGCGTCATTGAAATCTTGTCCGAGCACATGTGCCAAGGCATGTTGCAAGGGTACACACTTACTGGCAGGACTGCCCTCTTCCCGAGCTATGAGGCTTTCCTTGGCATCGTACACACCATGATGGTGCAGTATAGCAAGTTTACGAAGATGGTCCGTTGATGTTCTAGATGGGCTAACTAACGCAGCTCATGCCTTCCTTCCCAGGCCCACGAGACTGATTGGAGGCACGATGTTGGTTCCGTGAATTATCTGGAGACATCTACGTGGGCACGTCAGGAGCATAATGGTTTCTCTCATCAGAACCCGTCTTTCATTGGTGCCGTACTCAATTTGAAGCCGGCGCTGGCGCGCGTGTACCTGCCCCCTGATGCAAATTGCTTTTTGTCCACTGTGGCCCATTGCTTGAGGGCGAAGAACTATGTGAATTTGATGGTTGGTAGTAAGCAGCCCACGCCTGTCTGGTTGAGTCCTGAGGAGGCGAACATGGTGAGGCGATCCCTTTCAATATTTGCTCACATTTTGCTTAATGTCTGACAGCACTGCGTTGCGGGCTCGTCTATATGGAAGTTTGCGAGCGTCGACGATGGTGTGGACCCGGATGTGTGAGTATTTTCCTTGCAGTAGTGCCACTTGAGCTGATTTGATGTAACCAGCGTCCTTGTTGGTATCGGTGTCGAAGTGACATTCGAAGTTATAGCAGCTGCTGCACTCCTTCGCAAGATGGCTCCCGCTCTGCGAGTGCGCGTCATCAACGTAACCGACCTCATGATTCTTGGACCCCATGGCAGCCACCCGCATGCCTTGAGCGCCGATGATTTTGACACGCTTTTCACCAAGGACAAGAATATCATCATTAACTACCACGGCTACCCCATCGAAGTGAAAGGTTTGATATTTGGTAGGCCTGGCGTGGACAGGATTACCATCGAGGGGTATCGTGAGGAGGGAACAACAACTTCTCCGTTCGATGTGCGTTGTTCGCAACAATCGATTCCCCCTAATTTTGACATGGTTTCCACAGATGATGCTTTGCAATCACACGTCTAGGTATCACGTTGCCGCAGCCGCCATCCGCGCTGGTGCACTTGTCAATACGAAGGTTTCAACGGAGGCTCACGCGAAGGCAGCCTACATCATGCACATGGCTGCGAAGGACAAGGAGTATATCTTTGCTCACGGAATGGGTGAGCAACCTGGCGTTCATCATTTTTGTGCCCGGTCCTGACTATGCATTCAGATCCTGAAGGCACATTTGACACTCCCAAATTCAACTAAAGACAATAATTGCTATGAATTTCAATGGTTTTCTGTGTATTATAGCTACGAGTTTGATGTGTACTACCACCTGTATTTTCGCGCACTGTATTATTCGCCCATACATGTACCTCATCGTGTCGCCGCAACCTTTGAATGTTCGAATAAGCAAAAAGCGACAGGCCTGGGACTCGAACCCAGAATCTCTAGCGATCTCTAACCGGAAACTAGCGCGTTACCATTACGCCAACCCGCCATGCTTTCATCCCCGACCTCGACGTCCATCACAGCGTGACCCAAAATTACCACGCCACACTTTGCCAGCTTCGTCCACTGTTGCGCTTAAACTGAATTGCTCCTTAGAATTGCACTTTTGCAATCTTCTCAGTTCCAATAGTTCTGAGACGTCATGTCATTCTTTGGAGCTGGCACGGCATCGACAGCACCAGCGGCGCCCGCAGAAAAGGACATTGAAGTTCCGGAGCCGCCGACTGACTCCATCTCTTCCCTAGCTTTCTCGCCTGCAGCAGACTATCTAGCAGTAGGAAGCTGGGACAACAATGTAAGTAGTATCAGGCATTATCTGGCATATGTTTGACGCGTAATCTATGCATCGATAGGTACGTTTATATGAAGTTGGCGCTGGAGGACAGACTCAAGGCAAGGCAATGTTTGGCCACCAAGGACCTGTGTTGAGCGTGTGCTGGAACAAGGTGCGCTTGTACTTCCTTTGATACCCACCTGACATGGCTGAATCGCCTCTTCGGCCTGTAGGAGGGTAACAAAGTTATTTCGGGGGGTGCGGACAATGCCGCACGCATGTTTGATATCACGAATGGGCAGTCACAGCAGGTGGCACAGCATGATGCCCCTGTGAAGGTCGTGAAGTGGATCGAGACCCCACAGGGTGGCATTCTGGCTACTGGCAGTTGGGATAAGACCGTAAAAGTAAGCATCCTGCAGTCCTTGTACCATGTGCATGTCTCATAACTCGCGTTATCACTCACCACCATAGTACTGGGATATGCGCTCGCCAACTCCCGTTGCCACCGTTCAACTTCCTGAGCGCTTGCTACAGCATGGATGTTCAATATCCGCTCATGGTAGTTGCCACGGCCGAGCGCAATATCCAGATTTTTAATCTCACAAACCCCAACACAGCATATAAAGTATGTTCACAAGGTTTGCTTGATGTCCTCACATGACTCATACTTCCCATTTAGACCATCACTTCTCCGCTGAAATGGCAAACGCGCGTCGTTTCATGCTTTACCAACTCCGCCAGCAGCGGGTTTGCTGTGGGGAGTGTGGAAGGCCGTGTTGCCATCCAGTACGTAATTTTGTCAGATGATTGGTTTTCAGGCGCTCATTGTTTCACAGATACGTCGAAGAAAAAGACAGCTCGTATGAGTATTTCACGGTTCCGCTCGTGCATTCATTTACGTGTTGTGCAGGAACAACTTTTCATTCAAGTGCCATCGAAAAGACCAGACGCCGAATGCCAAGGACCAATCACTCGTGTACGCCGTGAATGACATATCCTTCCATCCTGTGCATGGGACCTTCTCTACTTGCGGTAAGCCTCGAGTTCCATGCGGCTGGTCTCCAATAGTCTAATTCGGACGACCCAGGCTCTGATGGGACTATCCACTTCTGGGACAAAGACGCCCGCACACGACTAAAGAGTATATATCGCCACTATGATTGCCGGCCTTCTTAATTGTTCTGATCATATTTTTCTAGCTTTCGAAGCCGCCCCTGGGCCAATCAGTGCTACTACATTCAATCGCAACGGCACGATTTTCGCATATGCTGTCTCATACGACTGGTCCAAAGGCCACAGCGGCATGACGCCAGGACACCCCAACAAACTTATGTTACATGCTTGTAAGGACGATGAGGTCAAGAGGCGACCAAAGAAATAGTTGAGGTGTAGGCGTCGGGACAGTTTTTGAGTTGCTTGAGTAGTACGCTATCTACATCCATATGTCGATGTGTCGATGTGTCGCATTAATAGCACGGCGGTTATGTTTCTCTGACTACCCTCGTTAGGCCTCAGCGCTTAGCCCTTAGGAATGAAGGAGCCTGGTAGCTGGCGCAGTCTTAGCGTCGTGGGATAGGGGCGAAGTGTTCACTGATCACCAAAATGCGCGCCATTGTCCACGACCACCTACTGGCTTGGTGTTCACTCAAGACGTGGTCACTGACATGCCCCTGGCGCCTACGGAACGTTGCACCAATCACTCATGCAATATTTGGCAGTATTCTCTTCTGAATAAAGCACTAGATCTTGGACGCACTTGCAACCAAGGAATTGGAAAGCAGACTTTGAAGATAGAAGAAATGGACTTGACTCATGGATGAATGGAGGCTAACAGAGCCGCAGGCAATCCAAAACAAACAACCCCACACCGTGACAATATTTCATTGATAGTTCAAGTGGTTTCAACAAAAAAAGCAAGTAAGCGATGTAAAAACGTATTAACATCAACGAATAGATGATCCATCAGTGGACAAGGGTGCGTGACAGTCAATAATTGGATGATAAAATAGATTCACCGCGATCATCATCATCATCATCACCATCGTCGTCTTTATGACTGTTTCTAAATCTCCAGCATGGGGTCGAGGGACGACTCGGGCTGGCGGTACGAACTGCCCACGTGAAGTACTGAAGTGGGGAAAAGAGGCATTAACGAGAAAGTGTAAACCGTAATGGGTACCTGACCGTAGTTGACCGTAAAGTAAAGATGGACTGTGTGATCGTCGGGCGTGTCCCGTAACCATATCGAAATCGTGGACCTGGTGTCGGTGACGTGAGTTTCGAAGTCCATGTGGGTAATGCACAAGAATGGACTAACATTGCGCTCAGCGAGGACGAAGCGAGGCTGCTTCCAGGATAGGTCAACATGCCGAGACTCATTCAGCGGTGATCTCGTCCAAGTGGAGCTCCAAACAACGAGGTAGGGTTCTAGACACCTTGGGGGCTACGCCTCACGGAGACCATGCCCCCGCAAGAACTGGGTGAGTGGTAAGCCTGCAGGCGTACTTAAACCTCCGCATCCCTCAGCATCAGCCAAAGTGCCCTGCACAACGCATTGCCTGTCTCAGTAAACAACTGTACCTCTCGCATAGATCGACATCTGCTAATTACTGAGCTACAATGGCGAATCCAAACAGGGAAATCCGGATTGCGTACGCACCTTTCAGTGTCTTCAGGTTAGTGTATTGACGCTCCCTCTAGCGTCATGGGTGCTACCGGTAGTGGTAAATCCACGGTATGCACGGTCTCCTTGCTCCGAACCAAGTGTTGCTTACTCGTTGGACGCAGTTTATCAACAAGGCTAGCGGGTCGAACCTCCCCGTTGGTCGCGGCCTCGAGAGTTGCACCAGAGAAGTGCAAACTTCACGGCCGTTTGTCGTCAGCGGGTGTGTCGTGACCCTGATCGACACACCCGGGTTCGATGATACTAGCCGAAGTGATACAGCTATTTTGACCATGATCGCTGCATATCTCTCCACAATGTACGTGATTCATTGCAGTAGCTTTCCTCAGGCTAAGCGTTTGCGTTTCCTCAGCTACGAGCATGGCGTCAGGCTTGCTGGAGTCATCTACATGCACCGCATCTCCGACTGCAGGATGGGTGGCACGTCCAAGCGCAACTTCAGGACCTTCCGCAAGCTTTGCGGAGAGAGCTCGCTCAAAAACGTTATCATCGTGACCAGCATGTGGTCAGAGGTGACACGTGAGATTGGCGAGGCTAGAGAGGCTGAGCTTGCGAGCATGGACAGATTTTTTAAGCCCGTGCTTGAGAAAGGCGCTCGGATGCTCCGTCATGATGGCACCCTCGAGTCCGCACATACCACCCTCCGTTATCTCATCAACAGCCAAGCCACTACGCTCCGCATTCAGCAGGAGATCGTCAACGAGCACATGCCCATCGGGGAGACCGCTGCGGGCGCTGAGCTTAGGCATGCCCTCGACGAGCAAGCGGAACATTACAGAGAGGAGATCCGTAGTCTCCGAGCAGAGATGGAAGCTGCTCTGCGCGCCAAAGACGAGGAGACGCGGGGTGAGCTTCAGGAAGAGCTCAAGAGGAAGCAGGAGGAATGCCTGCGCATCGAGCAAAACTCTCAGCGCATGGCTGCCGAGTTCGCTGCCGAGCGCACACGCCTCGAGGCTCTGATCCTGCAGATGGAAGCCGAGCAGCAGAAGCAACTCCAGACGCTGGAGGGCCTTCAAGGCGAGATAGTCAAAGTCCTGACTGAGAAAGAGCAGCAGGAAGCTCTGCACACTCAAAGGAAGAGCGAGATTCTTGCCTCCAAGCAGGCAGAGGACAAGCGGCGCAGTCGCGAATTGGAAGAAGAACGCAAGGCAAGAAAGCTGGCAGAAGAAAGTCACCAGAAACACCTCCAAAGTCTTCTGGACGATATGGAGAAGACACGCATCGCTAAGGAGATTGCCGATATTGTTCACGCCGAAGAAGTCAAGCAAGGGCAAGACGGGCTAGCAGCGCTAGAGCAGCGACAGAGCTCCGCCATGGAAGTCGCGAAAAAGCAACGTACTTTGGAGGAAGCGGAACGAGCTCGCCTGCAAGAAGAACTTGCGCAGAGAGAGAAAGAATTAGAGGAAGTCAAGGCGTCCCACGCAGAAAAAGAGGCCGAGAGTGTCGCAGCGAAGCAGGCGGTCGAAAGCACCCGAATTCGTCTCCTTGAACAGCAGGAGCTAGCGCGACAACGCGAAGAAGAGCTGGCTCGAGTGCAACGGGAGATGGAAGAGGCGCACGCCACCCGAGAGCGCGAAGCTGCATTGACTAGGCAGGCTGAAGAAGATGCACGCTCACGGCTGCTCGCAGAACAACATGAAGCCAAGCTACGTGAGGAAGAAGCTCACAGAAAACGGCTTGAAGACGAGCTCCTGCGTGCTCGGCGAGAGATGGAAGAGGCTGCAAAAGCTGAAGAGACCCGCAAGCAGGAGGCAGCCGCCTCGAGTTCCATGTGGCTGGTCTCCAATAGTCTAATTCGGATGACCCAGGCTCTGATGGGACTATAAAGACGCCCGCACGCGACTAAAGAGTATATATCGCCATTCTGATTGCCGGCCTTTTTAATTGTATTGATCATACTTTTCTAGCTTTCGAAGCCGCCCCTGGGCCGATCAGTGCTACTAGTACATTCAATCGCAACGGCACGATTTTCGCATATGCTGCCTCATACGACTGGTCCAAAGGCCACAGCGGCATGACGCCAGGACACCCCAACAACATGTTGGATGCTTGCAAGGACGATGAGGTCAAGAGGCGACCAAAGAAGTAGGTGAGGTGTAGTAGGCGTCTTGACACTTTTTGAGTTGCTTGAGTAGTACGCTATCTACATCCATATGTCGACGTGTCGATATGTCGCATCAATAGCATGGCGGTTATATTTCTTTGAATACCCTCGTTAGGCCTCAGCGCTCAGCGCTTAGGAATGATGGGGCCTGGTAGTTGGCGCAGTCTTAGCGTCGTGGGATAGGGGCTCCAAATACCAAAATGCGCGCCGTTGTCCACAACCACCTACTGGCTTGGTGTTTACTTGAGACGTGGTCATTGACATGCCCCTGGCGCCTACGGAATGATGCACCATTCACTCATGCAACATTTTGCAATATTCTCTTCTGAATAAAGCAGTATAGATCTTGGACGGACTTGCAACCGTAGAGTTGAAAAGCAGACTTTGAAGATAGAAGAAATAGACTTGGCTCATGGATGAATGGAGGCTAACAGAGCCGCAGGCAATCCAAAACAAACAACCCCACACCGTGACAATATTTCATTGATAGTTCAAGTGGTTTCAACAAAAAAAAGCAAGTAAGCGATGTAAAAACGTATTAACATCAATGAGTAGATGATCTATCAGTGGACAAGTGTGCGTGACAGTCTATAATTGGATGATAAAATAGGTTCACCGCGATCATCATCATCACATCGTCGTCTTTATGACTGTTTCTTAATCTCCAGCATGGGGTCAAGGGATGACTCGGGCTGGCGGTACGAACCACCAACGCGATCTGCCCACGTGAAGTACTGAGCGTGGGGGAGAGGCATTAGGGTAGAACCACGAGAAAGTGTAAACGGTAATGCGTACCTGACCGTAGTTGACCGTAAAGTAAAGATGATGGAGTGTGTGATGGGCGGGTCCGTTTATCACCTTTTCAAGGGCGTGTCCCGTAACCATATCGGAATCGTGGATCTGGTGTCGGTAACATCAGTTTTAAGTCCATGTAGGTAACGCAAGGCACGCACGAGAATACTCCAACAATTGACGAACACGAAGAGACCGAGATATAGCCCTCGGTGAAGAGGGAATATAAATATGAAGAGGTGATATGGGACAGATTGGAGGTAACCATCTACGGGGTGGAAAGCATGAGAGGCAAAAGGGGTCGGTACTACAAAAATATTTAAGCGCAAGAAGAGGGTATACAGAGCAGAGCAACATACTTATCCACTTGTGGTGAGGCTTATGGAATGTTTTATATATATTCGGGTGATGCAAAAGTCGGTGCACCCAGTAAATTCCGTAGTCGGTGAATAGCAAGAAGCTAATAATAAATGTTGAGTAGATGTCACGGTTGAGAGAGAAAGTACTGACAATGGTACTGATAGGGCCAAGTAAGCCCAACCATAATCTTCTACATTATCGTAGAGCTTGGAGTAACCCATTACCTCTGCTTGGAACCAAGGCAGGGTAAGAATGATCATCATGGGGAATGCTCGTAGACTGCATTGTATCTCCTGTTTGACCTGGTTCTCTAGGAAGCGTGGATGACGCATCATCTCATGGTTGAAAATGAATTTGTATGAGAGCCACGCGAACAGGAAATAGAGGCAGTGAATGCCCAAGAAGGTGATTACGCTGAGAGAAACAATTTGTCTAGGGATGTAATCTCGAGGCCAAGCAGACTGCTGAAAATACGTGATTGACGTGAAGTTTGCAGACGTGGAAAGCGATTGACCTAGGTGGTCGTTAAGTGGTAGCAGACGCGCCCATACTTTGTCGAGGAGGTAGTCGTCGGCGAGGTGCAGAACAAGATCCATGGTGCCTAAAAATCCAAGACAAACAGCGATTTTTAGCTTGAAGGTTACTTGACCTAACCAGCAGGTGCCGAGAGCGAACTGACGACGATTCGACCAACTCTTTTATATGACGTTTGCATCGAACCACTTTTTGGACCCAACTGACCGACGGCATGACAAAGCATCTCAACATAGCTAATTTTAATATTAGCCCAAGTCAAACTCAGCGGCAACGGAAACATGCTCCATTATGAAGTCTAAATTATCGTAGTTACGGGACGACACGACGTGGCATGGGTTCGTCGGGCGAAGTACATATTTCAAGAGATCAGACGGTAAATCAAGGGCGTTTAGCGCAGTGGTAGCGCGTATGCTTTGCACCAAGCATCCAATTTGTATAAGGTCCAGGGTTCAATCCCCTGAACGTCCAACTTTTTTTGTGCGTATTTTTGGCGGTTCTGAGTTTTGAGATCGGTAGGTACTACATGCCAGTTCCTCAACATCATATGATCATTTCTTCTAGATGCATGCATCCAAATGGCACAACTTCGGGACTGAATCGCATGCGCATGCCAATTCGTCATCACTGTGGGATTCACCGGCGTAGAAGTGGCAGCGGAAGTGCGGCGAGTGGGCGGTCCCAGCTAACTATGGCACGTTCAGTGACAACGGGCTCACACATACTTGATAAGACTTCGAGAACCCGCCAAGAAAAACACACGGGGCCCGCATTGTGCAAATGTACACGCGGTCCGCCGACGCTGGCTGTGTCTCCGAATACAAACACACGCGGCAATTTAAAACACTGGAGTTGATGCGGCCACGTCCACGAGGAACCACCAAGGGTCGGTGAACTTCCACATGCATCACGTTCTTCTCGCGAGGTGCCATGGGATGTTGCTGTAATTCCCTCATTGACAGCGCCGTAGCGGCAATTCGCTCTCGTTGTCCACCCTAAACGCACGATCATCATGTGTTCAAGGTCCATTCGTATCGGTAGGGCATTGACAGGCGTTGACCACGCGTATTTCGGCCGAGTATCTCGTCTGGGTCATGTGGCGCATCTGGTTCATGTACTATCGCATCTGGGTCTGGGTCATGTATGTTCATCGCCATACTGCATGACCCCACTCAATGGCACCTCACTGCATTATTACGATCACAATCATGGCATAAAGTAATGGTTCTAGGCTGAGACAGATGAGCATGGCGTCCTCAGTGCGCCTAGACAATGCGGCGGACACGTGTTAGACTGTAGGCTTCGTTAGTTGAAAGTTCACGCTAACAGTGCATTTACGATCTACAAAACCAGTATAGCACACGCAAACCCCACAGACACCGCACCAATTTCGACGTCAGCATGGGTGGATGTCTCAGTTACTTTACTTCCAGACGCAGGAAGGTTCAGGATCCCGAGTCAGGAAGGCAGGTTGAAGCTCAGCCGCTAAGACTCGGACAAACTCCAGAGACAGAACTACGCCCAGAGCCAGAAATACGCCCAGAGCCGGAGCCCAAGACCATCTACATAGCGTGCGTAACTATCATCGAGATGTCGGGCGGTGATTAACCCACTCCAACCCCACAGCGTAATGGGCGCCACAGGCAGTGGCAAGACAACGGTCTGACATTTCCCTGTGCTCCAGACGTCAACACTGATAAAGATTTGGATAGTTCATCAACATCGCATCTGGCTCGAACTTGAGAGTTGGCATGGGGCTTGAGAGCTGCACAAACGAAGTACAGACGTCCCAGTCATTCCCGCTGGATGGAAAACGTGTCGTTCTTGTCGATACGCCTGGCTTTGATGATACGACGAAGAGCGACACGGACGTGCTGAAGATGATTGCTGCTTACCTGCAGACTATGTTCGTGCCCATCATATATTATGGGTAATCTAGTGCACTGACAAATTGACCTCTAGGCACAAGCAAGAAAAACTTCTGTCTGGTGTCATTTACATGCACCGAATCTCCGATATCAGAGTCGGAGGTACATCAAGACGTGATTTCACCATGTTCCAAGAGTTGTGCGGTAAAGAGGCGTACAGGAATGTTCTCATGGTTACGAACATGTGGGGTGACGTAGTAAACGAGGACAGCCTGGCGCGGGAACAAGAACTGCGCGAAAAGGATATATTCTTCAAACCAATCCTCGAGAACGGCGCTCTTCTCCTGCGCCACATGAACGATCAAGAAAGTGCGCACAAGATCATCCAGAAGCTGACTGGCATAGACCCCGTAGCGTTGCGCATCCAAAGCGAACTCGCAGCAGTGAACGACATCACTCAGACGAGTGCTTATGCGCAGCTGAACCGCGAGCTCATGGAGCAGGCGGAGAGGAACCGTCAAGAACTAGAGAAGCTGCGAGTAGAATTGGAGGAAGCCGCCCAGGCGCAAGATGAGGAGACCCGAATGGAGCTCCAGGAGGAGTCGGAGAAGATGGAAGCGGAACTTTTACGCGTGCAAAACGAGGCTGCGATGTTAGCATCCGAATATCAAGCGGAACTTCGGAGAATAGAAGAGCAACTCCACGCGCGTGCTGGATGACTGGCTCAATTTAGTTGTCTTGACGATCGTTTGGCTGACAATACGGATAATCCTGACCCCTTGCCCGTTGCATAGTATTGGTTGGACTACAGTTGTGTTAGAAATGATACCCATACGCATTGTGTGTAACCGATAAAACCCAGATCAGGCCATCAGATTCCCGAAGCTGTGACACAGTTTCAAATGATTAGTGTTAAAGGGCAGCCACCCAGCATCACGGAGACGGCACTCAAGAATGGACTAACATTGCGCTCAGCGAGGACGAAGCGAGGCTGCTTCCAGCACAGGTCAACACGCCGAGATTCATTCAGTGGTGATCTCGTCCAAGTAGAGCTCCAAACAACGAGGTAGGGCTCAAACATGTCGCTAGGCACCTTAGGGGCTGCGCCTCGCGAAGACTGTGCCGCCGCATGAACTGGGTGAGTGGTAAGCCCGCAGGCGTATTTAAACCCCCGCGTTCCTCACATCAGTCAAAGTGCTCTGCACAACGTATTGCCTGTCTCAGTAAACAATTGTACCTCCCTTCGCATAGATCGACATCTGCTAATTACTGAGCTACAATGGCGAATCCAAACAGGGAAATCCGGATTGCGTACGCACCTTTCAGTGTCTTTGGGTTAATGTATTGACGCTCCCTCTAGCGTCATGGGTGCTACCGGTAGTGGTAAATCCACGGTATGCACGGTTCCCTTGCTCCGAACCAAGTGTTGCTTACTCGTCGGACACAGTTTATCAATAAGGCTAGCGGGTCGAACCTCCCCATTGGTCGCGGCCTGGAGAGTTGCACCAGCGAAGTGCGAACTTCACGGCCGTTTGTCGTCAGCGGGCGTGTCGTGACCCTGATCGATACGCCGGGGTTTGATGATACTAGCCGAAGTGATACGGACATTTTGACCTTGATTGCCGCATATCTGTCCAAGACGTACGTGATTCATTGCAATAGGATTCCTCAGGCTAAGCGTTTGCATTTCTTCAGCTACGAGCATGGCGCCAGGCTTGCTGGCGTCATCTACATGCACCGCATCTCTGACTTCAGGATGGGTGGCACGTCCAAGCGCAACTTCAAGATCTTCCGCGAGCTTTGCGGAGAGAGCTCGCTCAAAAACGTTATCATCGTGACCAACATGTGGTCGGAGGTGAAACGTGAGATTGGCGAGGCTAGAGAGGCCGAGCTTGCGAGCAAGGACAAATTCTTTAAGCCCGTGCTTGAGAAAGGCGCTCGGATGCTCCGTCACGATGGCACCCTCGAGTCCGCACATACCACCCTCCGTTATCTCATCAACAGCCAAGCTGCTACGCTCCGCATTCAGCAGGAGATCGTCAACGAGCACAAGCCCATCGAGAAGACCGCTGCGGGCGCTGAGCTGAGGCGTGCCCTCGACGAGCAAGCGGATCATCACAAAGAGGAGATCCGTAGTCTCCGAGCGGAGATGGAAGCCGCCCTGCGCGCCAAAGACGAGGAGACGCGGGGCGAGCTTCAGGAAGAGCTCGAGAGGAAGCAGGAGGAATGCCTGCGCATTGAGCAAAACTCTCAGCGCATGGCTGCCGAGTTCGCTGCCGAGCGCACACGCCTCGAAGCTCTAATCCTGCAGATGGAAGCCGAGCAGCAGAAGCAACTCCAGACGCTGGAGGGCCTTCAAGGCGATATAATCAAAGTCCTGACTGAGAAAGAGCAGCAGGAAGCTCTGCACACTCTAAGGAAGAGCGAGATTCTTGCTGCCAAACAGGCAGAGGACAAGCGGCGCGCTCGCGAGTTGGAAGAAGAACGCAAGGCAAGAGCGCTGGCGGAAGAAAGTCACCAGAAACACCTCCAAAGTCTTCTGGACGATATGGAGAAGACACGGATCGCTAAGGAGATTGCCGATATTGCTCACGCCGAAGAAGTCAAGCGAGAGCGAGACAGGCTGGCAGCGCTAGAGGCTGAGCAGCAGCGACAGAGCTCCGCCATGGAAGCCGCGGAAAAGCAACGTGCTTTGGAGGAAGCGGAACGAGCTCGCCTACAAGAAGAATTTGCGCAGAGAGAGAAAGAATTAGAGGAAGTCAAGGCGTCCTCACGCAGAAAAAGAGGCCGAGAGTGTCGCAGCGAAGCAGGCGGTCGAAAGCGCCCGAATCCGTCTCCTTGAACAGCAGGAGCTAGCACGACAACGCGAAGAAGAGCTGGCTCGAGTGCAACGGGAGATGGAAGAGGCGCACGCCACCCGAGAGCGCGAAGCTGCATTGACTAGGCAGGCTGAAGAAGATGCACGCTCACGGCTGCTCGCAGAACAGCATGAAGCCAAGCTACGTGAGGAAGAAGCTCACAGAAAACGGCTTGAAGACTGAGCTCCTGCGTGCTCGGCGAGAGATGGAAGAGGCTGCAAAAGCTGAAGAGACCCGCAAGCAGGAGGAGGCAGCCGCTGCCAAGAAAGCCGAAGAAGAAACCCAGTCGCGTCTCGTGGAGCTACAAAAGTTAGCCAAGCATCGCGAGGAGGAACAACGGAAGACAGTGGAGCAAGAAGTTGCACGAGCACGCAAAGAACTGGAGGAGGCGCGGGCAAGGGCGGAACGCGAAGCCGCTGCTGCCAAGGAGGCGCAAGAATTAGAGCGCGCGAGACTTCTTGAAGAACAGAAGGCACGAGAAGAGGAGCACCGAAGGCGAACGGAGGAAGAACTCGCTCGGCTGAGACAGCTGGTTGCTCAATCGGAAGAGCAGAGCGCAAATCTAGCAGAACAAGTGCGTCAGAAAGAATCAACGGAAAAGAAGAAGAGCCAGCAGCTCGAGGAAGAACTGACGAAGGCGCGCGAGCGGGCTCTGGCAGCAAAGATAGACTACGAACGAAGATTGACTGACGTTGAGGAGCAAAGTTCGCTCGAACGTGGCTTGCCCCAGCCAGGCGTTCTGTTGCCGAATTTGCCTTTCGTAGTGTGGAAGGCAGCCATGACGTGGTGGGGAACGACGAAGATGAGGAAGTGAACCTCGATCATGCAGTCCTGGGCTCTGCGATTGACTAGTGCTGGTCCTTAACCTATTGAACTGACATGCATCATTTACGACAGAGTACTAGTTTGTTTCCTTACCTTGTCACAGTATATATTCACCTTACAGTCCTAGAATGTTTAGTATCTTGCCACGATGATGAGCTACAGATGACAAGTGCACTGTATGTACCATGTGTTGCCGCCGTGTTCCTGAGGGTCTAGGAGATCGGGACCCGGCGGGTAAACGACTGTCTTCCTTCTATTGGTCCTACTGGCAGGGGAAACGACATGACATCGGTTCTCGACGCCGCCTCGTAGTCCGCGGCTGGCCAGCCAGTTGGTGCGTGAACTGCTTTGGAGCTGTCACCAAGAGTCGAGGCTTCGACAAGCTCGATCCGCCGGTGGTTCCACTTTGAAACACATTGACAAAGTCTTATTTGTATATTACATACGGCCCAACAACACTGCCATTCTAAACCCAAAATTCATTTGCTAGAGAACATTCTCTTGCCATCTCGAGCTGCTCGTCAGTGTGGCAAACCAGCATCCTCATCCCCCCGTCACCCTTCCCGATATCCACAATGATTCCTTCATCATCATTCACTTGGCTATTCTTCGTCTTGTCGATCGCCGCGAACCCGAGGCACGCGACAGCTTCTCCGACGGCACGTCTCAACTCGACGCTTCGTTCTCCCACGCCTCCTGCAAAAACCAGCGCATCAACATCTCCGTGGAGAGCCAGATGGTATGCCCCGGCAAAATGGAGTATGCGATCTAACATTATGCGGAATGCAAGCGTATTCGGGTCTGCGGTGCGAGACATTGGATCAGAAAGTTTACTCGTATCTGCCTTCTCCGTGATCTCTTTAAGTCGGTTGTGCCGGTGAGTGCCTTCCAGCCCGACTTAAAGTTAAGGAATGTCCTCAGCCTGTCAACAATGAGCGCTTGAGCTTCCATCTTGTAAAAGAAAGGAAAGCATCGAACTTCCGTCACTTGAACTTGCTTTGAAAGGCTAGGGTCATGGCTCATACGCGCTGGAGAACGACTGGTGTAGTGGAAAATTAGGCTCGCGTCTATATCACCAGCGCGGGTAGCACCAGGTAGCCCACTGAGCGGGGTCAACCCCATACTCGTGTCGATGGAACGGCCATTGCGGATGGCGCACATGGAAGCCCCCGAACCGATGTGCAGAGCGATGATGTTTAGAGTATCCGGAGCCTGGGAGAGGTCAGGACGTCACAATCAAACAACAATGTACTACCAGATACCTTGTTAAGGTGGGCAGCTACTGCCCGCAAGATGAACGCGTCTAGGAAGATATAGCTTTAGCGACATTTTAGCGACGAAAGATGAGCGCATACAGCTTAAACCATGGAAACCGTATTTCTTCAATCCCCTCTCTTGCGCTACTTGCTGATTGATTGCATAGGTAGCTACATGAGATGGGAGATCTTTGTGGAATGCACTGTCAAAAAATGCGATGGATTTCGCGTGCGGAAGGGCCCTAATGGCTGACTTAATGACTGAAAGAGCGGATCCATTGTGCCTACAGGCTTTGTAACGCAGCATTGAATACAAGTCGGGAGAGGACGTACAAAGGAGCAAGGTCGGACAGTCTTTCGATGTGGTGATAAGATTCTTCAAATATCATGACAGGGCTTGTGTAGTCGCCACCATGCACTACACGATGTGCAACGTGCTTAATGTCAGCCGAGTTGACGCTCGCTTCTTCTTTGAGGCGATCCAGGAAGTGGGTAAATGCCGACGCATGGTCATGGATTGAGTCGACTTCTTCGTTCAACGACCTGTGTTGAAGTGCGACAAAGCTGAAATTAAACTTGGCTGGAGGGGCAAATATGGATGATATGGACGATGATAGGAGTAATACTGGATTTGCAGCATTATCAGCAGAACGGCGGAAGAGTGAAACCTTAAGCGACGACGAGCCAGCATTCACGGCCAGCACAAGCGTCATGATGGTACGAGGTAACTGATTGTAAGTAACTCTAGTAGTACGGGTCCAGCTGCTAACCCTTAGTACTGACTGACGTTCAGAAGCTGACCTAAATGCACGTGACCGCATTTCTACTCGACCCAGTCGACTACGCGCACGAACTTAAACCAACTCGAACCGTTGCATGTTCTTTGCCACCCACACATCTGAACGGTTGACCCCCCCAGATGCTGGGTATGTTTTTATTTCAGCTTTCAGTATCCTCTGCTAATTTTTATCCAACTCCTAATGCAATTCGTCCCCGCGAACGATCTGAATAACCTTCACTATCTGCTTCCGACTTCCCACCTACAACCGTCCACATGTGATATTAAGTTTGATGATGGCGTCGTGCGTGTCAGCGCCCCGAAATTTTCGGGTGAGCAAATCAAATCATGTATCAAATGTGCCTTTCCGCAGCCTTCCCTAATCGCATCCACTCCACTCCGACTCTACTCGTAAGTAATCTTCATCACAGCGTGCTCAAGCTCGCCGCACGTTCATTGAGAATATTGGTCCATCTTGCTAACGAGCCTGCCTTGGCTTGGTCTTCCTATGGGCCCCTTGCATCTCTGAAACCCAAAAACCATCTGTGTCCCATGCACTCCATGCCGTCGCCGTAGCCAATTGTGGTGCTATAGAGCACGACGCAGCCCATCGCCGAATTTCTTTCCAGCTTTCAGCATCCTTCGATCGGATTGTCATGACAATGTGATACTACCACTCAAGCATGTAGATGATGTTCTTCGTAGATTCATTGGACTACTTAGGTCTAGACATTCATTTTCAAGTTGTAGCCACTATCAATCATCAATCAACCGTTTTTACTTTGCTCTCGGTGATTCCCCTTCCCCTCCTCATCGAATTAATTCCATTTAATTTATTTAATTTTCGGGTGCACCTATGCATCGCCCGAGGATCCCGCGTCCGCAACTTGCAACGTTGTTCGGACAGAGATACTGGAGAACTTCTATTCTTGAGAAAGTCATTTCTTCAGGTGGGTTCTTTCCCCTCTACTACCGTTGATCATGGACCTGAGTTGCGCTCTTTTTGCCAAATTGCGAATAACTTTGACGACACACCGAACTTTCATACCGGAACTTACGCGTGCGGTTCCCAAAGGTCATGGCTTCAAGCCCTCATTGGAGTATCGATTTTAAGCACCGGCCGTTACTAGGATCCTGCCAATGGGGTATTTGCGAGAGTTCAATCTGACGGGCCGGGTTTTACCTAGTACGTTACACCGCTATGCTACAATAGTAGTACTAGAACTCACCCAGCGATGCCTGAGGGGTTATGCGGCTCTTCGAAGGTTCGTTTTGGGTCGATTCACAATCTACAAGAGCGTTATGAACGCTTACAAGTGTTACCGGTCGACCGCTGAGCCGACTACTGATTACTACAGCTCCTCGAGGCTCAATCAAATATTGCAGTCAAGTATTTGTCTTCTTTACATATTTCGAATCGTGTTCTTACGTTCGTGTTAAAACTCGGTGTCCAACGCTTGTCCGAGGCTCCGCAGTGACTACTGACGACTTCTGACAACTTCTAGCCGCTCAAGCATCATCATCCCTCAAGGGGATGCCCTGGGATGCTCCGGGCGTTCGGCCGGTGTTCAAACAGTTCAGGGCCTTTGACTTGAAATTCACTGAGAAATCTATATCCTTTTGCAGCCTTTGCGTGCACCTGATTTCCCTTCCGTTGCTTCTCCGAGGAACAACATCCTTATACACTTCTCCCGGTGCCGTGACACCAGATTTGCTTCTCAGATCTCGCTGTCTTGGCCAAGTCGCTGCGGGTCCAAATGCCTTCGAAAGTTACCGCAGCACGCGGGGCTGATCTATATCTCTTGCCAAGTGATAACACAAAATTAGCTTCATGGCAGATAGTCTTTATTTGTCAAGTCACCAACTCATGATTGAGCAAATTGAATGAAACACATCTAACTCTTTATGCTCGAGTCGGTGCCCGACAATATTGTCTGATTAGCCATTGGTGGATATCTCGAACCTCCCGTGTGTTTTCAGTTATTTTTATTTTGATGGGTGATCTACTGATTTGTGAGGGATTCCGAATTTCTGAGATGCGGAGATAGAAACATTTTGTCTCGGTGCTTCCTCATCCGGTGCTATGATTTTTATATTGGGACACTTGGATGCAACCGGTGGGCCTGATGTGTCTGATCCATGACGCCAGATGACGCCCTGAACATCCTTCTGACAGATTCCCGATGCAAATTTCAAGATGACCACGATCGGCTCCCAAACCAATACAATACAATCACAGTGAATACAAGACAACTGCAGAGGTACATCCGTGATAACGAGATTAGATGGATGCATGATCAATAACTAAGCGCTGTAAGATAACCATCGCGTCTGTGCAACTCTCAGGCCGTTCAAGCACTTAGATTCCGTGGAGATAAGACCACCCGCAGGCTCCCTTTCGTGGCAACAAAATAATCCTTCAAGTCGCGTTCCCAGGACTCTGGGTCGTATCCCGGAGCAAAGCTGAAGTTCAGTCGGTGCATCATCGCACAAACTACCATACGCAGTTCTTGACATGCGAGATGCTTGCCAACGCAATGCATGGGACCGAAGGAGAACGGGACAAAAGCCTGGGTGTCATGAACGATTGGGAATTTATCGAGGCTCCTTGAATCAAATGATGGGAGCGCCGCTCGCTCTTCGGGTTTGAGCCACCGCTCCGGCCAGAAGGTGTCAGGTGAGGGGGAAAAGTTGCGAGGATCACGATGAAGGGAATAAGTATGAACGAATGCGTTGGTGCCTTCGGGCAAGAAGCTACGGTGAGCGTACGTTAAATTCGCAAGAGTTGGTATATAAATGAAATGATGGGCTTACTAAGGGCCGACAAACTTGCCATCACCGCCTCTTGGTACTCCACGCTGACTTCCGCTGAGTACCGGTGGGAAGAGGCGTAGTGTTTCGTTACTGAAAACCAGTGTCAGCTGTCAGTATCAGTAAAAAAAGAATTGAGCACGTGCATTACGGCATTGAGGTAACTCATATGAGGGTGATGAGCCGTAGAAAGTAGATCTTCGCCAGGAGGGAAAAAGCTGTCGACTTCGGCTTGGAGCCGATAGTACGTTTGGGGATGGCTCAGAAGTGACAAGAATAGAGAGCTTAAAGTGGTTGCTGTGGTATCAGACCCAGCTACTATAGCAAGGACTCCATCAGACGCCACCTCCGCAAAAGTTGGAGGGGAAGTGTGGCGCTCAAGACCCGCCTCGTCAATCTAAGGACTGTTAACAAAACTGAAAACCGCAAAAAGAACCGAAATGATTACCAGATAGTGAAAGAGGTCTTTAGACAAAGAGCCTTGGGAACGCCTGAGCATAGCGCGTTCTTGACAGAACGTTCTGAATTTCTTAAGGCCCTCCCCGATTGCTGGCAACTTGATGTAGTACTTTCCGAGCCAAGGCACGTGGGACAGAACCATGGCAGTTCTATAATGGAAAAAAATATTTTAGTCTTTCCTTATGGCAACATTGTACTTCCCTGTACTCACGGAAGTCCACTTTCAAGCAGATGCCAAGTGTTGTCCTTATCACCGTCACGCAACATCTCTGAACCTCCGCCAAATCTTGGGAAATCGTTAAGTTCGATCAGAAACATCCAGACACCATGCGCACTCACGCCATGTCGCTCATGAAGTCAAACCTATGTCATTTAAGTCAGGAACAAAAAAAAGCAGAGAAGTGGGGAGGCGCACGTGAAATGACT
Source organism: Suillus lakei (assembly GCA_016628065.1). Classification (NCBI taxonomy): domain Eukaryota; kingdom Fungi; phylum Basidiomycota; class Agaricomycetes; order Boletales; family Suillaceae; genus Suillus; species Suillus lakei. Next base: position 162,620 of record JABBWA010000009.1, on the reverse strand, counting down.
TATGCGTTCAGCAAGGTTGAAGGGCTGTGTCTGTTGCTCGAGGATCGTTACGAACTGTTGGACTCGCTTGCCAAGAATCTCTTCGTAACCTTTCAGTGCGCCAACACTGAAAGCCCTATGCCATGGCCTTCTCCGTCGCGCGTGTTCTACGGGATCCCTCACCGAAATGACTGTTCTGATAGCTGTTTGCTCAGCCATGCGTCCATCCCAGTCTGTGTGTCTAAATTAGGACCGGGCGCCACATGTCAGAGCGCATCAAATCACTGACGAGGCCCTTTGGGTAACCCATTGCCACCCAACAACGGGACCACAGCATTGACGTCTCGTATCGATAGCTCGTTTGGACCTAGATCAAGAAACAAGGTTGGTCAGATACAAACAATAAGCATCGAGTTAACAGGTTATCTACCAATTCTGACGACGTCGCCATACGTTTGGTGCAGTCTTGAGTAGTAAATGTGCTGCTTCCCGTCACGAGAGGTCCATACCATCCAGAACTTGGAGATGCGGCAAGGGATGGGGCCGGGATATCTCGCAAGTGGATGCCAGGGGGATAGACGGTACACGATCACAGAAACGAGAACAGTAGAGTAATACAATAGATATACACAACCGAATGCGCGCGTAAACGTTGATGCGTTAGGCAAAAACAGGATCGTAAGGATGGCTGGAACTACAACGAGCAGGCCCAGATGGGAGAGCGGATTAGTGGGCTCATAACGTTTGAATACAAAATGACAAAGCTAACAACGATCAGGGTCAGAACGTGATATGACAATACACGAGATATATTCGCCACTTACCAGGCCGGCGGCCACCACAACGAGAAAGCCACCTTCCAGGGATAGCGAAGACATGTTTGCATCGACTGAGTATGTGGGCATTTGGACACATATTGCAAGCCGATACGAAACCTGTATTTAACATGGCGAAATTTCGGAAATCGGAATCAAAAGAAGAATTCGACATAATCTAGTAGCACATATCGGAGAAGGGCTAGATGAAGATTTTGACTCGCAGAGATCAACATCTAAACAGAGATGCGGCATGACGGATGGAAATAGATAACAACCGCACGGCAAGTCGATATGGGCAATATTTGGCCCCACAAGGAGCGGGTGGGAGTTCGTTACTTAGTGGAACGGAACAATCAAATGAATATGGAGTAAGCAGCTTAGCCTGTACGACAAGTGCAAAATGGAACGTACGGGGCAAAACTCGGTTAGGTCGAACGGTATTAGGCAAGCAAAGCCGCGGTGACGGAAAACGACAAGTGCCGAGAAGGATGTACACTCACCTGAGTGATGTCCGTGGACTTAAGTTAATGTGCAGGGTTTCCAGGTCCTTGCGTGCCTGTGTCACTTTCCTGCAATGTTGGCTCTTCCGGGGGATCGGCATAAGCTGTGAGCTCATTTTGGTCTGAAATGAGCACCTCTGCTGCTGAACAAGCGGAAACCAGGGTTGCGGCCTGCTGCCTGTGGTGGGTCACTCACAAATATCACATTTCTACTGAGTGATGCCTTTTTAGGTTTGGTACGGAATATGCCGCAACTCGGCAATTTTATGTACAAATGATGTTTATCTTATAAGAGGCGGGGATGAAAGAGACGTATGTGTGGGTCGTTTGAACTTTGAACTAATGGGCGTCGTTATTCCAAGTTCAACCAGAAATAATATGGTCTAACTTGGGCGACCAAGGTCCGACCTAGATATGGTTTCTGGATTCGAGATTCAAGAGCCTATCAGCCCGAGGAATAGGCCGCCGAGTGACCAAGCAGTCCAAGAGCCAAGAAATCAACTGACCGGTGACTGCCTTCTGCTATTAATCATTGCAGTCACTGGCGAGCAGTGACGTCATTCCTTCTACATAGAACGGTTGGATTGAGGGTGACACCACTCAGATCATGACGTGTAATAGAGTGTCAATATTGCGGATAACAATCTGAGATACACATTGCAAAAGTGTTTCCTTCGCCGAAGACTGATATACCAAAAGTAAGTACCGAACAGCACGAGATCGTGAGCGCTTATGCAACATGGTGCCAGTGGCAGAGCTGCAGCCGCGTGAGTTGGGAGAGAAACATTTTGTCTCGGCTCCGACGATATGCCTCGATGTTTGGAAGCCTCGAACATGCTGGATGTGGGGGGATTTGGAGTGACCCTGTGTGACCATGTATGGAATTGATCGGATACCATTTCGGCTTATTGACGAGACACAGTCGGAATGGGAAGCTTGACATATGAAAAAAAAACACGCACCGCCCCAGATAGCCAAAATTGACTGGCCACAGTTCTGCCCTGACCCCCCTGGATCAACGCAAGCTCCGGAATGCCACTATTACAAACTAGCATCCAAGAACCGCAGCAAAGAAGCAAGAACGCAATGTCCAAGATTAAGAACAGACGCTCGATGGAACTTGGCAAGTGTTTCCATACAGATGAGGAAACTCCTACTAACCAAAATTGATGGGAACTTAAGATGACTTCCTCGACCACCCTGACAGATCATCGTGTGGAGTGCGGCGACAGGAACATAATAGCATCGGCGTAATCGTGATTGCTGGTCGAGGTCTATCTGATAAGTGATAAGTCAGAATAATGAACTACACGAAGCGCTGACCAGCGGCGATGAACGGTCAATGAAAGGCCATGAAGGATGATCGCTCCATATCACGTCATTCCATCGGAACAGGGTTCAAGTTTTATCCCATCTCCTAGATGGTCGCGACATCGCCGCTTCAATTTTCTTGTGGTGCCCTGGTCATGCTGTATCCTAGGTGAATCGTGGGCTTATCTAGTTTGGATTGACAGAGGAAGAACGCCGTGCAAAGCGCAGAGAAGAGCCTAGAGGGTCTCAGATCCGGGATTGTTTTTAGCAAAAAGTGACCAGGGAATTTCCAACGGCGTCGGGATATACCACAAAGCTCTCCGAGGAGCCATAGTCATGATACGCGGACAATTCTCGTAAGTGAGGGTCTATCATGACAATCAAATGTTTCCTTTAGAGGGGAGTGTCAAGTATTTTGGAGGCTAGCCGCATTTCCGTTTTCAAGGGGGTAAATGCGGTCGCAACAACGCAATGGGGTGAACCCAATGTGACGCCGGAAAAAAGTTTCATACATGTCGCGATGAGGAAGTGGGTCTGAGCGTTCGGGGCCGCGGAGTACCCTGGAAAAGCTACACTGGATGTTGATGTGATCTAGTAAATATTCAACAAACAAACATTTATTAGTGGACGCACTCTGTATGTCAAACCCTAAATATACGTCTTTGATGGAGGCTGCGATCTGTGCGACTGGGTTCCCTTCGTGCGTGTCGAGCATGGTTCAACGAATCCAATTCATGAGGAATCACAGGGTAATATTGTGAAACGTGCTGATACGGTCTGGCCAGGACGGTGAACCCTAAAGCAGCGGATATAGAGAAACGAAGATCGTTTCCCGTTAGGGAAAAGACAGGGTATAATGAGTTGGTCAGGTTCAAATCGGGCATGACCTGAATGGAAGAAGATCTCTGCTTCCCCGACAGGCATCATGATATTTTTTTCTCCAGTAAACAAGAAAAACAATTCCGTCAAAGGCGTAATCACATGTCTCGACCTGAAAATGGTGCAGAGTTGAGCCGCTCGATCTGACCAGCCCAGGGGAAATGAACGATGTCTTCGGACATGATGCACAGCCAGTATTTTTGGTGGCCGATCCAGAAGTTAGTTCAGGGTGTTCGTTCACCGCATGACTGAGACCGAGTAGTGCTATTGACAGCGTCAGTTCTAGTTTGTTTCCTCTTAAGTATACGGTTTTACACGATGTTGTCCCAACTCTATTCCACGCCAACCTGCGTTGATGGTGCGGAGACCGCCGCACCCTGGAAGGTGAGGAAAAGACGAAATGAAGGGAAGATTGACAATGACTAAAAGTTCAGTCAGTCTATTCCAGCACAATCGCCGCGATTGAACAGCCAAGGAGTCGTACCTTTGCGTTGCTGTCAGTCTCTGTCAGTATCAGCGAATGTATTTTGTTCATGCTCGCGACCTGTGAAAGACTATGACTGACATGCCGCGGAAGCAAATGTCCAAAACTGCTTTACGTCACAAGTCACCGATATTCTCACGAGCTTGTCTAATGACATTTCGCTTCACGTTACGTTCCTCAGATCACATCAGGTCGTGTCTTGAGCTTGACAACCACCAACCAGTTTACAATGTCCAACATTCTCCGTGTCTTTTCGAAGCATGTGCGCCCATTGTCACAGCCGTCTAAAGCCTATATTGTCGCACTCGGCCGTTCGTTTCACTCGCCCTTTGTAGTGCTTGACTCACCATTGACCTCACCGGCTTCGAAGATGTCGCCAATGTCGGCGTCATTGTACGAGAAACAACATGACCACTCTCCTGAACCCCAAATATCATCAGCTGGCACGCGCACTTATGTGGTCTCAGAGCCCGACCCTGCCAATACCCCATATGCTGTGCCATCAGGTGCATATCCCACTACAGCGCCTTATGTCAATTTCAAACCCACGGACGCACCCAACCCTGAGGGGAAACATAGTTCAAGTAGCGCGAGCCTTCCTCATCCTTATACAACTCGTGCCGTTCCCCAAAATGCAGACGGCATTGGCGAAAGTGCCTCAGTGAGATATGGAGAGGCACCCGGTGAGATGGGTCGCAGAGGGGGAAGTCACGGAGGACTAGACTTAATGGACGAATCTGGGACACACAAGGGCGCCGCAGAACTTCCCGACAGAAACCCGTCCCCTGATTCGGATGTGGCCCTGCGTTGGTCCAAACTAGGCGTAGAGGATGCATGGAAAAAGCGGAAATAGATTGTGGGGTCGTGTGGAGGTGTGCGGAGGAATGTCGCCATTATGTCAGTCAGGCGATCGACTGTGAAACATGAAACGTATCCAACTGCGTTGACTTTGATAATCTCGATGGATGTACGATAGTGCTATGATTCTGTTGCAATGCTTTGCCTTTGAATGTATATTATTTCTGTTGCGCTGATATCGGGCTGCGGAATATGAATAGCCTTCTTGCTGTGGTTTCCTTGAAGATAATCAAAAGTCTGGTGTCATATATTTGAGTCAGATTTCGAACGTGCTATAATATGGAAAAGCATTCTAGAACTTGAAGGGCTACTTGATCATAGCCCGAGATGGGTCCAGTCCAGACATAACGTCCTCGACGATATGAATCACATATTAAACTTGATCCGTGCAATCGAAAGCAATCAATATTTATTATTGCCCTCGACTTGGCCTGGTAACAGAAAGCCACCCCGCGGCCAAGTAGTAGTGGACTAATGAATATCCTAAAGGGTCTGTAGATAATACACTGGAAGCAATAAACAGGAAAATATTGAGCCACCGCCCAAGACCAGCCACAGGACCAGGCGGAAACTTGATGAAGACTGACGGAATGAATATTCGAAACGATCGTGAGGGTATGATGACGGTGTGACATGGTCGACCTGCGGAAAGAGGAAAGCAATACGGAATCCCGAGGAGAAGCTAGCAAGATAGATAAGTATGTACGATAGCCATGATTGATAGATCGTGCGTGTTGTCGTCAGAGTATCTGCTACCTATAAACCGAGAATTAGCCGGAAATCAGCAAAGATTGTCCAAATAACTTGCCAAAAGAAGCCGAAGTACCGCGGATAGCGACCAGCGCTGCACCATCCAGTGGTGCTTACTATGCCCGGCAACAAAACAAGCCGGAGAAGAACCCCTTCCGCTTAGGATGTCTGTCATCATCCACATCATCAACACCATGCCTTTGTGTCTCAAACGCAGTCATTCCACGCAACTGCCCAGCATCGCGGGTCAGGGTCCCTGCGGTTGTGTCATCTCGCGAGTTGGTCGGGTTTTTGGCAGCGTGGACCTGCGCGCCATAGAGGTACGAATCCGAAGCGTCATTGCGCCCAGCGAGATTATTGCCATTAGCGACAATCGCAGCATGAGCACCAGTAACTGGGGAATGCCGGCCGTAACCGTTACTGGCCCGGTATCCCGAGGAGGTAGGTGCGGTAGCGTAAGGGTGAGGTGGTGCAAGTCCCGAGCCCTCTCGGGGTGCCTGACTTGCACGTCTGCTGACGGGAGCGATGGGCTGTACACTGATATCAGCACGAGCGCCAGGGTCTCGACTGCCGTGTCCTTCTCGTGTGCCTGGACGTCTAGTGCTGTTTTTGACGTGAGCGGGAGTAGGCGTGAGGACGAGAGGAGTAGAAGGCGCTGAACCATCTGTAAGCTGCCCCCGCGGGCGACGGCTGGTCTCACGATGACGAGGAGTATGAGGTACGTTAGCGGTAGCGTGAGCCTGTGCTAGTAATGATGCGGGGGTCTAGAAAAATTCCGTTATAATATGCTTCCATGATGGGAATAAATTGCATACATTGCCGGCCTCCCAACCTTTGCCGTTGTTGATCAACATCCAGTCAAAGATGCCATCATCCTGCTCGCCAATGTTCTTCAACACTTTAGTGAAGAGTTCTCGGAGAAAGTCATAGTCGGGAGTTTCCTCAAAGCCGAGTTTGCGGACGTAGTTCATGTAGATCGCGAACTCCTCTGAATCAGTAAAGACCGATCAGCAAATCATAGACTTCAGCACATCGACAAACGAAGCAAATAGACGCCACTGGATGAACTAAAAGAGAACTTACCGGGGAAACCCTCGCACAACTCCGCAATCAGTGTAGTCTGCTTCTTTTCACCGATCTTCTCATACTTCTGCTTGTTGGTTGCGGCCCTAAGGCCTTGCCAGGGAAGGCCGCCGCGCAAGAAGTACATGAATACGTGACCTAAGGATTCCAGGTCATCCCGGCGTGATTGCTCACGGCCAAGATGCGTGTTGATCGACATGTACCGGGCAGTGCCTGAGAGGGACTTGCGCTCACGATAAGGAATGTGGACTTTCGTCTTGGGATCTCGGTAGTGCTTCGCCATGCCAAAATCTACCAATGATAGTCAGCGGGTTTGTTGCAACACAATCAACAGATGGATATTTCCGCTAATTCAGGGACACGTGGGTGCGATCGAGGGAGTAGAAGGACGTAAAAGAGGAACAGGAATAACTTCGAAAGACATACCAATGATGTGGATGGTGTTTGAGGTTTTTGTTCCAGGGACTCCGATGAGAAAATTGTCAGGTTTGATATCACGGTAAATGAGCGACTTGTCGTGGACGGACTGAATGCGAGATATCTAAAATCAAATGAAAAGACATGAATAACTGCAACGGAACGACGGAATGAATCAAAGAGATAAAATAACTAAACAAAATAACAATACTTGCCCAGTGCATGGGTACAAACTTACCATCTGCTTCGCGGACATACATACAGTCTTAATGGTAAACTTCCGGCCACACATGTCGAAGAGGTCCTCTAAATTGGGGCCTAGAAGGTCAATTACTAGGACATTGTGGAGTCCCTCTTGCCCAAAGTGGTGTACTTGAGGAACACCCACTAATAATAATGACATATTACGATTGGGCGAGGGAGATTACTGGCATTAGCACATACCTGTACCATTCAGTGTTCTGTATGATCGAAATTCATCCCGTAACTGAGGAGCATCGGACTTTCGAGGTTCCTGGGTAATACGTCAAAATCAAGCACGATCAGAAGAACCTCACGACGAACGTACAAATTTGATGGCGACGGGTTGGCTGGTAAGAAGCTTCGTGCCTGTGAAGAGCTGTGGTGAGTCAAAGGAATAAATGGCAAGAACACCGGTAACAAAAAATTTGCTCAAAGCCGCAAGTAAATAATTTCCGTTCTGACGGGATACGCGGAGCTTAGTTGATATAGTTTCCATTGCTACTAAGTAACCATGACCATGATGATCGCCCACCGGCGACCCATGGACCGAAATGCACCCTTCTGCATGACATTGGCTGGTCGTAAGACGGGCGCTTAGAAGGTCGAGTGACTCTGTTGGTATCGTCCATGCGACTCACAAGCCCAAAAAGTTCTGGAAAAGTAGGAAGACCTCGGATGTACGACACTCACCTTCAAATACAACACCGAATGAACCTTCACCAATCTTCTTGCCAACACGAAAGTGGTTTCCGACGATACCATTTGAAGTGGCACTTTGAGAGTGGTGCCCCGAAGACGAGGCTATAACGTGAGGGGTCGTCATCTGGATGAAAAGTTAATAATTTTGAGGACCACCAGTCCAGAAGCGCAGTGGGAAGGTTAGAATGGACTGGTGTACTTGGGACAAGGAGCGGATGGAGAGAAAGTACACCAACTAGGCGGACTTTGAATTGCCTTATTTGTACTCGGCCGACACGTTCCTCTCTTACAGCGCCGGTGCGCCTCGGTACCCGCTTGCTCCTAGCTACATGCGATCATCGTCAACACGTTGCCTTGCTACTTACACGATGCAGGCTCCAAGCTCAATCTGAGCTAACAAGCTTTTAGTACTCTTGCAAAGTTACTTTGTATGCCGAGAAGCACCTTTCTTGGCCATTGCGTTCTTGACTAATAAGTGCTAGTCCATGATATGATGCTGCATCAAACTCATCAGATTGTTGGTGAGGTCTCATGCAATCCTGCATGTCGGTTATTTCTATCAGCGCTACTCACCAAAGCAAAGGCTTGCAAGGGCTATGCGCCAGCGGCAGCTTGCAATGAACGTCTACCATTATGCACAGCGATATCAATGGTGTTTCGACCACTGACGTTAAGATCCGCGGGTCATGAAACACGGTATATTCTCCTCTGCGTGTTGTTTACCCTCACTTTGGGCACATCTTGACAGACGGGACCTGACTCATCAACTACTCCATGGACGGAACGTCACAGCAACTGCATGGCCTACCATTTCCGCAATGCGGGTGAGCATTGAATCCCGTTAGCTTCTAGACGAACTACAATGTTACTATGTACATATCAGTTCTTGGAGCGTTTCAGATACTCCATGTATCATAGCATATCGTCAGCTTCACAGATCGAGCTGCTCCACCTTCGAACCACGTGTCGGCCCCGTGTCCTCCTTTGAAAAATGCTCCCGCGAAGCATTCAGGACTCGTACACATTCTTTAATCTACCCGGTCTGTCCTCCCGGTTTCCCTCGATCAAGATACCTGATCGAACTATCCCGCTCTATCCCGTCGTTCCTTTTTGACAGATTTTCCGTTTGAAGTGGTCTTTTAGCATAGCCAATAATGGCAAACTCCGAGGGGTAAAGCAAGTAGCTGCAGATAACTCATAGAAGTGGAGAGAAGAGCCCTACCGTCGGTACATGGATGTTTTGTGACATAGGCCATATCCAGTGACTTCTTTAACTTATCCTTGAAAGCTTGATATGGCACAAGCAACGTGATGACAACTTTACGTGCCGATTTCGTAGACCTACCTAGACCTGCCCGCAATCTTTTAAGCGCAATCAAGGGTATTTTGTTTTCGCGGACACGTCTGAGATCTTATGGCATGTGTGAAGGTGCGAAGCCGAGCTGGCCATATTTTAGGAGAAGGCAGTATCAGTATCTTATGTGCTACCGCGCGTTCATGTTTTCCATGGTTGTGAAAGTGGGACACAAATAGCCCTATCAGTGAATCTGGAAAACTGTCATTCTTACCGTCAATGGTGCAGAGCTGCCGAGTAATCAATTTATCTATATGCCAAGCTAGCGTCATTCTCCGAGGAACTACAGCACCGCAATTTCTCGATATGATGGGCGCTTTGGGCCACAGGAGCCAATTATCATAATCACAACTGTGTCATAGTCTGATCGAAGACTCGGATACTTACATTCAATCATTTATCTCTAACCATAACTAGGAGTGAGTACACAACTAAGCACTGATAGAAGATGAACTATATCTACGCGCCATCAAATACCATCATCTGATGTGCCACAGCAACTAGTGGCCACACGCCGTCAGCCCTCGCGTCTTCTTCGTATGCCTCCTTTTGGCGCAACAAAAAGCTATGTGTCACCGGCTGCTTCGATGCATGCCCATGATGAACACCCCCGCAGATGGCGAACATTCCAACGGGGGAACCAAGCCACATGATATCGTAGTCGATATCTGCTGCCAGGCCAGTCAACGGCAAGAGCTGCAAAGGAGGTAGGGAAAGGAGGGTCGCGGTTATGTCGAGCCGGGTACGCTTGATGGAGTCAGATGCTTAGGTACGAATGAATATGCGGGCTTGATTGAAAGGTACGATGGATGTCCGGAACGAAAAACTTACGAGGTAACGGGGGTTGCAAGTGGGGCAACCCAGGAGAGAAGCACTTGACTTCTCGATACGAGAAGCACGCGTTGCTAGAATATGCAGAAGCAAGACTGGCACGATCCGAATCGAACGTTTGGAAGTATCTTTGAAATCGGCCAGCGGCAATACGATAAGATTAAGCTAGTTCCGGTTCAAATTCCAGGAATATATGTTAGAAACACACCTTTCGAGATATTCCATTGTCATTTTCGACATTTTTTCCTCTTCATTGGGTACTATTACGATCGTCGGAAAGGCGTTCAGAGGCCTGGATGGAGCGGGAACATCCGCAGATGGAGGATCGGGCTTAGGGGGTGCCTGAGATTTAAAGCCTCCCGCGGGCGAGGATGATACAGATGGCGATACTACATTCCTCCTTGGCCGTGGTGGGATGGGGAGTTTTTGTGTGGATGGGGATACTATATGAACAACATCGTCATCAACACCAGTGACCGGAAGTGATACAGCCGACTGAGAGGGGGCTTCAGGTGTGTGGTGAAGAGAAGCATTGCGCTGTTGAGCATTTGCATGATGCGCAAGTGTGATTGTAGCAGCAAGATCAAGCTCGGCTGGTTGCAAAGTGTCTGACCAAACTGGAACCGGGCTCTTCCTATCACAGTGTGTTCAATGTCAACCATTTCACACCCCCATATGGAACTCACCAATCTACTATCACGCCATCGTCTCTGCTAGGAATCAGAGTCCAGTCCATCCAATGCAATTCGACGCACCTGATGAGCAGCTTCTCCGTTTGAAGTTTCAAAGCCTCGATTTCACTTTGACACTTCTTCGCCCATGTCCTTCGATGTTGCTTGTAACCGGGATTCGGAGGCAAACAATTCAAGGGAAAGGGGGCAAAGCGCTTTGTCCCGGACGCGACCAACTTTCGTTGTGGAGGTGGAGGGGTCGGACTTTGTTCGCGCTTCACCTTTGCACCGTTGTAATGAACACCGGAAGCCCTGTCCGTTGACATGGATTCATTATTATCAACAGGACGGGGGCGCTTCAACGTCCTGTGAGCTTCAGATGTTGACATCTTCGATGACACCCAGGGCTGGCGCGCAAGATTCTGGAGGTTTATTGTGCAAACTCCCTGCCACCACTACTTTTGATGTGGAGGAGCGGACTGGAAAGATTGCGAGGAAAGTGAGTACTATGATAGTTGTCCTCTGGAGAGATCACTGACTTTACTCGGAAAACGCCGACTGCGTTACTTGCTTGCCAGGCCTTTGTGCCATTTCCCCTGACCGGCTGGTCAGAGGCAACAAAGAGATACGGTGATCTGAATATTAATGGCGCTGGTAAACCTTTGAGTGCCACTCACTTTTTATCGAACTAAGTGAGCTCAAACTTAAAGCTTGAAGAGTTGTTTTCGTTGAGCTACAGCCAACTTGGTATCAGACAGGAAAGGAAATTCAGCTTACGTGCCCGCAAGCTGATTGGCCGAGGTCGCCACACACGCGCACAGGAACACCGTGATACACGCGACCACGTCCTAACTGGTAAGCATCTTGGTATGTACTGAATTCAATGCCTGTAACGGACACCTTGGACGGCAGAGCACAAACTTGCCTGGGCTGTGACTTGTGCGAAGTAGAAGCGTCAGCGAGCGCACGTTTGCCAATATGCCACCAATCAATTTTGAGCAAAAATGGCAGAGAAAATGCTGACCGTATGCGTCTCCAGGGCCCGGATCACAAGTAATCAATAGCCAAGATCTATATTAATAGGTGAGAATGATATGAAAGATTATTTGGCTGCTCTTCATCGACGTCCTCTAACACTACCTCCGTCAACGCCATGGCTGATAAGAAGGTCACCCTGAGTAGTGTTTCCCTCATCTTTGCGTACGTCGCGTTATCTTGTGTTTTTTATTTTCATCTTCAAACTGATCACGATATTCGAATCCGTTCTCACAGCTGTGGAACGGCTCTGTTCTCTGATGGTAAGCAGGTACAACACACGTCTTTTTTAACATAAATTTGATCATCATTGGCAGGTTATGCCAACAATGTCATTGGTTTTGGTGGGTAATGTATTCATGATCTGATGAATCCGTTTGACCAAAAAATCGACTGTCGTGCAGTCAATACTCGTGAGCGCTTTTTGCCATGAAATTCGCTGAAGATTGAATGTCGATCGCAGTTCTAACACGTATATACGGGACCGGTACCGGCGGCATCACAACGAACTACAGCACCACACTCTCTAGTGTCGCCTTCGCAGGTGCGTACCTGATTTTCCTTCGTTGATGTGCGATTAATTTGTCCCAGGCACTGTGGTGGGTATGCTCACCTTTGGCTACCTCTCCGACAAAGTTGGCCGCAAATTCGGTATGGTAAGTAAATGTCAACTTCAATCGAGCAACTCAGAATTCGTGCTCTCTAAACAGATGTCCGCAACTGGGATTGTTGCAGTATTTTCTGGTCTCTCGGCAGCTTCGTCTGGTGCTAATCACAGCCTCGATGGCATGCTTGCTATGCTTATCGCGTGTCGGTAAGTATATGTACCGGTCCGAGATAATCTGTGCCGCTCACCATTTATAACACAGCTTCCTTCTTGGGATTGGTGTCGGTGCTGAATACCCTTGCGGTTCCGTATCTGCATCTGAACAGTCGGAGGAAGATGGCATTGCTAAGAACTCACAACATCAATGGCTGGTGCTCGCAACGAGTGAGCTGATGCTCCTAGATGTTTTTATAACCAATATTCTGAAATACGCTCAGACACCATGATTGATGTCGGTTTCGTTATTGGAGCATTCGTACCATTGGTACTTTACTGGATGTCCGTGCCGCCATTCACTACACATCTTGCAATCCATGTCTAACAGTTACTTTTCAGATTCGGGGACAACCACCTTCGTGCCGTGTGGCGTCTCTCACTTGGGCTTGGTGTAGTTCCTGCAGCTGCTGTCTTCTTTTGGCGGTTGCGCATGGAGGAACCCAATCGTTATAAGCGCGATTCAATGAAGAATGTTCGTATTCCATACGGACTAGTCATTAAAAGATATTGGCGTGGCTTGCTTGGTGTCTCGCTGGCATGGTTCATCTATGACTTCATCACGTATGTCAACAACCGTCACATGCATTCTAGCTAGTTGCTCACATACTTCCAGATACCCAGTATGTCGTCAGGCGCTTACGGGATGCATTATCACTTATTTTTTTCCTTTAGTTCGGACTTTATTCATCCACAATCACCGATGCGTATGCATTTGCATTTTTTTTCTTTCTTGACATAAGTAGAACTCGACCGTTTTGGCAGCGTTACCGGTGGCAATTCGTCCCTCACCGTCGTCTTTGGTTGGTCTGTTGTGATCAAGTAAGCTTCCACCTATTCATGATTCGTACTCCTACTCACATGTGTTTTACAGCCTGTTCTACATTCCAGGTTAGATTACTAGATAACAATGAACTTCCAGAGCTCACGTTCTGTCCGCAGGCACCGTTATTGGTGCCTTCTTCGTTGATCTTATGGGTCCCAAGACTACCATGGTGAGTGGTATTAAGCACCTGTAAAGAGTTTTTTCTAAACCCCCTGTCAGATCACTGGCCTTCTCGCGCAAGCGGTCATTGGTTTCATCATGAGCGGTCTTTATACGCAGCTGTCACAACATGTCGGCGCTTTTGCTGTATGTACCTTTCTGACACAAATAATTGATGCTGAAAGGCACATTAGGTTGTGTACGGCATCTTCCTGAGCTTCGGGGAGTTTGGTATGTGAGGTTGCGCACGCACTCTTCGTCTTTTGACTTCTTTTCGCCCAGGTCCCGGAAATTGCGTTGGCGTATTGGCTGCAAAGTCCGGTCCTACTGCTGTGCGTGGCCAGTATTACGGTGTTGCAGCTGCTGTTGGAAAAATCGGCGCATTTGTCGGCACTTGGGGTACGTGCCAAACATTTGTCTTACGACGAGTGAACTGAGTGTTTTGTTTGTGTCCGTCCAGTGTTCCCTATCATGATCACGGACTTTGGTGGCTCAGCTTCACCTAAAGGCAACACTGGCCCCTTCTGGGTTGGCAGTGGTCTCGCCATCCTGAGCGCAATTATTATATACTTCCTTGTGACACCCTTGGATCACGACGGTATGAAGGAGGAGGATGCCAAGGTGCGCGATTGTTCCTCCTGTTGCCTACGTCGTTTACACACTCCACCACGTAGTTCCGGGAATACCTTGAAGCGCATGGTTTCGACGTCTCACTCATGGGCCTTCCCGAAGCTGAAACCGTGTCATATGCGGACGAGAAAGAGATGGATTCAGCGGTCAAGGACACTGGCTCAGTGACCAAAGTTTAACTGTGCAGCAAGCAATCTTGATGATAATTTACGTTTGTGTTTGCGTACCATGATATTTCCTTGCTCAGGACTTCTTGCACGAATACCTGCTGAATAAATTAAGATGCATGGTCTTCGGAGATCTACACTGATGTCATGTACGTATAGCGCGAGGAAACCATTCTTCGTAGCTTACCTTTGGCGACCCCCGTTCTCCTTGTTTCGTTGTTTAATGAATGTGAAGATGATTGCTCAACGGGAATGCGACTAAGCAAGACGGTGTCCCACTGAGCGACCTAGTTCACACCGAAAATTCAATAGCAAAGAGACGTGCAGATAATGAAGCTTCTGAAGAACTCAAATGTATTGGATATTTTACAGTAACTGGACGAGTTACTTGGCAAAGGACCGCAGATACGACACCATTATTGCTGCATCGGGTCTCCAGTTGCTTTCCCTGTCTTCGCAAGCTCATTCCTAGGCAAGATGCGAGTTGAGCACACGTATCATGAAGACGATGAGAAAGTTGCATACCGTAGCTGAACGCTGAACTCATCCTCGATGTCGTCATCGTCCCAATTATCCTCCCAAAGTTTATCCCCCACTGATTTTGCAACACCAGGTGCAGCTACCCTTCAAGTGCGCCAGATCCGTACTAGAAGTCATCCCAGTCTACCAGACAAACATGATCAGCAAAGCATCAGTGACATGGATGGTGACTGGATGATGACCTGCGACTTCGAACTCTTCAAACTCATCATCTTCCTCAAGGACCCCTAGGTGCGGTTGACTGTCGTCCTCCTTTGGCTTCTCTGGTTGTTTGTCTGCGGGCTTTGATGAGGATGCGGATGAAGACATGCTGGTAAGATGACGGACTCAGTATTGGCTGTTGGGACGCGTTGTACTTAGGCCGCGTCAGTGGCACGACCGTGGGAAAAGCAATTGCCACACCACTCCTCATATGTACTGATGAGAGTCACTTGGTAGCATTTTTTTGCATCCTTCATCATAAATTTGTACATGCTTGTGATCGCGACGCCTAGTATATAATTATATCGTATCATTCTCATTCCCGCCCGATGCAAGCAAGGCGGAAGTCGGCATCGCCGAACAAGTTGACCGTCAAACATGCATTTATTGTGTTTCCTGAGGGTGAGCAACCAACTTCGTTCCAGACACCTGTCCCAATTTCATCCTTTCCAGTCCTCCGATAATACCTACAAGCCCGTTCGGAAGGACTTCATACTTGTTTGGCTACACGAACGTGAGACATGGATCCAAAACAGTGGTCACAGAACAAACCTGAATAGTACCCTCTGAGAGCCACTTTTCGACCATAGTCCAGGAGCTGCTGCACAACTCTGTATTTTGCGCGACATGTGGGCTCGCGAAGGTCGAGATGACCTTGCGCCCCTTGCCTTCATCTTCCTTGACTGTTGCAGGAAGGGTTAATACGAGGGTGCCGCTTTCTCGCAAGCAATTCCCATCCAATGGACTGTGTTTCTGGCAGTGAGATAGCGTCATAAATGATTTCGATGGGGCTGTCTGTAACTTTGCTTGATGGCCTGCCATCAGCTGTTTGCCAGGAAAGGTTGCGATCAAAGAAGTGGGTTGCGCCGTAGTCCCTGACAAGGTCTTCATTGCTAGGAGAGGCTGTAGTGATGATAGGATAGAATCCTGAGAGACGAGCCAATTGGATAGCTGTAATACTGTCAGAATGCGGTGGAAGAGGTGAATTCCACTTCGCTCACTGTATGAACCCACGGAGGAAGAACCACCAATGATGACGATGGGTTTCTTGGATTCGTGGTTGTCCGACACCCTTCGTCCAAGGAGGGGTTATCCCAGCTCCAAATTGGGTTCCGTACAAGCCCACCAGTGCTGTGTCCAGTCCCAGAGGAACTGGTAGCTGCAGCTATCGAAAGATTCGCTTGAAGGAATCTAGGAAGGAATTGCAGCCGATGATGCAGTCGACGAACCTCTCAAAACTTACCTTTGCAGTAAAACTCGCAACGGTTAAGGTGTACTGCTGAAACGCAGCAAGGTCATTAGAGAAACTGCCGTGCGCCAATCTGTAAACCAAGGTTAAGTAAAGGTAAATGCGAGGAAAAGATTTGTCTAACACTCTATCGCCTTTGCGGAAATTCTTGACACCTTCTCCTACTTCCTCGACAATGCCAGCAATATCCGTGCCCAGAATGGCAGGGTAATGGGTCACGAATATCCCGGTGTTCTTGATCTTGTAGTCAACCGGATTCAAAGCAGCAGATTGAATCTTGACCAGGAGCTGCCCAGCGGCAGGAGTGGGGATGCTGCGGGAGGTAACCTCGAAGTCACCCTGCTTTTTGGGAAGGATAAGAGCTTTCTGCTGCAGAGACATGGGAAAAATATGTGAAGAGTACAGTGATTTGAGATCTTCAGACTCTTCCCCCGCCTTGCTACCTATATAATAGATTGAAAGTCTTGATGAGCAAGAAATGATGCGGATTATTCATGGATGGCGGACGTTAGTAAGGAACGTCTACTTCTTGCTGGCTTGATAACAAGCTCTGGCCAATAACACCGTGACATGTGGTGTCTCAAATAGCACGCTGGAATTGCGCTGGAATCCCACACTATAAGCCAACCATAAGCAATCCTCGGGAACAGCGCACCAGTTGCAAACTAATCGTGAATATGCAGGAGTCAACGAGGCGTGTAGCGTACGGTATATATATATACAATAAAAGATAGTGCGAGATATTGTTACCCTCCTGAGGCCCGAAGTCCATATTGTGCAGTCTGTATAGCAGTTCCAGGAAGTTGGTCTGCTACCTCATCTCGGCAGGGATTTCTGATATGCGCAGACGATCAAAATCCACCGTGTCGACGAGTGAAACAAGAATCTGAATCATGTCGAACGCAAGGGCAGAGAGAAACCGGAATTTCGCGAAACCTTGAGTGCGAAGATACACGGCCAGCGGGTAAAACACAGCCTAAAACCCACGTGTGTGAGGTAGGAAAAATGGGAGGTTTTCAGAAGCAAAAGCACCACTCGGCCCAAAATCTACCAAGACACAAAAAGGGATGCGGTGGGCGGGTAAAAGAAAAACAGCAGCGAGCAAACGCGAGAAGAGAAGGTGAAGATGGTGCAAAAGGGGAGCGCGAAATGAAAGGCGCGTTGGTCTCGCTTAGTAAGCACTTGAGCTTGTTGTTCGCAGGCTCACGTCACTTGCTCTTATAGCATTCTTTTGTGTCCTACATCATAAATTTGTACATACTTGTGATCGCGACGCCTATATTTTTCCATCCATAATATATAATCTTTTGATCACCTCGGAGTGGCGTCCACCCGCGTGCGTCTCGCGTGCCAGGGCGCAAACTTCAAGCCCACCGCTCCGATGCGCCTGCTGGAGCTCGATTACTATATTTTGCTTTTGGAACAGCTCTGCTCCATCTTGCTCCATGATTTATCTCTTATGACATGCTGCCGTGTTCCCCGCTCTCAACAATATAATGCACTCCACCAGACACCACCTTGATTGTGTTGGATTCTTCAAGCTCATCCAGGTGATTATTGTTTCCCGGGAAGTTTAATATTTCAAGCCTCGAGCGGCGGCACTATCGTTTGCAACATCACCCACGGGACTGTGCGCCTTTGATAGAACTTAACGCAACCCGCCGGGCCTCGCATCTACCCAAGTTCAAACCCCAACATTCATGCCGTTCGCTCCTTGCCAGTTTCGATTTCCGCTGCATCTTACATATGACTTTCAACATTAGCCTGCAATCATGGTTCATTCAATGCAGTTCGAGTTTTCACGTTCAAACAATAGCCAACGCCCCGCGCACACTGAACTATACTCGATCTCCCGCACTCATGATTCATTCAATACAGCTCGAGTTTTCACGTTCAGCACCTGCATACGAGTTCCAATTTCCGCTGCATGCAGCCAGCGCCTCGCACAGTATCACACTGAAACTATCTTTTGTTTCTATGCAGCTCTTTCATATTTAGTACAACGTGCCGTGCATGCAGATGCTGATAAGATGGACAATAATCTACTGTATATTGAGGTATAAGTAAAGAATTCCTTTATTCCCGTTACCTTTAGGTAGCTGAGTCTTTGTTGCCCGCAAGCAAACTCGCACAGAATCCTCTTGGACAAGACAAGCCGCGCAGCGGCAATCTCTTGTAGTATATAATTATATCGTATTATTCTCATTTCTGCCTGATACAAGCAATGCGGAAATCGGCATCGCCGAATAAGTTGGCCGTCAAACATGCATTTATTGTGTTTCCTGAGGGTGAGCAACCAACTTCGTTCCAGACACCTGTCCCAATTCTATCCTTTCCAATCCTCCGATAATACCTACGAGCCCGTTCGGAAGGACTTCATACTTGTTCGGCTACATGAATGTGAGACATAGATCCAAAATAGTGGTCGCAGAACAAACCTGAATAGTACCCTCTGAGAGCCACTTTTCGACCATAGCCCAGGAACTGCTGCACAGCTCTTTATTTTGCGCGGCATGTGGGCTCCCGAAGGTCTGGACGACCTTGCGCCCCTTGCCTTCATCTTCCTTGACTGATGCAGACCCGGTTATAACGAGGGTGCCGTTTTTCGCAAGCAATTCCCATCCAATGGACTGCGTTTCTGGCAGTGAGATAGCGTCATAAACAATTTTGATGGGGCTGCCTGTAACCCCGCCGATGGCGGCCATCAGCTGTTTGCCGGAAAGGTTGCGATCAAAGAAGTGGGTTGCGCCGTAGTCCCTGACAAGGTCTTCATTGCTAGGAGAGGCTGTAGTGATGATAGGATAGAATCCCGAGAGACGAGCCAATTGGATAGCTGTAATACTGTCAGAATGCGGTTGAAGAGGTGAATCCCAGTTCGCTTACTGTATGAACCCACGGAGGAAGAACCGCCAAGGATGACGATAGGTTTCTTGGATTCGTGGTTGCCGACGCTTTTCGTCCAAGGAGGGGTTATCCCAGCTCCAAATTGGTTTCCGTACAAGCCCACCAGTGCTGTGTCCAGTCCCAGAGGGACGGTAGCTGCGCTATCGAAAGATTCACTTGAAGGAATCTAGGAAGGAATTGTAGCCGATGATGTAGTCGACGAACCCTCTCAAAACTTACCTTCGCAGTAAAACTCGCAACGGTCAAGGTGTACTGCTGAAACGCAGCAAGGTCATTAGAGAAATTGCCGTGCGCTATTCTGCAAACCAAGGTTAAGCCTACACATACAAAGGTAAACGTGAGGAAAAGATTTGTCTAACACTCTATCGCCCCTGCGGAAATTCCTGACACCTTGCTCCTACTTCCTCGACAATGCCAGCAATATCCGTGCCCAGAATGGCAGGATAATGGGTCACGAACATCCCGGTATCCTTGATCTTGTAGTCAACTGGGTTCAGTGCAGCAGATTGAACCTTGACCAGGAGCTGCCCAACGCCAGGACTGGGGATGCTGCGGGAGGCAACCTCGAAGTCACCCTGCTTTTTGGGAAGAATAAGAGCTTTCTGCTGCGGAGACATGGAAAATAGATTGTGGAGAATACAGTGCTGAAGGTTTTCCGACTCTTCCCCAGCTTGCTACTTATATGATAAATTGAAACTTCTTGATGAGCAAGAAAGGATCATGCGATTATTCATGATGACGGGCGTTAGTGAGGAGCGCCTACTTTTTGTCAGCTTGATAACAAGCTCTGGCCAATAACACCATGCCGTGCGACGCCAGAAACGGACAGTGTCGCGTAGGTGTGGTGCAGAATCGACAAATAGCACGCTGGAATTGCGCCAGAATCCCAGTAAGCCAACCATAAGTACATAGTCCTCGGGCAACAGCACAACGGTTGCTAACTAATCGTGAATATGGAGTCAACGAGGCGTGTAATGTACGATACATAAATACAATAAAGATAGTACAAGATATTATTACCCTCCTGAGGCCCGAAGTCCATTTTGTGCAGTCCGTATAACAGGTCTAGGAAGTTCGCCTGCTACCTCGTCACCAGACAACTCGGAGAGATCGCTTTCGTCATATTCTATCTCCGTGGTGTCTGAAGGTGGGTAGTTCGAATGAGACAACAAAGATGACATCCGATGTTTGATGTGAGTCGCAGGGGGAGTGGAAGGAAATTGCACCGCTTTGATCCCCCGCGGTGCAGGAGTGGTGATGCATACCTCGGGAATGTAACGGCCTTTCAGGGGCGGAATTCGGATCGTAAGTTTCGAGCTGCCCAGCATTGTCTTCGGAGCAGATGGTGCGCTGATATCCATGTCTTCCCGATGTTTGCTCTTGGGCTTCCGAGGACGGACGGACGGCGTGTCCAAGGATTTGGGTTTCCGCTTTGAAGTAGGCTTTCCCGAGTTCTGGTTTTCCGTCTTTGCTTTCTTCATCTTCGGGAGACCTGCTTCCTCTGAACCCTCTACGTGAACGAGGTCCTCTTCGCGTTTCCGCTTTCTCTCTAATGCAGCTTCCTTTTCGGCAGCCTCTTTTATGATTTCTTCTTTCAAGAGCTCCGCGAAACTTTGAGCATCTCCTTGTAACCACGCATCAAAGACACCTTCCCATTCTCGCGTCGGCCCCGGAAAATCAAAGTTTAAATAGATAGACTTGATGGGAGAGTCTTCCGCCGATGTAGCTGGCCCCTTGCTGGGAGAAGGTGTCGGTGTCGCAAGACCTATAGATGCGGACCCTGTGTCCCTCGATGCAGGGCATCCTCGGGCGCGTACCGCTTTCGAGAATTCACGCACCATGCGTTTGGTGCCTGGAACCTTTAAACTCGTGCCAACCACAAGTAGAACATCCACGCCGCTCCGCCCCTTGCCTTTGGAACTTCCAACAAGATCTCTCCTCGCAACTTCGCCTACGCCCTCCCCATCTTTATGTAGCTCGTTATAAAGGACCACACTGGGCCGCAACTTTCCCACACCTCGGGCGCGCTTCCCGACAAGTTGACGCGTCTCCTCCATTTGGGTGCACTCGGGGCAATATGGGGGAGTTCCTGACGTCAGGGAAGACACGTAATTCTCGAGTGGGAACGTGTGCATGCACGTTTGGCAATGTAGCGTCTGCAGCGTTCCATGCAGGGGAATGCAACGAGGGACTTCAACAGCAGGAGACATGTATCTTGATCCTGGTGTCATCGGTGGACTGTCTTGCGGACAAGGAGCGCTGGTGGATGTCGCAGATTGATCAGTGATTGGAGGGCCAGTTGATTTTGGCTTGGATCGCGGCCTTGCTCGTCTCTTATCGAACTCCGGGACACCAAAGGAAAGGCCAGATTTCAGCTCGATAGCATCGATGTTTTGGGTGTAGACACGCAGAAGCCTGCCCCTGTCATCAAGTAATCGCAGTGCTTGATGAAAAGGCGTGGGGCTGGCTGCTTGCGAGAGCTCGGACAATTGAGCTATCATCTGGCAGAACATTGATGTCGTGTGTTCATTCTATTAAACGTGTGTAAGCCCGTCGCCATCCATGAGTATCCAGCACGCGTGGTGGTTGAGGCAATAGAGATTCCCCATGCGAAATCTAGGAAAATCGAACATAGACAGACGATGACTCACGTTGAACACTGACGCATCAAACAAGTCTCTGCCCGAAGTCAATGCTTCTTTCGGGTTGTCTCGTTTCAATGTTTGAAAAAGGCCCGTCTCTGAGCGAAAATCTGGAATTCCAGCTGAAACAGATATTCCAGCACCTGGTACAAGGTTAGCTTAACTAAGACTACGGTAGCTGAAATTTTCCAACGGTTGGAAAACGCACCACACACGACAACCAGCCGTTTGGCCTTCAGGATGGCCTTGATAGCTTTTCGCAGGTGCAAGTTTGGGGTTTCTGAATGCACCAGAAAAGATGGTGTTGGAGGAGGAGGCGAACCCGCCTCCAATGGGACGAAGAGGGTCATTATCCTGTTGCCGATGTGATGGTGAGGAAGAGAGGTGTGATATGTTCGATTGAAAAACGTCAACCAAGGGGGATGTTCCCAACCAGGTTATCCGAACTCAAGCGGTGGCGCGGGAACCTGATACGGTTATCGTAATGCATTATGCCAGCCACACACTTTCCTTCTACTATCATGGGCGGCGACAGCTGTTCTTTCTGAGACAAGAACTCTATGTGTTGCACAATATTGGCGCGGGTACGATTCTAATGGTAACAGGATGCCACTTCACTGGGCACTCTTTGCGATCTCCAACGCAAATCCCGATTCAATCAAAGCCAGCAGCTCTGGGAAAGAGCATTCAGATCAAGTAGATCACTGGGGCACTTGTTACCAAGCAATTGGTAACATCGACACCTTTACCTACTCTTGCATTGAAGACGAGTGCATGGAAATTCTTGCCGAAGGCTATCGTGGTTGCCTGGTGGTTGGAGAGATTGATTCGTTCTCGGAAAAGGAGATAAACACGTTGCTTCAACAAGTAACTGTTTATCGAGGCAGAGAAAACTGGAACTGTCAGAACTGGGTGCATGCCGCACTCGAGAGGCTCAAAGCTTCTGATCATGTTGCGAGCACCGTATCACGCGATGGCGTTCGGAACGAGCTGGAGGATATTCTGAACGATTGGATAGAATGATAAGGATTTATCTCCACCGTGATCCCCTACATTGTGGTATGTTTCTCGTGCCCTTTCTAAACTACGCTCAAGATATTCCAAAGACCAAGTGATTGTCGTCCGCTTCATATTAGATGTATTAGTACATGTATACGTTACTGAACACCCAAAGGCAACACGAGGCTGCTTCTATGCAGATCTTTTCACACCTCTCGGACTGTATCGAACACGCCTTCGATATAGTTCCTTGTTGGCTCCTCGAGAATGTCTCGAATATTCTGCCAAGATGACTGTGGCCTGTATCCGGATCTTCCATCGCTGAGCGAAGACTTCTACAATTCAATTCATTATCAGATGCCTGCGGTGACATTCATTTCAACCAATTCGTGGGTTGCTTTTCACACAGACACTACTCATGCGGTTTCTGCTTCTACGCAGACTAGCACGATTGCCGGGCTTTCAAAGAAGATGAATACTAATGCGATTTACAAACCGGTTGGCCCAACTGGTATAGCTGGTCCGTGGGTCTGGAGCTTATCTGCGGAATCACAATACCGTAAGGCCATCGCAAGACCAGGTTATTCACCTTTTCGAGTCATCAGCTGGCGCGTTTGGGCAACAATCTGAGGTGCCTACCTGACACTGCATATGTAACGGGACTGTGATGCTGTGACCATAGTTAACGGATCCAGACATTGATTGTTGACTAACCGTGTCATAATGTTTCATCTCCTGGGATCCACAAATAGGCTTTAGGGGATCAATTTAACCCCATTCCACTATGAAACTGGAAGGAGGTGACGTTCACCACCTGCCCCCTGCGTGGTGATGCCTCCTTCCAGTTTCAGAAGTGTTCACATTGACACTTAAACCAACCAATCGGAAGCCTCAAACGAGAAATCTGTCCCCTTGACCGTTATCTTCTGACTGACTCCGCTGTGCATGGTTACAGACGGTTACCTACCGGAAATAAGGCTGAATAAGGTCAACTATGTTGACGTATCATAGCAAGTCTAATTGGTACAAGGGTATAGAAAGCTCGACCAGATCGGTGGAACGACTGTCGAATTTCGCAAGATAGTGACGTTGAAGGGGTTAGCCCCGCATCAAATGAAACAGAGTAAATGGACGTAAAGCCTACCTCTCCTTCATGGCGGCCATTATAAAACGGGACGGACAAGGTAAAGGAGTAGATAGCATAGAAAGAAGATACAAACACACGCTCGCCGATAAAGACAGCGATGCAACACAACACGTAGAAAGTGGTACAAAGAGCCAGGAAACAAAGTAGAAAAAATGCAACAGGCACTTCCAGACTGGAATTCCTGAGCGAGATTGCGTGAGTGGTCCTTGTATAATTAATCCAAAGCGAAGACCACGACCTGCACGCAGGAATTGAGGTCATGAAGCGCGGTATGGGAGGGGAAGAGGGAAAGAAATCTGCGTAAAATCTGTTATGATTCCACTGAGACGATCGATGCACATTCTGTCATTGGCGATGCTTGTGCAATTTTTCGCAAGATCTGCCAGCAACGATAATCAGCGGTACTGCACCCACGCGAGTTTGCTAATAGGAGATATACGAATAGCTAGAATGAATGACTCTTGCTCACCTGAAGGTAACACTCTGTGGATTGAACGCCATTTAGTGCCCATTTTCCATCAATGATGATGGAGGGCACGCCGTTCACACCGCTCGCCCGAGCAGCATCAATCATTTGGTTGACGCAGTTCTTGCAATCGGTATCCTGCAAGAAAGTAGTAGCCTATACGGTACAGTAATTCTGTGTCATCGTAACTGCCAATTAAGTTTGACATTGAATCACACCTGCGTTTTGTTCATCAAGCCAACTCTATCTGCTGCATCGGCAAGAAACTCGATGTCACTAACATCCTGGCAATCGGCGAACACGGCGTCAAAGAAGATATCGTTGATACGTCCTTGCATTTCTTGCCCGCCAACTTTATATGCTTTCACAGACAGTCTGTGCGCAAGATTAGACCGGGCAACAATTCCGTCTTCCGCACTAATAACTCATTATATTAGAAAAAACGCTGGCCGCATGCTAAAAATGCTCACAGAGGTAAGCCAGCTTTCTGTGCCAATTCTTCGACTACTTTCCACTTGCTCTCCGCTTGCTCTTTACCGAACTTCCGGACGAAATAATCCCAGCGATTGGGCACCTTTTCCCCCTTCACCTTGGGCACTTCGGGCACAGATGATTGGCAGAGGAGGGTAAATGGCCGGAATTCCACGTCGAAACGTACATCCAAGTCACGACATCCGGCAATAGCGTCTTTGAGCGACTTGTTCCCGATGTAGCAAAAAGCACAGAGCTGTCAAGTGCCATAGAACGGTGAGTCCTGGGAAAATGGAATATGCAAGGAGAATAGGAAGATAGACGTACATAATCCGAGATGAAGATTATTTTAATAGTGCGCTGAGGTTCGGGGGATAGGGTAGAGTCTGAATCGGACATCCTCGTGATATAAGGATGAATGGTCCGCTCTTGGACTTGCTATTTGAAGCTGGCACAACCGAGGACGAGGGCACGGAGAATATGACTGAAGGCTACTAGGATATTGCAGGTGAAGAATACGGGTCCTCCGCCAGCGTCAACCGGTCAGAATTAAAAGGCGGAAGGAAAGATGAGTTGGCTGAGAAATCCGGGGGTTGCGGACAGCACAGAGGCTGAAAAGTGAGTAAGCTGAGGAGAGTACAACCAGCCACATTTCATTGGCGGGAAATCTAATCCATTAGCAATACCAGCGTGACACTGATCGGTAAGCAATCAGCCTGTGACATAAACGTGACGTTGCTTAGAAATTCACCCTCACACGTTGCCACTGCTACCGGCCCTTGGGAGCACTCAAGTATGTACATAAACTTTGGTAAGTAGTTTCGGGTACTCAACGTTAAAGCTGATCAGTTCATCATATGGGGCTTCTCAGGGGCACATGCAAGCTCTAAAATCTCGACTCGGTTTCCCAACCCTCCAAAAGTAAAGCCGTGTTACTCTCTATTAGTCATTTAGTACTAGTAGTTCGCAGCCACAATCAAACGAGGACCGTGGGTCGCACCCGATTTATCATTTCAAAGGATAAAAAGCCCAAAAGCGGGAGAAAAGGCAATTTACCTACGCCAGCGAAGGTACGGAAATATACAATGCCTCTGAAAACGAGGTTGGAACATCAACCGCCTCCTATAATGTGATCCCACCACAGTCAGCATGCAATTTATAGGTAGGATGACAGGGCCTGACGTACCTGCTCCTCGTCTCGCGCACTCGCTCGCTTTAGTATTCCACTCCTTTTTCAGCAGATAGAACTGCACTCTTATCCCCATTGCCTCCCATTTTTCAATGTCCGTGAGTAACATTTCCCACAGGTCACGATTCTTGACCGCCTCCCCGCGACTCGTCTTCCACCCTCTCTGTTTCCATGAGGGCGCCCACTGGCACACGCCATTAACGACATATTCTGCGTGAGTGCCAATGACAATCCGCATGAACCCTTCACCAGGCCATACTCGTAACCTGAGAGCCTCGATCGCAGCTCGCAGCTCAGCCCGGTTTCTTGTGCGTGCGTGACCTGGAATATTTTCCAGCGGCATAGAAAAACCCGCCGTTCCGGGCTGTACATACACACCGCACCCCGCCCTCGCATTTGGAGTATTCTCGTTCACAGCTGCACCATCTACATAAAGTAAAACGGAGTCCTGGCGCGTGACGTCGGTGTGAATGAAACGTGGCTGACGGACAGTGCACGCATTGATGGCAGGTGCGAATAAATCCAAGGGATGGGTACCCTCATGCACAACGAAACGTCGTTGCTCCGCGGTCGCATTGATCGGTGGGCCATAATCACCGAATTTCAATGCTTCCATGGGCATAGCCGGGAGCGACTCTATGTCAAACCTGTGGCCACCAAACCTCAGTCGCCGCGAATATTTTTTTTCCTCTTCAGCTTACCCATCCTTATTATCTGAATCGTTGGCAAGATTGTCACCGTCACCAGCGGCTCGTCTAACGTCGCGGAGAAACTTGAAAAACTCTCCGGGTTGATTGAACTCTTCGACGGGAGGTTGCACAGCAGGATTGAAGGCTTGGCCTAGCGGCGAAATTTGACGACCCCAACGTTTCCGGTCACGCATCTTGCCATTAGGGTTCGTGGTTGCAAAAGCTCGTTTGAGTTCATCCCAGCCATATATTCCACCAGCATCCTCGAGCGGAGCACAACCAGCGACTTCGGTGACTTTCAGTTCCTTGACGCCAGACGTGGATGTCTCCGCAGAAACCAGTGTTATCTGATGCTCCCAGTTGTCCTTGAACGAGGTGAGACGTAGATCGCCCTACAGCTGGCAAATACGTACCCCGAAATCATACAAGTAGTAACATTTCCCCATAGTCCCATCTTTCAAGGCCATATTTCGATACCTCCCGGTCCCCTCATAGAAATCGTTCAATTTGACGTCCTTTTCACTGAACCTCGAGCGCGCCGATGTGTCCCAGTCGTCATCTTCATCTTCCGGTGTTCCCATATGAATAACAACAAGTTTCTCCCTATAATCCATCGAGATGAAACGGCGCGCCTCGCGTGTCGGAGGCGGACGCGCGAGCTCGAACGTGAAATGATGGAGGTGGCAGTTTTGCCAGCCGAATGCATATTGGATTGCTGCATGCAACCGCTGGAAGGTCCAAGAGGCGGGAACGGAAAATGTCCGAGAAACGACAGGATTGCGAGAACCGATGAGCTCGACTTTGAACGTGTATATACGGACAGGCATTCCGAGGGCGTTGCAACACAATTCAAGCTACTAGTTGTCCAGTCTTTGGAGGGCTTAAACGAAACAGGTCACGGTGTTATGTAAGAAGTCTAAACCTGTGTACGTAAATGCGACTGATAGTCGCGGAGTTGAAATCTCACATCCAAAACTGAACCGGTAACATGCGAGTCTAGTCAGGAAAGACATAGCATAGATGAATGTATTTGTGTAAACCTAGTAACGCACGAAGAGAGTAGAAGTCTAAAAGATTGAGTTCACGATATCACCACCGATGGCAGCACCTGGATATGAATGGTTAGGAGTATTAAATATGTAAAAATAAAACAGCCGAACCTGCACCGAAACCAAGGCCACCAGCAGCTGACGTTGCCATCTGAGGAAAATTATATTAATAAATATATATGGACAATTTCTGTATGGTAGACCTACCGTAGAGCCAAGATTGCCGAAACGACCCTTCTTTGGGGGCTGCTGAGGAACTGGCTGAGCCACTGGAGGATTTCCTGGATAAGGATTATAAGGAGGTGCGAGAGGTCCGGAAGGAGGCGGATAACCTCCGGCTGGAGGACCGGGAGGATGATAACCACTGGCTGGAGGTCCAGGTGGCGGGGGATACTGCTGCTGCAAAGGTTGTGGTGAAGAATACTGCGGAGGGCCCGGAAGACCCGGAGACATGTACTTGGGCTCCGAATTCGAACCATACTTTGAATCCAGCGATGTCCTTGTCTTTGAAAATTCAGGGAAAGACAATGGTGGAGAGACAGATCGCGGAGCCAATCTCTCCACGTATGTGGCAGGAAACAGGCCCTGCTTCCCCGCCTTGCTTCTGCCTGTCCACCAGTCTACGTTGGTCTCTTTCACGATCTCTATGATCTCTCCGGCACGGAATGATAGATCATTGGGATCCTGTCATGGCTTGAGCAAATCCGCAGCACCTAAGTGCAGATGGGATATATATACCTCGCTCGCCCAGTCCCAAATTGCACGAGCTTCTAACTTGGGCGACGCATGCAAGCCAACGTTGTTGCTTATCACGCTCTGAGCGGGCGCCGGAGATATCGAAAGGCGCTGCGTTTGCTGTGTGATGGCTACCATCGATCCTGCACCCCCAGTGCTAGGAAGCTTGAGTAGGATATCGCGGCCATCCGATGGAGATATGCTGTTATGAGACATTAACAGCTCGACATTCTGCCTGGTCTGTGAAACTATGTGATCCAGAAGAGTGTGATCAGACATTCTGAGAGTGAAATACTTGAGCCACAGTGTGGGGCGTAAATGGACGTAAACTCAGACTACAAGCCAGTTATTACCAATATTATTCTTGCCTAATGTGGTAAATGTAGGGAGAAGCCCTCTCACGTCGGAGCCTATGCGGCCACCAGCCACCAACATCGTGTAGTGTGTTCAAGCGCTCCCTGCTAATTCTCAGTAATGAGTCTCTTCTACTCCCTAACAATCATATGGTCCGATCCGTTATGTGAATACGAAAGCCCGCACTGCGAGCTCCCGGATCTCAAGACCTAGAATTAGCGAATCTACTAGGATGGGATATCCTTCTAGTACTACATAGCAGCAGCAAATAAGTACGCTGCTGCTCTGACTATTTTACAGGGCTTTTAAGTACGTCGTAATTAACGTGGACGGTGAGTTCTGTCCTCCTACTATACATAAAGCCGTAGTATGGAGCGCAATCCAAGCGCAATCTGATAATACAACCAAAGGCCTCGTCACAAATCATAGAACGCCTCTGCGGATCTGTCTGAAGCGTCTATCGAATAGCCCAGGTGCATTGAGCTGCTCTATAGTCGGGGCAATTGCGGGGTGGAATGCACCACCGAGAGGCGAAACAAGCCATGATAACCTCCTCGCTTCAAGAGACACGTCATTGGGGGTTGGATCTGCGAAGGCTCTTTTGAGACCCTCCCACCCCAGGACCCCGTGACTGTTCTCGAGGGGTGCGCAACCAGATACCTCGAGAACGGAGACTTCCTTGGCATCGGACGTGCCAACAGACAACAACGTAATTTCGTGTTCCCAGGCGTCCTATCAAATCGGTTTGATCAACTTCGGAACAATCCACAACGTGGTATCACTTACACCAAAGTCATATTCATAGAAGCAACCCCCTAGGGTTCTGTTGTTGGTAACGTCCCTGCGGTACCTCCCACTGTCGTCCCATATGTCCTTGAGCTTGACAGTTTTCTCATCCAGTACGATATCGTTGGGCCCCTCTTCATCATCGCGTCCCATCATGTCTGTATCTTGTATTGATACAACTTTGTTTCTACCCCCTCCAATTGGAATTTGAAACGTAAACACGTGGAGGTGCTCGTTCTGCCAGAGGAAGACGTGCTGGATCGCGGCGTGAAGCTTTTGAAACGTCCATGATGCAGGTATAGAAAAGGTCCTCGAAATTTGTGGGTCTCGAGACTCAAGGAGATCAACTTTGAAGATGTAGGTGCGGATGGGCATTTTGTGAATGGCTCTCTTTCAGTCCTCAGACGACCATATATCTAAGCGTTTAAGAAGCACTGGGGTACTTGAAGGCACACGAATTACCGGGCTTTTACGTCGTAGAACCCAGAAGTGATTGATCCTCGGGGTAAGGACACGCACATTACATCAACAGAAGCTCCACCTCGGAATGGAGACAGTGTGCTCAGCAATGATCTTTATTGGCTAGCAACATTTCCTCGTTCACTGCTTCGCTAATCTATGACGGTCCGGGGGTCGTGCGGTCAGGGTGCGGTATTGGAGCACACTGCCTGAGTTTACTGGATTAGATCTTAATCCCAATGTTAATGTGCACTGCCTTGACATTGGTGTAGCTGTAGGCTGGGTAAGATCATCGGGCGTCGATCAGATGAGAAATTAACTTACTTCTCAAGTGCATCTTCGCCCAGGTCTCTGCCAATACCAGATTGCTTGAACCCACCAAATGGCAATCCAAGGTCTGGCCAATTACTGAAATTTACCTGCACACCCGGACCTGGTGATCAGCTGATGGACGTTGCGTGGAACTATCTCACACTAACCCACGCGGTGCCTGCCTCGATGTTGCTTGCAACACGCATTGCTCTATCGATGTCCTTCGTGAAAACCGAACACGCGAGTCCATACGTGGTGTTGTTTGCTTGTTCAATCACCTCTTTGACGCCGTGAAATGAGTTATTAACGGGAACATGAAATATAAGCGAACCTTCCTCTGCGGAGAATTTCATAATTGCTGCTACTGGACCAAATATTTCCTCTTGCACGATCTTCATGTTGGGCGTGCAGTCCGTGAAGATCGTAGGTTGTATGAAATAACCTTCTGTGCCGTGTCGCTTGCCACCAAAGTGAAGAGTTGCACCTTCTGCTTGACCGGATTTGATGTAGTCCATAACGCGCTTACGTCGGATATCGGTGCTTGTTATAGACCGTTCAGCTGCGCACTCACTTCGAATTGTCTCTCAGATATCTGAGGGCCCTGGAACGTGCCCGGGGAAAATGGATCACCCAAAGAAAGACACTGAGCACTCTCTGTGAACTTGTGCAGAAAGTCGTTATAAATGCCTGCTTGCACGTAAATCCGGGACCCCGCGACACAGATCTCCCCTTGGTTGATGCTTCATGACCTTCAGGAACAAGATATGAGACGAAAAGAAGCAGAAAACGCACTAAATGCCATTAATAGCCCACTTGACAGCTTGATCAACATCCGCGTCGTCAAAAATTATGCTCGGACTCTTTCCACCAAGCTCGAGGCTGATTTTCTTCAAGGTTGCTTCTTGCGGCTGCTTCCATGATCTTGCGACCCGTGAGAGTGACTACCAGTAAATGCAACCTTGTTGATGATCATGCTTTCACCGACCGCTTGACCCGCGGTGTCACCGTGGCCGGGCACGATGTTGACTACTCCAGGTGGGAAACCAGCTTCTTGAATTAATGTGCACAAGAACAATGCGGAGAGAGGTGTGAACTCAGAGGGCTTCGCTACAATGGTATTTCCGCAAGCGAGTGCGGGGGCAAGTTTCATAACCAACGTGCTCACTAGAAGACACGGGGTGAGTGGAGAATAACCTCATAAGCTTGGCTACTGACGGGGAAAGTTCCATGGAACGATTGCGCCCTGTTCATATGCTCGTGAATGTCCGCTTTACAACGTAATGAGACGTTTACTCACGACAACCCCAATAGGCTCGTGACGAGTAAAACCAATCTTATCAGGGGTTGTCTGAAACTCGTCAGAAAGAGGTCAAGTGTTGTAATTGTCGATAGGCGCACCTGAATGCTCTTTCCTTGTATTTTGTCAGCCCAACCAGCGTAGTAGCGTAGAAGAGAGCATGTAGTTGGTACATCCATTGTCTTGGCCGCGTGGAAGGTCTTGCCTAGCAGAAGTGGATCAGTGTAATCTAACTAATAAGCAGTGCCTTACTGACCGACGTTAAGGGCCTCGAGAGCAGCAATTTGGTCAGTGTTGGCATCGACGAGATCAGCAAGTTTATGCAGCAGTTTGCTTCTAGCTGCCCCAGAAACCTTCAAACCCCAGTGTTCCTTGAATGCTGCTCTTGCTGCTTGTGCTGCAATTTCGATGTCTTCACGGTCCCCGACTGAAACTCGGACAATAGCCTTGCAAGTAGCTGGTCCACTATTTATCAAAACGACGAAAAGCTATATGCTCAGGGAATCATACCAGGATTGATCAAACTGAAGTAATGTGTCAAAATCGTTGACCACTTATATAACTTATCAAGACACTCACTCGATCGTCCCCTTATTGAGGGGGTCGACAAACTCACCATTGATGAACAGTTGAGTAGGGAAGGTAACGGCGCCCTTGTAAACGGGAGTATCGAACTGGTACGTGCAAGTGGAAGCCATTGTCAGGAGGAGGTTGAAGGTGGACTACTTTGTCGGACGCACGGCTAGGCAACAAATTTATATGTATTCGAAACATAACGTATTGTGTCAAATGGAGAAAGGCTCCGCCTCATATACATCGCGACTTTTCTGAGGTTCTTATTATGTGAGTCGACCCGGTGGCGTCCTGCTCAGAAATCAAGAGCTGAGTAGTACTCGATGGAGAATGAGCGTATCGTGAAATGGAGAATGAGTATATCGTGAAATGGAGAATGAGTGTATCGGGACTAGTCACGTAACAGAGCCATCGGAGTTGATCAAGTTTGTGTCTACCACAAGTGATACTTGAGTCAGAGCGGGATAATTGCCAGTGCATCTGGTGCATATTTGTTGAGTCTACCGGCTCCTTGTACATGGTTTGAACTCTGGAGCAATAGAACCGGCGGGATGACAGGCGCCCCAACTTTGCAAATAGTTAGGCGCGAGAAGTAAGTCACGATTACGTTTCGAACTCTTTGGCCTTAATGCGGAGAAACCTAGGTTGGGCAAGGGTTAGTCTGAGGGATCAGCGAACATCCAGAGCCGACCGTAGTTGAAAATAAAGCTGGTGGATTCAGGCTTCCAGAGTCTAGACCTGCAATAATAGCGCAGGAAACGTGACAATCACAACCAATAAAATCACTTCATTGATGGCAAGTCAGTGCATGATCTTGCATGATTCAGACACTCGATGACATTTCAAATCGGTGATCCCTCATGATCATATGTGTTGCAAAAAGGTTCCGAAAGTCATATATACTGATCTCGTGAACAAGGCGGATCGATCCCGTTCCCCTGACGCGTGTACCCTGTCATTGCATCATAACTCGAAATTAAAATTGCGTATAAACCACGTTGCATGCTGTGGTTATGATGGTACATGAGTAATAAAACGTGCCACACATAGGTGGATTGCATCGACATTTATACTACTCAGCGTTGGCTCAGCGTCTTGTCTCGACAATGATCGTGATTGTGGCTCCAATGGAGTCCCTTTTGAACTATGTCAGTGTACCAGATCAGGATGTTTCAGATAGCAAGGAGTTGACTATTGAGTTTGAGTCTCCAACAAAATGGAGTCACTTTTGAACTATGTCGGTGTACTAGATCGGGATGTTTCAGACAGGAAGGAGTTGACTATTGAGTTTGAATTTGTAGAACACGAGTCAATAAACAACACAAATGAAGTTCCTCATGAAACCGGAGCCTACTGATGTTCACGTACGCAGAGTGTACTTGTTGCTCTGGCTGCCCTGGGGGCCGACGATTGCCTTCAAATCTGAAGCTTGAATCACTTTTTGACTTTTGGAGCGACCTTGAATTTGAATTAGTGCAAAGGACATGTCATATCTAGTTCGCAACCGAGTCCCTTCCACCAACCGGAGGTCTTGAAGTGATCAAGAATGCTTCAAGCATCAACACGTTTCTTAGCGATACTAGCGCACGACATCAAATTATCAAATTGGAGAGCGCGCCTTTCTTTGGTAGTCACTTCAAGGAGCAACAAAAGCGCCGAACGACATCAAAATTGCTATGAGCGCAGTCCTCGGAGCGCCCGGGAGACAGTACGTGCAGGCTGCCGAGGCTGATACTGCCAATGATCCACGCACGTAGGAATTCCTTTCGGATTTAGAATTTCGGATTTAGAACTTCGAAGGTCACTTGCACAACTCGGGAAGGCGTATGGGGGTCATTCCGAAATGCTATGCATTGTTTGTGAACATTTTCGCTGATATGTGAGGTTGACGAGGGATATATTACGTGCTGCAGAGGGCTGGTAGATCTATAAAGATCCTCAGGCAGTGATTTGAAAGAAAAGTGTCACAAGACAAACCTTCCCATGATGCGGCGCGTCCATTTGAGATGGTAGGTAAAAGCGTCCTGGACCCATACAATGAAGTTGCTGTAGGAGGGCACTGCACCACAATTACTGCATCCTCACAGGGGTCGTGGCACCCCAAAAATAGCAAATCATACCACGAACAAACGTTAAACGCTGATATGGGTACGAAGCCGTAGTCTCCCCTAGACAGACCTTTACAGCCGAAGGAAGATAGTCGTTCCTGCTAAACGAAGCCGGGGTTAATTTGCAGTGCGATTACAAAAGATGAACGATGCGATGACGAATTGAAATAGATAGCTTTTGCAATCGCAGACCCTAACCTTCAGTATGAGTCCACGATGATGGAAATAACCAGAGTCTGGGAGTTAGCTACCTGCTTTTGTGAAATGGTCAGTAAGTCAGTGCACAGGAAGGATATCAAGAGGATTCACAGCACAAGATACGCCACACGTACGTACGGTACATAGCCAGGGTTGGTCGGTTCCACTGGCAGATCTAGAATTGGTCTTGTTTGGTTCTCGTGTGGCAATAATCAGCATTATAATTGCCTGTGCGTCAGTTACGCTCATCATTCCCTCTGGTATCACCAAACTATTCTCTTTCTTCTGCCTTGTAATTAGGCAAGTTCTTTTCAAGTCGTAAATCTTTCTTGTTCACTTGACACACTATGTCGAGGGTATGTGCCTTCTTAATCGTAATTGCAACCACCAAGAAGAGCTCACGGCATTCTTGTATTTACAGGCGCAGTTCTTGAGGGAATACAAGCTGGTAGTTGTCGGCGGTGGTGGTGAGCGCCAAGCTGCAGAAATGTGACGAACCACGTCTCATAACACTTGTTCCAACCAGGTGTCGGTAAATCTGCCCTCACCATTCAATTCATTCAAAGTCACTTCGTCGACGAATACGACCCAACAATCGAGGGTACGACGGTTTCTCTTACATCCGAGTCCTTACTGAGTAGTAGTGACATAGACTCGTACCGCAAGCAATGCGTCATTGATGATGAGGTCGCGTTGCTCGACGTCCTCGACACTGCCGGTCAGGAGGAATATGGGTGAATGATGTTCCACTGCCGATAGTCCTTGCCGCTCACTTCTCACAGAGCTATGCGCGAACAATACATGCGCACTGGTGAAGGCTTCCTCCTCGTTTACTCCATCACTTCCCGCGATTCTTTCGAGGAAATTAGCACTTTCCATCAACAGATCCTTCGTGTGAAGGACCAAGATTCGTTCCCTGTCATCGTCGTGGCTAACAAGTGCGATCTTGAGTATGAGCGACAAGTTGGAATGAATGGCAAGTCAACACTGATTTTTGAGAGTACTATTTCCTAATAATGAACAGAGGGCCGTGACCTTGCAAAGCACTTTGGCTGCAAGTTCATTGAAACATCGGCTAAGCAACGCATTAACGTCGACGAGGCGTTCAGCAACCTCGTCCGCGAGATAAGAAAGTACAACAAGGTAAGAATCTCTTCTCATGCTGACAATTTTATTCATGCAATTTATTCTCGCAGGAGCAACAAACAGGCAGACCCGTCATGGCCAATTCCGGTGGCGGCGGACCTGGCGTCTACAGTGGCAAGGGAGACGCTCATGATGGCGACCATAGCGGATGCTGCGGTGGTTGTGTGGTCGTGTGAGAGCATCTATATACCTGCCTTTCCCTTTTCTGGACACTTTTCTACTCCATGCGGTCCTTGCTGGCTGACCTATGGGCTTCCTGTCGACCTTGTATGTTCTTCTGCGGTTTTATCACTCCCGTTAGGTCCATCAGCGCTAGCTGCGAAAGGTTGCCGTCGTATAGGCCATTGTATATGTAGTTTATGATTATGGACCGAAACCGTTAGATGCTCATGCAAGTTGTTTTAGTCCAAGTCCAACGTGGAATGTACGTAGTATTCAAATGCCATGGGATGGATCCTTTTCTATCACTATTTTCATTGAGTCTTCAGCTCTCGAAGTCCAGTGAGAACCACTTACACGGAGGTCGCGTCACGTCTTCCTCATTCACTGCCCGTATGGAGTCGATGCCGAGGTCATACGAGCCTGAAACACCGCTATTTCCTCCAAGTAGGGATATCCCAACCGTCCGTATCCGCTCACGCATCATCGCAATTTGATGCTGCACCAATTCACCCGTATTCGTCAGTATAAAGTTCTCAAACGGTATCTTGAAAGCATCACGATCAGTTGGCGCCCATGCAAATGTCAGAGTATGGATTGGACACACAAATACATCTTCCCAGCCACCATCGTTTCGTTGGAAGTAGAGCCGGTGCTGCCACAGGTCCGTCGTGATCGGCCCATCAGTTTGTAAGTTCACAAAATATGAGTTGCGTAACCGGGGATCACCACCGAGACGTAGCCTCAGGGCAAGGAACTGGTGATTTGAGACGTCGTCGACCATTTCACCAAAGAGTGTCGGGCGGGGCTGGTATGGACGCCGAATCAAGCGGGTGTGATAATCAAACTTGGAAATTTCACTTACCTTAGACCGAAAACCAGCATATCCACCTCTGATTCGCCCTTGCAGTTCCGGCCTGACGTGCAGTCTCATCTCACCCCAAAAACGACCTGTAGCTGTGCTCCCACTGCCCTTGTTACGCTCGGGGAACTCGTCAAGCTCCAAATGGACGGTAGAGGTACCACCAATATCTGCATCGCACCCAGTCGCGAATTGTTCGATGTCCTGTTTAGAGTTCAATCTGAAGAGCGTCAAAGGTGCTCTTGAAGGCCCGTCTGCGCCTTCCATACGAAGTACTGTGTATATAGCGTTGTCAGTTTTGTGGTTAGGATGCGACGTTTAAAACAAGCGTGCTTTTGATGCTGCTGTCTCTGATCAGCTTTGTTGACCTGTTCAGATACGTTGCCCAGTTGGATAACGCCATGGTTGGTGCGGCGTTGATAGTTTTACCTGAGATATGAGAGCAAGCAGAAGAGCAGGACTTTCAAAGATACGTCATCGAATCTACCATCTTGGGTAGTAAGTCCAATTTGTATTACACCTGTTGTACAGTTTAGGAACTTCGTGTCAAAAGCTTAAAGGTCCATTCAATGGTAAGGAGAGGAATGCTTGATAGTGGGATGTAAATGTAAAAAATAACTAGTATATAAATTGTATCTCAAGTAGCGTCTGGATTGTGCGGTATCGTGAGTCTAGTCCTTCTGGATTATGTCCGCAACCAAGGTGGGGATACCCGAAAATTTTGCCACAAATTGCCTGGCCGAAGTGCAGATGGTATCTGAACGCGAGGTACAGGAGGAATTTCCTGCATCTTGGGAAAATTCTTTCTGCTCGCCTGATCACCCTTGATTGCACTTGCACCAGGGACAAGGGATGCATATGCAAGCATGGCCTCTTTGTCCGGAGGTTGGCTTAAGGTAGCAGGCACTCTCCTGCGACCAGACCGTCGTCCAGGTCGATCTCTCACTTTTAGGAGCCCGTTTGCGCTTCTCGAAAGAAGGGGATGAAGACGACTCTGAATCGATGCTGTCAATGGTATTGCTGCGCATCGATGGAATGCTCGGCAGGGCCTTCCCACTTCCTCCTTCAACTGTACTTGTTGAATAGATGCTGTCAGGGCTGTCCAGGAAGGAAGATATAGAAGATACGGATGAGAGCGACGATGATGGACCATATCGTTCATGGGAGGCAGCAGGCGCAGCAGCATCGGGGCGATTACGTTCGCTTGAAGACGAGGATGCTACACTATCGCGAGGGAATTGAGGTAATGGTCGGTGGGCAGCGCGGGAACGGGATTTGCTATCCTTTTCCACCAGAAGAGTCGTAGGCGATGGTGGAGCTCTGCCTTTACCTTTGTCAACCTTCTGGGGAGCCTCGACCTTCGTGATAGCAGGTAGGGGGCGAACGACAGCTATCGTAGGAGTGACATCAGTGAGATCCAATGGGGAAGGTCTGCGTTTTGTAGAAGGTACACGGAGTCGCGAGACAAAATTCTTTGTTGGACTCTTGACAGACGGGGAGGCAGGGATAGGCGAAAGCGGCGGCCCAGCGGGAAGAGTGAGGGGCAATTTACCACTGCCTTTTGACCGTGGCCCAAACTTGGACAACGTGCGACTCGGTCTCCCAAAGGCCGCAGTGAACTGCCTCATGATAGGAGAAGCGTTCGTGGATTGAACAGGCGCAGGCACAATTGGAGAGGCGGTGACCGCCGATGCAACAGCAGAACGAGGCGCAGGTGATAAGCTGACAGTCACAACGGCCATTTTGGCTGTGTTGACCTCAACCGTTTGAGGCAAGTCGAGGCGAAGGTTGTGACCTTTGAGACTCTCTGTGTCAGATGCAGCATCGAGCTGACGATTGAGCTCCGCAGGAGTGAGAATGGTACGAGACAGAGGTAGAGTTGGCTCGCTCTGCCTGACCCTCATCTTGTGAAACCTCGACGGTGTCCTCTTGATGCTCACCAAGTGGGTCGTGGAATCAGTACTTGCGGCGGACGAGTTGCGAGAGTGATGTTGAACTGGCGGAAAATCTGACAGCGAGACTGGGGATATTGCCTTGGAGGCATTGGAGGCATCATTGTACAGAGGTAAAAGCGGTCCTTTGGTCATGTGAGCGGCTGGCGGGAGAATAGGCGATTCGTCGAAAGCATTGTTTCCAAAAGTCTTCTCTGTATCAATCTGAATCTTCGGGAGTGTTGAACCATGGAAAACTGGACTGAGCACACGGAAGGTGTTGTACAAGAGACCGACGTTGACAAGCCCTAGAACACCAATCAGTAATCACGTACGAACGCTGAAACCCGTATCACTAACCAAACATAGAGCAGGATACATGTGCAAATACATCTGCTCCAAATGGGATATTACGACCAGAGAAGTGTGCCATATTTGCAAGCGTGATCGGCAACCAGAGGGAGACGAATGCTAGACAAGAAGTCAAGACAGAAGAACTCGATCATACGGGAAGTCACGAACCGATAGGGTACCTGCATTGAACGGATAAACGACATGGATAAGCAGAAACACACAGGAACTCACCAAAACATCGTCTTGGCGACAGCTACCATGAAGCGGTGGTATTCCTCCGAGTCGGTCACAGCACACCATCGTCCCTGAGCCTTGAAAGTCAACTTGATGCCCCCTTTGATGTGCAGAATGCCCCGGAGAACAAGGAAGATCAGGGAGTAAATAATGACCAAAAGTAAAGACACGAGAATGACCTATTCGCAATTCTTTAGACCCCATCAGATCAGACTGGAATAAACCATACCGGAAAGGCTTCGATCCCAAATATCTTGCTGGGATGTGCCGCCGTCACGCCACAGGAAACGGTGACTGGGCCATAGACACCAGCTTGGCTGACAGGTGCCAGTGCTGCAGATACGGATGAACATGAGATGATATCAACCCGGTTGCTATTGCAGTGCCACTTACCAATTACCAACGACATCACCCATCCGAAGGCGATGACCACCACACTCAGATAGCTAATTTGGTAGAGACGGAACACCAGGGAGTTGCACGTGTGCACACCGATAGCAACAGAAAAGAAACAGGTGGCCCAGTTACCAATCTGCATGAGGACAGCTGGTCACAAGATCACTCAGTATCTGATCACAGCACCACTTAGTTTAGATTACCTTGAAAAGTGCACATGGAGCCTGACAGCCGTTAGCACAACGGCATGCGGTTTAAAGACCGAAAACGCTACCTTGATGAATCCCAGATTGTTTGACCCAGAGAAACTCCATGAGACCAGCTGCGGTGAGGAAAACATTGCTCAAAACAAGGGAGGCAGCGTAATGACCCAGTTGAGTACGGAAGAATAGGTTCTCCGGAGCTCTGCACGCCGACCCATCACGCTGGAATGAGGGGATCACCACAAGACGGATACTCCTGTAAGTTATGAAAGCGAGCGCTAATGCAGATAGCAAGGCAAACACGGGAACAACCTGATTATGAGAATCAGACGCTACTCAGGAAAGTCGTGCCAATGACTCACGATCAATCCATTTGCCTGAGCAGTAGAGAAGGGCGTGGAATGGGAATTCGAGAGCATGATAATGAATGACGTATGCCTCGAGGGTTCTTGAAATGAAAAAGATCAAGCAAACGGCCAGCTGTCCCAGACAGAAGAAAATGAACGAAGAATGACGGGCTAGCCGTGGAAACGTGCCTCTCAGAGGTTGGAAGGTGGGACACAGTCCGCAGAAAGAACTTCGAAAAATGACGAACGCACGAACGAACGAGCGACAGCGTTGCGAAATTTCATTTCTCTCCTCATATGACTGTGTCGGGACTCGGCAAATGAGTGATATGATGGCGCGAAATGACCACGCTCTGAATAGCTAGCCAATGTAGTAGTGACGATCAATCAGAACTGCCACATTCTACACTGCCTCAAAGACAGACTGATGCCATACCTATGTGAAAACCTGTGCATTCTATGCCACCGATCTAACTCATGTGCTCGCAGAGGCGTGATTATCATACATACATGTATGATCATGGCTTTCCCCGATTGCATCATGCCACTAAGCTGGCTGCTGCCTACTTCTTGATGAAAAACTTTGCAATCCCTTTTGGTTCCACTTTCTTCCGTTTCGGCGATGAACCGCGAGGTACAGGTACCGACCCATCATTGCTGTTTGCCAAGTCCTGTGCGAAATGAAAGTCATCATGTTCCGATCGTAACGTTGCCAATCGCTGTGCTACTTCGTTGGGACCACCTGTCACTTGGACTTCTCGAAGTGCGATCGTCTTACGACATCGTGGACATTTGAATGAAACAGCCTCGACATCGCTGGATTTGGGTGGAGCCACGTCAATGTTCTCAAGCGAGACCAGAGGCTCATCTTCTTCGCGCGAACGTTTGAGGGACGTTTGCTGTTGGATGTCTCGAGTTGTGAAGAACCCTTCAATGCTTTTCTGGCCCATCTCGGCCTTCTCCTAGGCCAGTAAACGCTAGCTGGACCGACGTGATATTGACGACCTTTGCGTCGCCAGTAAGCTCTTTCCAAAGCTTATCCGCCGCTGTCGCAATCACGTCTACTGATACATCCCGGACGAAAGGAAATGTAGCTTGTTTTGATCGCGACGTTTCGTATCCTGACGTGTTCCTAGCTCAGCAAATAACATTCGGTGCTG
Organism: Suillus lakei; assembly: GCA_016628065.1. Lineage (NCBI taxonomy): Eukaryota > Fungi > Basidiomycota > Agaricomycetes > Boletales > Suillaceae > Suillus > Suillus lakei. The sequence goes on along the minus strand of JABBWA010000009.1, from coordinate 120,946 downwards.
TAAGATTAATTCACCTTTGCGAGCATGGAGCACAATGGTCTTGGGCCAAAGCGTCGGCATCGACTCTCTCGCATCATTGAGTCGCAGCGCCAGCTCTGCAGCAAGGACTCGGATCCATTGATGTCCATCCGAGGGTTGCGTTATTGGCTTCGGAAGGTTTTTTGACGCCAACATGCTCTTAAACAGTGCAGACTTTTCTTTGACTACGACCTGTTTGTAAATGCGAAAGGTGTAGCCAGGTTACATTGAAATACCTTCAGTGCGGTCAATGCCACTAGTGTTGCATGGTAAACAAACGTTCGCCGGAGATAACAAATGAATATCTTACCGAAGGAATTCATAAACCCACAACGCATTCTCACCAAACTTGCTTTGTATTTCGTCTGCCATGTATAAGAGAGTGAGTTAGATGAATACAATATTCATTACCTAGTGAAACCGTTCTTTGATGAAGTGAGTGATGGGTATAAATCAAGAAGAATCGTCCATTACTCACAATAAGTCACCCACAGTTGAAGCATCGTACTCTTTCGCTAGGGCGTCGCCGAGTTTTCCACCGAGGAAGCGAATCTAGCGAATCTTGCGGTCAAGACAGTCGACGTACATCACTTTTAGAGACATACCTTTTGAAAGGCTAAGGGACGAAGATAATTTGGAATGGCATCGTTCCGGAGGATAGTCTATGCATATAAATTCGCTAATCGGTGTCAACATGGAATGTAGAAGACTGACTTGACTGTTGGGTTTCTTGTAAGAGGCACAAAGCTGTGAAAGATTGAGTACAATCGACTGAGGGAAGAGGAGTACAGACCTTCGCAAGGAACTTATTACGAGCAATCCCCTACATCATTGATTGCGCGTAAGATGATTACGAGCTCACTGACAATGATGAAATTCCGCCTACAGCAGAAGTTGTATAGCCGAGCTTTGAATGTATGTCTTCGCGAATCTTTCTCATCAGTTCTGCAGCAATTGACAATGCCACATCGTGCCATGTCGTGTCACCATCAGCTTCAACGTGAGAATGTTCGCTAGCACTATCTGTTCCTTGTGACAGTGAGACAGGGATGACAGTTCCTATATCGTCCCAGTCTATCGGAGGCGGTGGTGGTAGCGGACTATCTATCCCATTCGAGGCATCGGCGGGAACTTGGGCAAGGTACGGATATCGTTCAAGTAACTTATCTCTCACAGGACGAGTAAAGTCTATGAATGCTTCGTCGATGGAGGCTTTCTCTTGCTTTGATGTCAGTCGACCATATGAAATCAACACCATGCGCAGCTCACCAACTTCACCAGTCGGAAGAGCCTCCTTAAACATTGTAATGATCTTGTTACTTTCACGTCGATATAGATCCAAGGATACCTTTTGAATATGCAACAACAACAGGTCTACTTCTGTCACGTTCAGAGGATTAGAGGATGCGAAACGCACCTTGTGAGTGCGCGTATCGAAATCCTTCCAGTAGCCGGGTTCCTTTTCGCCCTCCTTGTAAGTTGCGACATGCACAGCAAGTAGATTGGGACATTTCTTCTTGGCATCCTTAATCTTATCCATGCGGGATACGCCAAATTCGCGTGCCGGGTAGCTCACTGCTATGAGACTCTCCCATTGTTGTACAACGATGGGTACACTCGAATCGAGCCCAAGTCGGACGCGTTCGCAGGCAGCATAGAAGGCGTCACTATCGCATAGGGCGACGACGCGTAAGGGATCTCTGACACCGAGGTTGTTGGATAGAAGGTGTCTGTAAGTTATGGTTGGTCGCAAGTCGTCATAATCTTGGTTCATGGCTTTTGCTTTGCCTTTCCAGGGTGATTTCATGATGGTCAACGAAGGCTGGCAAAACGAGGAAAAGCTGATTCAGATTACGGTAGACGTTGACGTTGAGCAAGAACAAAACGACGTGCCACATAGAGGCCAAATTGGGACGACCCCCTTTTCTTACTAACCACGCGTTTCTGTGTTTGTCTGGCAACTTGCAATATCGATGACCTCTTGAAAGTATGGAACAAATCGTATTTGTGGTTTTCTTACTGCAATGTTTGAAGTTTCTACTGATGCTTATCGATCGGCAACCTGGCCTGTTAAGAAGGATTATCCTTCATCTTGGCATGTCTGAGTGACAACACGGAGGATAATCGTTGTTGAAACGTTGACCAGTCATTTTCCTTCACAGTTTGCAGTGTTTGAAGTTTAGATTTTCATTTGTATGAGATCATTCGTTGAAGTATGCATATGTGGTCTACTGCACATGCAGCTACAGCATTCCAACGACGACAACGATCAAAAAATGCAGGAGCATAAACTCCTGCTCCTCCATTTTGGAGTCCCTCCGAACTTCGAAGAGTCCAGTGCGACCACTATCATGGTATGAGACCACACGCCAGACACGAATCCTGTATAGAAAGACGCCTCATCAAAACAGATAATACATTTATAGCCTGAGTGTCGTGCATAGTTTCCCTTACAGCTTCTCGGGCTTGATTCCACCTTCACTGGTACCCCGAACAAAGATTCTACAATTTGATTCTACCTATCTAGAACATATGGCTCGTACAAGGAACATTGTACCACCTCGTTCTCCCCACCTCCGCGTGCCCTTCGGCGAGACAAATATCTGTTCTCTTGTCGCTGTAAGTCAGCATGCTCCCATTTACCAGATGTACCAACATCAATCCCTGCATATTATCTGGGACGCCATGAAACAGCTCTTCCAAAATTGACAACACGACATGGGAGGGGGGGGGGGGGGGGGGCTTTCGTGAGCTTGGGTTCAAGTTAGAAATTGCGGACAGTGTGGAGGCGGTATACGAGGATTATCATTCTGAACAGCCACGCATCGGAGATGTTTCGGAAGAGACTCGGAAGAGGCAAGAATGCCAGAGGAAGCTGGAGCACAGCAGGTCAGCTCTTCAAGGAATTGATCAGGGTATTGGCTAATCGATTCCTTCATATTTGAAAGGAAGATCAGTGGACTGAGGGTTAGACTAAGTGACAGGCTGAGCCTTAAGTAGAAATTGACCAATTGGATCACGAGCATCCAGAGTTGTTCAGGGTGATATTCGATAGCATATGTCGTCACACCATGGGTGGTGTCAGAGAAGACACAAACGCAACACAATATGTAATATTCATTTTTGATCCATGACAAATACGGTGCAAAGCTCTGACGAGATATAATAGCTACATACGACTTCTATCCCATAAAATCCAACAACCATATAGAAAATACACCAAGCGACATGATGAGATAGGATAGCCACGTCCAGCGTGCAATAAAGATTATCCAATAAACATATAAAAGATGTAAGCGACAACGAAGAGAGGAAAACACACTGAGAAGAGCAAATATTCGATGCAAAAGGAATGTCGATGATAAAATAAAACGAGTGTCATCAGTCGTAGAGAGAAGTGGTTTCAAGAATTGGCGTCTGCTAGGGCGTACCCACCAAGCTTCCCCTCTCAAATGTCTTCGTCGTCCAGGCGTATGCGCTTGTACGTTGTTGGTGCGAGAGACGAACTCGAACTACCATCCTCGTCTTCAATGCAAGCTTTACGCTTGTAAGGATTGGCACATGCCGTCCCGTCGGGAGCAGAGGGAGGTGGCACCAATTTGGTGCCCCCATTAGATCCCGTCTGTAAATGAGGGAGACCAGGCACCGGCGCCGTGAGTTGGTCCACCGTCGGTAACGACATCTTATTTTGGACATCTTGTAAACATGCCGAAGTCCTGGAGAAACAAATAAGCTACAGTGGGGACTCAGATTGGGTGACACATACCCTTGTTGCGGCATTGGTAATCCATTATGGTTCGATCTGCGGTAGGATAGGAGTTGCTTGACCCAGGTAGGTATCCGAGGAAGCTGTATTTCCTTGTCGAAGTTAAACGCTCTGCCAAAGGCCGTGAGTTTGAGTTCATGTTTTGAATGAGGTAGAACCACATACAAATCCACCATGGCATCATCAATTTGGAATTCTTCCGACACCATGTCAATGGCTTGTTCATGCAACGGAATAAAATCGTCTGATCCATCCAGAAGGCCCTCTGAGTCGCTAGGGTACGACTGGGGGTCGTTCGACATAGGGATAGGCCTATTAAGAAAATTTTGAGATGATCTGTGTCATCCAACTCAAGATTAAACACTAACATATTCAACAACACCTGAAGACCGTCATACAAAAGACTAAATACGAAAGGCATCGTTAGCATATGAAGATACCGGATTGACACGTAAGTAGACTTACAACTGCGCAGCTTCAGACAAATCATCTGATCCATCTAGATGGGACCTTTCCAGGAGGCCCTGGGAGTCGTTTGACATAGGGATAGACCCGCTAAGAAAATTATGAAATGAACTGCGTCACCCAAGTCAAAATTGAACACCAACCTATCCGACACCGTTTGAGGACTATTATATAAGGTACTAAATGAAAAAGGCATCGTTAGCGTATGAAGATACCGAGTTGACATGCGAGTAGACTTACAGAGACATATTGATGAATTGAACAAGTGATATGTGGTGGCTAAGATGACAAGATGGAGTGGCAAAGTAAAAAAAAAAGAGGATGAGAGAAGTGAAGGAGAGAACGGCGCCAGCTTTTAAGACTCGCAACAAGCGGACAAGCGCTAGACAAAGCACGCCTGTGGACGCACATTGGAGGTATCAATTTCGCATTGTGCCTCGACAACATGTCGCCAAAAGGCAAGCGCCTGTGGATACTTCACTATAGGAAACGCACCTGTGGACTCTGTTAATTCCGTGTGGACACTGGAATTCATTGCTTTGAAGGGCCATGCGTGTATCAATCCACAACAATACGTCGCTCATCCTTTGTAAACCTAGACACATGTGATATAGTAAGTACTGGTGCTTCTTCACTAAGTGGTATGACATTACATGTGCAGCAGTACAAATACGACGTTCCGAGGATGGAACAATGTCATATTCGCGGAGCATAGTGGCGGCACACTCAACCACAACCATGAGCTTGAGCAGTGGTACCCGCTTAGGACAGCAGCAAGCGGACTCGAGCACAAGGGGGCAGTTGATATATTATAACTGAGATTGCGCGGTAGAGAAACAGCAGATATGAAGGCGCGTGGCATCACAGAGGTCGGCAGCCTATATGTGGGGTCAGTCGCATTTTGTATTTGCATACGTGCAAAAACGCTTACCTTCACTGCTCATTGTGTCGTGAGTCTTGAACCAGAGTAGTCCTTATCCTTGACATGAGAATGGGAGGGCATTATATCATCGAGGCACTCAAAGCACACCACAATACATTTTCAAATGAAAATCATGGTTTGACATTACCGTTTACATGAAGATACTACGAGTTAACTGGGGATGTAACAGCGGGCACGCAGCCGTAATGCTTTCATTATAATGCGAGGTGAGGGCAGCATGCTCTGTAACCAGATATCAACAGTTATACTGCGGATGAGGGAAATCAAGATACATCACATATCCGAGTCGGCTTGAGATAATAGCCATACCAACGATCCGTATGTCACTTTGGTTATCACAACTCTATGAAAGGCATGAAGTTGCACGCATAGCGCGAGACTTGTATTGATATTAGGATTCGCCGTAGCACTAAGTTGTGCCAGACTAGCGCATGCAGGGACTCCCCACTCGGAGTCCAGACGCTCGTGTGCGTTGTTTTGGTCTGTTGTCCAAAGGCTTCCAGGAGTTTCCTTATTCGGAAGCTTCCCTGCACTTTGAAGTTTGCAAAAACCAAGTACCCGAAGATCCTGAACTTCCCCTGGGGCGGACGCGCAAACAACCTGCGGCCATAAGCATCAATGCCATGCCTCTGGAACAAATTTACGAGCTACCCTGGCCAGTACTCGCATGCACTTCAATCTATGGTCTGTCAATTTCGTCTTTTTCATTCACCTCGTCCCTTGGAGCGGATCAGTCATAGCTATAAAATATACCGGTTTTCCTACTTTCTTTCTTCTAAGATCATCTGGAATGTCTTTCTGCTGATAATGCTCTGCTACTTAGGTCTGTCTATGCAATATGTAATCGAACTTGTATCTGTAGACCCCCAAGCTTTCGCAATGCAGAAATGGATGCAGACTGCCTGTGCTTACATGGGAGTAAGTTGACATGATGATCCAGGCGGCAACTTGCTTCTACCCGTGGCAGCCGAAGCGAGTTGTCTGCTGCCATCAACTGCGCTGTCGGCGTGTCAGGGATCCATGGGTGTCACTCTCCACAATTCAGAGGCCTAGTTTCGTCAGCAGCTGCCTGCCTCATCTTATCTAGTCGCCGATGGCATTGAATCTTAGAAGGGACAACTCGGCCCAAGTCTGGCCTTTCGATGATCACGTCTTTCGAACTCCGATGCGTCACGCAGCAGCAGTCTATGTATACGAGCCTCATGCTGGCCTCGTGTATTTATCTCCATCATCTTGACAGTCACCGACAACACAATGGAGTACGTTAGCGCTCTAGAACGATTCGGAGTCGAAGACCTCCAAAGTAGCTCGGGCGAGCAGATAGAGGAAGATCCAGAAAAAATAGCCACCCAAGAGGACAAAGTGATAGGGGAAGATCCAGAAGATATCGCCAGTGAAGAAGATGAGGAGGAAGATCCAGAAGAAATTGCCAGCGGAGAGGATGAAGAGGAAGATCCAGAAGAAATTGCCAGCGAAGTGGACGACGACGACTGATCCAAATAAAATCGCCCGAAAAGTGGCCAAGGAGGTCAGGGCCAGTCGTGCCAGGATGGCGTCAGTAATACTTCTCGACGTTGCCCCCTCAGCCACACTGCTCACACACTTTCTTTGCAGGCGGCGCTTCGGGGAAATTCCCGGAGTACCTGTCGGGGCCACATGGACTTATCGGTGGGCATTCTTCATTCTCGTTTGACAACATCACTTACCTCATCTGTCTATGTGTTCGTAGCAAAGATTGTTATGATGTTGGTGTACACCGCCATCTCAAGGCTGGTATACAGGGCGTTAAGGCGTTGGGCGCTTGCTCAATTGTCGTTTCGGGTTCATACGACGATGATAATGGATTTCGGCGACACGATGTAAGCATCGCGGCGCTCATTTTCGAGTCCGATCGCTAGTCTGACCTGTGTATATAGCCTCTATACAGGCGCAGGTGTGTATTTGCAATATGGGCTACAGGGTTGTATGCCGACATAGTATCGGTAGGGGGTGGCTCAAATAGTGACGGCTGGCCTGTAAGTTGCTTTCTTCTTCTTATAGCATGACTATCTATCAAAATACCCAAGAAACGTCCAGGCCCGCAGGTTCGTGACCAGAAATGGACGGGTTGGGGAAATGAAGCACTTCGTGTGAGTTCTATCTCCGATGAATGTGAAGTCGGGAAATGACAGTACAACAGAAATCTTGTGACACAGGCAAGCCCGTGCGCGTCGTCCGGAGCTGCAAGTTTGTTTCTGATTTTTCGCCCTTGAGGGGTTATCGGTATGATGGCTTGTATACCGTCACACATGTACAATCATTTTCCATAACTATAGACATGAGTGAGCACTGATACTTTACCTTCAAAGGCGTGCAGAGAGAAGGACAACACCTGGTCGTGTTTATATCTGTCGCTACAACTTGGAGGCAAGTCTCGCTAGTAATGATCAGGCTTTGATCAGACTGACCAATGTCAAAAGAGAGTTCCAGGCCAACCACCTTTACCTCGTCGTACACGAGTCGGCTGTGACATTGAGTCATCACGGTCATCTCCCGCCTCCGTAGCCACATCAGATACTGTCGTCTTGCCCCCATGGACATTCAATTTCCGTAAGCGCATTGCCTGCTCCGAAGATGATCCGCCGATCCGTGCCAATTTGGTATCCAAGAAGCGCAAGCTTGCTCGCCGACTGTCGGTCTACAGCGATGACGAAGAGGGAAATGACGAGGATAGCTCGGGCTCTTCGTATGCCACCTCGTCGTTCGGGGCGCGTCGGTCGCGGCTGTGAGATTCCCGTTGTATCCTGTTTGCTTTCAGGATCATCATTCGGAATGTCTTTGCTGATACTGCTCTCTATGTAATAGGTCATCAAACCTGTATGCATAAACCCCCATGCTTCCGCTTCCGCTTTGCTAACCATACCTTGATTTGATGAATGTGTAATATTACAAGCTTACTTCGTGTGTCGATAAACAAATGATACAACTTGTCTCGTGCACAGATCCATGTGATCTATGGGATGGTGAAGTCTTGATCAAATCAAGAAAAGACTCAGTGCCACGATGGGGACGTAGTTACAGACAGCAATATTAATGGCAATATGTATCACCGATAATTAGCCATCATGGAATTATCGTGGTGGACTGCACGTACATAGAGCCTATTCATTTTAATGTCAATAGAGGCTGGTTCAAGACTACTTGTCACCTTGCTCACAAGCTCAAGGTCATTTCTATCTACCTTCGGTTGTGGTCGGCAGTAAAGGCCCATACAATAAGTTGCGGCTAGTACGGGCGACTACATACTAATTTACACTACAGAGGTAATCTTAAATACCGGTTCCACGCGCAATAAATTAGGGGGAAAGGCGAGAGAGACAGAGAGAAAGCGAACTAACACACATAAAAAAACTAACACTAAGGATTATCAACAAAGTCTATCGCAGCGTCCAGCCCCCTCACAAGTTTTTCCGCCCGCATCGACATACCCCTTACGATACCTACCTTTTTCTTTCCACTGCTCGAACCTTCCGCGTCTTGTGCGCGATGGACTTGCTCTGTCGGGGTTGAACGGAGGTTGGATCCTGAGTGTGCGTGTCGGATATGGGTCCCTCGTGATGATGACGGTGGCGGCGCTCCAGTACGCGAGCCATTGATAGCAGTCGACGGACGAGTGGCATCTCCCATCAGCCTGGATAAGCCGCCTGGGGTGAGAGTCGAAGACCGTCTCCGCGGAGACGTGTGTGGAGCGGTGCCCACGCTCACGGTACTAACCGTCGTATTCTTGACCCTCCCAGGCACACGTGATTCGGGACCAGTGCGGGAAAAAGAGTCCCCGTATTGGATGACGTTGTTAATCGTGGGGTATGCAGGGGGTGAGTGCGGGGGTGAGTGGCCCCTTGGAGAGCCCTGAGAGGATCCTTCTGAAAGTGGTGGGGTGGGCAGGGGTGAGGGGCTTGGCGGTTGGAATTCGGAGTCGCTAGGAGAGTGTATAATTTTCTGATGATGAGGATGATGTTGCTTCACGCATCCTTGCCTCTCTAGATCCCTCATCCAACCCTCCCACTCCATCTCGCTCTCTCCATCGATTTCGCCCGGATCTGAGTCCGAGTATGGTGCAAAAGAACTTGTGGAAGATTTAGAACTCATTCCTTGCGAGAAGGCGAAGCGCGGATTGCGAGTGTCGTGCAATGAGGATTCTCGGCGGGTATTTTCGGACCATAGGACGAGTGCGAGGGGTTTTCCGACGTCACCCATCCCAGCCTTACGCGCGGTCTCGACGGTCTTTGTGCGCCATTCTGGGTATGGAAGAGAATCGTATGGTGAGGAGTAAACAAAAGGCGTGAGAGCAGGAGAAGAAACGTTGTTCCAATAGTTTGCAACTGTGATGATTGAGGAGGTGGGGAGGAACGATGATGATATTGGATGAGAGGTATAGCGATGGAGGATGCGCAAAATATTTGAGAAAGCTGTGAGAGAACAATTAGAGATGACAGAATATATGAATTAAATTGAGTACCATGATCATCAAGCAAATCGAGGACGAGCCATTCGCCTTCCCCGCGGCAGATGTCTTCCGGATTGTAATCAAAGGATGGGGAGTTCTTATGGTGATCTCCCTTGTCTGGAGACTCTTTTGAGGTTGAAGTGGGTTTGTCCGGTAGAGAAGTGATATCTATCGCTTCAATTTGCACGTCGGTTTTCCAGTCTTCTGCAATCGGAGACGACGGGAGTGACATAGGTGGTGAAGAGGCAGAGATGGGAGATGCCTTGAATTCCTTGCCTTGAAACTTGAGACAAACGACACGTTGTTCTGCTATGATAGAACAAGCCCTTGCAAGAGACTCTGCGCCACGAAGCGCGCGTAATGATGTTAGCGGAAAGTTGTGCAAAGGGGTCCCACCCTGGATGCTTGGAGGTGAGCATGCAATACGACTGTATATTCAAAGGACGCACGGACGAATCCTTGCAGAGAGACAGCGTGCCCTGATTTATGACTATCCATCGATCTTTCCATTCGACTTTAGCCTTTCTCCTCTTCTTTTCGGGTTGCAAGGGAGTCTGAATAGCGGATATCTTGTCTCTGCTTCTTGCGCTTAAGCTGTTCCGGGTGGCCGCGGGGGATTCGAATCGGCCTGACTTGACACTCCATACTGCACGGAGGGCCCTGGCTTTAGACTCGAAGTAGGGTTGGACATAATCCGACATGGTTTCTCTTGGTAATTGTACGACCTTTCCTGAGCGGTGCATCTCTAGAAGTTCACAAGGCCGAAGGTTATACCACGATAGGGCATAGTCGTCCTCTAGAATTGTTCCAGTGGAGAAGGAGATAAGGGTATACTGGTCGGTGACTGGGCTACTGCCAGGTTGCTTGGTGTGTGACGTAGATACGGTCGACGTCTTTCCAGGTCGACGAGAATATATAGTTTGACGCCTGAGTTCCGGGTGGCGATAGGAAAAGTCGTCAAAGTCGTCCGAGTCTTCGTCATACTCGTCGTCCTCATTATATCCGTCGTCCAAACTATCGACTGAGGTACGTGTCCTGATGCTGGAAGCAAAGGTGATAGGAGAAACTGGGCGCTGAGCGGGGAGATGGGGCGTTTGGATGATATTGCATTTGGAAAGTATCCAATGCTTGACTTGCTTGACTTTCTGGTTATCGTCCAAGTGCGTTATGAACCACTGGTCGTAAGGCACTATATTATGTAGTTGTGCGGGTGCGTGAGATTTGCAGGAGACGCCTTCGATATCAGCAGTTTCTTCCAAAGATGAAACGTTTTAACTGCGCACCGAATCTGCATGCTACCGCCAGTAATGGACGATAGTTTTCTGACTGCATTACCTGCTGCAGTGGCCAGTCGATGAATGTTGTCAGGCAGCTAAATGTTGGTCACATAGGGAAACGGAGACAGCCGTGATGTCACTCTGTACTCCAAACCCCATGATGTCCAGACCTAGCAACACCGCTAGGATTCTCAGAGAGCACCGGCTGCAGATTGCAGTATAAGTATTCGCACTTGGAGATATCATCCGACCCTGGTAGCGCGGGCTATCTATTCAGGCAAAGCCGAGACTGCGCATTATGTTACTCGAAACGGCTACCAAGGCTGGCAGAAGAAGGTTCCATCATTCTATGATCTGTTCAGGGAAGCCTAAATGTGACCTATCGCAGTACTATCAAAGCGCTGTATACCAGTGATTACACTAGGTTGAAAACAAGATGGTTGAGGACGACGAGGTAAATGAATGTCAAGTGAGCCGTATCATACTCATACAGAATAGTGACAGGACCCATTTCAAGGCTCTAGTAGACGACGGCGAACTCAGCTACGATTTTTGCCCAGTCTTGATTGGTGCGATCCGTTCTCCACGATGTTCCACTGCCTTGCAGTCCCATCCAGGGATCCGCTCAAGACCCGCTGACCATCTCGACTCCAGCACACAGACGTCACAATAATCACTTACGACGATACCTTTCTCAGCAGGCCTCAACGTGTTGACATCAAGACGCAAATGGCGTTGAGGTCAGGAATGCATGGGAAGTTTGAGCTGGTACATTTCACATGTGTCATCCTCGTGATTGATCAACACCTTCAAGTTCTAGTATTTATAGGCTGTGCAGCTAAAGCGCCCAAGCCCAATGATATCATACGTTAAATTGCGCTTCACTGCCCATGTAGCCAACAGATCGACATCTTCCTCTCTTGGAGTCTCTCCAGCCAACTGCTCCTCGAACACGCCCGCCAATGCTCAAAATATTCAATATCCCTTGGCGTGTAACTTATAGTTATTGTTAATACTCAACCTTGTTTCTCATTACGCGGGAAACCACTCAGAACATTGATGCCACCGTTCACAAATCTGTGCACGGAATCACCACCCGTCAATCTGGTAGCATAGCCTTGGTAAATCGCAATGTCCCCCAGGGCAGCGAAGATAGTAAGGTGATGTCTGCCCTGAAAAGGCGTTATGGCTCTCAAATAGTCCAGATGGCCGGGGCTGATGTCGCCTGGAGGTAACGACACCCTCAGTGGGATGATGCAATACCTAGGAGTTGTTGAAGGTGCCGCGCTTCGTGTGATCAGAGTTAATATCATTTCTGCGTGAACGTGGTACTACTCAGTTAAGCCTCCATCTCGTCAACTACTCCACAACGCCGCAGACTGCAATCAGGGTCTGACAGAGTCATATGCAGGCTGCGGCACGGCACTCGGGATACTTGGCAGTTGTAGATCTGGAGTTGGTGGCATGGCGTGGGCGGGGCAGCGGGCAGGATATGGTAAAAGGGAGAGGCAGCGGGCACCAATAGATGTACCTATATTTCAAGTGGGGGCTTCGAGACGGTAAGAACTAAAGATCGTGAAGAACTGTCAGTCGAGTTGTCGCCATCAGACAATACAACAGATTGAACAGAAAGTTAACTGCTGTCGGTTGATTTCTGAAACGATATTTTCGTCCTTGTCCAGCTTCGTCTAACGCAAAAATAGTGAGGTTAATCAACAGTGGTTGGGCTGGGACCGAGCGTTAGTGGACAGATGAAGCTGTTGAATGACATGTCGCATATCGAAATAGATAGCCTGACATCACATTCAACCATCAGCCTTAATGATCGAAACACGATGGGAGCCTTAAACTGCAAATACTGGGAGTGGAGTGGAACCTTCGAGCTCGAGGTGGAGGGCTGCCAGTGAGTGAGGAGACTGTAGATTCGAGCGAGCGGAATGTACGGTCCGAGAGGAAAGACAAAGCAACAAAGACAAAGAAAAGAGCAGCTAGGACGTCGTGACGCCGGTTCCTTCCGAGCACTCAAAACCGGCGATACATACCGTGTCGATCATGATTATTATCTTTCACGTTTACCAATCCTGCAGAACACCAAAAGGAGATTGTATTTTCAACGAAAACAAAGCAGCCACGACATTTTGTGAACAAAGGGGTGTGGACGTTCGGTACTAGTAAGTGCACAAAGCAAAGGGTTGATAAGTATGCTCTGAAATTTCGCATTTGACACTTACCCACAGCCATTAATGTCGTTGAAGGTGTTCTCCACGATTTCCTTCGTCGTGGCCCATTACCTTGCTCCCCTTGCCCAGTAATCATCATAAAATCGCATGCTCAATGCTAGAGTTCGTGGTGAATTATCGCGTTTACTCATTGAGGACTGACTTACTGCCGAACGGGACCACATCGTCCTCATCCGAATCGTCCTCATCCGAATCGTCCTCATCCGAATCTTCCTCTTCCAAATCTCTGCCACTCGCGTCAAGTGAGCTGCCGGCTTGCGGGGGCTGTTCTGGATTTAACGGATAATACCAATCTATTTTCCTGCTAAGTTTACCGTTCTGTAATATTTAGTTAGTTGCTCATTCCATTCGTAGGAAAAATCAGCTCACCCCCAACTTGAGAATCCCTGGGCATTTGCCCCGGTGCTTGTCCCATAGTCCAGGATAGTACCTGGACCGCCTGTCAAGCCTGATGGTCTTCTGGCAGCCACGGCACCGGACAGATGTAGGTTGTACATCTTCGGTGTACTGGTCGTTCTCCAACTTTTCTTTCCGCTCACCCTCCGTCTTTCTCCGGTTACTAGAGCCCGCGATGACTTCACCTTCGCGATTGCCGTTATGGCCACTCAAGCTCTCAGGAGCGAGCTCTGAAGGGTTCGGCGTGTCTCGTGCATCGCTGGTGTCGTATGAGGGATTGGGGCATCGATAAGAGCTGTTCTGATAGACTTTCCAGTGCTCGCCGCTGGTGTCATAACAGTGATGGGCAGGGAGGAGCCGAGCAAAGCTGTTTCGACAGACTTTCCAGTGCTCACCGCCAAGACGGCTGACCGTGGGCCAGTCGGCACGAGCATCGTACACCAAAACGATAGGGCACCCATTGGGACACGGTAGTGTGCAGGTGCGGGCGGCCGTTTGTGTATATTGTTCTTGTTGACTGGCGACGAAGTCGATGTCGGTCGAGTTCATGGCGGTTGAGGGACTAGTGGTTGAGTTTTGCATTTTTTTTGTACTGGAGAAAATCTATGAGGAATTTGTTGCAGTGGCGCGAAATTTTGGCCTGCCTCGGAGTTGTATTGTTCACCCTCGAATACACGTGGTTTTTTTTTTTGATTCCTATTTCTGTCCATTGGGGGGTAACGTGCCCTATGTCGGACGGTACTAACTAGTTGAAGGGGTGCCTCCTGCTACACCTCTGGACTCGCGAATGCCTGAGCGCGAGGGCATCCCCCGCTGGTCCGCCGGAGACGCGCAGTCCATCAAAGATCGGTGACTGATCTCTCCGTAAAGTGAAGTGTAAGTATCTACGCTGTAAGGTATACATAGTATTCTGAGGCAGGCAGTGACTATCATGACAGTCATTCACAGCAGGCTAATACGTCTGTAAGGCCCTGTTACCCTTTTCGATGTTGATGATTCCAAGGCTTTCCAGCTGCAGGGTACATCTCTACAAAATCTTCTCGTTGTGAAAGTGAATCTTGTCTGACATGATCGTTCCAGAAAAACACATCAGCATAGAAGCCTAGAAAGTCCTCAACTCTGGCCGCCGCTAGGACCCTCGTCAATTTTCCCACATGTCTGGAACTTTTTAGGCCTACAATAAGGATGGTGAAGACACTTAGTCATGATGGTGCCTTTCTTGCGATCGGTCAGTTCTGCCGTCGTCTTCTTGTCTAGTATTATTTTATGCACAGTGCCAGATCCCGCGCTCGTAGTTCCCCCAACCGGCAGGCAAGGCTTGAATTTAGGCAGACAAGATGGAGAAAGTTTGGTGACCGTGCCTCCGTTCAAGCGACTTATTTTTTTTCACAGTTTAATCTCGTGTGGAAGTTAGCCCTGGCTGCACAAGGCATATCGCTCCCACCTTTACTGAAAACCTATGATGAAGAACGACTTCCAGCATACACAAGATGCTCGTTCTGGTAGTAGAGTTGAACAATAAATGTTCGCGCCCCCATCGGCTCTCTATGCTCGGTATTAACTATCGTTGACTTTGGACAAGCGATCTTACAGTCGACTTGCAAGCGACGGCGAACTCAAAAATCTTGTTTACACTGATAATGCTAGTTTCTTGTTGCTGGAGATCGTGCCCCAGATACACCATGTCTTGGTTTGCAATGCAGGTAAGTAATGAGATATCTTGGCGTTGGTTTGGAAGCCTGTGCTTGGTCGTTCCGTCTGTATCACATTCTTGCGTGTTCAAATTTAAACTTCAAGGACAAAACGTTCGAGTCTGTTATGTACTGTGGAATTTGGGCTCTGTTGCAGCATAGCAACTTTATAATTATTAGCAATGAACATCATTACATCGACGTGATTACAATCACGCGCGTCGCGCACGACTTGTCTTGTCATTTGGGGTGATACGGCTTGTTGAAATTTGGAAACATAGAATTGAGCGGTGTGGCAATGCTGCCCTAGAATAGGCGTCGATAAACTTGTCGATTTTCACTGGGCTTGAAGCTTGAGCTTGATCACGTAAATACCACTTGGTCAAGATCTATTGTGGTTTGTCTGCTCAATGAGCTGACGAGGTACTCACATACTTACAATATGCAGTGCCTGAGTTACATCGGTAGCGTAGTCAACCAATTAGCATCGTTTCACGTCTAAGCGGCACTGGAAAATTTGCTAGGTCTGTGCGCAATAACACTAGTACTCTTCAATGAAGATCCTCTTCGTCGCGTTCCCCTAGCATTGAGGAAGATCCTTCAAGAGTACCTCAACAGTAATTTCCTTTTTTGAATATATACCCCTGAGCCTGCACGTGGAGATCCTCCATCGCGTACTTCTGTCTTGGACGCTAGTATACTAGTCTGTGCGCTCCCTCAAAAAGACTGATGCTTCCAAGAGTTGCCAGCTGCGTTTCTTTTCCTCTTCTTCACATCCCCATTTTTCGTACGGCGCTCACTGTTTTTCTCTGGGTGCACGTTCCAATTCGATCCAGCGTGTTTCAATCTCAGCTCGCATCTCCCTTCAGACTCGTAGTCTGTAGGCGTCTCCGTCCAAAACACACTCCAACTTAGGTATGTACTCACAATCTCGAGCTTCCCAAACGCCTAGTGAATACGTACGTAAAACGATTCGTCTAGATCGCGTTCCTCATCACTCGTTCTCTCAGAATATTGCTAACAATGCCTTCAGCTACTATTTCACTTCTCTCATCCTGTATCTCGTGGTTCGCGCTTACTCTTCTCACTGTTCATCTCCTTCCACTGTTCAACAAGACACATTGCTAATTCAATTATAATAAAAATCGCGATGGCTCCGTATGCAGTACCTACTTTGAGAAACCCACAGCACGGTGCACGTTGAAACGTGGTTGAGAACAGTACTTACAAGGTGCATTGGAAGCTTCCGAATAAGGAAACTCCTGGAAGTATATGGACAACAGACCAAAACAACGCGTATCGTCGTCTGGACTCTCACTCTCATGCGCTTGTCTGACACAATTTAGTCTTACGGCAAATTCTGATATCAATACAAGGCTCGTGTATTGCGTGCAGCTTCATGCCTTTGACAGAGTCGTGATAACCAACGTGACGCGTGAATCGTTGACATGGTTATATCAAGCCTAGATGTGATGTATCTTGATTCCCCATCCGCAGTATAACTGTTTGACGGACGGTCTAGCACAGAGCATGCTGCCATTATCTCGAATTATAATGAAGGCATTACGACTGCGTGCTCGCTGTTACATCCCCAGTTAGCTCGTAGTATCTTCATGTAAACGGTAATGTCAAACCATGGTTTCCATCGGAAAAGTAATGTGGTGCTTCGGATTGCTATATGATACGATGCCCTCCAATTCCCACGTAAAAGGTAAGGAGTACGCTGGGTCGCGATGCAGTAGGCAGCTAAGGTAAGTATCGAACGCCTACAAATAAAAAATGCGACTGACCTCACTTATATTAAAATTTTCAAGCCTCTGAGATGCTACGCGCCTTCATATATGCTGTCGCAACTTTCAGCTATAACGTATCAGCTGCCTGCTTGTGCTCGAGCTCGCTTGCTGCTGTCTAAAATGGGTATCGTTGCCAAAGCTCATGGTTGTGGTTGAGTGAGCTTTGACTATACTGCGCCAGAATGCCATTGTTGCGATCCTTGGAACCTTACGGAGTTGTACTGCTGCAAATGTAATGTCATATCCTTTAGTAAAGAAACGCCAGTACTTACTTAATCGTCATACATGTGTCTAGGTCTACAAAGGACGAGTGACGTGCCGTGGAAGGTTTGTGTTCTTGTGGATTGATGCACGCATTGTGCTTCAAAGCAATGGATTCCACACGGAATTAACAGAGGCCACAGGTGCGTTTCCTTTAGTGAAGTATCCACAGGCGCTTGCCTTTTTGCGACATGTCGTTGGGGCACAATGCGAAATTGATATCTCCAATGCGCATCCACAGGCGTGCTTTATCTAGTGCTTCTCCACATGTTGTGAGGTTAAAAAGCTGGTGTTTTTCTCCTTCACTTCTCTCATCCTCTTGTTTACTTTTCCGTTCCATCTTGTCATCTTAACCACTTCATA
This sequence comes from Suillus lakei, assembly GCA_016628065.1. Classification (NCBI taxonomy): domain Eukaryota; kingdom Fungi; phylum Basidiomycota; class Agaricomycetes; order Boletales; family Suillaceae; genus Suillus; species Suillus lakei. The sequence continues at coordinate 103,247 of JABBWA010000009.1, read as the reverse complement.
TCACTTGTTTGATTCATCGATATGTCTCCGTAAGTCTACTCACATGTCAACTTGGTATCCTCATGTGCTAACGATGCCTTTCACATTTAGTGCATTCTCCAACATTCTCCAAACGCCGTCGCATAATTTTGTGTTCGATTTCGAGCCGGACCACGCAGTTCATCTTAGCGGGCCTATGTCAAATGAACCTCAGCCGATCCCTGGCGACCCTGATTTTGATTCGTTGTCTAAAGAACAGATTTCTAATTTGTTCTTGACTTACGAAAGTGATGATACGCCCCCCGAAGAGCGCGCCAAGTTGCATGTGTATGTGGTTCTACCTCATTCAAAACATCAACCCAAACTCACGGTCTTTGGCAGATTGTTTAACCCCACCGAGGAATCAGAGTCAGTAGTCAACGAAAACTGGCTGGCAGGACCAGCCACTGCTCAAGTTGATCGGTAAGCCAATCTAATTCACCTACTGGGCCAAGCAGCTCACGTCCAGCCACAGAGACGTCCAAGGGGTGGCTCATCCTGACCTTGTAGCCACCATGGCAGCTGAGTATGTGGTTCTACTTCATTCAAAACATCAACTCAAACTGACGACCTTTGGCAGATGGGTTGTGGCCCGCGAGGAATTCCTAATGCCACAACAAGGGTACGTGCCACCCCAACCGAGTGCCCCACCATAGCTTATCTATTTTCCAGGCCTTCAGGATGTTCCCAGGACGTCCAATATATTCAGACGACGTTTCCGACGTTAGACCAATTCACGACGCCGGTGCTTGATCTCCCCCCGTGGCCCCAACCTGGTTCGAGCCCATGCGACCTTCTTCAACCCTCTGCCGTCCCCCAAGCGCCGCTGCAAGGCCACGTGGTGTTCCAGCATGAATATGATGGTTGCTGCAACGAAAATGCCTTCCACTATCACCGCGGGCCCGTCGTCGATCTAGAGGCTTGGGTAGCCGGTCACCCCAGTGCATATGGCCCTCCCAGGGCGTGTGGTCTCGGAGCGCCATTCTCCCAAGGGCAAAATGCTCACTTTGAGACGGGATTTTCTACCCCCCCGGGAACGGAATATCTTGGCTACGCATCCAGTACCATCACGAATATGACGATGGTTGACAACACCGTTATCCCGTCCACGTCAGACTTCGACGCAACAATGGATCTGAGTGGGGGCACCAGCTTGGAGCCATCTCCCTCTGCTTCCGATGGGACGGCGTGTGCCAAGACTCGCAAGCGTAAAGCTTGCGTTGAAACCGAGGATGGTATTTCGAGTTCGTCTCTCACACCAATATCGCGCAAGCGCAGATGCCTAGATGGCGAAGAAGAAATTGGGGAGGGGAAATTTGGTGTCTACAAGGAAGCTAACGCTGATGCCGTTATCATGGCCCCACCTGTTCATGACCCTGAGCCCGTAGACAGCAGCGCCCGCAGGACTCACGATGCCTCCGGTGACGTTCTTCAAACAAGGTGGTTCGGAGCGATGGAACTCGATGATTGCTACTCCCATCGGTCCGCCACGATTACGAAGGAACTACCTCCAAATATGACTTGCGTACGATCATGTGATTGGACGGACCAACCGTGTGGTCTGTTCGTAGAGATGAACATGGTCCGCATCGAACACCACCTGTTGCATTGGCATGGTGTCAAATTTAAAGCCAAGAATCCCTGCAAATTTAAGGGTTGCTCGAAACCACGGGCAATGCTCAATTTGGGCCGGCACATTGAAGGCGTCCACTATACAACGTCCCACCGATGCTGCTATTGCAAGAGGCGATGGTCGAGGGCCGATTCTTTGGATCGGCATCTGGACAAGTGCAAACCGCTGCGTGCTAGCAAGGCCCGCGCTAAGACTGGACGCCGCAAGTTTTCTCCCCTTGCCCCGAAGAAACTCGTCTATGGCTATATTGTTCCTGCCCACGACGCGACCTAGGGCAGCAAACGGCTGTGTACGTCCCCCTTGCCCTATATTTATCACTGATGCTAACTTCATATTGCCGTGCTATAGTATTTTCTCCAGTTCCTCAAGAAACCACGTCTCTCTACGATTACAACACTCGTTTTATTTTTTCATATATGTATGTGACCAAATCACTTCATATCATCAACACTCCTTTTGCGTCGAATGTTTCCTCTGTATTTTCTCTCCTCGTTATTGTATGGTGTATCATCTATATGTTTATTGGATAATCCTTATTGCACGCTGGACGTAGCTATTCTTCTAAATGGTTGTTGGAAGTTATTGGACGGAAGTTGGACGTAGCTATTGTATCTCGTCATGGAGCTTGGAGCTTTGCACCGTACTCGCTACGAATGAAGAATGAATATTACATATCGTGTTGCATTTGTGTCTTCCCTGCCACTGCTTATGGTGTGACAAAATCGAGATTCACCTGACGACCTAATGATCGATTGTCTTGATCTTAGGTACATTGTGATCTCCGTTGGTCAAGCGTACCATGCCTTGGTTCGGATTGGCGCTGCTGGCACAGGATGCTCCTTTCTACCAGAAATCCAGATTTGCTAGGGCATCCCTGATTCCAAGGTGATCTCAGTAGCATCATTTCCGCGGACCTCACTGGTTGACGACTAGATGTCGAGAAACGCGGCCCCAAGAAGTTGTATGTATGTTCTAACGCGCTCATCCCATCCGCACCATATCTAACCAGACCATTCAGAGCTTGTTGCCGAAGGCTCCTCTGATGCTGGAGGTGATCCTCAGTGCTAGCCTCATCTACTCGTAGATTAAGTATTCACATGGGTAAGTGACATAGATGTGCGAGAAACGCCCGGTCCCCCAAGAAGTCGAATGTGATGTTCCAACGCAGCTCATCCCATCCGCACCATATCTAACCAGACCATTCAGATCTTGTTGCTGAAGGCTCCTCTGGATGCTGAAGGTGATTCCTCAATGCTAGCCTCATCTACTCGTAGATTAAGTATTCATCTGGTTGATGACAGATGTCGAGAAACGCGGCCCCAAGAAGTTCACATGTATGTTCCAATGTACTCATCATATCTGTACCATATCTAACCAGACCATTCAGATCTTGTTGCCGACAAATCTGGTGATGTTGAAGGTAATTGTCTATGATCTTGGTTTTGAATGTTATATTTACGTTGTTCAATACACAGGTGTTGATGAAGGTATGTCTCATGCATCGTCTTGGAGTCTCGACTCTTTTTAAACAATTACCGCCCTACAGCCTAAGGCCAGAAGCAAGGTTATCTCTGTCTGGGACAGCGAGTGAAACTTACCTTGTGTTTTAAGTGTGTTTAGTAAGTTGCGCTGACTTCCAAATATCATAGGTGCGCTATATTGGAATAGTATTTGTTGTGTATGTGTGGAAGGTCAAGCAATTGGTGTTGTGCTAATCAGTCATCCCTCACAGCATCAGCCTTCTGAGTATGTGTCTTCATATTTATCGTGTCTTATTATGACTGGCGGCATACTATGATACAGTCGATGTTCCGACAATTTGGGTGACAGATCATCACAGATGCAGTGAGTATTCCGCACTGATGCCTTCCATTCCCATCCAAACAACTGAACTACCATGTAGGGGTGAGAGATTCTCGAACAACTCGTTGGTTTAATATAACGACCACCTCCGTGATATTACTTGACTGAAACATCAGACAAATCATCATAATCGCTCGGTCACATGTCATGTATCAACGATCCAGAAAGATGCTGATATTTCTCGTTGTTATCTTCCTGGCTATCAGATTCCCCAACACAGTGATGGGCGTAATAATGATGTAGTGTAGTTCAGAGGGTAAGCTTTTATTATGGATGAAAAGCTTAGGTGCGTCAGGCTCACTGACAAATACCAGAGGAACCCATTCTCTTTGACACGTATGGGTGCACAATTGACTTTACGGGAGATGCCGCATATCTGAAATCCATGACTTGGGTACTTGCCACTGTATGGGAGGTCCTTGCACTGTGTTTCGCAGTCTGAATTGTTGTCAAGCGCTTTCGTGAACGACGACAACATTAAGGTATTGTTGGGGATTGTTTCACGGCGTTAATGAAATCTCACATGGGTTACTTTGCGAGGTGAGCTCATCATGTGGTTCTCTTTTTCCGCTGAAGTTCTGCACGTGTTAGTTTTGTTGCAGTTTCTTGCTTCAAGATCGGTGTTGTTCCTCCAACGCTCTTAGCGGTATGTCGATCTGTCACCGACCTTCGCTTGTAGCCATGGTTCATTATTTCTATAGGACCCATATCCCCCTCAGATTTATATTGGTTCCACTCAATTTAAATCTTCTGGCAGATGTTTGTGATGGGGCCACGCCTGGTCCTTAACATTCGAGAATATCATACCAAGCTCGTGGCCAACTCTGATGCAGCAGGCCGCTATGACTTCGATTGCTTTCCAGGAGCGCGCGTGTGGCAACCAGCAGTAGCGTGTAGTACGGGAGATGCTCGATATGATTTGCACTTGTCGGTGGACTGCAGGGAGCGAGATTTTTTTTTCCTTGCAGGTCTTGTCGTGGTACTTAAATATCTAAAGTGTTGTAGTACAGAATTGAATTTGAAAGAATTCGTTTTCGCATCTGTTACATAACTGGATTCACTTGGCCGAAAGCATGACTTGAAATAGTTACTACATGCTAACCATAGCGGTGGTAAGAGTCGTACGTTTCCATGATCACGAATGAAATGCAGGTAAGTAAGATACCCATGAAGAGCAGTACTCGAAGCTGAAACATCGCAGACATAGACCAACGGTCATCCAGTCTGAGGACGTTTTCTCGTCTGTCATCATCATTCACAAAGACTTTGTAACGCTGGTTGACCATGCTCCATTCGATGCTACCCAAAATCCAATCCATCAGACCATCTGCGAATGCTGCAACTTGCCTGTTTCTTTCTTCGTCACCAAAGCTTGGGAGGGCATCTCTGCAGGTGTTGAAGCGATTCAAGGCAGCCTGGAATAGCTTTCCAGCGTGATCAAATCTTTCTTGAAGATCGAGATGTTGAGTAGTAGGGTCCTTCTGGAAAACGGTAATGATATTGTTCAGCGCTCCGTTATCGTCGCGCTCCTTTTTGAAGGAATAAATGTCCTGAAGCAGCCAACAATTCAGTTAGCATCAGCGACGTGTCAAGGTTTCTGAGGAGACAGACATTGGCGATGAACACCATATCGAGGGCGCTGTTCTCCATCTCAGCTACAACAGGATGTTGCAGAACATACTCGGGCAAATATAACCGGCGCGTAGACCGCATCAAAGCGAAGCAAGGTCGAGTACCGATGGTCTCTCTTCGCATGATCACGTATGAAGCGATGCAGCGTGCCGCTGTATTGTCCTTCGATGCTTCGCGATCGAGCGCCTCTTGTACGGTGTTCTTTGCAAAATCGACATTGGACTGCATGAATTCAGGCCAGTGATATGGATCTACAGCATCTTTCAAGCGCGCTGCTATTTGTCTGGAACGCTCGTCAGAAAGGTATAAACGCAGATTTGTGCAGCATACTCAGACATGAGTTTTATGAACGGGTGATGGTGCCCCTTGCCAGCTTGAGGGTCTTGTAGTACATCGATCCACAGTTCAGAGTTCCTCTTAGCCAATTCGCTCGAACATCGATCGCTGTAGCATGCAATCAGCACAGAGTTAAGATATTGATAACGTCCTGCAGCCTACGTGAGCACTTCGAGCATGAACGACATTGTCATGTAATCAAGGATCGCTCTTAGTTCCTTGGAGCTGGCCTTAGGCCACGCAAGTGCCGCCAGTAAAGGCATCTCTGCCTTGGCAACTTCCTTCGCAATTCCAGTCAGTACATCCTTTTGTCTGTACTACTATAGGGAAACTCACGATTGAGACAAAATAACCAATGGTATTTCTGATCCAATGTTCATACCCATCCTTTGCTTCTTTGAAACCAGGACTGATGATAGATCCTGTCTTCTGAGGACACACGGAGAGCAGCTTAGGAAGGTGATAGACTCTCGAGGGCATTTTCGGATGTTCAGGGAATGACTCCTGAGTCATCGTAGACTATCATTTTTATACCTGGCAAGAAGACAGATATCCTGATATCAGGACATCCGACTTGGGTAGTTGGTCGGTGAGTACTCTGTTTGACGGGGTAAAACTTACATCAGAATATACAGTCACGCAAACAGTGGCCCCTTCAAACAGTCAGCCCAAACAACTTTTCATTGATTGCTGGGGATTTCGGGGTGTACCCTAACGGTTGGGCACTCCTGTGGACGCTGGGCGAGTAAAATACTTTCAACAACTTGACAAGGCTAGCGCGAGTACCAAATGAGTGGGCGTGGACTACGATGAGACAATCACAATCAGCCAAGAACATAATTGCGTGTCGACGACATAGAACTTTTCGGAGCATGTACTCCGAGGAGTTCTGAACACGAACCTAACCTTCTGTGCATTTGCCGCCTTGACACATAGCTCTCGACAGACAAAGAACTTCGGAACACCTGTCTTCCTTGTTTCAGAGGCGTGGTGTTAGGTACTAACTTAAGATAGGAGTCTCACCTTCGCCGATCTGCACGTTGTCACCACAGTGGAGACGACCTCTGGGTAGTTGAACATGGTTCACGCGGTCCTTCGGAAAGAGCTTCCTTATCAGACTCGCAGTGTGCCGATTTGTTGACTGGTTGTTCCCGAGCAATCATTTGCTGCCTCCGATCTGAAGATTGAATCGCTCAAGACCTGCTCAAGATGTCCGACATCTTCGGTAACGCCACGGTAGTTTACGAGCCAAAGCCTCAAATGACGAAGTAAGCGTGCAGCCGTGTCGTATAGTTAGTAGTGGCGCCGTCATTACGCCTCGTACACACTGTTGGCACTGGTCGGCACCGGTTACTTGATCAAAAATAAGGGCAGTGGAAGAACAGGCGGGCTTGTCGGAAATGAAGCCGGAAGCGGTTTAGGTCAGCATCCACACAAAAAAACTGCGGCAACGACTAGATCACTAATAGTCACTTGTGGGGGCAAGTCTCAAAACTTTTCAGTGTTTGGTGCGTACTGCGTAGTGCACTCGTCAATAGGTTCTTGGCGCTTCGACTCACGAGTTGTTGTACTCGAACTGGGTGTCGTTCATAGATTTCGATGAAGCTATACCGTGTGTGATTCGAGCGAGCGGAATGTACGGTCCAAAGACAACAAAGAAAAGAGTGCCAACTGGACGTACCGGTGCCCGGTTCCTTCCGAGTCCGAGCAAACTGGCTATACCCCGCGAGTTCGACAGGGGACGCATGGTCTCCCTAGAGGTATTGCCTATCGACGACGGCTTCGTGTCCGGCTCATTGGCCCCACTTGGACAAAACGGTTCGATTATGGGACCCTCGTGCACCATCATGTCGTGCAATTAAAGGCTTGGTGTTTGCAGTGATCATGGCCAGTATTCACAAATACCAACCGAACTACGACAACGACCCGTTCTTGACAATCATAACGCCCGAGGACCCTACCCTCGCGCCAATCAACTACCCACCTCGCCCAATCTACCTTTCTCGTTGTCGCTAAACGCGAAACACATTGTTGTCGGCTAGACTTAACAATGACCAGTCTGACTTTGAGAGGTGGCTACGCAGCCTACGCTACTCAACCTGTCGTGGTAAGCTAGGCTGGTCCTGAGCTTAGTTGTCGGCTGCTCTGGTGATGCACTATATTTTTGATGGTTATCTGCTGGTCAAGTTGAAGGGCAACGTATCGAAAGTTGCAGCTATTGGTCATATCATAGAGGTTGTTTAGTACAATGGCCACCTCAAGGTCCTTAGGTATTACATCTGCCTCGTATTCTTCCTCACAGAATATATATTCGTCGTCGTCAGGATAAAATCACACTTTCACTCGGAGACTACCGTACGAGTCCATCATTTCCTTTCCTTGAATTTTGGCGAGCTTGAGTATGGGCGTGATAGGAGGGCTGGACCGCGTGTGCAAGTGAGCTAAGCGGTTGCCCTATTTACAAGGGCCGGGAGCTCATTCCCATCGCACGGAGATCAGTATCTAGTGACTCCTGTATCTGCTGCATGAGTCTTTGACGTCCGGTTACCGGGGCTGAGGCTGGAGCTGGGACTGGCGGCTGCACGGCTTCGGAGCCTGGTAATGGCCTGTAAATGCCGAAAGTAGTTGAACGACGGTATAAGGGTGGTTGTCCTGGAATCCTCTTTTGACACTGGTCAGTCTGATCAAAGCCCGATCATCAGGGGGACTTACCTCCATGATGTACCGACAGATGTCATAATAACCGTCTCTATTCTTCTCTTTCCGCGCCTTTGAAGACAAAGTGTCAGTGCTCACGGATGTATGCAGGTGTGGAAAACAATGCTACACGTTTACAGATGTACAAGCCATCATACCGAAAACCTTCCCATGGCGCGAATTCGGAATCAAGCTCGAAGCCCCGAATGACACGCACAGGTTTGCCTGTGAGATAAGATTGCTGCCGTACTGTCATTCCCCGATCTCACATTTATCCGACATAGAGAACTCACACGAAGTGCTTCATTTCCGGGGTCCGACCATTGCTGGTCACGAACCTGCTCGCGCGTCTTGGGGATTTTGATCGATGGTCAAACTATAATAGCAAAAGGCAACATACACCATCACTGTACTGCTCGTGACCCCCTAACGATACTAAGTCGGTATACAGTCTTGTAGCCCGGGTTGTGAATACACACCTGAACCTGTATATGAACTAAATGCACAATTAGCTTCCCGATCCGAAAATAAGCGTCGCTACGTGCGTACATCGTATCGCCGTCATCTTTGTCATCTTTGTATTGTCCCGAGACAACAATCGAGAAGGCGCCCTCTTCCTGAATGCCGTGTATACCAGGCTCCATTTGGCGATGCACGCCAGCATCGAAACATTCTTTGCTGTGAATAGATAGACAGATGAGGCAATTGATGTTATCAAACGAAAATCAAGAATACACACCGGTTCTTCCATGTCGTCCCGAAAGGTGCTCCTGGAATTTCTCCGAAGTGATGCCTGCAAAGACGATGCGGATGCGTGAGCAATGTAGTTGAGGGAGAAACATTGAGAAACTTACCCCGGCCTGTCCATTTGCTAGATATTTCTTCTGAATCTTTGAATCTTCAATCTTCTCGTCCCAAATACTGTGTTATGTCAAGTCGTTCTTAGTGCGAACGTTATTTACTGTATCGTTGGTGATTCAGTCAAGACGATGGAGATAAGTAGTACACATAGACTGCTGCTGCGTCGGAGTTCGAAAGGGCCTAAGGTTGTTCGGGGGTTGTTCGGGAGCACGCTGCATTTGAATGAATGCAAATGAATACAACCCCTATATGCAGTCTCGATCTTCCGAGCCCTCAGGCCTCAGGCCTCAATGTCGGAAACATATAAATTCCCACCTACGCACATGTCACCCTATAGTAGGGAGTCGGTGCTGTGCACCGCTACGATGGACCACAACGCACGGGTGAATATTAGCCAAAGCATCAACAAAAACAAAGTACTCCCTTTCTGAGCAACACCACTCCCAAAGTTCAACGCGCTTGGAGGCGACGGAAACTAATGAACATTGGCGACGTCTATATGGCCGGACGTAGACGCAAACGAGCTGTAATCCGAAAATACCACCTTCAGAAGCTGCATCTTCCGACTGAGGGCGTAGTTGTCTGGTTGGGTGGCATGTTCATATACAAGACATCAGCCCCCCAGCCTTCTGGACTGTTTGGAAGCCACAACGCCTTCGTTGTGATCCACCGCCAAAGCTATACCGCAGGGCTCATGCGTGGTGATGCTGTTGAAGAAAGAAATTTCCGGATTAGTTTTTTCCTCTTTTATAAAATGTTCGAACGACAAACGTTCTCTCTCAGATCATGCGACAAGGTTACACGGGCTAAGTACTAGTGTGACCAGCGTCCCAGTGAATCTTCGGCCGGTGGCCGTCAGTCGTGCAATGAGAGTATGCATTTGCTGTTAAGAAACCCACAGCAGGGTGCACATTGAAACGTGGTTGAGAACAGTGAACTGACAAAGGTTCCGCCATTTACTTGGTTTTGCAATAGGGAGCTTCCGAACAAGGAAACTCCTGGAAGCCTTTGGGCAACAGACCAAAACAACGCGTACGCTCGTCACGTCTGGGACGGTCTGGCACATCGTAGTGCTACGGCGAATTCTAATATCAATGCAAAGCTCGCGCTATGCGCGCAGCTTCATGCCTTTGACAGAGTCATGATAACCAAAGTGGCCTGTGGATCGTTGATATGGCTATCTCAAGCCGATATGTGATGTATTTTGATTTTCTTCATCCGCAGTATGACTGTTGACGGACGGTCTAGCACAGAGAATACTGCCCTCGTTTCGCGTCATAATGAGGGTATTACCAGCTGCGTTCTCTCTGCTACATCGCCAGTTAGTTCGTAGTATCTTCATGTAAACGGTGATGTCAAACTGTGGTTTCCATCTGTATTGTGGTGCGCTTTGAGTGGCTAGATGATATCATACCCTCCCATTCATACGTCTAAGGTGATGACTGCGCTGGGTCACGACACAATGAGCAGCGAAGGTAAGTGTCTTTGCACGTTTACAATAAAAAATGAGACTGACCCGACATATGTCGAAAATTTCAGGCCTCTGATGCTATGCGCCTTGATATCTGCTGTTTCTCTACCATGCAACTTTCAGCTATAATATATCAACTGCCCGCTTATGCCCGAGGTCGCTTGCTGCTGTTCTAAGCGGGTACCGCTGCGAAAGCTCACGATTGTGGTTGAGTATGCCGCCACTGGGCTCCAAGAGAGGGCCATTCTTCCGGTCCTTGGAACAGCATCTGAGTTGTACTGCTGCACATGTAATGCCATATCCTCTAGTGAAGAAGCACCACTACTTACTTTATCGTCACACACGTGTCTAGGTCTACAAAAGACGATTGACGTGCCGTGAAAAGCACGCATGGCGCTTCAAAGCAGTGAATTCCACACGGAATTAACGGAGGCCACAGGTGCGTTTCCTATGGTGAAGTGTCCACATACGCTTGCCTTTTTGCGACTTGTTGTCGGGACACACAATGCGCATCCACAGACATGCTTTGTCTAACGCTTCCCCACTTGTTATGAGTTTTAAAAGCTGGAATTGTTCTCTCCTTCACTTCTCTCATCCTCTTCTTTGCTTTTCCACTTCATATCACTTGTTCAATTCATCGATATGCCTCCGTAAGTCTACTCACATGTTAACTCGGTGTCTTCATATGCTAATGATGCCTTTCGCATTTAGTACATACTCCAACATTCTTCAAACGCAGTCGCATAATTTTGTGTTCGATTTCAAGTCGGATCACGCGTCCGAAAGTAATGATACGCCCCTCGAGGGGCACGCCAAGTTGCATTCGTACGTGGTTCTACCTCATTCGAAATATCAACTCAAACTCACGTTCCTTTGGCAGAATGTTCGAGGGGCTGGGACCAGTGGTTGACGAATACGGGCTGGCAGGACCCGACACTGCTCAAGTTGATGGGTAAGCCGGTCTGATTAGCCTTCTTGGACCATATCTTATTTATTTCTCCAGGCCTTCAGGATGTTCACAGGATGTCCAAAATACTCAGACAATGTATCCGATGTCGGACCAATTCATGCCGGCGCCTAATGCTTGCCCGTGGCTTGGAAATGATTCGAGCCCATCGCACTACTCGCAACCCTCTGCTGTCCCTCAAGTGCCGCTGCAAGCCTACGCAGGGTCCGAGCATGGATATGATAGTGGTTACAACGAAAATAGCCCCAATTCTGACGAAGGCAACTGTCCACGCGGGCCCGCCGACAACTCAGCGGCTTGGGCAGCCAGTCATCTCAGCGCGACTGGCCCTCCCAGCGACGAACATAATGGTGGCTACAAGGGAAACAGCACCTATATTTACGAAGGCCACTATCCCTGCGGGCCCGTCGACGACATGGAGGTTTGTATGGCCGGTCATACCAACGCGTATGGCCCCGGAGTGCCATTCTCCCAAGGGCAAAATACTCACTTGGAGACGTTCCCCCCGGGAGCGGAATATATTGGCTACGCATCTGGTACCATCACAGACACGATGACGATTGACGACACATTAGACTCTGCCACAACAATGGATCCGAGTGGGGGCACTAGCTTGGAGCCACCTTCCTTTGCCCCCGATGGGATGGCATGTGCCAAGTCTCGCAGGCGTAAAACTTGTGTTAAAGCCGAGGATAGTAGTTCGAGTTCGTTTCTTGCACCAACATTGCGCAAGCGCAGATGCCTGGATGATGAAGAAGAAATCGGGGAGGGGAAGTTTGGTGCCTACATGGAAGCTAACGGTGATGCCGTGATCATGGCTGATCCTATTCACGACCCAAATCCTGTGAACAGCAGCGGCCGCAGGACCCACGATGCCAAAGGTAACGTTCTTCGAACAAGGTGGTTCGGGGTGATGGAACTCGATGATTCCTACTCCAAGCGGTCTGTCAAGATTACGATGGATCTACCTCCAAATATGACTTGCGTACGATCATGCGATTGGACGGACCAACCTTGTGGTCTGTTCATAGAAATAAACAAGGCCCGTGTCGCACACCACCTGTTATATTGGCATGGCGTCGAAGTCAAATCCAAGACTCCCTGCAAATTTGAAGATTGTTTGAAACCACAGGCAATGACCAATTTGGGCCGGCACATTGAAGGCGTCCACTATGCTACGTCCTACCAATGCCCCTATTGCGAGGGGCGGTGGTCAAGGATCGATTCTTTGCAACGGCATCTGGACAAGTGCGAACCCCTGCTTGAGAGCAAGACCCTCGCTGAGCTTGAAGGCCGCAATTTCTGTCCCCTTGACTCGAAGAAGCTCATCTGTGGGTATATTGTTCCTGCTCGCAACGCGACCTAGGACAGCGGACGACTGTGTACGTCCCCCTTGCCCTGTATCTGTCACTGCTGCTAACGTCATGCTGCCGTGTTATAGTATTTTCTCCGACTCTTCAAAAATTATTTCTCTCTACGACTACGATACCTGTTTTATTCTGTCGTCTATATATTTGGCCAAATAACTTCATATCATCCACAATCCTTTTGTACATATTTCCTCTTCTCAGTGTACTTTCCCTTCTTCGTTATTGCATGGTGTATTTTCTATAGATTTGTTGGATAATCCTTATTGCACGTCGGGCGTAGCTATTCTTCTGTATGATTGTTGGAATCAAAATTCTGACTGACGGAATGCCAGTCCAGATGAAAAATGAGGTTTGGGCGCTTCGGCTGCACAGCTGTGGTGATCACGAGGATGACACATGTTCAAAGCCCGAACTTGCAGTAAACTTAAATCCGAATTGGCCTCAACACTCATTGCTTCAACACGTCGAGGCCTGCTAAGAAGCATGTTGTCGTAAGTAATGATTTTGGACTTTGGACGAAAGCTGAGAGGGAGCTGCGCCCAGTAGTTGATTATGGCTCCACCCATCATTGGAAGGCAGGAGACATCAACTATAAAGCCCCGCCAGAAATTTGAATGGCACGCCGAGATGGTCCACGACATACATCCGATGCCAGGAGGGCAGCAGATGATCACTTCTTCAAAGGACGGCTCGCTGCAGGTATGGGACTTGAAGAGTGGGAAACAGATAGGAGAGGACTAGTGGAATGGAGACGCTAGAGTGCTGAACATAGCGTTGTTTCCGAACGGGAAGAAAGTGGTTAGCAGGAGCGAGGATGGTGCAGCGAGGTTGTGGGACATTGACACAGGCAAAGCCATCGCGAAATGGATGGAACATACAGGATGGGTGTGGTCTGTCTGCTGTACTCAAGATGGTCGGCGAGTCTTAAGCGGATCCTTGAATAGGACCGTGACTGCAAGGCAGTGGGACGTGGAAAACGGAGAGACCGTGACAATCCTCGCACTAATCAAGACAGCGGTACGAATTGCAGTTTGCCGTCGTCTACCCGTGGATACGACCAGCTCTTGACTGGTGAATATGAACACCCAGTCAAAATTTGGGATGCAAAGACATGCGAGCTTGTCGCCACCCTCAAAGGACACGGATTTGGTGTTTTGCCTGGCTTGGACCGAAGAACGCTTGCTCGGGAATACAGCGACCTTGAAGCTTGAGTACTTGAGTCCTGGACGCAGATCGTGCGCAGTGCTCGACGTTCGTTGAACTTCCCGGCGAAGTCATTGACATCTTTCGACAACACAGCGAAATGGTGGAACCTCCACAACAGCCAGCCCATCAATTCGCCCCTCAAGTATGCACGCCCAGTGGCCTGCGTGTCGTTTTCGGTAGACGGGAAGCTACTAGCTACCGGCTGCTTCGACGACAACGCGTACACATGGGATGTCTCTGCGATAGTACGAGCAGCCGGTCTCAACGACCTTCTTTTGGATCAGCGCGACGGGTCGGTGCTTGCTGTACGTGACTCTTTCATAAACAGTTCTCATTGCATTCAAGCTGATGTGTTCTAGATTGATGCTACATGACGTCTTGTCCGTCAGCCACTCACTGAGGTCTCCCATCGGGCGCCCCGGGGCTTTTTAACGGCTCACCAAATCGTGCTCACGCACGTCGTTAATATCATCCAGTACTGTTTTCATCACCTCGATGTTCTCAGTTGTCTGCACAACACCTCCTCCAACCTCTATCATCACCATCGCGTGGGAGCACCCTTCGTAGCCGTTTTTATCTTTATTCGCCCCATGCGCCCAGATGCTCATGATATGCCATCCGACCCCGCCCTTTCCACTGGGTTCGACGCCTCCTCTCTGGCAGACCGGGCGGTGCGGATGTCGGGCTGCCTCAGCGGTAGTTGACGTCCCCTATGCCAAGGGCAAACGCGTATGTTCTTATCTTCTCGAATGTTTAATTCCTCTTGATTTCATTTTGTTCTTTGCGGATGTTTAAACTCCACCTCATATCACGTAGAGAAACCCTTCAGCAAGAGAGAGACGGAAGGCCAATCCCGAAAAACGCTACTGCAGGAAGCCGACGCCCTTTAAATAGCACCGTCGCGCAGCAATCCAGCAGCGCGGCTTAGGCCTAGTCATCTTCGCAATCGCATTCTGCCGTCTCCACCTTCACCGCACCTCCCATAGTTGCCAATACAACTTCGAGCACTAATCCTCATGCAACGATAAAACACGCTGGACGCTGGACTCGCTTCTGGCTCTTTGTTTGTTGTACTTCTCCTGAGTATACCGACGGTTATAATCAATCTACCAGTCCTTTAGGACGATCTCTCCCGTCATCTGACATCCGATGATGTTAGCTCATTCCTCGTGTACCTACAATGGAAGAATATCATTATTTGCATACGTGACATACCATGCGTACATACGCGAATTGCTTCCACGGAACCAACCGTTTCGTTTTTACATATGGTAGCTAATGATATCACAGCTCTCCGATGGACGGGTTAGCGAGCTGCATGCTCATCTTTGCAGTGACACGTTTTTTCGTCGTCGGGACCGTGTTAGCATTCGAATGCCAGTCTGAGAATCGGTACATAGTCGTGCCCATTCTTGTCGGCTGCTCTGGTGATGGTTGAGGGTCATCAAGTCGGAGGGTAGTGCATTGAAAGTTGCAGCCGGCATTGGACATATCATAGTTTTTTTTTGGTACAATAGTCATCTCAAAGTCCTTAGGTATTACATCTGCCTGATCTTCTTCCTCCTCAGCGGAACATATCTGCACTTCGTCGTCATCAGGACGATATCGTATTTTCGTTCGGGGGCTAGTACCGTACGCCCTCGTTTCGGAGTCCTTTTCCTGACTTCCGGCAAGCTTGGGCTTGGGCATGGTAGGCGCAGGAGGACCGGACCGCATACCACGTTTGCGGGCGAGCTCAGCGGTTGGCCTTTTTACAGGGGCCGGTGAACTTGCCAGAAAAGTGTCCCATTTCTGTATCCGCGCCAGCTCCTGCTGCTCAAGTCTTTGGCGTCCGGTTACCGGGGCCGGCGCTGGCGGCTGCGCGGCATTAGAATTGGCTACGGAGGCGGGTAACTTGTAAAGGCCGAAAATTGATGTACGACGACGTAAGGGTGGTTGACCTGGAATCCTCTGTTGAAACTGGTTAGTCTGATCAAAGTTCGATCACCAGGAGACTTACCTCCATGATGTACCGACAGATGTCATAATAACCGTCTCTATTCTTCTCTTTCCACGCCTTTCAAGACAAAGTATCAGTGCTCACGGATGTATGTAGATATGGAAAACAATATTACACGTTTACAGATGTACAAGCCATCATACCTAAAGCCTTCCCATGGTGAGAATTCGGAATCAAGCTCGAAGCCCCGAATGACGCGCACGGGTTTGCGTGTATGAGAGGATTTCTACTGTACCATCATTTCCCGATCTCACATATATCCGAGACAGGGAACTCACACGAAGTGCTTCATTTCCAGTGTCCGACCATAGCTGGTCACAAGTCTGCTCGCGCGTCTTGGGGATTTTGATCGATAGTCAAGCTATAGGAGCAAAGAGGCAACTTACACGATCATCGAGCTTGCGACCCCCTGACGATACTAAGTCGGCATATAGTCTTGTAGCCCGAGTGATGAACACACACCTGAACCTGTATATAAGCTATATGCACAGGTCAGATTACCGATCTGAAAATGAGCGCCGTTATGTGCTTACATTTTGTCGCCGTAATCTTTGTCATCTTTGTATTGGCCTGAAACGACAATCGAGAAGGCGCCCTCTTCCTGAATGCCGTGTATACCAGGCTCAATTTGACGATGCACCCCAGCTTCAAAGCATTCTACGCTGTTCACAGACAGATAGATGAGGTAACTGATGGTATTAAACGAAAATCAAGAGCACACACCGATTCTTCCATGTGGTCCCGAAAGGTGCTCCGGGATATTCCCCGAAGTGACGCCTGCAAAGATAGTGCGTCAACAGTGTGGTTGAGGGAGAAACACTGAGAAGGATTACTAACGCCGGCCTGGCACGACCGACCCCGCCTTCCCCCTCTCTGCTGAACATTTCTTTTGAATCTTCTTCACGTTTCATCATCTCGTCCCAGACACTGTATGACGTTCTCCAAGTTGTTCTTGAGTGCGAACGTTGTTTATTGCGTCGTTAGTGACTTTCAAAATGATGGAGATAAGCAACTTAAAGTACACGAGGCAACAATGAGGCTCGTATACATGGTGCGTCGGAGTTCGAAAGGGGCCGGGCTTAAGGTTCGATTCCACCGATGGATAGTCAAGATAATGACGAAGTTAGATCTCTTGACTCATAAAGATGACATCCACGGATCTACGGTGCGTCGACAGCGCAGTTGATGCAGGCCGACATCAACTTGCATCTGCTCCCGCGGGACGAACTTGCGCGCTTGGATCATCATGTCAGCTCATTACCATGCAAGCTCAGGCAGTTCTGAATTGCGAAAACATGGGGGCTATAGATACATGTTCAACGATGTACTGCACGTAGACAGATCTAGCAGAGCAGTATCAGACAGACGTTCCAAATGATCCTCAAAGCAAGAAAACAGAAAAACCGGGATATGATGGGTATTGTACATTCGTGACCGGTCCGCTCAGAAGGGCGAAGTGGACGAGAAACATGAAACCGAGGTAACCAGTGGATTTGAGGTCCTGAAAGCAAGAAAACGGAAGAGCCGGGATATCGTGGGTTTTTTACAGCTGTGACCGACTCGCTCAGAAGGGCGAGAGGGATGAAAATGGGGAAGCCGTGGTTTCGAGGTCTGCAAATATCATATCTTCTTCCCCTTCTTCTCCACCTTCTTCATCACGTAACACATTGGCATATTCGTCGTCCTCATCATAGGAGATGCTCCGCATGGGCCTCGCTAGGACGGCACTGGGCTGGGATGGGCCGGACAACATGCTGGGTTTTATAAGAGTGCGCAGCGGTTTCCATTTCGCAGGGGCCGCCTTTGCGGAAGAGCTCGTTCCAGGAAAGTGTTGCTGCGTCCCTTTCTGCATCTCTTTCTGCACCCGCTGGTTGTGCTTTTGCAGCGGAGATTCAATCATCACCAGGATCGGCGTTACGACTTGTGGCTGCGCGGCAGGTGAATACGATGAAGACGGCAACGCCTGTGGCAGCGGTCTGTCGGCGAGTTTGGGCTTCTTGGGCGCCGCATCAGCATAGATCGGCAATTCACTTCGGGGTCCAAAAGGTCGGGTCTTGCGCTTACGGCTGATCGACGTAGGCGAGGGCGAGACGACAGTGTCTGACGTAGCTACGGAGGCAGGAGATGGCTCATGGTCGGTATCTCCGAGCGAGCGACGAGGCAGGGGAGGTTGACCTGGAACCCTCTGTTGACACATGATCAATCTAATTAGAAGCCCCATAATTAAGGGTGCGGCTCACCTCCAGCTTGTAGCGACAGATATCGAGACCTTTGGAATTTTTCTCTTTCCATGCCTTTGAAGGTTGAGTATCAGTGCTGGCGCATCCTCCATAGAATGGGAAATAATATTACACTTTCAACAGTGTACAGACCATCATACCGATAGCCTTTGGCAGGCGCAAATTCGGAAAGCACTTTGTAGCTCCGGATGACGCGCACAGGGTTGCCCGTGTCACGCGATTTCTGCCCTGTAGTCATTTTGGGAACTCGCTTTCAAAGACAGAAAAACTCACGACAAGTGCTTCGTTTCCCTGATCCGTCCACTGCTGGTCAAAAACCTGAGGACCTAAACGGAGCTTGGGGAGTCTAAATGGATAGTTGTGCTATAGGAGCAAGAAAGCGACCTACACGCCTTGGAGGGGAGCCATCAGACCACCGCTTGCGACCCCCTGATGCTACCATGTTGACATACAATAGTATAACCCAGCTTGTGATACATACCTGTACCTGTATAGTAGCTACAATAAGATCAGGATATTAATCGCATTCGGAAACGAAACGTCGTGCTAGATGCTTACATCGTATCGCCGAAATCCTTATCATCTTTGTAGTGACACGAAACAACAATTGAGAAGGCGCCGGTTTTTTTGGTGCCGTGTATACCGGCCATATAAGGGCGGTGCACGCCAGCGCCAGAACAATCTTGGCTGCAAAGTACAGGCAGATGTATTAACTGATGCTAAAGTATCAAACGAGAATAAAAATACGCACCGATTCTCCCATTTGGCCCCAACTGGTACTCCGAGAATCCCACCGAAGCGCTGCCTACAAAAAACGAGTGAGCACTATAGCTAAGGGAGAAATGCTGATAAGCATTACTAACGCCAGGCGGCGAGCGGCTAACTTGGAAGGCTTGATGTTGGCCTCCTTGCCCACCGAAACTTTGTTGGCTATTCCTTCTTGATCGAAATCCATCTCCTCATCCGTGTGGGTGTCTTCGACTTGTTCTGGCGGATCGTTCTCGATATCCATAATGTGTGGCGTTCAACGTTCAACGTAACGGTGACTGCTTAACGATCAGCCTGAGTACATGAGGCAGCCAGGGTGACGGTATTAGTACTGCTTCGGAGTTCGAAAGACGTGGTCTTCGAAAGGTCCGGTGCCTCTTCTACTACTACTAGCATCCATTCCACCGACGACTAGACAAGGCGGCCATCAGTGACTGAAACCAGGACTTCTTGATGATACATGACATGTCGACAGCGAAGCAGTTACAGTTGCATCATGACGATGACAGCCTGACGGATCTACTGGCGTGGAACGTGGTTGCACGCCTGAAACAGCATTTCAGCTCACTCGGGACATGCAAGCTCATGCGTCCGATTTTGAATTCTGATTTGTCGTTGGGCAGGAGACATTGGTTGGCGTTATCTTTCAACAGCACAGGGTTTTACATATATCTAACAAGTATTGAGCACGACGCAGTTCTCGGCGCTCAGCGCTCAGTATTTGCAATGAATGATTTATGCCCCTGTGCATGTGAACTGCAGCAAACTCGAAGGAAATTGTGCTGCCTCTGGTTGGCTGGTACAATGATCGCCGAGATCATCTCACCGCTTGTATCGATAAAAATATACTTATTCCACAGATATTCACAGTCGCATATATATTTTCTGGTTGTATCTCACCATAATATTATCGTACCCCCTCATTCTCCTTCTCATATCCTTCTTTCCCAATACCACCATGACCCGCCCCTTTAAGCCACCCCCGCTGGCCAGGGATACCACTGGATTTCGATGCAACTCACTCAGTGCATATGCATGGAAGCAATGGACGATGTTCGAGGCCACTTTTGCCATATGTGGTCTGGAGCCCTGGGAGAAACTTGTTTTCGGTGAGCACTGCACGCTCGACCCCGAACCACTCCTGACGTGAACATGCATATACAGTGATCGTTATGTCTTTACTCACTTTCCTGTTCTTCACTGGCCTGTCTCGGGTAATACCCAATCAGTTGATCTCACTACTACATCGCACTGCATACTATCTCTGGGGCGATGAGCGGGTACTAAATCACTGGATGGACCATGCAGCAGCCAGTGTGAGAGAGCTATAGCCTGAGGTGTACGTTGTCTGAATTGAGGCACAAGGGGAGCACGACCTTTGCCTGTCAAGTACGTCGCTTCGCATCATACAAAACTCACGGTAATTTATTTATAGGTCTTCCTCCAGATTGAAGTTGTTGTTCAACTGTATTATGTCTCTCGTACTTTATTCTTCTATCATTGTCTTGTGGATTCCCCGTTCACGTAACTTTATTTTCTCAACTCGCTGGAATACTTGGTATGATCCCAAATCGACCAGCGGTCCGCGGTGATACTATATGACAGCTATTGGTATTTCCTTAAAAAAGCAGGCGCCGCGTCACTACAAATCACACTCACGTACCTCTATGTACAAAACTTTCGATTTATTTCTTGACAACAACAACTAAAGTTGCTCGGAAAATGAAACGGAGATGTATCCGGGGGGATCCGGGGGGACCGACTCTGTGGTTTGATACATTAGAACACCCCCAGACGCCCCCCCAGCGAAAACTTCGGATTTTCGCGAGCGAACAGCGCTACCTTGGGGCTACCAGCAGATCATCTAGATGCATCGGCTTTGAGTTGTGCCAATGATTTTCGGGCACATAGTACATAGCCAGAAATCATTTTATCAAAAATCAAATTGACCTGCCATCACATCATGACTCACCGAGTCACTCCCGCTATAATCACACAAGAAGCATCGATTCGAAACATCAGATTATAGCTAGTTGACATAGTTAATAACTTCCGAGGTGAAATACCGAAGGATGCCCACCTCAGCAACATGCAATCAATTGGGGACACAGTGGTTGCCTTAGTCGAAGGAGCAAACGAGCAGCAAATCTCGCAATGGCCAACTGTGCTCGTCCGCCATCCCACGCGTGAGTTGAGCGTGATGATTTTGTTTGCGATTATGTGCTGTACTTGTTAGGTCAACGTTTTTTGCAAACAGCAAATTGAATAACGGTGGCGTTGCTATCACAGGGCCGGTATCCGTGTAGAACGGCAGTTCTTGCTACAATGCTTGTAACAAGAGAAATTTGATTCTGCTACAGTTCCCAACTTGTTAGAATTCAGATGAGCCTGAGGGCGGCCCATGTTCATAATCACTACAATATACATACCGTGGACCGTGGTTGACTTTCTTGTTTATTGTCTCTGTGTCTAAACATGGCGGCCTTCAACGTAGCTGGTTACACGTTCTCGGAGAAACCTAGCCTGAGCTCGCGACACAGCGCAACACCTGACAAGCGTGTGGTGTACGGCGCACTACAACCGGAGATCGCGAAATCCATCACGACGTGATTTGAATTTGACGGCGACACCAATCACGGTGTAGCGCATCACGTGCCGAGAAATCACTTGATTTCGATTTCCGCCACTTTCCGTCCTGGGCAGCGTAATTTGGGCTAACTTGAGGCGGATTATAACTTAAACAAGTGCTCGTTTTCTTTCGTGAAACCACTTTCCGCCATTGTCCGCCTCCTCTTCAACCATAATCACTTTCTAACTATTTTTCGACATGGTGAAGGACTACTTATGGAGGCAAAGAGTCAAGTTCGAATCGACGTTAGCGCTGTCTATGCTTGAACCTTGGGAGAAATTTCTCTGCTGTGAGTATTATCTTTTCATGAATTGTCAATGCCATAATTTCGCTGACCCGTCCGTAGTGATCATATTCTCGCTTTTGACAATGTTGGTAATGATTGGACTGTTCCAATACTTGCCGCAGCATGTCATGGTCATGCAACGACGGGCTATATATTACCTCTGGGGTCAGGAAGGAGACGTGTTTCGTTCATGGGTGGAGACTCCAGGGCTGAAAGAGCTATAGTGCGTGCCTAATTCTCTATGCGTGCCCGGAGGTGCGAGCGTCCTGGTGTTTCATTCGCCGTTGTGCTTACCCACCCATATATAGATCTCGTCTTATGCTATCTATCTGGATTCAAAAATTCATCTCTCCCATATCCCTCACCTACTATACCTTCTTTGTATGCTCATACATGACCCTGCTGGTCCAATTATTGGTGCGCATCATCATTACGGCAGACACGTGACTGCAGGGGGCCAATGACAGTACTACAAGCTATTGAGTTGTAATGCACTTGTTGAATTCTCTTCTCTTCCTAGCCTGCAGAAATACACTTCCACTTCCCTGCGTTGGGCTCCCATAAACCAAACACGCAAGTATTCTTTATCGCACCAGTCCATTGTATTGTCAGCATGACACGCGCACCCATACCCCCGGACACGAGCAGCTTCCGCACCTCTTCCCTCCGCAAGTACGCATGGCGTTACAAAATTGTGCTCGAGACTACCTTTGGAATATCTGTACTTGAGCCCTGGGAGAAGCTCGTCTTTTGTACGTTTAGGCTTTTAGCCAGCACTTCCGTCTTCCCTCGCACCGTTCTTACTCGCAGGGCACACAGCAATTGTCATGTCACTCCTTACCTTTCTGTTCATCACTGGCTGCGTTTGCTACTTGACACCTCAGGAGTTGTTGTGGTTCAGCATAGGCTCTCTTACTACCTCTGGGGCGATGAAGGAGGGGAATATGGGCATGGACTGTCGACACTGGGTGGGCCCAACCAGAACATCAGAGAGCTGTAGACTCTACGATGTTGGCACGGTGACAGACAACCTGCCATTATCACAGTTATCTGATACTGCAACCTGCATGTTGGGGCAGTAAAGATTCTTGAGTCTTGACACTAGCAGGTAGGACGGCTACTTGTGTAAAAAAAAACATCGAATGAGCGCTCTGCAATAAGTGAATCAGGAAGACTCGTCAAATAAGATCAAAACAAAATATTTCAACACTGGTTAGGCTTTTAAAATTTTAAGGAGAAGCGAAGATCTTCGTTGTGGTGTGTTGTGAGCGCTTGACTTCAGGCTTAAGTTTGTACCACCACCTGGCCAGAACCAATAGGCTTTCTCGCTTATCGGCCGCGGCAGTCGTACGCACTCGTGCCAACCTTGACTATTTGCATTACCTCGGGGTGAGTCCAGCTAGCCTCGGGCTTCAGTGCTTCCTTGATCAGAAACCACGACGTAGGCTGCCGCCGATCGACTTCTCGGATCCTAGCCCTAATATACTGGGCTCACATTACTTTGCAGTTCGCTGGACTGAGTTGAACTTTAGTCTTGCTCATACATGATCAAGGACCTATATGCAATTTACACAGCTCTACCAACGTTTTTGATCTAGTCTACATGGCCAAGCCATTCTCACCTGTGGCCAGCACTGAGACGGCCTGGATGCTCGATCGACGCAGCTAGCACGATGGTTCACCACGACATACACAGAGAGAATGTACGTCTGGTGCTGAGTGCCACCGCATGGTGGTAGCACGATTTTTATCATGTGAGTTGCTGAGCCACTCGATGACAGGCTTTCACGAGCACACGCACAAAACGCCGTCTCAGTGCCCAATATTGTTATGGTGTCAACAACGCATGGAGCTGATATTTTATTAACATAGGATCCGTTGTCACTCTACACTTACACTTTTCTTCACAGCTGCGCCCCCAAGCTTGCTCACAAAATACATTGCGTTTTGCCACTGTCACATCTTCCGGGCGTAGGGTCCCTGGGAACACCAACGCTTGGTCTTGGACCCGCCACTTACCAGTTTCTTTGATAAAGATATAATAAGACACGCTGCATGGTTCCCAGCAGATCCACCAGCTAACCTATCTTGTCAAAACATAGCAGCCACACAGTCTGCCACTAGTTCAACGTTCCCAGATGGTCACACCCAATCACGCCGGCGTGGGTCACGTTCCGCACAGAATTCCGAAGCGATTCCATCATGCTAAAATGGATCAGCTGATTTATGCTGTACCAACATCACCAATAAATCAATCCTTGGCAACGGTGCATAGGCGCGTTGAGAACGTCATCTTACGCCCCATATGACGGCCTCTGACGATTCTCTCCCTCCAAGCACGTACTAATCAGGCTGACACTCAGGCGCCGCGTATGGGTCATCAGACTCATCCTCACGCAAGCCGGTAGCATTAGTGCTGATTCAAAACAGTTGTCGGGCTGTGCATGTGCTTGATCGGTGACCGGATGCGCGCCTTTCCTCCATTGAGCACAGGGCCCCGGGACCTAATCCTAAGCAGTATAGGAAACATGATTAACCCTTCTGACATGACACTTTCTAGCTCTGATAATCAGAACATCACCACCTCTTTCGGTTTGACACGAGATCAGTCCTTGGACATTTGGCGAAAAATATATCATTTGTTATAGGTATATCGGAAAAAGGATGGGTGTACTATGATAAGGATGAATAAATGTATGGATACAGTACGAAGAAGACGTGTATGTGTGTGATGGGTAGCCGATCTATAGTCTTGACATTGCGTGATGCACCAGCCCGTTCAAAATGCGTGGAGATTGATCGTGTATTGTCACATAAGTTAATAATGCACGGATTTAAGACGTCACGAAGGTGTTGGGTGAAAGGGGGTAAGATGAAGGGGATACCGTAACATTATTTGGCTGGTAAACGCATGGAACATAACGAAAAAAATGCGTAAAAACCACCAGATGCGTGTCATAGGCATGTTTAGTCGTGAGTGTGGGAGCGAAATGTGAAAGGCAGGGGGTAGATTATGATAGCGTAGATGATAGGGATGGGTGGAGTGCACATGCGTCACGAGCCCAAGTCGTGGCGATGGCCGTGATCCAGTCACCAGGTAGTCCCTTCCATCAGAATGATCGACCAGCGGATTCGAATAGGTGCGATTACGACGGCATTCCGCTAGGAGCCTGCGCATTAATGACTGTGGGTGGGTCGCCTGATATAGATATTGGAATAATGGATAACGAAACACATGGCACGATCCCCCTCCAAGGGGCGGGATCCTCCAATAGTCCATGCAAAAACAAACCATGCCTAACAAAACTATACCGCGGACGGACGGTTTCCGCCACCCCATTTTGTGCGATAAAGTGCATCATCTGGCTTCGTATCGGGGTGAATTTGAAGCCTGCCTTCCCAGAGAGCGGCAGAGGACTTCGAGGGATCATAACGAGCAGGGTCCGATAGAGTACCGCGTGATTGAGGTGCCCAGCCAGCTCCAATAGAAGAGGCAATAAGCGTCGGCACCATGGTCATCAACGAAGGGCTAGAAAAGATTAAGGATACCATCTCGCCCAACAAACTCTACCACGTACAGAGGAACACGTTTATCTTCGTGTAATCTAGCCTGACGACTCTTCACAACGAATGAAGACGAGCGAAGCCGCCCGCCTCGCAGGTTAGCGAATGTGGCGAGATTATCACGCACAAGTTCAATCGCAGAGTTCCATTCAACGTCTGGGCGAACTTTGGGAAGACCGCCTTGGGGTTTGGGTAGTAAGCGCATTAGGATGAAGAGACGTTCAAAGGGTCCGTTGGGCAACAGGCGGATGAGCGCGCCAAGTGGAATGGATACGAAACCAAGGGCGAGTGAGATGGCCCATTCACGACCTCCAATGCGTGTAACTTGGAATGCGGTACCACCGATGAACACGATGACAACCTGCACAGCGATCTCTGCGAACCAGCCGTGAGGGTAGTCCGGACATAACAATACTCAACTCACCGATGAGGGTGATAACCATGAAGTACCAATTATTGAGCATGCCCTCAAAGATGTTGAGCTTCCGGTCGAGCCTTCGTGAATTCACCGAGTTGAAGATCTGAGCAAAAACAAACGCATTGAAGACGAGCGTCTGCACAATGGTGGCATTCCCCGACGTGTCCGCAAAGCCCAGGATATGAATGCCAAGGAAGTGGAAGAGCAGGATGACGGTGATCTGATAGACAGACTGCAACAAAATCTGCTTGTACATATCCACAGTGAACAGCGGCGCCGTTTGCTTATCAGGCTTCCG
Organism: Suillus lakei; assembly: GCA_016628065.1. Taxonomy (NCBI): domain Eukaryota; kingdom Fungi; phylum Basidiomycota; class Agaricomycetes; order Boletales; family Suillaceae; genus Suillus; species Suillus lakei. The sequence goes on along the minus strand of JABBWA010000009.1, from coordinate 76,991 downwards.
GTCCAGTAACGCCGGCGACGCAGGGTCCGTAGCGAGTGCGAGCGCAGCGAACGTGTCCATGATGATATTGATCCACAACAACTGAACAGCCGACAACGCCGACGTCTCAGAACTAGAAGCAACGGCGGTTACGAAAGTGATCACCACGGCTGTAACGTTGGTGGAGATTTGGAACTGTAGGAATTTCCGCACTGCGTCGTTGACACAACGGCCCCACATGATCGCCTTGACGATGGAGGAAAAGTTGTCGTCCATGAGAATGATGTCGGACGCCTCTTTGGCTACTTCTGTCCCTGCTATGCCCATGGAGAATCCCACGTGCGCCATCTTGAGAGCGGGTCCGTCATTCGTGCCATCGCCAGTGACGGCAACAATCTCCCCAAGCGCGCGCAGCTTCTCCACCAGGATCTTCTTATCTTCAGGCGATGAACGAGCGAGGACTTGGAGCCGTGGAACGATCTCGAGCATCTGGGATTCATCGAGCTGCCGAAAGACGGGCCCTTCCATGATGATACCACCAGCCGTGTAAATACCACACTGCGTGGCGATCGAACGCGCCGTCAGCACATTATCACCTGTACACATCTTCACGGCAACACCGGCTTTGTGACAATCGGCCACTGCTTCTCGAACACCATCCCTGAGCGGATCCTCGATCCCGACAATTCCGATCAATGTCAGCTCTTGGGCGATGACGTCGTAGGGCACCTACAACCAGGTCAGTATGCCAAAACATCGCAGGGGAAATACCTACTTCGTCAATTGCAGTGGCGTGCACCCCTGGTGGTGGCCAATATGGAAAATCCCTATAGCACAAGGCGATAGTCCGCAGAGTCTGATTCGCATAGAAAATGATAGTCCTGGTGATATTCTCCTCCGAGAAGCCATCGATATCTGCCACCTCGACGCCGTCCGACCCAAGATCGTTGATGCCCGTGTCCTGCTGCTGCTGCACCACGACATGTCTGCTGCACAACTTCGTCAGGATCTCACTGGCGCCCTTGACGTAGAACCGATAGCCGCCATTCTTGAGCTTGACCACGACGCCCATAGCCTTGCGCTCGCTAGAAAACGGCATCATCTGCACGATCTCCGCCGCGTCCCTCGTCTCCTTATAATCCGCCCATCTCAGCTCCTTCGCAAAGTTCAAAAGCGCCGTCTCCGTCTTGCTTCCCACAAACACGCGCTCCCCACTCTCCTGCTCCACATCCTCAAACGCCGTAGAGTTCACAGCAATAGCCGCGTTGAACAAGTTAAGAAGCGGTCCGCTCAGAACGGTGTTAAGTGTTGATTGGTCGATGCTAAAATCATCGCGAGGTGCTTTCAAGTCAGAGCTCCTGTGGGGGCTTCTATTCGCGTTCGTGCGGGCTTGGTTATCTTCGAGTTTGCGCACGAATTTGGCGTGGATGCCGATGGAGCCTGCGACGACGGACATGACGTTGCGGGTTAAGGTACCGGTTTTGTCGGTGCAGATGACGGAGGAGTTGGCCATTGTTTCACAGGAACCCAAGACGCGCACCAGGAGATTCTCTTTTGTCATACGCTTAGTGGCAAACGCTAACGCAAGCGTCACAGCCAATGGCAGGCCTAATTATAAACACGCTGGTTAAAAAGTAGCACGGTTAACGTAAAATGTAGTGCCTTCACCTTCTGGAACGGCGACCACAACCAAGGTGACCGAGATAATGAGAATCTGAACGAACGCCATGCCGTTCTGATCGGCAGTCCTGTAGCGCACCAGTTAAAAAAGGCGTAAATGTCATGACGGAAGTTTCCTCACCTGGCAGGCTCGCCTGTAGCAAGTTGCACGATAAATCTGATCATCAGAGTGGAGAAGAGAATGATGCCGGCAATGCTTCCAATCTTCGCGATTAATTCCGCTAGGACGTTGAGCTTCAATTGAAGCGGGGTGTTCTCCGCGTCCGTCCTAAGAGCTATTGGAGTTGGAGTTAACCGGGGCGTTGGCGACCAAAGAGAACTGCGCACCCATCATGATTCTGCCGTTGAAGCTCTTCGTGCCAACTGCGACGACGACGTAGCTACCGACGCCCTCCAATACCTTGCTACCGCTGACAACAAAACAATCGGTGTGTGTAGACACGTGCTCCCCTCCGAGGGCGCCGCCTTCAGCGTGCACACCGCTTAGTGCATGTTTCAGCGCCAGACAATCTGCATAAGATGCCTTTTTAATAGCATCCGACTCGCCAGTTGCCGCTGATTCGTCACACTTGACGTTATGCCCGGATAAGAAGATGCCGTCGCAGGGGACGATTTCGCCGGGTTCTAATAATGCAACGTCCCCGACTACGACTTCCTGTGCCGCACAGGAAACAGATGATGAGACGGCGTTGGATTAAATGAGATTGAATCTTACTTTCACATCGATGAGACGTTCAATGCCGTTGCGAATGACTTTGACCCCACGTTCTTCCTTTTTCTCGTTGAGGACCTTGAATTGCCGTTCTTTTTGCCAGTCATTTATCGAGCCAACAACAACCTGTAAAAATTGAGGGTTGGATGAAATCAGAAGACACAGCTAACTTACAACAATGAGCACTGCAATCATAATCGCAACACCTTCCACCCAATCCACTGGGGGTTCGCCAGCAGGCAGAGGGGTCCCAAAATCTTGAAACAAGCCCAGCGCGAGGGAAACGACTGCTGCAATAGACAACAAGACCTTGAAACACAAGAGGGGTGAAGATTGAGTGTGACCGATTCAGTAGATACGCACAAGAACTTTATCTTTCAGGGCAAGCCACATGAGAGCCAGTAGGCTTTTGCTCGTGCGTTGGGGAAGAACATTCTCTCCAAACACGCGCTTTCGGTCTTCCATTGACGCCGTATGAGGGTCGTCGGTGACTTGAACGTCATCGAGATCATGCGGTGTGGCAACGGATAAAGGTTGCCGGTCATGCCTTTGGGAAGCGCCTACTCCAGCACCTGGTCTGTTGTTCGTAGAACCGGGGAGTGTTAGACCCCGCGTGCGGTCAGTTCCGAGGCCCTCAAGAAGGCCGTCGATACCCCCAAGAGCCTCTAGAGCGTCGAGACTCTTCGGGTCGAGAAGACTGGCCAAGACGACCGGTCTGAATTTGAATGGACGAGGGTCAGCCAAGTCATCTTGGACGAGTTCAATCTTTGAAACGTCGGCGTTGCTTTGGAGTGATTTGTGACTGCCAGAAGGATCACCGTGGCCATTGGCATCGGGTGTCTGAGTTGTTGTGACGACGTTTTCAACGGAAGTATCGGATTTAGCGTGTTGAGACCTAGAGAGGACGGAGATGGTGTCTACGTGGGTGTGGGTAGGAGAAGGCATTGTGCTAGCGGGATCCGATCTAACAGGATGAAGGTGAACCATGCCATAATCGCCGCCGCCGTGGTCTGGTTCGGTTTCGTCTAGACTGCTGTGACCCTCATGGGAGCTTGCAAAAGTTGCGTTGCTAGGCTTTCGCTGATGATCTGAGACCTTGTCCATTGAACTGAGGAGATGCAAGGACGAATAGCCGTTACGCTCGTCTGGTTTGTTATCCCTCAGGGACAGTGAAGTTGCAAAATGGACTGAAGACTGAGTTGATAAAGTAGGAGACGGAGGAACAAATAAAGAAGCACCGTCGTTGGATGAGACAACAGTAGGAGACGGTGAATGAGAGCGAGAGTCTAATGAGATTCTTCGCTGCAAAGTAGCGTGGGGGGACAACAAGGCTGAATCTGGTTGTGGCAGGGATACAGCATTCGTCGATTGGGAAGCGAATAGAGGGTTGACTGTATGGCTTGAAGAAAGGTCAGTGGTGACGATCTCAGGAATGTTCCCTTCAGCTGCCATGAGACCTGCAATTGCAAGAAGGGAAAAAGTTCCAACTGAGAAATCGAACACCGATTTATAAATGAACGTGACAGGGCTGTGCGGGTTAGTGGTGCAGTGGAAGTTCTACGTAGAAAGATCTAAAGATTCAAGGCACAACTAAAGGAGACCCCTTCATGGCCAGGTTGTACTGCCTTGAACCCAGAATACCATATGGTAAATGATATCAACCATATGCCATGAGATCTAATAGACCAACAGGTGGATGAGAGTCGACTCGACAGTAGTAGTATGCAACCAGAGTAATTTCCTTTTCAGTAACATCGTCGATGTTTCGCAGATCATCTCCTTTCTTGGGCACTGCCGCAGCAGCGTAGTACCAAGTAATATTCAACCTTCAAGCGCTTCAAGACTGTCTTGAAAGGCGGATCTTAGGTACTACTTGGCGGTATGCACCGGTCACTTGTTCATCCCGGACGCTTCTCTAGCCGGTGTACTCATTTCACACCGAACTATCAAGATACTAAATACTTCAACTTGCTGCAAGGCTCCCATGCTTTCGATTATCATTTCCATGCACAACCCGTTGATCATCTCACGCCAATCTCACCGCTTGCTTTCCGAGGACTACGACGTCATCATTCCGTAATCCAATCCCCCCCATCATTGTCTCCCAATTGACGTCTTCTCAAATTACCTCTTTTTTACTCTCAGTATAGGCCATCAAACCCCACCGCCAATGCACTCCATGCACAACCAGTGTGCTCATTCCCCAGACGATCATCTCCTTGGCGCTTATACCATTCAGGGGGCCAACACCTTCTCTTCCACACTTTCACCTCCGCCATTTTCTACTCAGAATTCTAACATCCTTATTTGCCAGCTCCCATCAATATCCCTCTCCCAATTAGGTTAATCAGATAACCGCCCCTGCCATGCGCTAACGGAAACTAACCCCTTTGCTTGTTTGAACGTGTCTTGTGGCCACCTCAACTACATCATGCTGCAGTCCTCGTTGATCCATCGCGGACTTCATTTCAGAAATCCTCTTACCCGAATACCTTTGGCCGTATTCTATTCTTAGATTAGCCAAGGGCGCCAGACGCGTGCGTTTGACTTTTACCTTCAAAATAACTGAAGCGCCCACCGTTGTGGGGAGAGACAAAGGGTCGTCCTAACCCATCCACCGCCCGATCATCGTGACAATATGGAAGGACCGCCTGGCCCATGCGCCAACGTGTCAGTATCACACAGCCCGCACGATATCGTCCTTATCATATTAGGCGGAACCATTGCCACGCTGACCACAAAGACCGCTTCCCGCACAAAGAAAATCTCGAAACACCGGTAACGCGAGCCGAATATATCATATTCTCCGTCCATTCCACCACCCCATACAGACTCCCCTTGTCGTCTCACTGTACAAATACATTCCATTCACGTCTGCGCTCCGATCGCCAACGGCACCCTCAACCGCAGGAACGGTAGACAAGATGGAGATGGAATGAATTGATGGGCAGCGCCGTGGATCTGATCCATGTCATGCCATCGGCTGACTCTACTGCATGTAGTTCGCCGCCACCGCACCTCTGCAATGAGTGGCGTGCTGCTAAGAATGACGTTTGGGGACTTGAACTAAGTTGGTCTATGCAGGCTGTCTGACAACTTATGAAACACTGCGGCGCTTTGCCCTCCGACACAAAGCCTGCTTACGTCGGTGCCATATGATTCTTCAACTGCTTGGCTAAACTGCGGCCTAGTCTCGTCGGAACTCGACCTTCTGGAAAATCACCTTTTATGGGAAATGCCGTTCGGCTCCTTCCGCTTTATCCAATAGTGTTACCAAATATAGTAAATCGCCGCCTTAGCTAACGTCTATTTGCAAATTCTGCCAGCGCTAACCGCCCAAAACGGCAGGTCTCGTAGTACAGCCTTGCCATGCATTTCCATTGGAATGTTTCTGCAGTCGACTTTTAGAAAATACCTCTGGAAGCCTTCCTATCGCTCTAAATCCATACTTCGCTGGCTCTCTTCGCTATCAAGGCCCCGCACCGAAGTGCGTTATTAAATGGTATGCGCCAGTCATATCTCATATCGTCAAATGACCTCGTCGTTCTCGAAACGAAGTTCCTAACCAGAAGAACCATGGTTGGCAGGCACGATGTCACGTCACCAACTCATATCAAGTATGACCGCATGCCTACCTGTAAGTCAAGGGTTGTCGTTATCGACCAAGCCAACATCATGATTTGTTCAAACAGAAATTCTGATCTTTCTAAATAACAACAGCACAGGCCACAGGCCCAGCCTCCAAGAGATAGCGTAAAAAATAGATCCAGATTGCGGAATTTCTATGGGCTGGCAGCCTGAGGAACGTTGCCATATCTAATCCACCCATATATTTCTCTCGGTCGCTGATTGACAAATCCAATTCACAGCATGACATGGCATATAAGTACCCCGCCAATTGCTGACTCTGGCTGACTCTTGGCTGATTGCAAATCACACCATTGGGGAATATCTCAACATAATTCGGGCACGTTGCGCAGTCGCTGCGCATGTGATCGATGTGATAATTCAAAACACATCATCTTTCGTGCCGCACATCCAGGGAATCGGGACTGCGAATCCTTCATAATTTGGCTGTCCCTCCGCTGGCACACTACCCCTGTACGGCGGTGTTGATCGTGTCGGTGTCGGTACTGATACTGGACCTGGTCACGGTGTTGGTGGGATCACCCATCCGACAACTTGAGGTCCAAGAGCGGACATGAGGACGCAATGCATGCACTCTTGGCAAAAATGGTCTAGCGCAGGAACACCAAACAAACTACTTTCATGAAACCGCACAGGATCCAGGAATGCACACATCAACGTCTGCCGCTTGGTTCCTGGCCCGTTGCCGACAGGCGCGTGCGTTTGGGAGGCGCGTTGTTCAGACCACATACACGACGTTGAGTTGACTGTTAATGAATGGATCAGGATCGGTTAATTGAAATCGTGTCGGCTGTTTCATCGTGCAATCGGTGGACGTGATGTTCACGGTGCTCTACGTTGGTGCTCGCACATGGTCTTGTGTGCAAAAACAACTCTTTGGTTTGGCGCGGATATGAGTCACTGTACGCCAAGGACGGAGTCTGACGGTGCCCGTGGATCGCCAACGTGCTGGGCGCCCAAGGAATCCCATCCCATACCTATTTTATTTTATTTTGCGATCACAAAGGAACCCCTGATATCACCTGCTGTGTTGACAAGCGGCTGACTGATCCCCTCCAGTTTTCTTGCGATACAGAAACATAATAGAAACAGAAACAGCTGAACGATCTGATCCACCTGAAACTCAATCTCGGGAAATGTTTCGCCTGCGGATGATGCCTGCTACTCCAACTACTAATACTGGGAGTCAAGGGCGGATTCCGGCCCTCGATTTCCTAACGGTGTTGGGCTTGCGAGTTGTGGGAGAGATGCATAGCCTGGGCTTACTGACAACCGCGAGTGCTGCCTATTCATGGGGCTCGTCGGATTTACCCAGGAGGTTATTATACAGGCCCCTAGAACACCCGATGTGAGTAACTACCACACCACCGGACTGTTTTGTTAATTGGACCTATCTAACAGCGAAGCTGCGCTGGAGGGTTGTATTTCGAATCTCAAGCAATTCGATCGAGCATATGACTCAACCTTTGCGCGTTGCGCCGACAGACATTACAATGGAAAACATCCGGTGACAAAATTGGAGCAATTGTTGTTTGTTTCATAGAGACTGCTATCAGAACACTGCTTGAGTTTCAAACCTTGTTTCACGGATGCAGAGAAGGCTAGGGTATGGATTCTGAAAAGACGTTCAGCTCTGCTGACTCGACGCCTCTCGATACCCCTTTGTGTGGTTGCGTTCGAATTCTTCGCCCGTCGACAACGAAGTCCTTGGCATGACTACAAATTATAACTTGCCATTTCACACTAATCACACTGCGATCGTAGGTCACCCGCTGAGAATGAGGGTGTTAATTCACTCTGACAGGTCCTGCGCCCTGTTTCGTGTCAAAGGGCTTGTGTCTGAGGAAGCTCTTAAGTAGAGATGCTCGGGAAGAAGTTAAACTTCGAACGAAAGAAAACCCTGAGCCGCTCGTGCTGAAACAAGTAACTGGTTGAGGGCCCATGACGGTTCTAATTCATTTCTCAAAGGAACGGCGAGCAACTTTTACGCTTCTCTGGAAGGTCTACAGAGAACAAGTTGACGTACGGGCGCCGGAGCGCCCGTCCCCACCCCTGATATTTCGTCACCAACTCAGGTCACTTGCACTTACAATACAGATTCTCGAAGGCGTTCATGAAATAAACGAGTGATAGCGGGCATGCATGCCAGAAAACGTGTTCGCCTCATGCTACTACTATGTACCAAGACTTTATTCTCCAACGTCGAGTAATGTGAGACCCCATCTATGTTCTAGAAAACCATCGAAGATATGGAATAATCATATGGAAGAGCCAACGCATGGCGCCCCAAGTCAAGCGCAAAGTGTGGAACGCAATTATCCGACCCAGAGCCTAAATAGAAGTTATGATACTTGCCTTCCCAGATGTTTATGCACCCGGGCTTACCACCTGCGGCGTAGGCACTTGTCCGCCAACGAGCTCGCTACCTGCGCCTTCGTCGTTCTTCGGCTTCAACTCCGCTTGACCCTCCTTGTCTACATCATCCTGTTTCAGCTTGCCCATTTCCTTGATAAAACTCGTTCCCCAGAAGGCCGCGGAGTATTTGTTGACGTATTTGAAAAGCTTGCGATGGTTCTCGGCACGCGTCTCTGTATCCATCGTGACAGCTTCGTGAATCGCGTCTGCGACTTGTTGAGGATCCCACGGGTTCACGACGATTGATCCGTTGAGACTCTGCGCGGCTCCGGCAAATTCGGAGAGGATCATTGCACCCTGACGAGCCTGCTGGCAAGCGATATACTCGTACGAGACCTGATGGGGATGACGTCAGAACATCACCCCGCAGGTGAAGAACTGAGAAGATTTACCAGATTCATTCCATCTCTCGTACTCGTCACCAAACAAACATCGCTAATCGCGTAAAGGGCACACAGCTCGTCGAAGGCTAGACTCTTGTGCATGAAGTGTATCGGCATGAATTCGACTGTTCCAAAACGACCATTAATGCGACCGACAAGCTCGTTTACCGTTGACCGTAAGTTTTGGTAGTCTTCGACGTCTTGTCTAGACGGCACAGCGAGCTGAACTAACACGACCTAACGACAGATGCGGGTGAGCCAACTAGGCATTCACAAGAATTCCCACACTAACTTTGCCGATCCACTCAGGGTGTTGCGTTAAGAAGAGCTCGAGGGCGTGGAGTTTCTGGGGAACACCTTTGATGTAATCGAGGCGATCAACCCCAACGATGACTTTGACTCCATTAAAGCGCTGTTCTAGTTGAGCGATGCGAGATTTAACGGATTCCTTCTCTAGGTTCTGCACGTTGTTTAACTTTAATGTCTCATGTAATTTTACGTCGTGATACATACCTTGATAAATGAAGAAGGTTCGATGCCAATAGGGAATGTCCCGACGTGAGCTAAGCGGCCCTCAAACTCAACACCGTTTGGCATTGTAGGCAAGCCAAGGATACGCGTGCAAGAAGACAAAAAGTGACGAGCATAGTCGTAAGTGTGGAAGCCAATGAGGTCGCAGAAGAGGATACCCAAGAGAATCTCGCGACGAACAGGGAGGATCCTGATACAGGGTCAGCGGAATGATCGACCAATAAAGGAAGATCACTTACCTGTAAATTTCGCTGCTGGGGAAGGGTGTGTGCAAAAAGAAGCCTATCTTGACGTCGGGTATTCTCTCAGAAGTGATGTTGACTTCCTCTTCAATACCCTCCGCGATCTTCGTCAGCTCTCGTTTCTGGTATTCCCCTCCAGATGACCCGTCAACGAGGCCGCGTAGTATCATGGGAAGGAGCATAAGGTGATAGTCTTGCACCCATACCATGCTGCCGGGTGTGATTTGCGAGCGTACTGTTTCCGCAAACCGGAAGTTGGCTTGACGGTACATGAGCCAATTCTCCTCATCAAAGTTCATTTCTCCGGGATGGTAATGGAATAGTGGCCACAAAATGGAATTAGAGAAGCCGTTGTAATGTCCCTCAGCAACGTCATCGTCAAGATATACAGCTTGACAAGAGTACTCCTCCATGAGACGCTTGTCAACATAAGCCCGGTCCTTCGGTGGGATGTAGAAACCCGGCCAACCGATCCAGGTGAAGCTCAGTGACTTCTTGAAACCTGAGAGGGCAGATACGAGTCCTCCCGAAGACATTTTGAAGTGATATTCGCCTGAGGCATCTTTCGTGATTGTGATGGGTAGACGGTTGGCAACGACGATGAGGTGTTTGCCCTCCATATCTGCGGGGCTTTCGGCGGAGGTTGGGAAGATAGAGGGTGCCATGGAACGATGAAATTTATAAGTGAGCAGACCTCCTTGGAAACATGCAGGAGAGGCCGAATACGGGTGATTATCGGATCTGTTATGACGAAATGGTGGAAGGGTAGCGAGAAGGCTGGCAAACGTTTGCGTGATCGAAATCCTATCGTGAAAAATGTCTAGATCGATGGCTGAAGAGCCTTGTCGATTGATCTTGGATGGCGTTTGGATGAATTCTTTTGTTCTAGTTGTCTGTCTAGCTATGGTGCACTCCCTAGGCCCGCGTCATGACCATCATCGTATGGGAATATCCACTATGGTCCCGCTAGTCCAGGTTAGGTCTATCCGTCGGTCCCACAGTGCCTGACTCTAGATCTCATGCCGGTACTAATGGTGCCACGACAAAGCCAGCGAAAAACGCACACATCGATCAACGTTTTGCTATGGAAGATTATCTTCAAGCTATATATGTAGGCTCTACGTAGAAGCACGAATTAGCGCCTCGCAGTGTTCCTTTTACTTATATATTTTTAGGGATCATATGATCAGCACGAGTGAGTGTTCTTATCAGCCTGCATGTGCATTAGATGATGTGCGTGACGGTAGATAACATGACACGGCGAGTAATCTAGTCGAAGAGACCGAAACCCTGCAGGCCACCGCGTAAGCACTATTTCCATTCGTGTAGATCATGAGCGACTTACCATATCATCGTCAGACTCCTCCTTCTCCTCGGCCTTTTCCTCAGCTTCGGCCTCAGCAGCAGCGGGTGCAGCCTCAGCGGCGGCAGGTGCGGCGACAGCAGCGAATGCGTCAGGGTTCTCCAAGTACTCCTTAGCCTGCACAAAGCATTAGCATCGTTGCTTGGCGTGATAAACTCGACAAAAATTCAGAAACAAGATATGTGCATCCGTTGAAGTCAGCATTTTCAGTGTGTATGTTTGAAGCATCTTAATATTAAGTAAATCAAATTTGAACTGACCTTCTGGGCACCCTCGAACATGTAGTCGGTGGCCAAGCACAGAGAAAGGAGGTTCTTGTACGAGTTGACAAGCGAGTGCGTGACCGAGACGATGGTGGGGTAGTTGAGGGCCAATGAGATGGCAGCAATGGTCTGGATACCGGACATGAAGCGGTCAATGAGCACCTTCTCGTCAATGTCGAGAACTTCGGGAGCGAACGCGTTTCCAGAGTCGAAGATCTGGACGACAGTCATACCGTACGTGAACGGTGAGATGTTCAACATGTTGAGGAGAGTAGCCTCAGATGAGCCGACACGGCTACCAGCGGTAACGACCTGGACCTCGCTCGAAATTTCAATGGTACCACGAGCGATCTTGGTGGGGATACCGAGGGCCTGGAAGAAGGAGGTCTTTCCGGGCTCCATACCGGTGTTTCCGGCGGGGACGAAGACATCCTTGGGGGCATAAGCACCGGCACGAGCAGGGGCGGCGATCTTGTTGGCAACAATGATTTCCCTAATTTCCTTGAGGTCTTTGTCGGTGAAAACGAAACCGATGTTACCCCTGACGTGGGGAAGAAGACGCTCGAACTGGGGGTTCTCCGAAAGGATGGTACGGAGAGCACGGCGAACCATGGTGTTCTTGCCCATCAACACAACACCTTTGCCACGGAGGGCAACACGAATCTGGTGCATCTGGTTGGAGCTAACATTGTCAACATTGACGATGAAAATGGAGGCTGGGGACGTATCATTGGTCAAGGATTGTTAGACAACGTAACAACATTGAAACATACGGTATTTGGAGATGAGCTCCTTGAGTTTGGTGAAGTAAACTTCCTTTTGCGCGCGAGTAGCACCCATTGTGATTTCTGATACACCACACGTTAAAATGTCAAGACAGGGTGATAAGTGAAGTTACTCACATGAATATACAGATGTGATTTTTAAAGTGAAAATCAGTGCCTCCCGATTGACCTCTAGAAGCCTGTCAGCTAAATCATACTTTCAGATCTCGCACTACGTACCAGCAGCGTGCCAATGGATTTTTCAAGGCAACCGACTGGATGAGGATATGTGAATATGTGTATCCGGCGCTCCCGCTAAAGTTTCGGTCGACCGGGAAATGCCTTGCAGTTCAACAACAAGGTTCCAAGTCCGCCGGGATATTCCGATGCTTATGTTCGCCTTGTAACGTGACGTGTAACGCGTCGTGTTCCAAATTCGTCCATGCCATGGAATGTTGCGATGGTGTCTGTCGACCGTCCGAGTTTTGGGCGGCGTCGACGGTGTTCAGAGAATCAGGTTTTTGGTTTTATTTTATTTTATTAAACGCGTGACTTTTGACCGTCGTTCAATTGTAGGTTACTCTCTTCTGCTAGCGCCCATGTCCAAGAATGCTTTTCGCGCAGCACCGGGACTCAGTACCCATCTCTTATAACATCAGGTGATGGTCAAGAGCCTGGCCCATCCAATAGCACTCGCGCCATAAGTGCTCTTCAAGAGATCTTGACGTCCCCAGCAGTGGTTCCGGACCCTTCCAGGAGGCCGACACCCAATACTATTCGTTCATTTTATATCTCAGCAAAAGCACGGGGCCAGTTGTCGCAGCTCGACTCGGGAATGCTTAGTGCTTTGATTGGTCTTTTCGGGTCCTTGTCTGTTGACCCATCAACAAGATGTGTGTATACTAGTTCGCTCCTTCCCTATGTGAAAGATGGTCCCGTAACTCGTGACTACTGGGCATTTGTGAAGGAGGTTGTATCATTTAAGCACCAGAGGGGCATGGCATTGGCACATTCAGATAGATATTGGATGATGCGAGCTGAGTTGGGAAGCCTTTCCCCCTCCAAATATGGCCAGCCCGGTTGTAAGATAATTTGTCACATTCGTTAGTAGTTCGATCTAATCAAATCGAACAGACACGCACACATTTAATCGCTCTCTGTTCCGCGCCCGACAACAATACCTCCACTTTTCTCGACACGTTTTCGATCCAAATGTTCACGTTCCATTTCTGACAGCGCTTTTGTCGGGCACGGACCCTCTTCACAAGCAGTGGGCCGTTGATGCGATGTCCTCCATCCTCCTCACTCATCCGTTTCTTCATACGAAAGTGCTGGAAGTATTATGGGGGATAGTTCATGACACAGACACTACACTTTTGGGACCCATTCTATCAGCCATTTCAATCCGGGTCACTCGTTTTCCGTCGCCGTATGGGGATACTCCGGGAGCTTCTATTTCTGTACCTGTTGATGCTACCACCTTCACGTCCGCTCTTTCGGTATTTCCGTTATCCATACCAAGTCCCTCCCCCGATGTGAAAGCCATCACGGAATTGCTGCACGAGGCCTTTTCATCCAACACTCCACTAGTCCATCGGCGAAACAATCTGCTCCTGTGTTCACTGTTGTATAGCTGCAATGGAAATGCAATTCCCATTTCATCGCTCGATTTTTCTTTGGATGGAGGTGCATCCATGTGGAAGACCCTGTTTGCCCTTGCGATTCTTGAAGAGGTTACGCGAGCCGCGGGTCCAGTTCTTCTTCATGATCGTGCTTTCCGCGGACGTATTCAAGAGATGATACGTTCTCTTCATGAGTCTTGGCTGCACCTCATGTCCAATGAATCGCACCACCTCCTCATTTCACGTGCTGTCACGACTTCTCTTTTTCGCCTCTCTGGCGCTGTAGCAGATCTGAAGCTATTTGCAGCGTGCCTGGAATCGAGTACAAACTTCGGACTTTGGACCGGCGATTCTTCAGACACCGTGGAGGGACCTCAATTAACAGCAATGGCAGCGATGCATCTTGCTGCCTTGGTGCAAGTTCGTGGGTGTAGAGCGGAATTGGTCATGAAGACGTTGAGTTCCCACTCGATTGACGTGCAGTACCAAAGTGTTGTCGTTTCTGCGGCTGTCAAGGACCTCATTCATCGCGATGTTGAGCTCGCCCGCACATTGTACAACATTGCTGTCGGCAGTGGATGCGACATCAATGTTGATACGGCATATGTTCTGGCTAGGACACTCCCAGCTCTTCATGCTGTACAGTTTCTCAAGGACGAACGATTCTCCCGAGAACAAGTTGGAGGTCTCCTAAGCAGTATTGCTCGTTGCCTCAAGGAGATAAAACATCAACATTACGACATTGATCTGTTCGATGACATTGGGATTTCCCTCCGCAAATTCTACGCGACCTCCCCTCCTCCCGTTCACTTCCGTGGGCATCTTCAGCTTCTTCTGGCCGATCTATGCACGCGGGGCAGTGGGTTCCAGGCTACGGCTATTATTGCTAACGTCATCAAATTCCACCCGACCTTCTTTCAATTCTCGTTCTTGCTGCGGCTGGTTCGCCTCTTTTTGCACCGCAAGCAATTTCGTTGCGCGTTGCGAATGCAGAAACATTTAATTGACGCACGCGGGGGATGTGCCGTCAACCCACGCCGCATGGTCACCTCACGCCTCGGTAGACGCCTAGTCACGAATATTTTTGTCCCAGGGCGCAAGTCGCATACCTTGTTTCGAGGTGGCTGTTGCTGGGCAGCGGGGACTTTATTCAAGAGCGCTATGAGCAGTGGCCCAGTATACAACAGAGTTCTTCGAGGTTTAATCTACGCTAGGCGAGCGCATGCCGCAAAGGTCGCCTTTAGTCGTGTTGCAAGCGAGGTGGACACCAAAACTCGGACGATCCTAGGCAACACGCTTTTGCACGGTGTCCTTGTATGTCCAGTCCCGAGAAACGGCAGACGTGTCCGTAAGCTCCTCGGACTCCTCGACAACCTCGTGAGGTGCCAGCAGTTCGCGCCTGACAGAATTACTGTCAACATTATTCTGAAGGCGCTAATAGCTTGGAGGACTGCGTTCGATCATCAGCGCCTACGCGCGCTGTTCGACCACATGATTCGTGGCGGATACCCTGCAGGGACTTATTCCCCTTCCCATCCGCCCTTCAGCACCCCGCCTCTGCGCACCAGTGGAACACTCGCGCTCTCGAAGCTTCCGCCTTATATATCGTTTGGAAAGCATCTGAAACCGATGCTCAAGATGTTTATCAAAGGATTTTATCTGCGGAATGATGTGGAGGCTGCACGTACGGTAGTAGAGATTTTAAAGACTGAACAGCAGAAGGCTACCGAGCAGAGAGAGTGGCGGTCAGCGGCACGTTTGAGAGGGTGGATGAAGGCAGAGAATACGAGCCGAAGGGATGATACGACTCATGTTCATAATGATAGATCATAATAGACTTTGCCTGTCGCCTTGAGGGGAAATATTGAAAATTTAACCACCTTTCGTGCACTGCACGGTATGTTGTTGTAACCACAGTAGCTTTTACCATGTGGTGTATCTAACAAAAGGGGTCCACAGGTGTAGTAAGTTACCGAATCATTATCTTGGTGGCTGTGCTTGCTGTATTACTTACTTCATTTTGCAGTGTGGCACTGTCTTATAAACGACCACCATCTACGCTCAACTTCATTCCTCGAGATGTCGACAGCTACAGAGGTTTTTTCTATCAACGGTTTAGATTCGAGCTCGTCGAGTTCATCAATGTCTATCCGAGCTACTAAGGTAAGCGGAGCACTTGAACTGAACAAGCCCCTACTGAGCAGCATGTCTCAGCGCAAATTTGATGATGCGCTCCAAAGCCTCGACAGTGCCGTAGCTCCAGCGAAACCTTTGCCTGAAAGGCCAACAGCTCCCAAGCGACCACATATGACCCGCTCGCTCTACTCAACGCTCGCCAAGTATGGTATCCAGTCCAACGTCCCAAAACCACCCATCGAGTCAGTCAAATTTCGCGGTTTACGACGCAGATGTCTCTGAACTTGCTCTCGTCTTGCTCCATTCTCAACAGTACTCCGGATAAACATGATATTTCCAAGACTGCCCCTCACCTGGCTGCGATTGTGGCTCGCTCCAAGAGCAAAGGAGCCATCCCTTTTGCACACCCTAGTGTTCCGGCATTAGCTTCGCTCGCCTCAGAATACCGACCATCATCTACTCAGTCATTCTTGTCCCGTCTGGCGACCTACAAGTTGGCGACGTACGCAAACAAGCCGCCCCAAATCGACGCTGTGGCTGCAGCGAAGTGCGGTTGGATAAACGATGGCAAAGACAGATTAGTGTGTGGGATTTGTGATGTTTCATGGGTTGTCGCTGGGCGAGACGGCATGACACGAGAAGCCGGTAAGGTTTAGAAGGTAGGTAAATGACAAGGTACACTACTAAGCGTTTTTCTTTCGTACCATAGCCAATGCGCTTGTTGAGAAGCAGCGCATTCAATTAGTAGAGATGCACAAGGATGGATGTCCTTGGCGTACTAGGCAGTGTGATGGTGAGTTTTTCTTCGAGCTGCACCTGGGCTCCCTACTCACCCAATTCATTAGCGTCGATTTACCGCGTGCCGCTGCAAGCACCGGCTTCCATGGCACGGGACATCAAGTCCCATGCGCTCGCTCTAGAGCCTCTGGTGACAGACGTCGTGATTAAACACCCGCTAGTAAGTCAAACTACAGCTTTTTCTTGTGCGATGCTTATTCATTTCATAAGTCGGCTTCTCAGCTGTCCTCGCTTCGTTCAGCAATTGCCTCAGTTAAGCCTGTTCAGGCGCAGCCAGAATCAGAGAATGAGGCGGCAATGCAAGTTGATGCAGACCCTCAACCATCTGATACTGCAATTGTGACTGCCCTCTTCGGCTGGTCATTGGCCCCGCCTGCTCCTCCCTCGGAACGCAATCGCACTTCGTCTCTTTCTCGCATAGCTACGATATCCAGACCAGTCTCTCCGTCTCTGTCTAGAGCTTCATCAGTTGCACGTACTGCTCAGTGGGGGCGGGGAGATTCGCCGTCTCCGAGGCCCTCTTCACCCTTCACCAGCATCTCACAGCCGGGAGGTACACCTGTACGCGCGCGCACGCCACGGTTGAGCGACATCGGGAAAAGCGCCCGGGACGCATCTCTACTACACTGTTCCTTGTGCCAACGACGCGTTGGCCTTTGGGCATTCACACCTCAGTCTACTCTATCACCACAAGACGGCAGCCCGCCACCACATCCGTCGACAAAAAAGAGGCACTTTGACGTGCTGAATGAACATCGGTCGTATTGTCCATACGTCGTCCCCTCGACGGTGGTACCGAAGCTCCCTATACTTCCTACCTCGCCTATTTCTGCAAACGCACTCGCAGATGGCGCAATAGAGGGGTGGCGTGCTGTGCTGACCGTTGTGCTTCGACACGGACTGAGTGAGCGGCAGCGCAGTGTACGCTTATCACTTTCCGGAGGGGATAATGCAGTGACGCATGGTATCGACGACGAGCTTGAAGGTGTAGAAGCTATGGTAGCGGGGGTAAAGAGCAAAGGGGTGAGTTCATGCGCGCGACTAGACAGTCTCGATCAAAGTCTTACTGTACATTTCACAGGGACGAGAGCTACTGAAATATGTCAAAGGACTGTTGGGTTGATGTGTATTTTGTTTCGTGCTTGCTTGTTTCCATCGTTTGGTTCGGACAAATGCATGTGTATTCCAATTTTGATAATCTCCCTTAACGAAGAAAGACATGAATTGCAAGACCGCGATAATACATCTACAGTTTATGTATGGGTAAATACTATCTGCGGAAACACAACGGTATGCGGGCCTGACGAAGGGAAATTGCAATCTGGATCAACCTGTAATACACTCCACCATTTTAAACCTGTCTACTCATGTCTATATCTGTCAAGGAGATATTACTCCTCTCGCACATTCCGCGGAAAACCCCGCCCTTCCTCTTGAAAAGATTGGATGGAGTGTCAAATTCCTTCAATAGGAAGTAAGTGCCAACTGCTGAAAGACACTCAAAACAACCTACTGCAACAAGGCCAGCGTCGAGAACCAGAATTCGGTCGTAAGAAATGATGGTTCGAAGTCGGTCTGAAGTATGATCACGTTACAGCGTTGCACCGAGCCAAAAGAATAACACGCACGAGCAATACAAAGTAGCGTATGGTCCTTGAATTGCGTCTGAATAGTCTGCTGGATCTTGCTATCAGTGTCGAGATCGACAGAGGCTCTGAAAACAAGCATGTCAGTATGAGCGTCCAGGAGGGAAAGCATACTACTAACGTTGCCTCGTCAAGCACGACGATTCTGCAATCTTTCACCAGCGCACGAGCTAGACTGAGCAAGGATCTTTCTCCAATACTGAGGTTCGCTCCCTCTCTCTCAATGGCACTATCAAGGCTGTGGTGTTTGATATAAGTTTGTTCGCTCATGATGCCATCGCTGGGAGATGAGTGATCCGAGGTGGTGCTAGAATCAACCAGACAGGATCGATGTAGCGCATCCCATAGCTCCGCGTCGCTGTGTTTGGAGAATGGATCCAGGTTGGACCGGATAGTCCCTGGTGATCCTTTAGCGCTTCAAACAAGAGCATGCAAATGAACGACACCGACCGCTAAAGAGAAGAGGCTGTCGAGTTCGTATATCAGTCTTGTTTTAGTCAACACAAGAAAACTCTACAAACATCTTGTGGGATGATGGAAATCCTGGAGCGGAGATCTTTAAGGCCAATCATAGATATATCGACGCTAGAAAGGGTGAAATCAATGTTCGTCACGAGCGATGATGAACGTACCCATCGACAGTGATTGAACCACCAGACAACTCGACGATTCGAAACAACGCAAGCATCAAAGAAGATTTACCGGCACCAGTCCTGTCCGACGGGTCGCGTCAGCACACATGCGGATCCAATAAATCACTGCAGCTGACCTTCCAACGACACCTATCTTCTCGCCTCCTTCGACCTTGACCGAGATTCCCCTCAAAACATTGGGAAGGCCTGGTCTGTATGCCATCTTAACATTGTTAAATTCGATAGCGCCATGTTTAGGCCATTGGGCAGGGGGCTTGCGAGCTTCGATCTCATGCGGTGCCTCCTGGGGGATTGTGGTGCCATCGACGTACTCCACCACTACAAGATGTAAGGAAGAGCGGAGGTGTTATAAAACTCTCGACTCACAACGTTCCACTCCATTCATGGCATTCTAAGGCAAACGACAGTTGAGTAGCCCATGAAGCGAGATAATGAAAGGCCTACGTCGACGTCCGCCATTTGTTTGATAACGACACCGCACAGTATTGACAGCGTGACTTTGATACAAAAATATTAAGATCGTAGGATGTGGTGGAAATATTGGGACACACACGGGTATACGTTAGTACCAGCCCTATCTGGGCGGCGTTGATCCCGGATACGTCGGTCACTGCGAGAAGAGCAACCTATCGCAGTATTGGGCGGGCCTTGGCGTCTTTCCCATTAAATAGTCACTCACAAAGAAGACCAACTACGCTTCCTATGAAAGTCCAACCTTACAGCAAGCCATCTGAGGAAAACCGATGAGTCGACGACCGTTTTAATAGATGTATAAGACTACTCACCTCTGGTTCGTGACCACGAGGTACAGAGCTCTGTCCTCTAGATCGACGTAGTATCTGTTGGCGGTAATGAACCGCTTCATTTCTCCGTAGCTTCGGATGGTAGGAAGTCCTGTCAAGGTCTCGGAAAAGTGGGCATACAGGAGAGAGCGAAGCATGGAGTCTTATGCACGGCATCAGTGGCTGTCTAGATTAGAAACACGACAACGAACCCAAGCGCTTGACCTCACGGGCACTAGCTCGATAGAAAGCAGCGAAGTAGCAGTAACCGGTGACGATGAAGAAGATAGCAATGACTGGACACGCGTGAGTCATATACACGCGAATGATATCTAGATACTGACCAAAGTATGGTTCAAGGATAGCAACGATGAAGACAGAGCCCATAATACTGGTCAGCGAAAGGACAACTGGATGTCCATGATTAGTCTCCGTCAGCGAAGTGTTTGGTTAGCGTACACAATCTCATTGTGACTGGACCATGCATAAGTCATATCTTAACATGTGGCGACAGGTGACTTACATGCCAACTGGTTATCAATACCTGAGCGAAAAGTTTCAGCAAAGCATATCATAGCACAAATTAGCAGGATGCTGACTGTCGATGTCTTTTCCAAAAATGCCCAGGATTCGGCCCATAGGCTATAGGAAGATGGTTGACATCTGTTAATGTGTTTTTGTGCATGACCACTTACCGTGGTATCGAAAAAGGACATGGGCGCATAGAAAACGTTGCGTACAGCCTTCTGGTACAGGTTTTGAGACACATAAGAGGCAACGAAGTCCATTCCAGCACCACTTGAGAAGTTACCTCAACTCAGCATGCCGCCATGTGCAGAGGTAACCGGCTTACAGCAAGAATGTAAAGACCAATTGAGAAACCCCAAGGCAGCCATACAGTATCTGATAGAACGAGTCTGGTCGGTCGAATTTGCTGAGCAATAATTTCAGAAAAAGGATCAATGAGTCAATAAAAAGAAACCGACTTGCTCTCCCACCAAACTAGCGTATACGAGTTCAAGACCTGGCTTCCTTGCATCACGACCATGAAGAAAAGTACCAGAGGTGCTGTGACCGAACCGCGTCCCGCAATCAAGTATGTCAAGTACACTGTGAAATTGTCAATTCATGAAACTCCTGGTACATAGACTTGGATGCACCTCTCCAGGACACAGAGCCCGTAGACCGCTTCTCTTGGGACATCAAGCGACCTTCGAGTTTCACCCCTGCCAGCAGCCTTTTCTCTGGCTCTTTCTGACTTCAACTTCGCGAGCTCGATAGTGGCGACTATATGCGGAGCGACTTCCTCTGCCTGGTCGTTGTCCTTACCCCCAGACGCACGACCACCGAACTCGAGGTCCAAACGCGCAAAGTCGCCGCCGTGGGAGATCAGTTCATCATAGGTTCCACTCTCTGTGATGATGCCGTTGTTTAGAGTGTAGATGTAATCTACTTGGGAGAGAAAGTGTATCGCATGCGTGACCAGGATGACGGTGACGCCACGATTTTGCAGGGCGCCCACGATGACATCTTGGAATAATGACTTTCCGACGTGTGCATCCACTGAAGGCAATCATCAGTATGAGAGGCACTGAAGAACTATATAGCTTACCCGCCGAGAGCGGGTCATCGAATATGACAATGTCAGGGTCAAAGTACAGAGCACGAGCGATGTTGACCTGGGTGGAAGATAAAAATCCAGTCTTGGGGCAAGACGCGCCACAAACTCACTCTCTGCTTTTGGCCGCCGCTGAGATTGATGCCCTTTTCTCCAATCTGAAATAAAGCGTCAGCAGTGTTACCAAGTTGAATTCATTCGCCATGCCTCAGTCAAATCCCCATCTGGGAGCAGTTGGAGATCAGGAAGTAGACAGGCGATCTCGACAACGCGCCAATATCTATCTTCCTCGAATGGTTGGCCAAAAGTGATGTTATCGCGCTGGAGTGAAACGTGAGATGCAAGCCCTCCTTGAGAGTGACGCCATACTCACCAAGGTGGCGTTCTGGATCCATGCGGTCTGCGGACAATAACCAATGCGACCGCCAAACGAGACGTGCCCGGAGACCTTCCTCATCTCCCCTATCAATCCTTGCAACAAACTGGACTGTTCGTGGGTCAGCAGTGGCCATGTCAATGATCCGTCCGGTGAGATTACCTTGCCACTTCCGACAGGCCCAACAATGGCGACCAGTTGACCTCGCGGAATGGTCATGGTCACATTATTGACCCTAAAGAGAGGTGCATCCTTGGTAGGAGCGGGCTGTTCCTTCGCCTTGTCACCTTTCGCGCTCTTGTCCTTACCCCCGCCCTTCTTCGAATCGAAAGCTTCACCGGAGTCTTTCTCAAAGGACTCCCACTCGAACGTCGCATCCTTCGCCACGAGGGCGGGTTCTTGGTCAGTGTTGATCACGAGTGCATCTTCAAGAATAAGCTCTGCACGGAATACGTGCGTGAGCCGCTGGATAGCGCTGGATGCATCGGGGATCACAGACAGAGCGTGTGGCAGGAACATCATTGATTGCCGGAGAATCTGTTTATCATTTGGAATGGTTGTATACGCTGCTGGACAGGATCTCACCTGGAACAGACTCAACGAGGCGAATATGGCAGCAACGTTGAAGTCGTGCGTTGTGAGGGTGTATGTCACGAAGGCTACTGCACCAGCAAGAACTGGGAGCGAAAGGGAGACCGCCATGCTGGAGCAGATCAAGAATCAATGACACGTCACCACGCCATATACGTGTGGACTTGCTTCACCGAACCTGCGTGAAGGATCCATTGGATGCCACGCAATTCTTTCTTTCGAAGCTCGAAGATCCCTGAGTGGAGTTCATGAAGGTGATGTGAATAGTTCTTGTCATCGCTGCTTACTTTTAAGGAGGGGAACCTCGTAGGCAAAGTACTTGACCACTCGTATGCCCCCTGCGCACCTCTTCAGCATCCCCGAACATTCTACATCCCAGCCCTCCAAGGCTACGTACCGAGTACCTCTAGCAGGACTTTGGCACGTTGGTCAGTCCACTTCATTGATCCCACCCGCATACGGTGCTGCAGCATCATTAGCCGTCCTTGAAGTGGGAAGACGAAGACGAATAGAGAGCAACCAGCGAGCACGGACGGTCCAAGCTAATTTGAAGTGTTCGTAGAACAAATAAAGTCTTCATGGCGCGCAACAAACCTCGGTTAGAAGAATGATTAAACAAACTATGATCTGGATAGGCGAAGTCCAGGCTTGAAGTTGTTAAGCCATCTTAGAGACTTGAAGTCAAGTCGCATATACTCACCCCCATGCTGGTAGCGAGAGGAGCGACGGTTAGTCGACTGCATGAGCGTATACTTAAGTTTGCGGCTCACAATCCACTGAGCAGCTGAATCAATCCTGCTCACGTCCGTGGAAAGATGATTGACCAGTGTGGCGTTGTTGAGTTTGACACGCGCTTTGCCTGTGAGGTTCACTCCACGCTCGTAAATACACGTTATCAGTGCGGCTCTAGTCAGTACGCCTGTTACCATCGAACGCCAGTAGAACTTGAAGGGCATTAGCTTGATCGAGTCACCTTCAACTCACAACTTATTACAAACCTGGGCCATGCAGATTAATTGGGTCACGCAAAGCAGAAAGAGCCCAAGAGCCATGGCGATACCTCGGTCGACATTGGGGGCAGGTTTTCCGGCAGAAATCGCAGCGGAACGCTTCTCTGCAAAGACGACGATTTGCTGCAGGGAACAAATCCGTCAGAAGTTACCACAACCAAGACAGATTGTTATTACCCGAAGGACGAGAGGACCCATGAGTTGTGCGGTATCACCGAAGACCTAGATGTAGTTTTAAATTTTAATGACAGCGACGATGTACCAGGAAGCCTCGTGCCTTGAATAAACCTCCAGTCCAGAACAAATAACCAAAGACATCATTCAAGGCCCATGCAAGGCTGGCCTCTTTCCGTCCTTCAGATTCTCGCCAACGTTTGTGAAATGCCTCACGTCGCTCGATCCAAGTCGCGCCTTGTGTCTGTCCTTTGTTGAAGATTGCACGTAAGACCCAGCCGGTACGCTTCAAGAGAGACGGCCTGAGCTCTCCCCTCTCAAGACGTCCATTCCAGTCGGCTGCTGCATTGACACGTCGCTGCCATGCAGTTTCGAGTTTAGCGGCGAGGACGGCTGACTCTCGGGGTGGATCCATCTTATATAAATCAGAAACTTGCAGCGTGCGTTGATATCCGAGAACCTGAATAGATGCATTAGAATAGGTATACTTTCGGATGGAAAATCAACAACCGACCATTAAATTGGTGATCCAGCTGTAAGTGAAGCTGAGAGAAAATCGAAGCATTGGCCAAGGCGTCAGCTGCACCACGTTATTATAAGGGTTCCTTTAGGAACTTGGCATAGGGGTTTCGCGCACCGCTGCATCCTCCAGAGACGGGGGAGATGGAGGCGGTGGGTACTTAGGTAACCTGCCCGCGCTCGATGAAGGAGGGCATTGTTTACAAAGCAGCTTCACTCACCACAATTGCCACCATTTCTGACGAAACTTGACATGTTCATGGCCGGTATCGAGCTGATGGTTTGGAACTTGATGATGGGGTACGTTAGCCTCCCTGAGCTCTTCGTTGATCGAGACCTTGTCGACCTGCACCAACTCTTCTTCGATTTTCATGTCCGGCAAGGTTTCTTCTGAGTATTGGGGGGCCATACGGAAAGAGTTGGTGACAGCTCTGAGCCAGATGAATGGCAGCTAGCTGGGAGAGAGAGTGTTGGCAATTGCAAAATTGTACCTGTACCATAATGCCAACAGCACAGTATGACAGAGTATTACACATTGCCGAGAGTTTGCCAAGACAGGAAAAGCGTGCCCGACGCTTGGGGTCACCTACTGGTACTTACAGGATCAAACATTGCATTCGTGACGCCGGCTCGGGGGTTCTTTCAGATAAAGTTCCGCCACATCGAGTGCTCATCCTGGTGCTTCCCTTGCTTCCTGGTGACGATAGTTACTTATTTGCGTTGCGCGATAGGTTGCAATAGGCTCTGAATCAATGTGCAAGCCCACACCCCTGAAAAGCCCGATGTCATGTAGTACGCACGGGGTACCAGTCTGCCACGTTCTGGTCATCATCATCATCATCATATTATGCATCGTGCGCGACATGTTTGCAGACATGGGACCGAAGGCCAATGCCCTACATCCATCGAGATCCAGCACCATCCTCCCTGTAAGGGACCTTCAAACTTCAAACCGCCGAAGAATAAAGCAAAAGGCCAAGTGCGTGTGCGGCCGGTTCGACATCTGGTTGTGACCCATACGTGGCGTCGGCGCTAGTGTTGTGGGCAGAACTCTGCCATTCTGCCACGTGGCAGGGCAAAACTAGCACTGCCAGGCACTGTGGGTAGTAGCCTATCCAATGAAACAAGTCCATGCCCGTTGTGCCCTCGACACAGGAAGCCAGCGTCGCGCTTCGCGTTCCTTTGGGGCGCCTGCGGCGCCACCGGTCGCCTCTTGAAAAAAACCACACGATATTTCCAAACGAGTCCACACCCGTTGTGCCTTCGGCACAGGCACATCGGGGTTATCGATATTTAAGAGTGTTTCGAATGTTGTACAAAATGCAAAGATGATACTTCAGACTTTGCTTGACATTTTCACCTTGAATAAGTAATAAATATTAGATAACATTTATAATTGGCGCAAATGTCTAGCTAAACTTCAAGTTTAGCGCATTACATTTTGCACAACATTAAAATCTGGCTTAAATGCCAAAATTCACAGTTTAAATGTGAAGACCCAAGTTTAAACCGAGTTTTAATGTTGTGCAAAATGTGATGTGCTAAACTTCAAGTTTAGCTAGACATTTGAGCCAATTTTGAATGTCATTTATTACTTCATCAGGTAACTGACATGAAAATGATAAACTTTTGTAAAGCTTTACATGGCCTAAAATTTGTATAATATCTATCAAAATTGCAGTTCATTTGAGAAAGCTTTATATACCTGGAGTAAGTTGGATGAAACCTGCCAAAGCACAATTATGACAGACTACCTGCAATTACTTGCCATTTATTAACAAATCGGCAAATGTTGCAATCACCCGGCAGTAGTGCTGTCCAATTATGATTATAATACTCTGAGGGCCATAATATAATGTATTCATAATATTATGGGCCAGCGAGTGAGAGTATTTAATCATATAGGTATTGTATTGAAATGTAATCATATTTAATTGTATCTAATGGATGTTCATGCCCTCGAGAAAATTGACACTGTTCCCAAAATCACATTTTAACCATTCCTTTGCAATAATGGTGATTGACGTGGACTCAGCGCTCAGAGATGACCAACTATCAGAGAGTGTATGTTTGCTGCTTGAGAACAAACATTCAATGGGGGCGCTAACAACAGGGATCACGATGTCACACACCAAACGTGTTTGGTAGCAAGAACATGGTTTTCTTTTATTTATATCTTCATTTCCCATAACATTCCTTACTCACCATTTCATTTGTTTCCCTTCCTTTCCTTTGAATTTTTTTTTTTTTTTTTTTTTTTGATTTTCAAGCGATTTTCAACAGTATTACAGCATCCTGCCTTCAACATGGTTGATTCACCTTTCCCCCATTCACACACTTCCAATGCTCTCCCATCTTCACCCACTACCCTCCCAGACAACCTCAGCATCAGCCAGACCATGCCACATGCACCAATACATCGAAAATCGCATCTTTATTCATCCTGTCCTCATCTCCCTACCATTTCCAATCCTCTTCAGTGGCTTATATTCATCAAACCATTCAAACCATTATCCACTTGCACCTCACCTCCATGATCACTGTGGACACCATGCCATTCCATCCTCACGCTCACCAGAGATTGCAAACCACCAAGTCACCATGCAGATGACCAATCCCTTTATCATGCTGGGGAAGCATCTTACAGACTGTGTATATCCCAGGATCCCTGCATGTCAACATTCTGCACCAACAACCACATGACATCTCTGCAGCAGAGCATTCAGATCATCACACCATCATGGCATCATAGCATCATCACTTCATTCCATTCTCCACTGCCCATATGCTGCACCATTGCTGCGTCACAGCTCTTGCATCATCACTGCACAGCACTTTGTCATGCTTGCATAGCAATTGGTCATGAGTCATGGTTTGTAATGGTCACAGCCCTGCTTTATCATCGCTTTTTCATTCTCTGACTCATTCTTTATCCCTATGACTCATTCTCTATTCTTATGCATAGGATTTGTTCTATTTTTCGAAATTGCTCAGTAATTGCCTCTGAAACACAGTGCATTCATTCCATCCCCCCCTTTCATTGCCCTCCTCATTGCCCTCCTCATTGCCCTCCTCATTGCCTGGAGCATTGCTTTGCATACACAGACATACACAGGTACTCTACTCTATATGAACCCCTGTACTTTAGCTACAGAGAAAAAAACTCCTTCAGTTCACCATTCCATGTCCATCCCCTCTGAAGCCTCAGATAGGCTTTGCAGTTTTCAGTCTCCAGTCACCATTTTTCTTTGACATTGTTCACCTGGAACCTTGTCACTCTGCTTTTGTCTATTCCAGCCTATTCATTCCAGTCAGCTGCCCCATGTGCAGCTTCGTCTTTTCCATCACCTCCCCAAACCTTCAACCACTCGAAGTGTTTGGAGTACTACCAGGGTCAGACCACTCTCTTGAACAACTACTGAACCAGCTTTCTAAGCACAGGAACCGCTGACCAGTAGCGTTGTTTGGTTTGTTATTTTTGTTGAAGGTTTTAACAGACCAGCAATGAAGATCGACAGCATACAGTCTCATGTTTGTCATTGCCTTCCTTCTGAAAATTTAGGGCATGATCCAGTTGCGAATCCAGACGTCCAGGTCAGCGTGTAAGGTAACGATTTCTTCTTTGAGTTCTTTTTGCTTCTGTCCAACATAGCATCTTTGTTGAGGGTGGGCACACGCGGAGATGTGGGGAATGAAGATGCTATGGAAGCAGACTGTGAATGTGAAGGATGGCGCGGGTGCGCATCGGTCGCTATGGCAGATAGGTATTGTATAACTTTCTTTGTGCTTTCGGTCTTTCCTGTACCAGATTCTCCCCTGTGGATGGTGAATTAGTTGCATGATTCACCGAAATGTAGGGATAGCCAACATTATAAGAATGCTCAGATTTTTGTGCTCCTCCCCCATGTTAACCCATGCCGCACATTTGGCAACCACGAAGATATGAGGAGGGTTCACATCCCATCGTTTACTGCAATACTGAGATATAATTGCGTCTGTATAAAGCGGCAGGTTCTGGTAAGGGTTTATAGCAACCAAGAATAAGCCAGAGTATGTCTACTCAGTGCGTTTCAGGCGTACCAAGTAGGATGGTCATGAATGTGCACAAGAAATCATTGACAGAATAGATGGAGATTATGCATGACACTCACTTCATTTAAAAATGTGAGATATGTGATGGCTTCGGCACAATCGAACTTGGGAGGGTTCATCTTGGGGAGTGCATACAAAGGGACTCGACAAATCTGACAAGTTTCATGTCAGCAATTGGCACATTACAAAGGAAATTGAGGTGATGATACCTCACACTCAGGGGACATGACAATTTCTGCAGTCTCATTATCTTCTTGGTGTACCCAGCCAGCAAGAGAACTGTCTTTCAAGTTGGTTACCCATGCCCATTTTTTTTCATTAAACTTGGTGTAGGAAACAATCTGGCTACAGCCCTGCAGGACATCATTTCCACATGGTAGTCAACCAGAGTACTCACAGTCTGAAGTCATTCCAAGTACTTGCAAACAGTTCCGGACAGTTGCATCCATTTACACACCTTCACATGACGTTGCGATTAGCCCCGCATGCCCAGTTCCGGATCGCATCGCGTCGCATCTCGCATCAGTACTTCACATTGTCCTCCCATGTCCTGTCCATGTCCATCCATCCCCACTGGTGCGTTATTAGTCCTTACTTGTTGTCTATTGATCGTTTGCAGGCTGTTTTACATACTTTTCCCATGCATGAGGCCAGCTTAGCGCTATTACATCTTATATCACTCCGGACTCGCTTGTACATATGTGATCGCCTGCATAGTCCCAGATTCATATGGACTCACATAAATACTCGCCCAGGACTCGGAACTACTTACTTTTCTACATTCCCTTCCTCTGAGTCGGTGTTGCAGGAGTCACTAGCTTTAGTCTACTTTGTTCTTTGTTCTTGTGCAATTGATTGCAGTTCTCACTATCTTGCGCTAAGCCTCTACACTCCTTGAGCATTCAACCCTTGCTAGTTATACCTAGAAACCTTGTTGCATAAGTTCCAGAACAGATCCCGGCAAAACTTCGCATCGCATCTCACATACCTGGTACTCTTACCCATCATACCTGTCACCTGTTACCTGGTACCTGGACTCGTATACCTGGCTCCCTTCTAGTTATATCCACGCTCTCTTACTCCGCATCCGCACCGCACTCGTCTCACAACTCATCCACATAACTGCATCTCGTATCTTCTTCGCATCGCTTGCGGAATCCATTGCATAGATCGTAATACCCAACTGCACTTGTCCCTTTGCTCTTACAAACTTGAGGAACTGCGATCAGAGCTATCCCTTTGGGTTGACTACTACTCTCGCACCAAACAGGATCGACACGCTATCACTATAGTGCGCTTCTACAATTTCTCCCACATCAGCCTATAGTGCAGCAGCATGTGTGGCTTCTGTACTCTGAGAGGGACGAGGGGCTGGCATTAGCAGGGGTATGGGTCACTGAAACTGACTTTGACTTACAAGATGTCTGAATAACTTTGCCAGTATATCCAGCCCAAGGTATAAGGTGGTGTCTAAATGTGTTGTCAACCTCGGAGTGATGGTCGTGAATAGGAGGTAAAGCAAACTGTGGAAGAGAATGTTAAAATACTTCACACAGCTGGGTATGCTCACGATCGCAAACAAGTTATGGATAAACAGACATATTCAAGTTAGCTTCTATACAATTAAGTTGCACATACACACCTGTGGAATCTGGATATGTGCCTGGTCAATGCCTGATGTGTGAAGTGTGAAAAAATTTGGTGAGCAGCATGGGCATTCAGGGATGGCTTAACATTTTAGTAAAGGGTAAAAATCAGATCAAGTATGGTTGAAAGACATTATCAGCAGATGGCACAAAAGTGTGTTCACAAGCTCAACATATCCTCATGATATCATCCGTAAGTCTTAGTATGCTGGCCTGGATTTCAGGAATTGGAGGCTATGGAGATGATGACTCCCTTGTGAGTGATGTTGTAACCGTGGGAAGTTGGCGCAATATAACATTCAACTGCTGTCGCCCAGTATTCAAGTTAGCTTCTATACAATCAAGTTGCACATACACACCTGTAGAATCTGGATATGTGCCTGGTCAATGCCTGACATGCGAAGTGCAGAAAAAATCGGTGAGTGGTATGGGCATTCAAGGACAGCTTGAGATTTCCCTTTGTTTGCTTTTAAAGGTCTTGCCAAACAACATCTTTGGTTATGTAAGAGCTCACAAGTAACTTAGTTATAAGTGTCCAGGCATGAGAGTTACATATTACACTGATGAGGTTCATGATGAGAAGCAGTCAAATTGCATGTCTACTAGTACTGCCATGGGCACAACTGACGGTAAATTGAACGTACAAAATCAAACATTATGGTATGCAGCTACTATGTCTGCCAATCTGGCATGAATATGGTCCTTGTACTCCTCCCACCACATTGAGAGTTCTGGGTTGGTTTTGATGTGGTCTCGAATGTACTCCAACAGTAATGTATACCTAGGTTTGAAATTAGATACCCCAAAGTCAATGGACACCGCTAACTGTGCACTCGCTAGCTCCTGTTGAGCACACTCCATGGCCACTGCAGCTGTACAAACAAATCGTCAAGTTCTGTAATGTAAGGTATGTAGCTGAGTTTCAAAATGGTGTTTAGAACAACGGTTGATATGACGTTGTGGGTAACAACTCTGCAGTAGGCTTGCAGATATGTTGGGTCAGTGCTATGTCTAGCTGCTATGTCTAGCTGCTATGTCTAGCTGCTATGTCTAGCTGCTATGTCTAGCTGCTATGTCTAAGGAGTAGACACATTCGACCCTAAAGGGTTTCTGACCAGGCTCTGGCTCAAGAGATAGAGAGGAAAAGAATGAGGGGGACAAAGTCACTGCCAGACCAAACGGAGAAATGTGTTCCAGTAGCTAAGAAGTGAGCTGAAGAAGCTACAACTACGAAGCTACAACAGGGGATGCTACTAAATAACCCAAACTAATGGGGAGCAACCAAGAACTGGAAACTAGAAACCACCAGGTAAAGACAGGTATAAAGTCCAGGTAAGAGAGAGATGTTCATGTAAGCAGTAAAAATGCGAACATAACCTAAGGAATGTAAGGGTAAGTCAAACTAAGTCAAAACAGCTGCTGCAAGGCTGCAGCCAGAATGTTCACGACAACGTGATGTTCGAATGGATACACCTGGTCAACTTGGTGATCATCCAAGTCATTCCTGAATATGAATTTGAAGGGGAATAAAGGATTGTCAATGAGGTCCTTCACCATATCAATCTGATACTGTGGTTCAGAATCCTCTGACCAGATTGCGGGGCAAAGATCAAACCCGATTTGAACCACAGCATGGGCGGTTTTCTTGCAAGTTGACATGATATCTGCGGACGGCAGCATTGTGAATAATTTGTAGAATGTGGTGAGGTTTTCTGCACTCCATTGATTCCCATACTCTTGGAGAAGTTTCAGATACTTGCAAAATCAAGGTAGGTACTGCAGCTTACTGCGTCTTCAAAGATCTTTTGATGGATTTGGATCTTGTTGTTGAATCATAAAGGCGCTATGCGAGATGGTCGCAAGGGTGCCATGGAGGGAGCAGCATCCGAAAAACCTTGAAATTCATTGGTGATTAACAATTTATAAATATCCACAATGATCGCCCACCTGAGTGCTAGTTAGACCCCTCAACTTTGGTCGCACATGCGGGTATGGCCAAAACTTGATTTCTCACAGCTTCTCCGGCAGTTGGCGACTGTGTGATGCAGATGGACGCAGAGGGGGAGGTGAAGGTTCCCTGACATTGAATGAATCTCTGAGAGGCAACAGCTCACTGAGATGTGGCAGTTCTCCAAGAGGTAGAATGTCCTCTGAGCCTGGTGCCAAAGTTGATGTTCCGTCAACAGACACGATGGGCGGAGGAAATATAGGAAAGTACTGAGGAGGAGATGGGTGCAGTGGCCCAGAGCCCTGGTAAGGGATGGCAGAAGGATTGTACATTGGGTGATACCCTGCGTGCGGATAAAGGGTGAACTGAAATGTGTCATCGACGAATGACATTGATGGATCTTCATCAGTGCCAGCCATGACGAGATCATAGCAATCGCGATCGCTTGTGTGTAAATTGATGAAGGGGGTGTCTGGAAAAGTGTCTGTAGACTGGGAGGCACGACCAAAGAAATTCGAGTTTGAAAACGAGTAATGGTGGGACTGCTGGTAGTCCAAATCAGAGCTGGCAGCCCAGGAAGGACTCGCCGGATGACTCTGGCCATTGTCATCAAGTGGGGCATTGTTGATGGGCTGTCCAACATATGGGTACATTGGAATACAGGAAGTCCAGCACTAATGGCAGTAGCATCCTATTGGTTTTATTGTGGCCAGCCATCTGTGCCTCAAAACATTCAGATTCAGTGGGTTTTGACAAGTGATGATTTTGATGGATGCTTTGACTCAGCTTTTACCAATGAGAACCACACAGCCCAACAATGAGGCACGGGCGCTATATCACAGATGCCTAATTTGGCTTTCAACATCAGCACAATTTAATGATGCTATTCAATTCACCTTGCAGCCTGGAAGGTTTGGGGCAAGAGTTTCAAATTACTGTTGGCATAGGGTTGCCAGTTTGAGAATAATTGATCGGAGAAGCCCTTGCAAGTTCATCGATTATGATTATCAGTGAGGCTCAATTATTGAGTAGGAAGGATCTGGCCCCGAGTCATGTCATGTGGGTTGATGACTCGGAACGACTCAGAAGTTTGAATGGTTGGATGGTTTTAATTGATTAGGTAGATGGAGTCCCCCAGCTCCATGATCAGGGGACTCAGGCAGTGAACTGAGAGACAGAAGTAGTAGTGACTACATGACATAGCAGCATAAGGCAAAGTAGATGCAAGACTCAATGATATATGCTTTGGATGAGGGACAAAGCTAGAAATAGACTTCAGCATGCAGGAGAGATAAAGACATGAGTGATGGACTTGGAGGCATGATGGACATGCTAAAGGGAAAGAAAAAGGGTGGGAGGGCGATGAGAATCAGGCGGTGCTCAGAGATGCTCAGAGGTGAAGTATGCGATGTGCAGAAACAGATCCCATCAGTTAGACACTTGACAAGTCATATCTAGATTGAAATGGGCCTCTAATTGGAATACGCTGAGTCATGAGGTTGAAATTTTCGACCAGCATCACAAATCAATTCAACGTGGCTAAACCATGACAAGTTTAACCCCAGCTGGCGATTATACAGACTCCTGTGATAGCAAATAAATTTAAACATCAGTCATTGGCGTGTGTCCAACTTGAACACCCCAGAGGCAAGAATGAGCCAAGACAGAACTTACAACAACTAGAATCGCTCTCCTCATCTTCGTGTCCTCCTGGGTCCTTTACCTCTTTGGTCTTGGGTGGCTGTGTGTCAGGCATCTGTAAGTGAGAATCTGAGTATTAGGGACTTCAGGAATATGAACCTGTGCACTGATTTGTCAAACACATAGTGGCTTGTAACAAAAGGACTCTACATACCTTTGATTTAGAATGAGGAATAAATGTCTAAGGCCTGTGCAACACAGGACATTGGAGGGAATGCCCCAAGAATTAAAGGCAGTGTTGTATTAGTCATCTTTCTCCTCAACACCTCCGAGTCAGGCTCCTATACTAACTAACTCAGACTGTTTCAAATTGGCCTCTGACACGGATATATCAGCCTGTCAGTTGTTGACCATCAAACGATCACACTGGCACCCTTTCAACTGATAATTGACGAGTGTCAATCTGAACAGAAGTTCATCATCACTAGTATTGGTATGCCAAACATATAGTACCATGCACATCGATCTGGACCCTGACTCGGAGAGTGTTTCATCCGAATCTACTTTTCTTTCCTGGTTTGGAGTCGTTGTTGTGAGTCTTGGAGTCCCAGTGCATTTTCAAGTTCGTTCACATACTTTTATGGGCTACATCAAAGGCTTTGCAGCTCACCATCTTCTATAGCTTGCCGTGGGCATCTACCATACTGCTACCAATAAGTTGTGCATCTCAACAAAGCAGATGATACTTTGCTCGCCCGAACTTAAAGGCAGCACGAGAGCATACATAAAGTGCAAAGTCAAGTCTGCAATCCTTTTCACTACACACTGATCATCATGATAGTCCAAAAGCTACACACCATCACTGTAAATAGATTTCTCGCAACCACTTCTCCTCCACAGTAACTGCTATGTCTTGATCCCGCCTGATTTGTTGTTCTTCCCCATATGCAGTCACATCAAGGACTGTCTGCCAGTTGGTGCCGGTTTTCTCCCGGCAGATGTGCTTGGTAGCTGGGATGCCATTTGGAAATAGTATGTTCTCCTTGTTTATGGTGTTGACACCTCCAATCTTCCTCTTGCGAGTCTGACAAGTATTACTGCTAGCAGTGCAAGAATCTTGAGCTTGTACTATGACTTTACAACCAAAGTTGGGACCAGCCCCTGGGTCAGCCCTCTAATTTCCATCAGTACAATAAAAACATGTGGCTGCAGACACCTACTACTATCCTCATTGCAGCGGTTTCCTCACTTTCTGACTCGGACATCTTCAAGTTGTCCAAGCGAGTGCTAACTATATTCTTCTGCAACAAAGACACTTGTGAGCATGTTGCAACCAACTCCTTCAAATGAGCACTTAGTACTTCTTGATACTTCAGAAGCGCTAGCGCAGCCTGATCTTCACTTCTGGTGCAAGCCTGAGTCTTCTCCTTGTTGGCGAGAATACTGACAGTGATTGATGGATATGGTGACTCAGATTCAATCAGATATCCAAACCCCTTACTAGTCACAGGATCAAGTACTAGTGTGGAGGGTTGATGTTATAACCATGCACACCGAAGGTGCACAGGAGTAGGATGGACCAAGAAGGGCTTAGCTTCAGCTGGTGCGCTGCACCCCTTGCCCGAGTACGTGCCCTTGATTTCAGAACGGACTAGAACGGAAGTCCAGGGTGTTCCAGAACAAGTCCGGGTCGAACAGCGGACTTGTCTGGTGGACATCCAGAGTATGGATAGTGAAGGAGAAACTGGAGCCGAGACTACCAATGATAGGGTCTCGAGTAGAACAGAGGTATAGACTGAGAACAGAAGTATGGCTACTCCCAGACAAAGTCCGGAGTAGAAGAGTAACGAGGGTAGACTACTGGGAGGTAGAGGCGGAGATATAGTTCCTGGGACATAAGTCTGGAAACTCAGAGGGAGTAACTAAGAGTATTTGACCGGAGGAAATGACTGTGGGTAACAAAAGTCCTACCCGACACAGGGTCTGGAATAGGCGGTGCAACGGAGGTAGGTCACCCTATGGATAGATGAAGAGAAAGTCATAAAGAGATTAGTCCTTGAGACTACAGAGTAGGAGCGGACATGGAGATCCAGTCCAGGAGATGACAGAGGAGAATAGGACCCATAAGGTACAATAATATTTGAACTAAGGATCTACTAAGTGTTACATGGGGTTTATATACTGTAAGTAAGTATATCAGGATGAGTAAGGATGAGACTGGAGCTAGGAGTGGAGCACATGGAAGAGTGGAAAGGCTATGTATGTGACATATGGAAAGATAGATAATAGATGGAGCGGAACAATTGAAATGAACTTGGATATGAATGGGGAATGAATCAGATGAATAAGACAGGATGTACATAACCGATAACCGGAGGGATAGGGTTCCCTATATTTAGAAATGGGCGGAATTGTGTGAATAAGGGCGGGTGACTAAAGCAAGGAGGAATGGGAGCGGAGGCACAGCCTGAGTGTAATGGTACAAAATAATGAAGAGAGAACTGGAAATGGTAATGATTGTCAGTTAGGGGTTGCAGAGGCAGATGATGCATGCGGTGGGTAGAGAGCTGTATGGCTGGCAGAGTACGGAGATTAGATAGGACCGGAGCGGACAGAGATTAGATGTTCTATAGCACCAAATAGCCAGAGATGGGTGAGGCAGAGTACGGAGGTATTGAGGGGTAAAGGGGAGTGGTATAATGTCCATTGGTTCCGGCGGAAGCAGTACTGGTCTTCAGGACGATCTGGAGGTTCGAGGAGTTGGAATAGGGGCAGATTAGATAGGAACTGAATACTGATTATAGGGTTAGGGTTGATAGAAGTACTGATTTGTGCATGGGATATGACAGTTCCCATTTTTGGTTTGTGCTGTCAAAGCGATAAGAGAAGCTATCTGGGATGTTCAAACTCCGATAGGCCTATTTACCAAACCCTTATGCACGCCAACCGTAGTAACATCTCCAACCCAGGACCCCACAAGTTGAAAAATTATGAACTTCAATGTGACTCCATCCTCCAGCAAGGAACTTCAAGCTGAAGGTCTATGTGTATACCCCTCCACACCTCTTCAGCGCCCTTGTTATCTTTCCACTGCTAGCACTCCCAGCACTGGCAGCCATCATTCAAGTTCTCCTCCAAGCTCTCCATCATTAGTTTCTACAACAGGATCAGGTATGAATGACTCATTTGTCACTGGCAGGTAGACTCAAATATCAAACAACAACAGCCAACACCACATCAGATGCAGATGATGATATATTTCCTCTAACGCCTAATTCCAAGAGTTCATTCTGTGTTGCTAATGATGGAGCTGGGCCACATAATCCAGGTTGTTCTCCTGAGAGCGAACACGACAATTTTGTTGCTAACAGTTTGTCTAACGGAGCTGGGCTGCAGACTCTAAGTTGTCCTCCCAAGAGCGAACACGGTGATCTTCCCCATCACAGGACCACATCCTTTGAAGACCAATGACTTTTTGATTGATTGTCAGGCAGGTCTGTCAATTTCAGTACATCGGAAGTCATTAGCAAGAAGGTAGGAATTGTTTTGAACACGTCTCTTAGTTCTGATGACATGCATCATATTTAGGTTAAGGATGCGTATATGGGCACTTTGCAAGAGCTTAGTACAACAACCTCTTTCAAATACATTATCCACTACCTGGAAGCCATTCGTGAACGCCACCACATGCTCTACCATGCCGCATGTTGGGAAGTCTCAGAACACACAAGGTGGAAAGCTCTCACCCGCTCCATGCGTGAAGATTCGAAACAGGACTACTTGAAGGCAGAGCAAGAAGTGTGGTTTCTACTGGAGATCTTAGGTCGACACCTGGCATTGTCCACTCATCCCGTTGTGAATTATTCTGCTGAATTCCATGACAACAGCAGGACTTCTGTCTGTTGGACTGATGCTGTACTCATCATTCTAAATGGTGCTAAAGAGATGTGCCCTGCAGATAACTGGTATGTGCTACTTTAGGTATCATTTCCAGTTGCTTACATACTTCCAGAGCTTGTCCAGAGTGTAGATGACCATTCATGAAGAATATATCAATTGCTTCTTATGTACTGCCTGTTGTACCGTTACAATTCCGAACTCGCCCTCATGATACCAGTAGTACTATCACTGAATCATGTAATGCAGGACACCTGGTTTTGAAACAAGTAGTCTTGTCTGTCACAGTCACATTTTTGCATCACCTTTGACCAGCCTTTGCCAACTGATACTTCCAATCCATTAATATCTGCCACCATAACCGTGGTGCTAACTTCTTTCACACATTTTCTGAAAATACATCCATGGCACTGGCTGCAATTTGAGAGGTGTCCTTGCAAGTGCTAATCAGCTCCAAAGTGCCATGCACTTTCCCCAAATGCTTTGGATTGGTCTGTTCTTTCTTCAAGTTCTGATGGTGTCTTGCAATGCTCCGGGCTGCTCCTGGGAGAGGACCACAGACAATCAGGGACTTAGTAGGCATCGTGCATCCTGTTGTTTTTTCAAGAGAGCCAGCAGTCTGGCGAGTTGGAAGTGACAAGATCGCACAAAGGAGGCGTTTATAAAGCTTTCCAAAGCAAACACCTCCCAGTCAGTCGTGGTGAGTGATTCCTTGCAAAACCTCCAGTACCAAAATTCTCAACTTTGGCAGGGGCTTGGAATCTCAGTTGTCGGACATGCAGTGAGGGACTGTCCAAATCTGAAACCAATTGCCCCCTGCAGACTCCTTGGGTCAATTTCTATGGCTTGCGGTTTATGCAGTATGTCCAGTCTTGTAGACTCACAGCACACCCCTGGCTTGGACTTGGAGAGGCCACAAATTGATCAGGTCAACATTGAGATGGGGAGTGGTTCTGGCACAGACTATGATCCAGGTTCATGTCCCCTTGGGCAGCCACTCTGGGATGTTTACCAATTGTTCTTAACATTCAGAGGAGTATGGCACACTCCCAATGGGACAAATTCTGAGATCTCTTGATAATATCGAGCGTTCACCAGATGATCAATCATTCTGATAGTGCAGGCATCCCATCATTACAAATGGCCTCACTACCCGCTCAATCTAGAATTCAACGCATTCTTCTAACATTAAGAGACACCCTCAAGACAACCTTCAACTTGTTTGGCCTCTGTCGGCTCTATCCATGCTGTCCTTCCTTTGAACCAGATCAATTGATTCAATCATCACTACTTGCAAGAACATCTCTGATAACTACTAGCAGTAGTACCCAAGGGGCTGATTCTCTCCCAAAGATCTTCGTGCCACCTTACCCCTTTCCCAACATGTCTATCTATTGGCTTATGTCTTGGATGCATTCTGGTGGTAATCCATTATCGGAAACTAAAGTCTCGCACCTGGTCAAAGATGTCATTCTGGCAGATGATTTTGACCGCAACAATTTTGAGAACTTCTCAGTGAGGTGGGACTTGCAAGAACTGGACATAGATGAGAGCAGCAAAAGGGTTACTTTCCCAGACGACTGGGTTCAGACCAAAGCCACCATCAATATTCCCACCAAGGCAAGGGAGGATGGCCCTCAGCCTTATACTATCCATGGATTCCATTATCAACCTCTTGTTGAAGTCATATGTGTGGTGTGAGAAAGGAATTGTGAGTGCAGGCTATAGTGATAGGCTACCGATCCTGATGAGTGCGAGTATAATTGCTCAACCCAAGGGGACTGCTACTAAGAGCACTTCCTTGGAAAGTAAGATACGAGGGAGGCAGACCAACAGAGTTATGATCTGAGCGGCCTACTCTAAACTAGTCCAGTGGCGGAAACTAAGGGTCCGTGCAGGAATGGCGACGGATGCATGAGACGGAAGTGTAACAGATATGAAACGGACGATAGCCAAAGGTCTGAGCGAGTCAAAGAACGTTGAGGTACAGTAAGGTCAAAAAACACATAGCACAGATCATCAATATGAAAGGCCACTCCTCGCTCGATCACTTACATTGTGTGCCTAGTAAGTCATGGCATTCATTTGGTGAGGCCGGTGATGATGTACGATGACCATTCTGGCAGGTTCAATTCTCACTTTCTTCGGTTACATCATGGCGGTCCATTGATGGTGATTTTGACTATGTTCAATTCTGGTGTACTATTGTTGACTTCTTTGAATTGGTTGAGATGCGCAGCGCAGGGTCAACAGGCTCCTTGAGTGGTGGAGCAGGTGCATTATGTATTTCTTCCAATAAACATCATCTGAACTCTACTGTTTAGGAAGGATTTTGGATGGAGCCACCATAACGACATCAGTGACGTGGCAAAAGCCAGCATTGTCCGTCAACGCTCTCACAAATCAGAGGGCACAACGCGATGATGTGGCCTTTGACTCAGCCTAGATATCCCTTGTGTAGTTTACTATTATTTCCATATTAATGTCTAGCTTGATGTTAATATTTGCTTGGTACAAAATAAATGAATAATATCAGGCTACTACCTTCAGAGCGCTCTTCAAGTCCAGTTCAGGGATTCATAAGCTTGCAGTGTTAGATAAGATGAATCAGGGAGTTGTAGTGCAACCAAGCTCCAGTTGGGGAATATACATGCTTGCATTGAATCAGTGGAGTGCAGTGCAACCATGAGCATGTCTGTATTCTTAAGCATTTGCGTTAACAGCACAATTCAGGCTGCAGTTCCTGAATAGGCATGCTTGTGTTAGTTAGTCTAAATCAGGGGAGTGCAATGCAACCATGAACATATTGGTATTCTTGACCATTCACGTTAACCACACAATTCAAGCTCCAGTTGGTGAATAGGCTTGCTTGTGTTGGTTGTGCTAAATCTGGGGAGTGCAATGCAACCATGAAGATGTTCATATTCTTAAGCATTCACACTAACAGGGCGATTCAAGCTCCAGTTCCTGAATAGGCGTGCTTGTGTTGGTTAGGCTGGATCTGGGGAGTGCAACACAGTTATGAACATCTCTTACAGCTCAAATATTCGCGCTAATTGCATAATTCAAGCTCCAGTTCATAAATCTACATGCATGTGTTGGATAAGCTAGATCTAGGGGAGTGCAGCGCAACCATGAGCATCTCTGAATTCTGTGCACAGCTATGACTGCACCATGATGCATGGCACAATACATACAAGGGCAGTCGAATGGTAAGCTGGGTACCGAGGTTGATACATAACCCTTTGCTGCTGAATTTGAAGTCAAGGTACACTGCTATGACAACACAGGGTCTGCAAACAGCTCTCACTTCTTGGGATGCAGTTGTGAGTGGTATACCACCACCAGCCATCAGCTATTCAGAGAACATCACCTTGAGACTCGAAGCAGGATACAAATTGATTGTCGCCCACCTATTGAACAAAACCCAGCTGCTGTGCAAAGGTATAGCTTCTTCACACGCATTCCAAACTGATATACATATAGCTGACAAACATTAGACATATTAAAAAGATGGCCTTTAATGTTGAAGGCATGAAGTAGTTTTCAGGTTGTGCGCTTGGGTAAACATATTTGCATTGCCTGCAAGATATTGGCCTTTATTCTCACATGTGGAGTTATCCCTGAAGTGACAGAAATTTGGCTTTTCAAGGAGATGTGCTGAGCTTTAACAGAGGACACACATGTATAGTCCCCCACTGGTATTGACACATCCTGGTTCTCTGAAAGATACAGGTTTTCACTCTCACATGTGGAATTGTCCCCGAAGTGACAGAAATTTGGCTTTTCAAGGAGATGTGCTAAGCTTTAACAGAAGATGTACATGTATAGTCCCCCACTGGGATTAACACATCCTGGTTCTCTGGAAGATACAGGCTTTCATGTTAGCCTGAAATTTGTGGACCTTACTGCTGATGACTGGTAGTTTTGATTCATGTAGTCAGTTCTTGCTCACTGTGAACAATGTTGTTGTTCTCTGGAAGATTCTGGCTTTCGCACTTATATCTGACATTGTGAAACTTAATTCCAACATGGCAATTGTGAATCATCTAGTTTAATCATTAGCTTTTGCTCCACCTTCCCTTCAAATTCAAGCTTGAGTGATGTGAGGGTCTTTTCATGATCACAAGCTGGTGTAGGAAAATTAGGAACTCTCCTTTCCTCGATAAGGTCAAAAATGACAATGTGATGATCGATAACAGATTTACGCAGATTTTTGTGATTATATACTATATATTGTTATATATATTCTTCTCAGAGATCCACCAGTTCACTGATGTTATTGTTTTGGATGTCAAGCTCAAACTGTTTCATTATTTTCTTTGAAAATTTGGGAATATATTCAAGAGATTGATTGATTAGTTGTAAGGATGAAGTTGAGCCACTAGAAATAACAACAACACAATGACGGCGAAAAATAAATTTCCTGTTTCAAAGAGCCATCGATAACCGTACATAAATTCCAAGGTCACGTGACTCATCACGTGACCTGTCGGGGGGTTAAGCTGGGACAGCTCGGGAATTACTGTCTTATAAACGACCACTATCTACGCTCAACTTCATTCCTCGAGATGTCGACGGCTATAGAGGTTTTATCTATCAACGGTTTATATTTGAGCTCATCGAGTTCATCAATGTCTATCCGAGCTACCAAAGTAAGCGGAGTACTTGAACTGAACAAGCCCCTACTGTGCAGCTGCTGCACTGCAGCATGTCTCAGCGCAAATTTGATGATGCGCTCCAAAGCCTCGACAGTGCCGTAGCTCCAGCGAAACCTTTGCCTGAAAGGCCAACAGCTCCAAAGCGACCACATATGACCCGCTCGCTCTACTCGACGCTCGCCAAGTATGGTATCCAGTCCAACGTCCCAAAACCACCCATCGAGTCAGTCAAATTTCGCGGTGTACGACTCAGATATATCTGAACTTGCTCGAGTCGTCTTTTTCCATTCTCAACAGCACCCCGGATAAACATGATATCTCCAAGACTGCCCCTCACCTGGCCGCGATTGTGGCCCGCTCCAAGAGCAAAGGAGCTATCCCTTTTGCACACCCCAGTGTTCCAGCATCAACTTCGCTCGCCCCAGAATACCGACCATCATCTAATTAGTCACTCTTGTCCCGTATGGCGACCTACAAGTTGGCGACTTACGCAAACAAGCCGCCACAAATTGACGCTGTGGCTGCAGCGAAGTGCCGTTGGATAAACGATGGCAGAGATAGACTTGTGTGTGGGATTTGCGATGTTTCATGGGTTGTCGCTGGGCGAGACGGCATGACACGAGAAGCCGGTAAGGTTTAGAAGGTAAGGTAAATGACAAGGTACACTACTAAGCGTTTTTCTTTCGTACTGCAGCCAATGATCTTGTTGAGAAGCAGCGCATTCAGTTAGTAGAGATGCACAGGGATGGATGTCCTTGACGTACTAGGCAGTGTGATGGCGAGTTTTTTCTTCGACGTGCACCTGGGCACCCTACTCATCCATTCATTAGCGTTGATTTACTGCGTGCCGCTGCAAGCACCGGCTTCCATGGCATGGTACATCAAGTCCCATGCGCGCACTCTAGAACGTTTGGTGACAAACGTCGTGATTAAACACCCGCTAGTAAGTCAAACTACAGCATTTTTCTGTGCGATGCTTATTCATTTCATCTTCGTTCAGCAATTGCCTCAGTTAAGCCTGCTCAGGCGCAGCCAGAATCTGAGAATGAGTTGGCAATGCAAGTTGACGCAGACCCTGAGCCATCTGATACTGCAATTGTAACTCTTCGGCTGGTCATTGGCCCCACCTGCTCCTCCCTCGGCACGCAATCGCGCTTTGTCTCTTTCTCAGTTGCACGTACTGTTCTGTGGGGGCGGGGAGATTCGCCGTTTCCGAGGCCCTTCCCACCCCCCACTGGTATCTCACAGTTGGGAGGTACACCTGTGCGCGCGCGCACGCCACGGTTGAGAGACATCGGGAAAAGCGCCCGGGACGCGTCTCTTCTACACTATTCCTTGTGCTAACGACGCGCCGGCCTTTGGGCAAGTCTACTCCATCGCCACAAGATGGCAGCCCGCCACCACATCCGACGACAAAAAAGAGGCAGTTTGATGTGCTGAATGAACATCGGTCGTATCGCCCATATGTCGTCCCCTCGACAGTGGTACCGATGCTGCCCATGCCTCCTACCTCGCCTGTTTCTGTAAACGCACTTGCAGATGGCGCAATAGAGGGGTGGCGTGCTGTGCTGACCGTTGTGCTTCGACACGGCCTGACCGAGCGGCAGCGTAATATACGCTTATCACATTCCGGAGGGGATAATGAAGCGACACATGGTATTGATGACGAGCTTGAAGGTGTAGAAGCGATGGTAGCGGGGGTAAAGAGCAAAGGGGTGAGTTTATGCGCACAACTAGACAGTCTCGTTCAAAGACTAATTGCACATTTTGCAGGGACGAGACGTACTGAAATATGTCAAAGGACTGTTGGGTTAATGTGTATTTTGTGTTGGTGTTTGCTTGTCTATTGTGTGATTCGGACAAATGCACGTGTATGTATTATCTGCGGAAACACAACGGTATATGGGCATGAGGAACCTTACACCCCACAACTCGTCTCTATATCTGTCAAGAAGATATTACTCCTCTCGCACATTCCGCGGAAAACCCCGCCCTTCCTCTTGAAAAGATTGGGTGGAGTGTCAAATTCCTTCGATAGAAGTGAGTACCATCTACTGAAAGGCGCTCAACAAAACCTACTGCAACAAGGCCCGCATCGAGGACTAGAATTCGGTCGTAAGAAATGATGGTTCGAAGTCGATCTGAAGTATAAGCACGTTACAGTGTTGCACCGAGCCCAAAGGATAAAACACACGAGCAATACAAA
Organism: Suillus lakei; assembly: GCA_016628065.1. NCBI lineage: Eukaryota > Fungi > Basidiomycota > Agaricomycetes > Boletales > Suillaceae > Suillus > Suillus lakei. Next base: position 32,995 of record JABBWA010000009.1, on the reverse strand, counting down.
GTAACGTATGGTCCTTGAATTGCGTCTGAATACTCCGCTGGATCTTGCTATCAGTGTCGAGATCAACAGACGCTCTGAAAACAAGCATGTCAACATCAGCGTTCAAGGGGAAAGAATACTACTTACGTCGCCTCGTCGAGCACGACAACTTTGCAATCTTTCACCAGCGCACGAGCCAGACTGAGCAGAGATCTTTCTCCGACGCTGAGGTTTGCACCCTCTCTCTCAATGGTGCTGTCAAGGCTGTAGCGTTTGGTGTAAGTTTGCTTGCTCGTGATGCCCTCGCTTGGAGATGAGTGATCCAAGGTGGTGCCAGAATCAACCAGACAAGATCGATGTAGCACATCCCATAGCTCCGCGTCACTGTGTTGGGAGAATGGATCTAGGTTGGACCGGATGGTTCCTGGTGATCCTTTAGCGCTTCGGACAAGAGCATGCAAATGAACGACACCGACCGCTAAAGAGAAGAGGCTGTCGAGTTCGTACATCAGTCTTGTTTTAGCTACCGCAAGGAAACTTCACAAACATCTTGTGGGATGATGGAAATCCTGGAGCGGAGGTCTTTAAGGCCAATCGTAGATATATCGACGCTAGAAAGGTATGAAACCAATGTTCGTCGCGAGCAATGGCGAACGTACCCATCGACCGTGATTGAACCACCAGACAACTCTACGATTCGAAATAACGCAAGCATCAAAGAAGATTTACCGGCACCAGTCCTGTCCGACGGGACACCACATCAGCACACATGCAGATCCAATGAATCACTGCAGCTGACCTTCCAACGACTCCTATCTTCTCGCCTCCTTCGACCTTGACCGAGATGCCCCTTAAAACATTGGGAAGGCCTGGTCTATATGCCATCTCAACATTGTTAAATTCGATAGCGCCATGCTTGGGCCATTTGGCAGGGGGCTTGCGTGCTTCGATCTCATGCGGTGCCTCCTGGGGGATCGTGGTGCCATTGACATACTCCACCACTGCATGATGTAAGGGAGAGCGGAGGTGTTATAAAATTTGCGACTCACAGCGTTCCACTGAATTCATGGAATTCTGAGGCAAACGACAGTTGAGTAGCCAATAAAGTGAGATAATGAAAGACCTACGTCGACGTCTGCCGTCTGTTTGACCACGACACCGCACATTATTGACAGCATGACTTTGATACGAAAAGGTTAAGATCGTAGACTGGTGGAAATATTGGAAGACACACGGGTATACGTTAGTACCAGCCCTATCTGGGCGGCATTGATCCCGGCCACGTCGGTCACTGCAAGAAGAGCAACCTATCGAGATCGTAGCATTGGGCAGGCCTGACGTCTTTCCCATTAAATAGTCACTCACAAAGAAGACCAACACGCTTCCTATGAAATCCAACCTTACAGCAAGCCATCTGAGGAAAGGTGATGAGCCGATGGCCACTATAATATATGTATAAGACTACTGGCCTCTGGTTTGTGACCACGAGGTATAGAGCTCTGTCCTCCAGATCGACGTAGTATCTGTTGGCGGCAATGAACCGCTTCATTTCTCCGTAGCTTCGAATGGTAGGAAGTCCTGTCAAGGTCTCGGAAAAGTGGGCATACAGAAGAGAGCGAAGCGTGGAGTCTTATGGGTGACATTAATGGCTATCTAGATCAGAAACACGACAACGAACCCAGGCGCTTGACCTCACGGGCACTAGCTCGATAGAAGGCAGAAAAGTAGCTGTAACCGATGGCAATAAAGAAGATAGCAATGACTAGACAAGCGTGAGTCACATACACGCAAATGATATCTAGATACTGACCGAAGTACGGTTCAAGGATAGCAACGATGAAGACAGAGCCCATGATAGTGGACAGCGAAAGGAAAACTGAATGTCCATGATTAGCCTCCGTAAACGAAGTGTGCGGTTAGCGTACACAATCTCATTGTGGCTGGACCATGCATAAGTCATATCTTAACATGTGGCGACAGACGACTTACATGCTAACTGATTGTCAATACCTGAGCGAAAAGTTTTAGCAAAGCACAGCATAGCACAAATTAGCAGGATGCTGACTGTCGATGTCTTTGCCAAAAATGCTCAGGATTCGGCCCATAGGCTATAGGAAGGTGGTTGACATCTGCTATTGTGTTGTTGTGCATGACCACTCACCGTGGTGTCGAAAAAGGACATGGGCGCGTAGAAAACGTTGCGTACAGCCTCCCGGTACAGGTTTTGAGACACATAAAAGGCAACGAAGTCCATTCCAGCGCCACTTAGTAAGTTGCTTCGACTCAGCATGCCGCCATATGCAAGAGCAACCGACTTACAGCAAGAATGTAAAGACCGCTTGAGAAACCCCAAGGCAGCCATACAGTATCTGATAGAACGAGTCTGGTCGGTCGAATTTGCTGCGCAATCATTTCAGAAAAGGGATCGATAAGTCGATACAAAAAAACCGACTTGCTCTCCCACCAAACTAGCATATACGAGTTCAAGACCTGGCTTCCTTGCATCACGACCATGAAGAAAAGTACCAGAGGTGCTGTGACCGAACCGCGTCCCGCAATCAAGTATGTCAAGTACACTGTGAAATTGTCAATTCATGAAACCCCTGGTACATAGACTTGGATGCACCTCTCCAGGACACAGAGCCCGTAGACCGCTTCTCTTGGGACATCAAGCGACCTTCGAGTTTACCCCTGCCAGCAGCCTTTTCTCTGGCTCTTTCTGACTTCAACTTCGCGAGCTCGATAGTGGCGACTGTCTGCGGAGCGACTTCCTCTGCCTGGTCGTTGTCCTTACCCCCAGACGCACGACCACCGAACTCGAGGTCCAAACGCGCAAAGTCGCCGCCGTGGGAGATCAGTTCATCATAGGTTCCACTCTCTGTGATGATGCCAGTTGTTTAGAGTATAGATGTAATCTACCTGAGAGAGAAAGTGTATCGCATGCGTGACCAGGAATGACGGTGACGCCACGATTTTGCAGGGCGCCCACGATAGCATCTTGGAACAAGGACTTTCCGACGTGTGCATCCACTGAAGGCAGTCATCAGTATGAGAGGCACGGAAGAAACTATATGGCTTACCCGCCGAGAGCGGGTCATCGAATATGACAATGTCAGGGTCAAAGTACAGAACACGAGCAATGTTGACCTGGGTGGAAGATAAAAATCCAGCCTTGGGGCAAGACGCGCCACAAACTCACTCTCTGCTTTTGGCCGCCGCTGAGATTGATGCCCTTTTCTCCAATCTGAAATAGAGCGTCAGCAGTGTTACCAAGTTGAATTCGCCCGCCATGCCTCAGTCAAATCCCCGTCCGGGAGCAGCTGGAGATCAGGGAGTAGACAGGCGATCTCGACAACGCGCCAATATCTGTCTTCCTCAAATGGTTGGCCAAAAGTGATGTTATCGCGCTGGAGTGAAACGTGAGATGCAAGCCCTCCTTGAGAGTGACGCCATACTCACCAAGGTGGCGTTCTGGATCCATGCGGTCTGCGGACAATAACCAATGCGACCGCCAAACGAGACGTGCCCGGAGACCTTCCTCATCTCCCCTATCAATCCTTGCAACAAACTGGACTGTTCGTGGGTCAGCAGTGGCCATGTCAATGATCCGTCCGGTGAGATTACCTTGCCACTTCCGACAGGCCCGACAATGGCGACTAGTTGACCTCGCGGAATGGTCATGGTCACACTATTGACCCTAAAGAGAGGTGCATCCTTGGTAGGAGCGGGCTGTTCCTTCGTCATGTCACTTTTTGCGCTCTTGTCCTTACCCCCGCCCTTCTTCGAACCGAAGCTTCACCACAGTCTGTCTCGAAGCACTCCCACTCAAACGTCGCATCCTTCACCACGAGGGCGGGTTCTTGGTCCGTGTTTATCACGAGCGCATCTTCAGGAATAAGCTCTGCACGGAATACGTGCGTGAGCCGCTGGATCGCGCTGGATGCATCGGGGATCACAGACAGACCGTGTGGCAGGAACATCATTGGTTGCCGGAGAATCTGTTATCGTTTAGAATGGTTATGTACGTTGCTGGACAGGATCTCACCTGGAACAGACTCAGCGAGGCGAATATGGCAGCAACGTTGAAGTCGTGCGTTGTGAGGGTGTATGTCACGAAGGATAGTGTACCAGCAAGAACTGGGAGCGAAAGGGAGACCGCCATGCTGGAGCAGATCAAGAATCAATGACACGTCACCACGCCATATACGTATGGACTTGCTTCACCGAACCTGCGTGAAGGATCCATTGGATGCCACGCAATTCTTTCTTTCGAAGCTCGAAGATCCCTGAGTAGCGTTCGTGAGCGTGGTGTTAATAGTTCTTGCCATCGCTGCTTACTTTTAAGGAGGGAAACCTCGTAGGAAAAGTACTTGACCACTCGTATGCCCCCTGCGCACCTCTTCAGTATCCCCGAACGTTCGATATCCCAACTGCTCCAAGGCTACGTACCGAGTACCTCTAGCAGGACTTTGGCACGTTGGTCAGTCCACTTCATTGATTCCACCCGCATACGGCGCTGCAGCGTCATTATTCGTTCTTGAAGTGGGAAGAAGAAGACGAATAGAGAGCAACCAGCAAGCGCGGATGGTCCAAGCTAATTTGAAGTGTTCTTAGAACAAAATAAAGTCCCTGTGGCGCACAACAAACCTCGGTTAGAAGAATGATTAAGCAAACTATGACCTGAATAGGCGAAGTCCAGGCTTGAAGTTGTTAAACCATCTTGGAATCTGCAAGTCAAGTCGCACATACTCACCCCCATGCTGGTAGCGAGAGGAGCGACGGTTAGTCGACTGCATGAGCGTATACTCAAGTTTGCGACTCACAATCCACTGAGCAGCTGAATCAATCCTGCTCACGTCCGTGGAAAGATGATTGACCAGTGTGGCGTTGCTGAGTTTGACACGCGCTTTGCCTGTGAGGTTCACTCCACGCTCGTAAATACACGTTATCAGTGCAGCTCTGGTCAGTATGCCTGTTGTCATCGAACGCCAGTAGAACTTGAAGGGGATTAGCTTGATCGAGTCACCTTCAACTCACAACTTATTACAAACCTGGGCCGTGCAGATGGATTGGGTCACGCTAAGCAGAAAGAGCCCAAGAGCCATGGCGATACCTCGATCGACATTGGGGGCAGGTTTTCCGGCAGAAATCGCAGCGGAACGCTCCTCTGCAAAGACGATGATTTGCTGCAGGGAACAAATCCGTCAGAAGTTACCACAACCAAGACAAATTGTTATTACCCGAAGGACGAGAGGACCCATGAGTTGTGCGGTATCACCGAAGATCTAGATGTAGTATTTGAATTTTTATGACGGCGGTGATGTACAAGGAAGCCTCGTGCCTTGAATAAACTTCCGGTCCAGAACAAATTACCGAAGACATCGTTCAAAGCCCATGTAAGGCTGGCCTCTTTCCGTCCTTCAGATTCTCGCCAACGTTTGTGAAATGCCTCGCGTCGCTCGGTCCAAGTCGCGCCTTGTGCCTGTCCTTTGTTGGAGATTGCCCGTACGGCCCAGCCGGTACGCTTCAAGAGAGACGGCCTGAGCTCTCCCCTCTCAAGACGTCCATTCCAGTCGGCTGCTGCATTGACACGTCGCTGCCATGCAGTTTCGAGTCTAGCGGCGAGGACGGCTGACTCTCGGGATGGATCCATTTTATATAAATCAGAAGCTTGCAGCGTGCGTTGATATCCGAGCGCCTGAATAGATGCATTAGAACAGTATACTTCCGGATGGGGGTCCAACAACCGACCATTAAATTGGTGATCCAGCTGTAAGTGAGCTGAGAGAAAATCGAAGCATTGGCCAAAGGCGTCAGCTGCACCACGTTATTAGAAGGGTTCTTTAGGAACTTGGCATAGTGGTTTCGCGCACCGCTGCATCCTCCAGAGACGGGGGAGCTGGAGGCGGTGGGTCCTTAGGTAACCTGCCCGCGGCTCGATGAAGGAGGGCATTGTTTGCAAAGCAGCTTCACTCACCACAATTGCCACCATTTCTGACGAAACTGGGCATGTTCACGGCCGGTATCGAGCTGATGATTTGGAAGTTGATGATGGGGTACGTTAGCCTCCTTGAGCTCCTCGTCGATTGAGACCTTGTCGACCTGCACCAACTTCTCTTCAAATTGCTTGTCCTGTACGGTTTCTTCTAAGTGTTGGGGGGCCATACGGAAAGAGTCGGTGACAGCTCTGAGCCAGATAAATGGCAGCTAGCTGGGAGAGAGAGTTGGCAATTGCAAAATTGTACCTGTACCGTAGTGCCAACAGCACAGTATGACAGAGTATTTCACATTGCCAAGAGTTTGCCAAGACAGGAAAAGCGTGCCCGAACTCGCTTGGGGTCACCTACTGGTGCTTGCAGGATTAAACATTGCATTCGTGACGCCGGCTCGGGTTCTTTCAGATAAAGTTCCGCCACATCAAGTGCTCATCCTGGTGCTTCCCTTGCTTCCTCGTGACGATAGTTACTTATTTGCATTGCGCGATAGGTTGCAATAGGCTCTGAATCAATATGCAAGCCCACACCCCGGAAAAGTTCGATGTCATGTACGCACGGGGTACCGGTCTGCCACGTTCTGGTCATCATCATCATATTATGCATCGTGTGCAACATGTTCGCAGACATGGGGCTGAAGGCCAATGCCCTACATCCAGCGAGGTCCAGCACTGTCCTCCCTGGAAGGGACCTTCAAACTTCAAACCGCCGAAGAATAAAGCAAGAAACTAAGCAGTGCGTGTGCGGCTAATTCGACATCTGGTTGCGACCCGTACGTGGCGTCGCGCTGTAGAGCATGATAGAGTTTCGCAGATTACCGAGAAATGATTACAGGGCAAACTCCACAATTTTCATAACCAAACTGAGGCCAAATTTGAACTCGGGAATGTCTAAAAACACTTCTCCTGTAATTTTCCCATGAGAGCGCTGAGCGCTGAGCACTTGAGTACGGTCCGAGAGGAAAGACAAAGCAAAGACCAACTGAACGTGCCGGTTCCTTCCGAGCACTCAAACCGGCGACATCCGGTGTTGATCCATGATACCACATGTACACAAAGGATCATTATCTTTCACACTTACCGAGTCGTTTGTCGAGTGATCCTAAGTTTCACAGGATGAATTCCTGCAGAACATCAAAAGGAGAATACAATTTCAACGAAAGCCACAAAGTTTTATTAACAAAGGGATGTGGACGTTCGGAACTAGTAAGTGCACAAAGCAAAAGGTTGATATGCATGCTCTGAGGTTTCGTCTTTGAAACTCACCCACAGTATATCAATCGGGCGCCGTTCTGCGTTCTGCAGACACGAACCGTGTTCCCTTCTGGCGAGGTAATCTTGCTGTAAAATCGAGTTAGTGACTCATTCCATTCGTAGGAGAAATAAATTCACCTCCATCCTCAGGATTCCTGGGCATTTACCCCGGTGCTTGAGCCATAGTCCGGGGTAAAACCTGGAGCGCTTGTCAAGGCGGATGTCCTTGTTACATCCGCGGCACCTGACGGATGTGGGCTGTACGTCTTCAGTGTAATTGTCGCTCTCTAACTCTTCTCTCCTTTCATCCTCTGTCTTTCTCTGCTTGCTAGAGAGCGCGACGACTTCATTGCCGCAGTTGTTGTTATGGACACCTGAGCTCACAGGAGCAAGTTGTGGGGCCTCGGCGCATTTTTTGCGCTGTGGGTGTCGGAAGGGGGATATAGAGGAGTTGGTCCATAAAATCCGGCTATACAGACAGGTTTGTGCTGCTTGATGAGGTGATTGACTGTGGGCCAGTCAGTACCAACCCTGTAAACGAAAACGACTGGACAGCTGTGCCTGCCATAATCTAATGTGTAGGTGTCGGTGGCCGTTTGATTTGCAGTGTTGTGTTGACTGGAGACGCAGTCGATGTCTGCCGAGTGCATGGCGGCTGAGGGGATGGTGGTTGATGTTTGCATTTTCCTGTACTGGAGAAAATATTTCAGATGTAGACGACGAAGTTGCTGCAGTGGCGCGAAATCTGAGCCTGCCTCAGTTCACCCTCAAATACACGTGGTATTTTTTATTTATTTCGATTTCTGTCCATTGGGTTAACATATTCTATGTCGGACGGTACTAACTAGTTTAAGGGCTGCCTCTGCCACACCTGGACTCGCGAATGCACCAGCGTGGGGTGTCCCCCGTTAGTCCACATGAAGGATGCAGTTATGAGATACCGTCCGGAGTTACCACCTGTCCTGAAGGGCCCGAGTATGTCCCTCTCACCTGGGGAGAAGATTGGTGTCGTTGGTCGGTGAGTATCTTTTTTACTCTACATAGCTCCTGTGGCTTATGGGATGCAGGACTGGTGCTGGGAACTTGTGGAGTCAGACAGTGATCTCCCGCCCACCCCGACACCACCCCCTGCTGAAGGGCAGTCGGCCGACAGGCCCATTGACGACGAAGGCAGTAATTTTTCGATCGGGCAACGTTATTTGTCTCTTGTGAGAGCTCTCGTGATTGACAACAAGATCCTTATTCTCGCGGGTAATTGTGATGTTTATTCTGGTAGCGCATTTATTCTCAGGGATTTCTATGTAGCTTCCGTTCCGTCGACTACGAGACCGACAGCAAGCTCCAGCATACTATCGCCAACGAGTCCAAAGAGCGCACGATCCCGCGCACCGCACGTAAGTTCGAGAAGATTTATCGCTTTGCATTGACTGATAGTAAATATGTAGACCGTCTCCGGATCATCATTGGATATGATAGGATATGTGTGATGGATGGTGGGATGATTGCTGTGCGTCCACACGTCTTTAAGTTATCCTATTCTATACTGACCATTCATTCAGGAATTCGATACCCCTGTTCATATCTTCGTCATGCCGCATAGTATATTCCGCGCAATATGCGAACGATCTTGAATCAGGGTTTACAAGATGCAGTAAGTTCAGTGACCATGTTTTCGTTCAAGCGACTTATTCATTCACATAGTTCAAACTGGGCATCTCGACCCAAGCTTTGTTGAATACGTGCGATGAAGCACAACTTCCGGTCATAATAAAGATTCTCGACCCGGTAGCCGAGTTGAACAATAAACCTTCGCGTCCCATCAGCTCTCTATGCTTAGAATTAACTATCGTTGGAGCTCAATCGTTTTGGACAAGTGGTCTAACTGTCGACTTGTAAGCGACAGCAAACTCAAGAATCTTGCTTACACTGAGAATGCTAGCGAGTTTCCTGTTGCTGAAGATCGTGCCCCAGATGCACCAGGTGTTGTCACTGGTCCAGATCAAGTGACATCACTTTTTGATCTTCTCCTGAAACTCCGCCCCGTTCGGCACACCGTCCTGCTATTTACCAGCGCCGGAAATTCTGAGTGTTTCCAGTATCCAATATTCCGTACAGCACTCCTGCCCAGATGGCCAGTAGAAGATACTGATCGTCTATCCATGCCCACCCATAGAGTTTAGTTACGATCATGCAGCGTACAAGGTTAGGAAAAGTGAAAGTCATCCAACGGTTGTTATCATTCGCCCAGATGGGATTATTGGAGCGGTTAGTTAGTACGAAGCGGGTGGTGTAGAAGCATATGGCGGCCTCATTCACACAGGCTGTAATAAGGCCTGTAGACGAGTCGACATGCAGTTTCGCGTGATCGATTATCATCGATTGCGTTCCCCAGGCCTCCCGAGTGTCTGGCAACTCGATCGAACGGACCCCCAGTTCTTACTCTCCCAGCCAGCAGTCTGCAGCACAAAAATTGTGCAGGCAGTGTCACGGAAAAATAGTACGGTACCATAGTACAATCACAGATCCGCCTGTTCGTCGATGATGCTTCTATTGAGCCCATGCACGGTATTACATGTACCTCCAATCAATCCGCCGTCCAAGTTTCATTTGTATTGGCAACTAAAATTGCGCACACGTGGTATATTGCGGCATATGTGAGGAAGCTACAGGCGCTATCGTCAAATCAACGGTCGGAAAAGCTCGCTGAGCGCAATATTAATGAGCTGACGAAGTACTTACTAATCAGAGGACTAGTGAGCCGCAGATATTGTCATATATGATATATGATCATCTATAGAAAATATTTTCGTTGTATTGGAATATAAAGTCATAAAGTCATGTATAACCTCGGAAAACCATCGCAATCAACGTAAAGCACCCTGGGGAGACTCACGAGTTCTCTGATTAGTACATACTTTGTGCCTGAGTTACCATCAGTAGCGTAGGTCAGCCAATGAAAATCGTTTATCGTTTACCCCAATGTCGCTATCACCAAGCGCAAATCTCTCAGTGATCGCCACAACTTGAACAAATAATAATATCAAGCCATCTCAGTACAAGCTACGGACATGCTCTTTTTGTTTGCAATGACTCAAGGAACGACATACTTCAGTAAGACCACTCAATGGATCTTATGCACTCATATCAAATATAGACACGAGGCTTGTGTGATTGGGGTGTTGACCACGGCATAGCGGTCCCAAAATTCGACTTACCAACCATCGACCTGTCCCCCGCTAAAGCCCATCACGATACAGAGCTACTACCTATCCCTCATGCCATTTGTCGCAGTGGGATCAAGTTTGCAGCTCAGTACAGACGAAACACAAGCACTGAAGTCTCTATCTGTGGCAACCCAAGTTGGATCGCTTATCATACAAAATTTATTTCACCACTAACATGCATTGAAGATCACCACAAAGAAAGCTCTACAAGGATCCACCGCAGATCTGGCAAGGCTGGTTGATTTGATTCCAATCAAAAATACTTCCGGTTTTTCTTGCTTGGCGCCCGTCTTTCACGCGATGCTTAATTCAGTTCAAGTACCACACTACGTCAATCCCAAGACTATTCCTGCCATCATGCGCGCGAAGTGGGCTCTGAAGGGATTGGTGAAGATTTGTACTGTCGCCCCTTCAGTTCGTGGTGGTAGGGACGATGGCGTGACAAAGTATATTGTGAGGAGGTGGGACGAAATATACCCGTGGATGCGGTTCTTCGCTCGAAACTGCCTCCCTCCTCCTTATGATGTCTCAGTTGCTCCTCCACGCCCCGATCTTTGCAATGTGTTTGATGCTGCAATGTTATGCATCCACCCGCTCACATTCATCTGCCACAGATCAGAAGAAGGGCGTCACATGCTCAGGTCTTCTGTTTCTGTCCAGCACTATGTTGCACAGTTATGGGTATTGGTTGGAAACCTCAGAGGAGATGTACTCCAAGGCGACCCTGGAACTACAACAGACGGCCTTGTTTCGATGCTTCGGGCGACTTTTGCGCTAACAAACTATGTTTGCGTATCTGAATCCGAAGATCCAGATAAAATCACCCTTCCGTTATCGAATTATATACATGCTGCCGGAGGAGTGAAGCCTGTTGTCATCACCCTTCTCAGATACATCCGTCGGATTACTAGAGATGCTGTTGCTGTAGAAGAACCTCAATCGTGGACGCCACGCGATCGGAGCGTACAACACCTTCATCTCTTCACTACTGGTCTCCGATATTCCTTCCAGTTTCTTCAGACCATTAGTCGTCAAGACGCTTCATGCCGCGCACAACTTATCCGCCAAGGTTCGATTCGCACGGTGGTGGACGCGATCACTCAGATCTTGCCGAGGATCTTAGTGCAAGCAAACAAGGAAATAGATTTTCATCCAGAGCTGGGACTCGCGGAGAGACAGAACGTTCTATGGTCGGGGTACTCATACATTGCATCTGCTATTCGCGATGCAGATGACGGAGTAACAGGCGTATGTCAGGCAATCGATGCTGGCCTCCTTCAAACTTTGGAGAAGGGAGTTGTTTGCCCGCCTCATGCCAACCGTCGCGATCACCCGCCCCGCGGCCGCATGGGTGACATAGAGTTACTCTTACTTCTCGCCACATTTTTCATATATCACAGGGTCGTTGGATCTATCTTCCGACACTGGTTTCGCATGCAAAGTGCTCCTACGGAAAAACGAGAAATACGCGACGAAGGGTTGGGAGCTGTTCTCCAATCCGTCCTGACATCTACCACCGATGCTATGGAACATCGCAGTGTAGAGCCTATCAACTTCCATGAATACAGGTGCAGTGGTCCAGGGGTACGCTGATCACCTCTATTTCCATCATGTGGTTGCTGATGGATGCCAGTGTCCGATGTACGCATCCAAGTCTGTCAGCAAAAAGCGTCGATGCTCAGGCTGCTTGATATCACTCTATTGTTCGGAGAAATGCCAAAGGACTGCTTGGCGTAATGGACACAAGAAGTGGTGTCAAGTTCTGAGGTGCACCGTTGGTGAGCCCCTTCAGTCCTCGCCTCATGCTTCTTGATCGAATCGCCATCAGGACCATGGGGCTCACGCGATATCCGTATAAGTCTTCAAGTCATTGCAGGTTTCGAAACCAGTGAGATCTCTGGAATGGCCGAAGACGTGGAATCGGGCGTTCGTGAAGCACGACAGCAGTTCCCTGCATTCAGCGATAGACTCGTACTCATGCTCGACATGACTGTGTATCCGCCGGAGGTCCATGTGCTCCCCGTGCACAAGCTTGAGCAATTCCCTGGGGGGGACCCCATATGGCCGGAGATTGCTGACGAGATTCGCGCACGAAGCGACTCGCCACCAAAAGGATATATGTTTTCGGTAGTCAAGGTCCATCTAGGGAACTCGAAGTATACGCTGTTCAGCCCGAGCACGGCATTGCGTATGGCATTTGAGGGACAGTATTTTTCCGATGATGAGGTGTATGATTCCGTAGATGAAAATGATTCGACAACGGGTGACCAGGACTTGGATCACGGTTCATAGTCCTTGGATGACGCGGATGGTTTTGAGGATAAGTGCTACGAAGTTTGATGGTCCTTACATGTGTATAGTAACCTTCGTTGGCTGCATCCTTGCTTTACTCTGTACAATACATGTACAATACAAATCTTGTGGATTGATTGACCCAAGAAGTGGTAGAATCGATCGATCGGTGCTTCACTTGATTCCATACATCGTGTCCGGGCAATGTCCATGCTTCCCAATCTACACAAGATACAAGATGACATCAATGAACAAGTACAGAGACAAACATTAAATAATATGATTGAATACTAGCGCTCCCGTCCTTCCACAAATTCCAGGACGTCTTCATCAGATGGCTGACGCTCCATATCTCGTTCCCAACAGATCTGCATGAAATCCTAGTCGCTATCAATGACAACAGATGAGGGTGGCCTTTTGGGTGCATGATATGCTATTAATTATGGCTGCTTGTCTAACATATGTAAGGAAGGAACTGGTCATCTACTGCCACATAGTACAGTAACTTATACCCGTATTAGACGGACAGCTGAGGGTGACAATGTACCTATAGAGGCGGGCCAGCCCACGTGGGCCCATGGCAATAAGTGTACCATCATAGACGAGTGGGCCGGTGGGTGGTGTGTACCTGTTCCAAGCGGATGGGCCGGTGGTATATAGTGTAGACAGTAGTATAGGAATGTACTATATAGGATATCTATGTATATACATGCTAGACGGGTGGGCCGGTGGGTGGTGTGTACCTGTTCCAAATGGATGGGCCGGTGGTATATAGTGTAGACAGTAGTATAGGAATGTACTATATAGGATATCTATGTATATACATGCTAGACGGGTGGGCCGGTGGGTGGTGTGTACCTGTTCCAAACGGATGGGCCGGTGGTATATTATGTAGACGGTAGTATAGGAATGTACTATATAGGATATCTATGCATATACAGTGGCTCAAAAAACTGTCCACATGTTTGCGCTATTTTGACTGTTTACATCATTGTACAAGAATGGATAGGTATTCCCAGGACATCCTGCCATGGCCTGGGAGTACTACATCAGGGCTTCAAAATGAGCCCTTACCCGTGTGAATTGGTGGTCATATGGTGGCACTATGAGGTTTGCAAAATGATGACTCATGTGGACAGTTTTTTGAGGCTAGATTGAAACTATATAAATTAATGGTTATGACACCATAAAGTCATACCATTATTAAATAAATTATAATGTGGTGTCATTATGGCATTATTAAACCTATCTCTCACTATATAATGAAGGGAGTCTCATGTATGATAGTCATAATCACCATGAAAGTCATCTCCTCTGCTCAAAGGGATAACATCCTCTCTCTCTCTACTGCTGGCCTCTCTGCTCGTCAAATAGCATCTAGAACTGGTGTATGCAAGTCTACTGTGGCCAAGCTCACCAAAGAATGTCACCCAGACAAAGAAAACTCTAGTGGAGGTCGTCCATCCAAACTCACCTCTACTGATAGGAGGGCCATTATTCAGCATATTACTACAGGAAAGGCTGACAATGCTGTCCAAGTCACTCATCACATCAATTCCATCATCACTACCCCTGTATCTTCACAAACTGTGAGAAATGTTCTCAAGGCAGCCAACCTCAAGGCTGTAACAAAGAAGAAGAAGCCTGAGCCAGAGAATGGTTTGAAGAACATAATATTCATCTCCTTGACTGGCCAGCACAGTCCCCTGATGTCAATGTCATTGAACACCTCTGGGGAATACTCAAAAAGAAGCTTATAGCCTATGAACACCCCCCTAAAGGAGTATGGGAGTTATGGGAGAGAGTGGTGGTAGAGTGGGGACAGATTACAGCAGAGGACTGTCAGAAGTTGATTGAAAGTATGCCTAGAAGGATAGAGGCAGTAATCAAGGCCAAGGGAGGCCACACAAAGTACTAGAATACCTGATTTCCTATGTAAAATATCTGAGTCAAAAAACTGTCCACATGAGTCATCGTTTTGCAAACCACATAGTGCCACCATATGACCACCAATTCCCATGGGTAAGGGCTCATTTTGAAGCCCTGATGTAGTACTCCCAGGCCATGGCAGGATGTCCTGGGAATACCTATCCATTCTTGTACAATGATGTAAACAGTCAAAATAGCGCAAACATGCGGACAGTTTTTTGAGCCACTGTACATATAGCTTATGCTGAGGCTCCAGAAGCTGTACTGGGTCCTGTGATAAGGTCCATGCAAGGTCTGATAGTTATCTGTGGAATGGTTAAGATCAGGATAGAGCACAATGATGCGATGATGGAATGCAAAGGTGTGTAGTAGTCTGTGATGATAATGGATAGCTAAGGGTGACTCTATTCATGCAAACTCAAATGCAAAGTCAAAGGAGGTATCAGGAAGTATCAATTGCAGAGTCCAGTGCAACTATTTATTATAGTCCATACAAAATCAGAAGTGTTATGCGAGCACAGTAACTACAGGTGAGTCCATAGTGAGTGCTTGGTGCAGTAATATGTAAAACTACTAAGTGGCCTTGTGCATGGGAATGCACTTTGTAAATGGGCTGCCAATGATCAGATAAGACAAATATAGACTAATAATGCACCAATGGGGAAGGATAGACATAGGCAGGACATGGGTGGATGGATTCCTAAGACTAAGGCAGGCTCCATTCTGTGACAACAGGTCCAGTAGGTGTCCACAACCAATGGATAATGGATGGACAATGGATGGGATGAGTGTGTTGTTCTTGGGCTAGTGAGGCATGGTAGAATAGGCCATTGTGAGGCTAGAGTGAGGATGTTCCTCACACAGGATTGGAACCTTGCCAAACCATCTCATTTCTTCACTCCAGAATTTCTTCATCTCATTCACCAATAATTTTATGACCATGATGTGAAGTGAATTATTTGTGCTGTCAGGGATACGGAAATTGATTTCTGGTTTTCTGTATTGCAGCCCATCACTGGATTCTGTCGTTTTCATGCTGGTATCTCCAAGCTTAAACAGGTCACAGGACAAACTCAATATGACATTCAGTGTTCAATCGTTGCAGTCAGTGCAGATGCAGCACCTAGTGCTGTGATTGCTGCTGTCTGAGTGCTGATGGAATTTCAGTATCTCATCCAGTCACCACATATTGATGATGATGACATTGAGCGCATTTCCAGAGCACTTGCTGAATTTCACACCAATGAACATGCAATCACAGCTGGTGGATTTCGTTGTGGCAACAAGAACAAAGTTATTGATAATTGGTACATTCCCAAGTTGGAGCTTATGCAGAGTATAGTTCCCAGCATCTGCAACACTGGTGTTGCCATGCAATGGACTGTGGACACAACAGAGCATGCACACACTACAGAAATCAAAGACCCTGCACGATCAAGCAACAACAACAACTATGATCCTCAGATTTGTTGCCATCTAGACCGGGTTGACAAGTGCCGTTGCTTTGATCTCACAATGAGCCTCATGGATGATATGACATGCTCAATGCTACAGGATGACGAGTTTCTTCTTGAAGTTCCTCTCACAGTTTTGAAATTTCTCTTCATTTTTCATCCTCTCATCATCATCCTGATCACTCTCCATATCCTCAGTCCAGATGGAGTCTATGACATTCATCTTCTCTATCATGATTGCAGCTGATCAAGGAGGAAGACAGCTTCCCTATATTGATGCACCTTGTGAGTTGTTATCTGCCTATTTCAATGCCTCATCACTCTCATATATGCTTTCAGTACTGGCAGGAATGAGACTCCACATCACTTGAAGAGGAAGACAATCACTCTGACCTCACACTCAAAGCAGCTAAAGCCAAACACAAAGTTTGCCAAGCTCAAAAGCACCTGGCAGATTGTATTTTGGAACACCATAAGATACTTACACATCTCTGCCACTGTCATGCAGAGGATGCAAATATGCACTTATTATTAGCTGACCTCAATGGTGGGCACTTGCATCTAGAGCGTAGAAAAGATGGTATTGCAACATATATTCAAACATAATTAATGGTAAGCACCCAGTTTGCGGTGTTCTTGTACTGCACGGACACTATCAATTGATTCACAGCTTAATGTTGTCTTGTTACTTAAGGGTCTTATATAGTTCACTTGTATAGTGACAACACAACTATACTTATTAAGACTTCTTACCAGTCCTTAAGTCCACGGTCTATGGATTTTCTACTTCTCAGCAAATAATGTGGTGGTTCTTTGGGTGGAATTACCTTTTTATTTACACTGTGGGTTTGACTGTGATCTCTTGGGTGAATCTGATAGGTATGTTTCAACCTATGAAAGTCTGTTTCAACTTTGTTGTGTCTTCCCTATAGCAGAAGGGAGAGTTTCCTAGAATATGAGTGTTTTCAATTGTCAGCTGTATGACTATTGTATAAAGTACCTCAGAGAGGTAGTATACAATCTAGAGGAAAATAGAAAACCTTGTTGAATAGTAACCACAATCAAGTGGTATCCAACTATAGGCTTATATAACTTTAATCTTACTTCAAGGCAACTAATTGGCCTGCACTTTAAGTCTTACTTAATCACACTCACTATAGGTGATATTGGAGTAAAGTGGGAAGTCTTATTACATGGGTGCAAAATGGGCTCCTTTTATACCTTTTTGGAGGCCAGATTACTAAGCATGATCCATCACATGGATTGGTAAGAATGTGCTTTCAAACCAGGCCATTGGGTGTGTTGAGTCAGCTTGTTTACTAAATATCTTACAAATACAATGTAATTTTACAAAGCATGAAAGAAAAATGGTATGAGTCATCACATAGATTGGTAAGAATGTGCTTACAAACCAGGCCATTGGGTGTGTTGAGTCAACCTTGTTACTAATGGATTATAAATACAACTGCAAGTCTTACAAAGCATGACAGATCATTTACAAAACATGATGAGTCAAGTTGAATCCTTACAAATCAGAATATTTCCCAGTCACATGACATGCTGACAAACATGTCTGGATAGCTAGTGAGAAACTCTGGTGGCAGAATGAGCCTAGAAAAATAGAAAGAAATGGAATGTTACAGAATAAAATGGAAATGCACAGAAATGCACGGAAAATGAGTCTCTGATACAAAAACTGAGAATACAGGCTAATGAATCAAGGAAAAATGGTAGGGTAACTTTGTGACAGGGTGCAGTACAGTCCATTATACCTTCCTTATCTTATATGTATATGTCATGGTATGAAGTGCATACCATGCATGACAACATGTTGTAGATACTTATGATTTCTTTTCCTCTTTACACAAAATAGCTACTCCAACAAAAGACTGTGTTTGTATTTTCCTACACAAGCTTTACCATTTGTGCAGTTTGTAATGTCTATGCTACTGTGTGCTTGTCAAGTTTGATCCCAATTATTAGCTATTTGCTTGTGTTGTCTGTGATGTGTGTATTGCCCTGTGTGTTCTTGTGAGGATTTGTCAATGGTGTGGGAATTGTCACCCAATTGGTAGTTTGCTGATGACCCTCACACCTGAGACCTTGCCAGATTGAAAATATGCAGAACATATTGGCAAAATATTATAAATCTATTGTTCAATCTGGGACCTAAACAAACAACACACAAATATATAATTCATTGTCAAAATTGGATTACCTACCAGATTTATCTCCAAATGAAGAATATATAGTTACTAATGTTTAGAATTTGAAAGGAAGCCTTTGTTTTAGCACCGGATCCATGCCCATATCGAAAATATGACAATAATATCTTGTGTGTGCAGACCTGAGTTGTATTATTCTGAATTTGTCCGAAGACTGACCAATAGGAAAGCTCCATTCCAAATATGTATATAGTTCATATTCAAACTTTGTAGATAAATTTGATTAGGTACAATATTCATGCACAAACTCTATATATGGCACATATTGTAGAGTAAAACAGATTTTATGTCAAAGTTTAGATATGAGATGCTGTCAGTTTTAGGATATTTACCACCCAATCTGCTCATATGTCATATCACAAACATATGTAAAATTTGATATCCAATATGAATACGGTACGGATCCCACTGCGAATGCAAAATATCTCTGCGGGTATGATACCAATCTGTCTAGCAGACAGATTCCGCCATGCCTCAGGTGTCAGTCGTGTGTAACGCACTAAGGGAAAAGGGAAAAAATGAACCAGAACCTCTATATAATAGTCCGACATTGGAATCCTATGTTCGCCAGGCCAACATCACGTCGTCGCAAGCACGTGCCGTGCAGCAACAATATGAAGAGCGCAGGAGACGTGAAAAGATAGATTACAGTGATTCTATGTTGGCGACCATGTTGTCCAGTTCTGCTTGGGACTGCTTGTACAGTATTTATACACAGAAGCTAGCATGCATGTAATGTCAACGCGCTCAAGGAAAAAATCGGCAAGCAAGCAAATTCATTCTAGGTAGTGATAGGACCTAAGCCACTCTACATGTACTGTAGCAATGAGTATCATTCCGCGAGTGCTTAAATCTGAACCTAGAGGTTCATGCTAGAAAACAATGCTCCAAGATTAACCCAGCACCGTCCACATTGTTCCATATATTTGTCCACCGTCTTCGACATCGCCCTGAGGAATGGGTCGTTGTTTGCTGCAACAGCCACAATTTCCTCTGTGTGCAAAAATGTCAGATATCTCGGTCGGTTAATGAACTGCGTTAACACTCACCCTTTCTCGCGCTGCCCTGTGCAGCCTTGACGATCTTCTCAATGTCAAATAGTGTCGAAAGATACCGGAGCTGGGTGTACAACTCGGTGTCCCCATACTTGAACTGTACTCTACCTTTACAGCCTCCCGGCGCTCCGCACCGCCAGCCGTACATCCGCATTGACCGCGTCTCATACCTGCATGCTTGATCCTCGCAGACAACCCATCCCTCGTAGTACTTGGCCACAAATGACCGAATCTGCACCTCAAGCTGCGTCTGCAGGCTCGCCGAACCCAGCGGTGCGCTGCATGCGGGGCAGGTCGGCCCTGATGACAACAGAATCGACGCCTGTTCGATGTCAGACAGTCCTAGGCACAAGTGGGGATGCGGCCACATACATCTCGATCGTAGACCGGGGGAAACGCCATCTGTCCTGCGCATCTGCGACAGCGTACAAGGAATGGAGCCACATCACAGAACCGCTCTGTATCAGAGATGAGGGAGTCTAGTGTTGTGAGCGCTGATCCGGCCGCCGTGCTTCCACTGGTGCGATAACGTCCCGGGTCCAGTCCTTTTAGAAACATTGAGTTTAGTTTGCAGGCATCAGTGGTTCGACGCTCACCAAGACACTCAGCCAGCCGTGCCCTGTCTGTCCCTTCAATAGGCTCACACAGTCGCTCAATGGGTGGCAGCACTTGGTTCGCAAGGTAGTGTTCGTAATCCACGGTGAGTTCCCCTGCAGCCTTCTTAATCTCATCTGGATGTTTGGCACGATCTGCTTGTGCAGTCTTCACAGTCTCTTCACCAGGAGCAACGCAGAACACATAAGGTATAACGTCACCGTTGCGGGCGCTTCCACCCTTTGCTTTTAATCTCAGAGCGACTTGCACATGAGGCTGAGATTTGGCATCGGGGTAGTCCTCTGGGTTCTTGCCTAGGCGCTGAGTTATGGGTGAGATCAACCAAAGAATGTTGAGGGGAGTTTTTGGAGGGCACCTTGTATACTATGAAGTCCTCCAATTTAATCTTTCCGCCGCGAACATTTTCGCCGATGGTATTCAGATACTCGTGAATGTTCTCCACCACAACCTCCGTTGGTTCGCCAGATAATATCTGTTCCAAGACGTATCTGGAAGGTGCAGGGGTCGAGCCAAGTCAACGCAAACACAAAGCACGACTTACTGGGACACGCTCTTCGATAAAGCGCAGTATTCTCGGCGCTTCATGTCCAGACCCTTAACTTCCGTGGTCGTCCGCGATCCCTCCTCCACCTTCAAGGCTGCATATTTCTTTTTCTGCAAGAGCAAGAGACGCGCAAAGACGCCGTCGAGGTCTATCTCGAGAAGCTTGTATCGATCGTTGACGGCCTTTTTAAACTCGGCAGAGATTTTTAGCGCCTCGGAAAGTTCTGTCACGTTGGAGTTGACGAACACCGAGTCAGTGTCACCGTAAACGACCTATGATGAGTCAGAGAAATCCCCTGACAGGTATCGGAGATCAGTGCTCACGTCTAATTGTAAGCTCTCGGCAAGCTCCCTAGTATGCGTTAGGATCTCACGCCCCTTGAAAGTAGTTAGGGCAGCGAGAGGCTTGGCGTAGAATCGCGAGTATTCGAAACCAAGACAACCGTACATACTGTTCGCCGTCAGTTTCAGAGCTTGCTGTTTGATGTCATACTACGAGGAAGGCCAAGGGTGAGCAGCTAGTCAGGGGGATGACATTGACTATCGAACCTGCAGTAGCTTTGCGTGCGATATAGAACGATCCTTCATAAGTGACTTCACCTGACGCCGTCGGTTGACGAGGGTTGCAATAAGTCGTGGAAGGACGCCCTGAGGCACCTCAGGTGGCGGTGGGTCTGGTATCTTGTCATCGTCATCCTGCATTCAGGTGTCAGCATTGAACAACAAAAGTCCAGTCACTTACATCCTCTTGCGAGCGTTCAACAGTAGTGAAGTCAATATTGTACTCTTGGATGATACTTGGATACAGCGAGTTGAAGTCCATGACGAGGATATACTTGTCCCAAAGTCCACGTTTCGGCTCGAACACAAGACCGCCCTTGAACTTGTCCCGTTTGCCCTTGCTTGACTTGCCGCCACCGCCACCTTCGCCGTCTGCATCATCTGCTTCGGGCTCTGCTTTTGACGCTTTCTTGCCGTAGGTCTTGTCAGGGCAAATGTACTTCAGGCGGTGAAACTCGTGCAGAAGAATGTACTCGTTCCGCTCAGCCCGACCACCATTCAGCGTCTTGTTCCTGAGACCAAAATTCATGAAAGTTCAAATCGCCAACCGAAGCAACTCACCATGCATTACCAGCAAGGTTTGTAAGCTGTCTTGTGAGAGGCAGAACCTGCACCTTCGATGCGATGGCCATTTGGTAATGAGCGTCGAGCTCACAATGCCGCACGAACGTCATGAGCATGTCTGGGGATGACACGGTGCCATCGAAGTACGCTGCTGTGTCATCTGGGTCGATATCCTGCCGGTCAGACTTGAGATGAGTTTTACACATCTCGGTGAGGGACCACGTCGTGGAGGCGATCATGCTCTGACGATGATCCATCAGTCAATGTATCACTGAAGCTGATTTGAAACCTACCCGTGCACCATCGCTGGCGAGATCACAAAGCAAGCGTCCAGTCAAAAAGCGCATATTTGTGCCCTGTCGTCCGATAGGTGGCCATTTCGAGCGTCTGAACCGCCCGAGGCGCGACCAGTGCTCCGCCTTGAGGTCCTTCATTCTGCCCAGGAGAACATCAAGAGAGACGCCGAGGAAGTCGTGACCAACAATGACGTCTGGGTCTGCTTTGTGCAGCGTGACTGTAAGACATCCGGTCAACAATTAAGGAGCAATGCAACCGAAGGAGAAAGCTACCAAGCAAGCTGTTGAGGAGCATACGCTCGTTCTTCATTGGTGAGATCATGCCCTTTCCATTTGCTCGCGCCTGTGCTTCAAAATTTGCAGGGAAGCGGTCAAGTGGGCGGACGAGTGTGTGCACAGAGCACGGGAGTTGCTCTGGGGGTGTAGGATCATCAAGTTGAACTACACGTATGCTATCAAGTCAGTAATGTTCTTCAGCAGAAGCGCAAGATAATTGACCATCTCGCCATATGCGGCCTGTGGCACACACAACTTCTCGCTTGTTTTCGCGATGATTGACAACGGTGCGTACTGCGAGACTCATTATTGTAAGAGGGGGAGGCTCTGGAGCGCTGTCTCCCATGGGTGTCACGTTCTTGGGGTCTGAGACAGTGGCTTCGAACTTGCACCACGAGATCTGCATAAATATATCATCAGCTAAATGCTAAGGGATCTTGCATGGGCGGCCTTACACCCTTGTTCTCGACAACCGCATTGGTTATTGCAAGCCAGCACGGCCCCATGATCTTGCACTTGAGCACGAAAAGCTCAAACGCACTCGTGTTCGTCCCAAATATCCTAGCAATATTAGGCGAACAGGCATTCATAGGAACTTGGGGCTCTGTCCGCGTACAGTGAGTATTTCGCAGAAGTTCGGCAACCGAGAGTTACCTTCAAAAGAGTACAAGACTTTCATCCATTCACCCTCCTTTGGTACGTCCTTCTCATCAAATGCATGATTTCTCCGAACCCATCTCCCCTTCCATCCCTTGATACCCAGTTTTTTCCGTACCCGCTCAAAATCTTCGTATACATCCGATTTACTGGGCACGACGTCCGTCTCTTGCATCACATACTCGCCTTCGTCGGTCTCCTCTTGCTCAACGCGTAGCGGACGAGGGAGCAGGAACAAATTACGCTGAAGGCCCTCGATGGCGAGGCATGCGGATACCCAAGTCGAGGAGGTTTTGTCCTTGACTTTCCCAGTGAGAAAGAGCTTGCCGTTATGCTCAAGGTAGTCTAACCAGAAGAAGCGGAGAGTGCCGTCGGGTTCGAGAGCGTCGACAGAGGATTTGGAAGTTGAGGAGGAAGAACCAGAGCCCAAGGTTTCATCGGAAGTGACAGCAAGGGAGTCGTAAACAGATAGCCAAGTTGGCGCTGAGGGCAGCTCTGCTTTGGTTGGTGCTGAGGCAACGTTGACCTTAGGCTTAGTTTCCAGGCTATCGAGAATTGATGTGTTCCCCTTAGACGGCTTGATGTCAAGATCTTCGTCATCGACATCCATGAAGGCATCCATGTCCATGTCTTCAAAGTCCATTGAGTTGTCAAACCCGTCTTCTGGTCCACTATGAACATCCAATTTAACCATTCGCTTGATTGCGGGAGTGATTCCATCACTCGCCACGCGTGGCTTCTTCTTAGGGCTCATCATAGTTGAAAGGTCGTCTTCGAAATCACTTGATGGCAGGTTGAAAGCAACATCGTCCATGGGGCCATCAGATGAATCGCAGTTTACATCTTCATGATCTGACAACGGAGAGGGCTTGCGTTTCTTTGGCCTCCTTCGAGCTGGAGCTGGGACAGCATCTAAGCCTCCAAGGAGATTGGCCATAAAATCTTCTTCCAGCTCTGCTGAGACGGCCGGACGGTACACGCTGATGGAGGGCTTTGCAGCGGGGGGTGGTGCTTTCGGCTTCGCTTTAGGCTTGGATGCAGCATCCTTGCCCTTCTTCGCTGGAAAGCCAGAGTCAGACGTTGTATGCGCAGATATATCATCAGACTCACCCTTCTTTTTCTTCTTTGTCTCGTACTCGTCGTCGTCTTCGTCGTCTTCGTCTTCGTCTTTCTCAGCGCCAGTCCAGTCATCCATCCCATTGTCCGTATAACCACCTACGCCGTCGTCTATGACAAAGTCGTCCTTCTGCAGTCTGCCTCCCACAATGCTCTTATATTGATCTTCAGTAACCTCATCATAGATATCCACATCCTCCTGAGCCTGTGAAGACGCGTTCGAGGACAGATTTTCAAGCCAAATGGCAATGATGTCGCACCTTCCACTTGCGCGTACCTCCCTCACGAGTTCGTTTTAGTTCTGCAAGAGCAGCAAGCCTATCTGCGCGCTTGGCTCTGTCCGACATTGCTGTGGTAGACGCGTTCGAAGATGAGCTCGACTGTGCGCGTCTTGTGATAATACGATTGACGCGTTTTCCCACTCCGCTGGAAACGCGTGGGGTCACATGTCACGCCTTAAAGTCACGTCACTCTGCTTAACCTGTCACTTTAGTGACTAACTAAGTGCTCCTGTAGCAGGCGGTGCAACTAAACTTGAAGGCCAACGCAGTTCTCATCATTAATATCTTTAAATTGCTCCATGTCACAATCGAAGGAACTTGGGACGCTAGTCGTCGTCATCCTCAAGGCTCGTCATCTGCACCAACCTTCTTTCTACAAGCAGGACCCATATGCGCAAGCGGCCCTTTCTGGTCAGACTCAGCGAACCAAGCCAGAGCCCAAAGGCGGGCAGCACCCCGAGTGGGATGAAGAATTCCGCTTTCCGGTTCTTGCCGATCCTGGCAAGGACAATGTCAACAGAAAGATGGAAGTGTCTTGCTGGAAGGACGAACCTCGAGCTGAGGATAAGCTCTTGGGCAAAGGGATTGTCGATATCGAATCGACTTTGAAAACGGGTGAATTCGATGGTGAGAGATTCATAATCCTGGCTTAATCCATGCATTAACTACCATCTTATCAGACTGGGTTCCTCTCGAAACCTCAGGCGGAGCGAGAGGCGAGTTATACCTTGAGATGACATTCTACGCAAATTCTCCTCCTCCTCTTAATCGTCGTGTATCGAAGTTCAAACAATCAGATCGTATTACACGGCCGCAGTCGTATAATCCTGTACCACCCAAGGGCGGACAGTCATTGGCCCTGAACCCTACTCCTGTGCAGCTCCGTGACCCAGGCTATGTCTCCCCGAGTACTCTGCCTGTATCTTTGCTTCCTGCCAGAGGCCAGCCCAAAGCCGCTTCACCATCCCCTTCGCCCCCCGGCAGACAATCCCCGAAGAGCAGGACTGACGTGCTCCCCCCTCTTCCTGAGGAAGATTCAGTACCCCAGAGAAAGCCTGGTCATTTGCCAACCATTCTACGCCCAGGGCTTGCTGGACGTGGAGGTCGCTTTGGGAGTCCCGCTACAAATAATGGGGGCACGAGCGACTCGCCCTCGTTCTATACGACTCCACCAACTCCAATATCATTATTACAGACTCCTGTCCAAGAACGTCCTTATGAACTTTCTCCAGAACTTATAGGAGTTCGCACACCCTTGGTTATAGCAGACGACCCGCTGAGTGAACATTATCAGCCCTCGTTTCCAATGGCGCAGCCCCATACCCCGGAGCCACAGTTTCATCACGAGCAAGGACAATGGCAATCTAATAATTACCTGTCGCCGGGCCAAGCTCCCCAACAATATTCTCCCTCGTCGCAAGGATATGTTCCCACTCAACAAACATTTTCTCCGCCTCCCCAACAATACGCTGCTTCGTCGCAAGGATACGTTCCTCCTCAGCAAACATCTTCTCCGTCTCCTCAACCATATCAGCAATCTTATGCGCCCCCGCCCTCACCACAGCCACAGCAATACTCAACATCTTCCCCACAGCCTTACCAGTATCAACCTCATCATGCTCCGTCTCCCCCACAATTCCAGCCGCTGTCATCCCCTCATCAAGCTCCGCCTTCCGCACCACAATATCAGCCACCACCATCCCCTCATCCCCAGAGCTATTCACCCCAACTTCCACCACCTCAGTCATACACCCCACTTCCCAACCAGCAACCATACCCCCCTTCATCACAGCCGCAAGGATATGCTCATCCAATCCAACAGCAACCTCAGACATACACTCCCGTACCACCTCAGCAGCAGCCATACCAACAACAATCCCATTTCCCCCCGCCTCCTCCTGCGCAATCCCCAGCCTCTCCTCCCCAATCTCAACCTCTTCCCAGAACACCATTTTTTTCGCCGCCCCCGCCACCCCCGCCACTCCCTGGAAGCCCACAGGGGACGCCGGCAGTGGCACGAGGGGAGCAACAGTCTCCCCCGGTGCAAGGATATCAGAACGCCGCGCCGGCTGCCTCATCAGCACTTGGTTTGGGAGCCACTCCAACTTCCCCTTCGCAGAACTCCCCTGGTTCAGCCTCCAGCCTCTTCTGCCGTACCCACAGTCCCAGAGGACGAAAAGAAACGTGAGGAGGAGGAACGCACCAGGGATGAAGAACGACAGAAGTTGGAGGATGAACGGAAGGCTGCTGAGGAGGCAGATTCACGGAAGCGCGAGGCAGAGGAAGCGCAGCGTCGCGCTGCTGAAGAAGAGAGGAGGCGACAGGAGGAAGAAGAGCTGAAAAGGAGGGAGGCTGATGAGCACAAACGACGCGAGGAGGAGCGATTGAAATGGGAGGCGGACCAGAGGCAGAGGGAGGAGGAAGAGCGACGGCGACTCGAGGAGACTGAGAGACTGAAACGAGAGGAGGAGCGTAGAAGAGTCGAGGAAGAACTGCGCAAGGCAGAAGAAGCCAGATGTCAACAAGAAGAAGAAGATCGCATCAGGCGCGAGGAGGATGCACGTCGGAGGGCCGAAGAGGAATCACGTCGGAGGCTGGAAGAGGAGCGGATCAGGCGAGAGGAGGGAGCACGTCGCAAAAGGGAAGAAGAAGATTCGTCGCAAAAAGGAAGAAGAGTCCTGTCGCAGACGAGAAGAGGAGGCTCGTCGAAAGCGTGCAGAAGAGGAAGAAGCCGAACGAAGGTGGCAAGCTGAGCTTGCTCGCATCAAGGCGCGCGCTGAGCAGGAGGCTGCCGACGCTGCTTTCGCTCGTGCTCAATCCGACGCCGAAGAAGCCGAGCGTCGCAGGCAGGAGGAAGCAGATCTTGCTTTTGCGCGGCGTGCACAGGAGGAGAGCGAGCGAGAGCACAGGGCCGCTGAGGAACGGCGACAGCAAGAAGAACTAGACAGCGAACTTGCCCGTCGTGAGCAGGCGCATGAAGAGCAGCTGGAACGTAGGCGCGAGGAGGAGCGTAGGAGGCGGGTGGAGGAGACGGACAGGGAAATGGCTAGAAAATTGGATTTGGAACTGAACCTTGGGCCGGAGGATGGTGACGCGAATTCTCAAAGGACCCCAGAGCTCCCTTCTCGCAGAAGAGGGGGTAGTCCTAGGAGTGGTAGGTGAAACATAATATTCCAGACACGAGCGGAGACACATAATAATTTAGATACAGTAAATGTGATCTTGCCATGATCCAATAATATGATTGATTTTTCTAAGAGATCATCTCGGATGCCTCAACTTCGTGAGTACATAAATACTTACATGACATTAACCCTATACTCAGTAACAGTTTATTTCGCCAATGAGCAGCAAGAAATAAACTGTCAAGTTTGCAGTGCTGTTCATGTCGCGGCCCAGAGTGAAGCTAGTCGACAACAACTATGTAGCGCACAATTTTTGCCGAGCATCCCGCCACCTCTACTAGTACTATAGTAGTCTACAATTTGTGCAGCGTTCACATCCAAACTACGTATTTCATCATTCTATTATGGTCACACACAGTAATGGGCATCATATGCCACAATCACTGGGTAACTGCCTTCCAGCTCTCGCGCGCGCTGAGGTCCATCCGCCACGTGTGGTCGAGATGAGATTATGTGTCCGTAATGTTTGTCGATCAAGCCAAGCTCCGGAACGTGAAAGAGATGCGAGAGAGTACATAGTAGACTACAAGGTCAATAGGTATAAAAACTAGAGCTGCGACACAATACAGCCTCACATAGACTCACACTTCCAGCGAGATATTTTGCTCGCTCAAGATATCATTGTAAACGTCGAGCTTTCCTTGAGTCACGATTTAAGCACTTGAGTGACATTTCCATCAATGGACCCACCAGATCAAGTCAGTAATCACAGTACCAGCACAAAGCACTTTAAGCCCACCTCAGGCGTCAATTTTCAGTATCAATAAAGGTCATGGCATCATTTCAAGCCTAAAACCATGCAAATTGCGTAGTATCGCCCCACGATCACCTCAGCAAGTTGACCTCATTCGATCGTTTAGCTACGACAAGTGTTGCGCCATATGAAGCTGAACTCGATGAGGAGGATATCAGCTTCATTCAGAACGTCAGATTTGAAAGACAGTCATGAAATCAGAGATATATAGTTGTCAAGATAATGTGCGGGGGACTAGGGTTGCACCCAGTGTTCCAAAATATTCTCATTTGTTGATTCAACCTGGTTCACTATGTAATGTTTAACCTTTTATATGTGACAGCACGCACGAATCCATATTCTTTCTAAACTCCACAACAGACAAACAACAGAACATTAACAGAGCATATATTATGTCCAACACCCAATCGTAGCGGCGCTCGGCTAGTCCCCGACAGGCATTTCAGCCGGCGATTTAGCTCACTTTAGCAGAGACGCTTTGGTAGGAACTAGAAAAAGTTCACATGGGTGGGAGATTGTTCACAATGACGTTGCCAACAAACATATCGTAGTCGACATTGTCATTATATGGGTGAATATTGAAAGATTCGAGGAAGAGAACGTTGCCCAATCGACAAATTACTGTCTTCGTCATTGATAGGACCGTCGAGACTAAATCTAGGCGCTGACTGCCCTTCAGCAGGGGTGATGTCGAGGTGGATGGGAGATCACTGTTTGACTCCACAAGTTCCCGGTACCAGTCCTGCATCCCATAAGCCACAGGAGCTACATAAAACGAAAAAAAGATACTCACCGCACAACGACACCAATCTTCTCTCCAGGGGAGACTCAGGCCCTTCAGAACAGCGGAATTCATGCCGTTCTCGACCTCAGTAACTTGGCAGATCATCTGTCAGAAAGACTGAATAGGTCATCGATTAAGTCTCGAACAAAAGAGAACAATGGAGCACTACCGGTTGCACCATGATGATATACGAGAGCGTGACGCCGGTTTGCCCCGGAGAGATGCTGAATCGAGTGCCAACAGTCAATAGTGCGACGGCGAGAGTCAGCGACGGGCTGAGGAAATCAAGACGTATGCCGAGCCATCACTGATTGACAACCATCAACCAGTGAGCACTGAAAAACATCAGTAATGATCAAAATCGCAGTAAGTACAATTCTTACCGATTCTCAACATCAACGAGCCCAATATTTCCTACGCAGGATCGGTCCGATGGTCGAGTACGCCATAAGCACGAACGGTAGGCAAGCCAAATAACGACTCCGAAAAGTGGGAATAGAGCGAGAATCTCAACAGCGCATCCAATCTCCAGCAACAAGAAACTCGCCAGCACAATCAGCATAAGGAAGATTCTTGAGTTCACCGTCGTTTTCAAGTTGAGAATAAAATCGCTTGTCCAAAACGATTGAGCTCCAACAATAGTTATATGATGTCAAGCATGGAGAGCTGATTGGGGCGCGAAGATTTATTGTTCAACTCAGCTACGAGGCCGAGTATATTTTCTATGACCGGAAGGCGTTCTTCATCACAGGTTGTCAGTAAAGGTGAGAGCGAGAATGTGTTGTGCAACAAGGGCTGATTTCCATCCCAGATTGAACTGGAAAAATAAATAAGTCGCTTGAACGGAAGCATGGTCACCGAACGTACTGCATCTTGCACACCTAAATCCAAGCCATGCCCACCAGTTGGGGGAACTACGTATGTGAAATCTGGCATTGTGCATAAAATAACACCGGACAAGAAGACGACAGCAGAACCAATCGCCCGCAAGAAAGGCACCATCATGACTAAGTGTCTTCAACATCCCTATTGTAGGCCTAAAGAAGTTTCAAACATGTGGGAAAGTCCTGGCGGCGGACAGAGTGGATATACATGGACTATCTTGACTTCTATGCTGATGTGTTTTTCTGGAACGATCATGTCAGACAAGGTTCACTGTGGCAACGAGAAGATTTTGTGAGATGTACCCTGCAGCTCGGAAGCCCTTGAAATCGACAATTCATTTAGAAGAGTGACAAGAACGAACTTCAGAGAACAAATATCAGCTCGCTGTGAATGACTGCATGCCTTGGAATACCATGTATACCTTACGACGTAGATACTTACACTTCACGCTACGGAGAAATCAGTCACCATCTTTGAAGGACTGCGCGTATCCTGCGGGAACGGCAGACCAACGGGGGACATCCTCACCCTGAGGCGTTCACGAGTCCAGAGGTGTAGCAGGGGGGCACCCCTTAAATTAGTTAGTACCGTCCGACATAGGGTACGTTACCCCCCAATGGACAGAAATCGGAATCAAAAAAAATACCACGTGTATTTGAGGGTGAACAATCCAACTCCGAGGCAGGCCCAAATTTCGCGCCACCGCAACAACTTCCTCGTCTACATCTGAAAGATTTTCTAGTACAGAAAAATGCAAAACTCAACCACCAGTCCCTCAGCCGTCATGCACTCGACAGACATCGACCGCATCGCCAGTCAGTACAACCCCATAAACAAAACGGCCGCCAACACCTATACGTTAGATTGTGGCAGGCACGGCTGTCCAGCCGTTTTCGTTTACAAGGTTGGCACCGACTGGCCAACGGTCAGTCGCCTCATCAAGCAGCATGGCCTCGTCTGTACAGGCGGCCTATATGAGCTGCCCCTTGGATATCCCCCTTCCGACGCCCACAGCACAAAAGATGTGCCGAGCCCCCCACAGCTCACTCCTGTGGGCCCAGGCGCCCATAACGACAACTGCGACAATGAAGCCACCGCACCTAGTAGGCAGAGAACGACGGAGGATGAAAGGAGAGAAGGGTTGGAGAGCGACCGGTATGCCAAAGACGTGCGGCCCACATCCGTCAGGTGCCAGGTGTCCTCCGGATGAAGGTGAGTTTATTTCTCCTGTGAATGGAATGAGTCACTAACTCAATTTTACAGCAGGATGACCTCGCCAGAAGGAAGCGCGGTGTGCAGATTGCACGACTGCACCCGGTGACCGCCAGCTCGTTTGACACGAGCGGCGAAGATTCGGACGAGGAAGATTGGGAAGAGGATGATGTGGTGACTGGCTTCAATGGTAAGTCAGTCCTCGATGGGAGCAAACACTATGATTCACCAGAACTCTAGCGTCCAACGTGTATGTTTATAACGACTACCGGCAAAGGGGAGGAAGGTAATGAACGTACCGCGGTACACCACGACGAAGGAGATGGTGGATAGAACGTCTATCTCGGATACTGTGAGTGAGTGCCAAAGGCGAAGACTCAGAGCATGCTTATCAACCCTTTGTTTTGTGCACTTACTAGTCCCGAACATCCAAGTCTCTTTGTCGATAAAATATCGTGGCTTTCGTTGAAAATATAGTTTCTTTTGATGTTTTGCAGGAACTCAGTGATAAGATCACTCGACAAACGAGTAAGCGTGAAAGATAAAGATCTTGCGTGCAGCGTGCAGTATCATGTGCTCGGAAGGAACCGAATTAAATTTTCACCACGCTTGCTTTGTCTTTGCGTACTTTGTCTTTCCTCCCGGACCGCACATTCCGCTCGCTCAAATCCACAGTAATCTTGATCAGCCCACCCTCCAATCTCAGTGTTCACAATTCAACGTTTACATCGCGTTTCGATTATTGAGGCTGATAGTTGAATATGATGTCCAGCTGTCTATCTCGATACACGACATGGTCATTCAACAGCCCCACCTTGGCCCCTCCTATCAGCATCCAACGTCGGCCCCAGCCTAACCACTGTTGCTTACTGACATCGCTGTTTTTGCGTTGGACGACGCTGGACGAAAAGGAAATATCGTTTCGGAAATCAACCGTTGAACCGATGGCAGCTAACTTTCTGTAGGCATTGAGTCGTTTATATTTATCGCACTCTGGTAAAGGTCGGTTCCGTGAAGCCATTACGAGTGCCATCTTGATATTCCGTTTCACCATCCGGCGCCATTAACTGATGACCGAGGAGGATGCACTTCATTCCTGCCTGCTTCTAGTTTAGTAAGTCAGTGGGTATGCAATGCGGTTTACTCATCCTCCCACCATGCGTCCTGGAGGTGCTGTGCACCATATCCTTCGCGCTCATTCAAAGAGGGGCGCCAAGCGCCGGTGAGTCCAACAGTCCCACTTCCCTCCATCTTGCCAGTGTGCTTTTCCAGAAGCACGGCCCTGATTGAGACAGTTTAGAAATGGGCGCCGCTAGGAGAGCTCATATGATCCTCGCAAATAAATACTCCATCTCTGAAGTTTCAAGTTGACTTTCGGAGTGTATCTTTGGTCGGCGACTGGAAGTCGCAGCCTGAGCCACGACCACTGCGGCATCCGTGATACCAACCCTCATCGAGTGACAGACTTCAAGGCTGGGAACAGAACTAGATGGAATCAACGACTTATCGAGACACCAAATTTGAGCTTGTTTTTGGAGCCACTTGGATCTGGTCTCCCATATCTCGAGACGACCACTCAGGAGACGTTCCTTGCGACCGATATAACTATATTGAAGTGTCGTTATCCTTCGAACTCGTGATCACACAATTATGATGTTACACGCAGGTGAACATCGTCTTTCATGAAGTTGAACAGAGTATCAAAGTACTTGATTTCAAGTAGTTTTGTCTCTCTTTTTACCTCGAACTTCATGTTACTTGAGCGTTTATACATGTTTTTGCGTTGACTGATTTATGCCTCCTGGGAGTACGTACGTCACTTCCCTTGTGGGTTCGTGCGTGAATATGATTTGAATCTTTCG